>CM056737.1:62165326-62790326 GCA_029844215.1 Przewalskia tangutica
GATTTTGAGATTATCAAACCAATCAGTAGAGGTGCCTTTGGCAGAGTTTTCCTGGCGCGCAAGCGGTCAACTGGAGATTTATTTGCAATCAAGGTACATTTTGAGTCATCTTAAACTTCGAACCAATCAATGTATAATCATATTTGCAGTTGGATGCATGATATTATTTTACTCTTTTCCTTATGTTTGTGGATAACAGTAGTTATGCATCTGCCATTCCCTTATGACAAAGATCTCATCTCTCATATGTTGTTTCCTAGGGATTTTGGGTAGAAAGGAGGTTGTTTTTCTGAATATTTTATTTTAGGCCTACCACTTAAGTTATCCCAACGATAGTGCCAAGGGATCTTGTTGTGGATTCAATAAGAATCATGGATCTTTTTTATGGTGGGCTAGTGGAACACATACTTTTAGCATACAATAGTGAATTCATTTTTGATGAAAGATGTAGGTGTCGTGCTGAAGTACAATGCTATCACATGAAGAACTAAAATTGAATAGTGGCACTGATTATTCCGTTTGACTTAAAAAGGGGGGGGGGGGGGATTTGCAGCTTTAACAAGATGCTGGTTATAAGTACCTGAAAGACATGGAGGTCCAACTTCTATGCTAATCATTTACTGCTTTGTCACTGAGCAATTTTGCAGTGCATCCTGCAAATATGAGAATGAACAAGTTGGTGAAGTTTGTAGTTAGATTAAAGTATCTTAGTTATGTGTTCTATCAATAAATATCTCATCGAAGTATTTCTCTGCCATAGGATTGTTACTGAAAACTTTTTTGCTATGACCAAATTGGTATTGATTTCTGACATGCTGCCATTCATCTTATATTAGGTGCTCAAGAAATTGGATTTGTTGCGGAAGAATGATATTGAGCGCATATTGGCAGAGCGTAATATATTGATTACCGTCAGAAACCCTTTTGTGGTGATTACAGTTTATTTTATTTTTTATATTTTTCCTTTTGTTGGTCTCAGTAAGTTTTTCATCTATTCCTCGATATATTAACCTTTGTATCCAATGGAACTTACTTGCTACCATTATCAGCATTTCTGCATAGCTTTTTGTGCAGTTAATGTTCCTTAACTAATTTAGTTTGAGTATGTGCTCATGAAGATGCTTTCACTGTTGTAGGTCCGATTTTTTTATTCATTCACTAGCAGAGACTACCTTTATTTGGTCATGGAGTATCTTAATGGCGGTGATCTATTCTCTCTGCTTAAAAAAGTCGGTTGCCTTGAGGAAGATGTAGCTCGAACCTATGTCGCAGAATTGGTACTTTCCTAAGCCATCTTTGTCTTGAAATGTTGCAACCTTTCCAGCTCTTTGAACGATGTGTTTTTCCCTTCTTCAGGTCCTTGCTCTGGAGTACCTTCATTCTTTAGGAATCGTCCATCGTGATCTCAAGCCAGACAACATATTAATTGCACAAGATGGGCACATAAAGGTTGGTTCAGTATATCAGAAATCTTTGTAATGACGAGGAAGCTAAAAGAATTGTATTTTGCTGAAGACAACATATTAATTCTAAATGTTTTTCCCTCACACCTACCTCACCTAGGTGTCCCCATATTAATTGCACAAGTTTATATTTCTACTCTTTATTGACGGATATCATGTTCTAATATTGGGTATGCTTAAACCAGCTTACAGATTTTGGTTTGTCAAAAATTGGACTTATGAACAGCACAGATGATCTATCTGGACCCGATACAAAGGATGTAGTGCTTCCTGATGTTGGTAGTCAGCATGATCTAGATCTATCAGACAAATCTCAACGGTCAGCTGTTGGTACCCCTGACTATTTGGCTCCGGAAATTCTTCTTGGAACTGAGCATGGTGAGAAAGAAATTGCTATGCTAGACTTGGTGATATGCTGATACTCCCTCCCCATGTCACCTTTATCTAAACATAAGAACATATCATAAGTGAACAGGGATGTTAGGAGTGAGAATGAAAGAAACAGAATTTGGATTTACTATCTGATTATATGTACAGGTAGCGCTGCTGATTGGTGGTCAGTAGGAATTATTTTATTTGAACTCATCACTGGAATTCCGCCTTTCAATGCCGAGCATCCTGAGGTATTATAACACAGCTCATTGTTACATGTATAACTGGTGGTAAAGCACTCTTTAGATAGAGTCCCTATTCTGAGTGTCATTCATATTGCAATTATCTGATTTTTTTTGTCATATTGAAATCATAGGAAATTTGTAACTCCTTAAATAGTAATTTTGACACATAATATTTAATAGGTCTGACCTGGCCTTATAAGGTTGGTCTTTCACTAAAGTTCACTCTACAGTTTAAAGCAATTGTAGGTTGTGCATGTTGTTCCTTGAAGGACAGATATTGACTCCAGTTGACAGATGCTAAGTTGGACTTTTAAGTTCATATAAACTGCAATGCAGCTAGCATGAGCGGTCATTCGTCACATATCTGCACTTCCCCGAAGTTGCAGGAATTTCCTTAATGATAGTTGACAGTGTTCCCTTTTCTGGTTTTATTTGTTAGTTGCACTGATATTTAAAAAAGCTACCCAGCAAATATATAGCACTAGATGACTTTCTAATTTTTCAATAGGTATGGACTTGATCTCCTCAACACATTACAATTTCTGGTTTGACAGGTTATCTTTGATAATATTCTAAACAAGCAAATTCACTGGCCATCTGTCCCAGAAGAGATGTCCTTTGAAGCACAAGACCTGATTGACAGGTTAGCTAATACCTTTTGAATTCTATACATGAATCATCCTCTGGGGACCAATTTTACTGGCAATCTAGCATCCTCTAAAAGGATTATCAAATGGTCAGGTCCAAACTGCTTTATGGTAATCTTTTGGTGCCTGTACTTCGATTATTTGGCAACAAATGTCTTGTTCTTATTGTAAGATTTCACCTCAAAATGGTGTTCCAACTCCTAGGTGCTCTCTCAGCGCCACATTTCCAGTGCCTAGGGGTTATTTTCGGTACTAATTTTATATTTGTTCCTTGATCATTTGTGCTCCAATGTCTCCATCTCACTTCAGTTACCCCTGCTTGACCACTTCAAGAAAATTCAACTAGGAAAAGCCCACACTGAAGTTTTCTCCTTGGACATCATTGATGCTGTTAAACATCTTTCATTTGATTCATTAATAGTACCATTCATCCGTGCAAACACAAGTTCAAATTACTTGGGCTACAAATTCAACCATATGATGTTGTCGATTTTGTCTGCTTGATCTAATTCAGTGATAAGTTTTACTGTAGGCTTCTTGTTCATGATCCAAATCAGCGCCTTGGAGCAAAAGGAACATCAGAGGTTATCTTGTGCATATTCTAAAGAATAATGCTTTCTTTATGTACTATTTATATGGAAAGAAACTACCATTATTGGCACTAACTTCCATCATTTACTCCACATTCGTACAGGTAAAAACACACCAATTTTTCAGGGGAGTTGATTGGGATAATCTTGCCTTACAAAAGGTAGGCCTTAAAATCAGTTGAGTGGGTTTGAGCCTGTTCAGCTCTTCTATAATGTCTCTTTAACATTTTCGGTTCATGATTTTTGGGGAACGGGACTGGGCAGCACACTTTGTTGTTAACAATAGTTTCTCTATTTAGCTCCTCCCTCTCCAACCGTTTTCCTTCTATTTATTTTCTAATACTGGAAAGTGAAAATTAGTTGTGTGCTTGTTAACTTGTATAGTGGCCAATGCTGTCATTGTATATATGTTAATATGTGTCTAGATTCATCCATATCATAATTAGGAATCTCAGTAGTCACTCTTATATAACAAGTGCTCTTTTTTGTCTTGTTATCAACAATTCGATAAGAGTCTTCTCTTCTTTTCCCTCAATTCATATGATATCATGGTATCAGAACATTTAAAATCATTGAAGATACCTAAGGTTCTATGCTTCACTGACAAGCAAGTAAGGTCGTCCGCTTTCAGCCGGATTTTGCATTCTTTCTTTATCTTTCAATCTTGTTGAAATTTCTCTTCCGGCATTCTCCAATTTATAGTATGCTCTTTACATCGACAAACATGCTCTTTTAAGTCATCAAATATAGTTGTTGACCATAGTAAAAAAATTATCTTTCTTCTTTATAAATGCATAGTAAAAAGATATCTTATAAACACATCAGTAGAAATCTCATCCCCCCCCCCCCCCAAACGCAATAAAATAAAAGGCTCAAGTCCCAATGGTGTATGCCGTATGTCTCATGTATATATGGTTTGGTGTCATTAGCTTACATCAGCTAACATGTCAAGTTAGCAGTTCATGTCAGCTGACCTGTTCAAACAATAACTGACCTGTCAAGTTGGCATTCATCTAGTTAGTGATCCATGTCAGTTAACATATCAAGTTTGCTTATTGTCCAGTCAGTATGTGGCACATAGTCATTAGTTCCACATCATCAAATACGTCAGCTACCATTTAATTTGAAAAATATCAGTTCATCGTTTTGGTTTCTTGACATTTTGATTCCATTTTTGCAATTTATTGTCTTAGATCAGGTTTGAGGAGTGCCAGAATGTATCTAGTTTGCTTTTACATATTTAGCTTAATTATATTGATAAGTATTAAATATTGTGGTAGGTCGTAGTTGTGCTATCGACTATGTTTCTCGGACTCTTCAAAAATGTCAACGGGTGCAGGTCGGATTCTCCAAAAGTAGTGTATTTTTGGAGAATCCGACATGGGTGCGGCATCCAATGTGAAGAGTCCGTGCAACTTAGGCTCTAGTTATAGTTTCAAAACTTATCTATTTCTTGTAGCCTAAAGTTCTTACTACGAATGCTCTTGTATGTTGATCTCCGGTTCAATTAATTTTTTTTCTCTGTCGTACAGAGGTTTTGATTGGACCTATAATTCCTCATGCTACGAAAGAGAGAAAATTACTACTTAGTGAGGCAGATTCTTTTCCTTGATTTCTAATTGGTTGTCTGTAGGCGGCCTTTGTACCACAAACTGATGGTGTTGATGACACAAGCTATTTTGTATCCCGGTATGGTCTAAGTGGAGTGCAAGATGATGAAGATTGTAATGATTCTGCTTCTGACACCTCTGAGTTCTCCTCGAACTTTGGACTAGAGGTAACCTATGTTCTCCATGTAATCTTTCACTTGTCCAAGTATACTCGATACTCATGTACCGACATGTTGTATCATTTGATAATCAACTCTGGAGACTATTTTTCCCGTTACATAAAACGGATGGAGAAAAGTGGTTCAACTTTAAGACGGTCATTGGATGGATTGAGATGGTTAAAACTTGATCACGAATAGCTAGTTACATACCATATTGGAGAGGACCTACCAGCATATGACCATTCAGCATATGCTGCATGACCTACTCAGTATTCAGCATATGCATACCAGAACCGAATGCAAGAATGCACTTAAACTCGTTCCTATAATAAACTTAAAGGGGGATACCACATCTACATTACTCATAAACTGTTTGCTGTTGAATTCTGGCATTGATGTCTTTATTGATATTTCCTTTTGCAGAATATGGATGAATGTGGTGATCTCGCTCAGTTTGATCCTTCTCCTCTTGATCTATCCTTGATGAATTTTTCTTTCAAGGTATGGGGTGACGTTTACTTTATATAATCTGGAATGCTCAACCACAATCATATTGTTTGATTTACTCGGAAATATCGATATATTCGTGTGGAGCTCGAAACAAAAAAAAAATATTAGCAGAACGGAATCAGTTTACCGCTCTGAGTTTTACTTTGTAAGCAGTAAATAAGTAAACTAATAAAGTGAAGGAGAAACATTAGAACTATATCTGACTTTTTAATCATGTGTTCTAGAACTATATCTGACTTTTTAATCATGCGTTCTAGAACTATATCTGACTTTTTAATCATGTGTTCTAATTTGCTCTTAACCATTAGAAGTATATCTGAGGAATAAAAACAGCATTCTGTGTGTTGATTTTTTAACCATGTGTTCTAATTTCTCTTAACCATTAGAACTATATCTGACTTTTGATTTATGATAGGAACAAAAACAGCAAATCTGTGTGAGAATTTTTTAACCATGTGCTTTAATTTGTTCTTCAAGCAGAATCTGTCTCAGTTGGCATCCATCAACCATGACATGCTCTTACAAAGTGGAATCGATTCGTCAAGGTGCTCATCTCCATTTAAGGGTCCAAGTGAATAAGCTCATCTTCTTTTAGTTTCATCAATCCAAATAAATGGAACTAAATAGAAGGTATTGTAAAGGGGGGCGTACCGCACCATTCACACGGACATCCGTCAGATCTCTCTCATACAGAGAAAGGATGATACTAGCTATACCTGTGTGACATTCTCACCAAGGTTTGTAGCTCAGAGGTACTAGTGGTTTTTTTTTTGACACAATATGCATCTCATATCCTTTCCTTCCCTTGGGACTCACTAGCACACTCCTTGCTGCTTTCATGCTTGGTGGCATCTGGTGAACCAGTGATAGAGATCTCTCGCTAATAGTTGTTCCTGAGAGTGAGAAGAGTCATAGGGATTCACATTGCCTTTTACGGCTTGGGATTCCTATTGTATAGAATAATTCTTGAGGGTTCAATTCTCATTATTCTCTCGCTCCTTTTCTCATGCAATAGAAAAAAGTTTGAAAATATCCAGCATTCCCATTCTCAAGATTTTAAGCTATTCCTTTCGCATGGTTGACAAACTGAAGACAATGGTCATAGACGCAGGTTGTGTTCCAGAACTTATTAAAATCTGTTAAATTGGAACACCGCTTTAATTGAAACATTAGCATGCTGCAGTTTGGACCATTAGACAAGCAGTGATGGTTATGAATGACTGATGATGATGTTGATCTAACAGAACTATGTTCACTGGTAGCATCTAAGAAATGAGTTTTCGCTGGCAACAATTACAAAAATTTAGTCCTTCTAGTATAAACAAACTAAATGCGTCTCCGACACTCCATACTAAGATTTCTTCTCTGCAACCATACAACTGCAACGTAAGATTTCAGTAATACAACCACTTGCAATGCCTCACTGAACCTAATGTACTTCAAAAGTTTGTAACACTATAATATCAAGTGAGTGCAAACGAAAAGTAGTAGTTATACTTCACATCGCATCATAATAATAAAAAAGTAATCAGGAAATGGCACAAAATAACCAGTTACGATTTTATTAGAAGAAAATGCCTACTAGTATCTGGTGAAAGAGTCATGTAATTAAATTAACATTTATACATATAATAAACCATAAAACCGTTGAACTTGGGGGAGAAAGCGAGTGACCCCTATCCAGCATAATGGCCAATTATGTTGACGATCTAACAATTTCAGTAACCATGTAATAAAAAAAGTTCATATTACAGCCTGAACTAATGTTGCAAAATAGGTATATCATGTACAATTAAAACTAAGATTCAAAAATTTCCAAAGGCAAGTGTTAAAACTGGAGAAAATATAGAATGGTGTGAGTACAGTAAATGATACGAGGAACCAGTGTCTCAGCATCGTACTCCATTTTTCAAAATTCGCCAAAAAATGAACTAGACAGGAATAGGGAGGCCTTTTTTCGCCATGCTGTCAAGAACATCATTTAGAGCTTGACAAAGATCCATGATCTGCAAAGATTAGCGTCATTGTCAGCACTAGTATCATTTCAATAAAACCTTGAAAACAAGATAGTGTTTGGTATGACAGAAGTCATTTTTCGGTGTTTGATTGGGGAGTGGAAATTGTTATAAAACATATAAAAAGTAAATCATGTTATCAACAAATGGGAGTGTTTGTTTTGATGAAACTTTTTAGAACTAGAGACTGATAATGTGTGTCCAAGTGTTAGTTGAATCAGGTAATATGAAGTTTAAAATCCAGAGTTATAAGGAAAAAGACTTTCTCCCACATATAACGTAATTCATTTTCTCACATTTAAGGGAAAATGTTTACCCCGAAAAAATGACTTGCCTCCTACCAAACACACCCAAAGACTTAACCATTACAAACAAGAATTTACACTACAAGCATATAGTGTAAACTACCCAAATTGGATAATTATTACACCTGCCTTCTATTCAGATTGTTATAAACTTTAAGATGCATGGAGTTTTACTCATTTCACCAAAAACCAAGAAGGAACTTGACACCTTTTAATTTTTCCTTTCTTCTTTTTAGGGTTTAAAAAAATTCCTAAACTTAACACAACTGTCAAGCTGATGAAAACAGAAACATAAGGTAGATTTCCAAGCATGTTACAAACTAAATCACCTGTTGATCCCATTGTTGCAGTTCTTCAGTGTCATCCTCGAAATGTATGACGCCTTCAACCTGATAATAAAATCAACTTAAAGCAGAGCATGTCGAGAAGAGAAGACGAAGGATGTAGTTGCCTTAACTAAATGCGGATAGGGACAAAAGGAGGAAAATACTGTAAATGTGCTCCCTACCTTATACCACACGCAAAGACAATAATTTGACCGGTTTTCAAAAGACAATAGATGCTAAAACTACAAAGAAATTAAGAAACTCATGTTTTGTCTCCAAACCATATTTACCGTAGTTTGACAATATATTGCATACATCGCTTGTTAAATACATCTCTAGATGTGCATAGTCATTGAGAATTATTACAACAACGACATACCAATGAAATCCCACAAAGTGGGGTCTAGGGAGGGTAGAGTGTACGCAAACCTTACCCCTACCTTGGGAGGTAGAGATGTTGTTTTCGTTAGATCCTCAGCAAAGGAGTCAACGAGAATTATTATACACCAAATCCTTTAGTGCTAAATGGTACTGTCAATCGCATAAATAATACTATTAAAATGGCTTAGAAACAAATTTATCATATGCAACAATATCTTCCACATCAAACTACAAATCACTATCAGCACTACGTTACGACATGGAATTCGAGAATGTATATATGGCATACATGGGACACTCTGTACCTAAAGCTAGCCAGTGACAAATCGTCACCCAATATCATTTCCTCCTCTTTTTAAGGACAAAGACACAAATGTGTAGATGGCATTATTAACTGAGAAATTTACCTGATCAATAGATCCCCGCATTCTATCTTCGAAAATCATTCTTGAAGCAATTTTCTCAGCCTGCATAAAAAAAAATTGTTAGAACCGACTTAGTTACAGATGGAAATGAAGCAGCACAGTTGCTAATTGATCTTGGTACACAAACACAGCCATGGAAAGCAATAAGAGAGTGATGGAAACATTTTGACATGATTGAGTTAGTTACATGGGGTTTAAATTACTTGTAAGGCAAGCACAACCGCAGATTGATCTTAGTACATAAAAACAGCGATCAATAAGCGAGAATGGGAGAGGCATGTCCAAATACTCTGAAGCGGTGTCTTTTTCAAAACAGATTTCCTTATTTTTTACAAGGTATCTCAAAAACAGATTTCTACTTGAAGACCTCAAAGGCCAAGCAGCATTGGCTCAAAATCAACTTCAAAAATGCATTCAAAATAATATCACCTTCATTATCATCCCAATATAGTTTATTATTTAAGCTTGACTTCTGGATTTACCCAGAAACAATGGCATAAGTAGGATGATAGAGCGGTGCTTTTTGCAGCATAGCATGAGAAAACATTTTATCTGTTTCTTCATTTGATATTTGCTTTAAGGACTAGATGTCGTTACTGCAAATAGATCAACCGAGCCATGGACCGCCCAAAAATTCTCATATAATTCCTACAACAGTCACAACCACTCAGAGCCCAGCCTATAGTTACATATAGCCCAAGAGTACAACTACTATGCCTCAACCTGAGCTAGTGGGGTTGGCAACAAAACCCAAAAGTTAGCTCATTAACAGAAAAAATTAAGAGAATAGCTAGCAACATCATTATGTACCTTTTGAGGGGGGATGCCCAACAAGGTGCCCAACTCATCAAAACTGTCACAGATCAACCAGGGGATTAGATTAGATAATATCTCAGCGTGAGCTATGAAATATCTAAACCACGAACAAGGTGAAGATAAGCTTCCTCTCTACCTTATATTAGTATAAAGTTTGCTAGCACTCAAGAGATTATGCTCAATCATAGCACGATCCAAAACTGTGAAGTTATCAGGCAAAAATGCTTGCTGTAGGAAACACAAAAAATAAGATACAGAGAGAGAATATCAGATAATGTATTTTAACATTTTGAAAAAGTAATACGGAAAAAAAGGGGGGACCTGATGTGGTTTCAACTCTTCTGCAAAAGCATCAATTTCAGGTTTTCTCAGGATTCTCTCTAGATAGACCTGAGAATATTTCAAATTAAATATAACTTAATTTTTTTTTTAAAAGTATCTAGGTAAAAACATCTGACACAGCACTATATAGTATATACACATTAAAAATACACTCAAATGCAGAAGAGATAATAGCACAAGGGAAACTTGGCATGGGAAAAGGAGAGTGGAGACTGAGCTATGCAGATTGTATGAAGCAGCAGCAAGTGAAGTACCTTCTGCAAGATTGGATATATTTTTAATTTGGAGCAACGCTCATCCTGGTATCCAAATAAGGAAAAAAGGAAATTGTTTTAGCAAAAACTGAACAAATAGCACAGAGGAGGGAATCAGTGTATCTTCTTTAGGCGGTCATTTGAGACCCATATAAAATATCCAAATATCACGACATGGTGGCAGATCTAGACTGAAGTTGTCCAAGAAAACTAATCAACCTCAAATTTTAAAGGTTATGGTAACAGTAAAATTTTAGCAGATATTAGACCACAGAATGACATGTCCTCCAAATATAATCACCTAGTTGTGGTTACCATTTCCTTGGTGCTATGCACCTACCCTTTCCTGTGAGTGGTCTCACATTCTTGGCAAATGAGAGCAAATATCAAATCATTGAATTAGAAAGTTCATACAATTATGACAAGCAGTGGTACTAAAACTGAAAAGCGCAAGAAAGCCACAAAACTCTGGGGATGCAAAGAAGAAGGCAGAGCACACTCCGCTTTGAACTTAGCCCACAATTTCCAGAAAGGAATATAGCGTAAAACATCATAAATACAAATAACATTACTAAGTCCAATAATTCAAGATACAACCATGATAACATTAATCCCAATAACTCAACTAACTACCATTAACTTAGTAATTCAACCCACAAGATAATTTCCACAAGAACCTGCCGATTAGTAGCACTCTTTGACAATAACAATCAAAACGTTTAAAGCTCTAAGTCATTGCATCCTTACTTTGTACAGTGTGGCAAGTACACGAGACCGTTGAGGACCTGCTGCAGCCAAAATTGTGCACGTCACAGCAGCTGCCAGAGCTTGCTCTAATGCAGCTTCATCAATTTCTCTGTAGCATAAAGGGAAGCATCATGTTGTGCTCAGTTAAAATATTGTAGGCATAGTACCAATGACAAAGATCACAGATATCATTATGTGTGTAACATTATTCAAGCCAAAAGCTAAACCTTTGATCTCGGAACATTAGCATATTCTTAGTTTTCCTAACCCAGTTTCGCTTGGATCGCAGATTAAATTGACAACAAATTATTGAACTCAAGAAGTGCCCATATACAAAGAATAAGAGTTAAAGTGTCTGCTGCATTTTTCCTCGGGGCTTGTAAATATATTTGCACAATCACTAGTAAGACAATTTTAAATAATAAAAAATTGTTGAGAGAAGCATTAATTTAACATAGTAGTATTTTCTGGAAAACCTACTCGTCGCCAATTTGTCGCTTCTCAATCTGAGAAATGTCATAGTAACGCAAGGCAGCTTCCAAGAATTTTCTCTTTAAATCTAAAATCCTAGCATAGCAAACCTGAAATAATGTTCAGGAAATAGTTGGCATATTAGCCGGTGACGCTGACATAATAAAAAATTAAAAATACCCTACATCATATGATAACAACCTTGTACTGCAAATGCAATACTTCATTCTTAAGGGTGGTAAGTTTAAAGGAAGCTTTATGTATAAAAGCTTCTGCATTAACTGCATCATCATCCTGCCAAACAAGGAATGGACACTGTTAGAATGCCAAAGAGAACCAAAATAATGGAAGTAAACTGAACTTCCTCAGACCGATGCATTTAAACAGCATAAAATAGCAGGGCGCATAGGAGCAGTACAGGAGCCAAATTACAACTCTAATTTTCCTTTTGATAGCAAGCAGAACAATGCAATTGAAAGGACACTAAGGGGATACTTCGGATGTACATAACACACTAGTTAAAAATCACATTAGCACCATACAAGGTTTTACTCGTCTAGAAGAAAGAAAATATTGGCACAACTTGAAGAATAAATGTCACATAGAAAGGAGCTCACATACCACATATTCAATAGTTACCTTTAAAAAAACAGTACGCACTCATTTATTTCCTGCTAATCCAAAACAAAAAGAGACTCGTCTTTGCTCTTCTGGTGTCCATGTCATTTTCCATAGCCATAAAGCAAAAGAAACAATTTGGGACAATAGCCAGCAGGATAATTTTTTTTACCTGTTTTGATACTTCCAAATCCTAGACAGCTTCCCAGGGAAATCTCACATAGAAGACTAGGCTAAATAAGAATATTACAACATTTTTTAAAACTACCAAATTGTAAAACTAATTCAAATAGAAACACCAAAGCTAGGAAGAGATTGTATCCCACTCTTGCATATATATTAATATTCCCTCATTCTCCATCGAAATAATGTTCCTAAAAGTATTTAACGATTCAGAACTAGACTCGGATTCTAAGCGGGGAAGACCAATTCTGCCGTGGAATTTCTTCTCAGGAAGGTAAACGTTCTTCTTATAGCTCATGCGCAACTCCATTCGTGGCCTCTTTCCGTTTATCAATATGATTCTTCAAAGATGTTAAAATTTACTATCTCATTTTTCTTTCAAGACCACCATCAGTGTTTAAATGAGAACCTCGACAGAGGTTTCTACAAACTTAACACTGACGGATCCTCTTTAGGAAACCCAAGCCTCAGGGGGGATCGGCAGGGTGGGGTGCGGTGATTAGAAACAGGAATGGCGATTGGAGGGAATACCTAACACCACAAATACTCTATCGGAATTGCTAGCTCTAATGCAGGGACTTAAAGTTGCATTGGAAAATGGTTTCGCCCCACTGGAAATTGCTACTGATTCTACAAACGTAATTAGAATGATTAACAATGATCATCTACCTTACTGTTCTATTATCATCATGAATGCAGGTCTCTGATACAAAGGCTGGAAAAACATTGATAAAACATAGCTATCGAGAGCAGAACAGGGTTGCGTACCTTCTAGCAAAGGAAGAAGCTAGGAAAAACTTTATTTTTAATAACCGTGGTTTCGGGCAAAGCTTGTGCGCACCTCGACTAATTCCGCGGGGTACCTACAACCTCCCACCAACATAAGTACCGGATAACTCATCCACCAAGGCTTAGAAAGATGGGAAGAAATCACCTAGCATTGTTAGTCTCCACTGGGAATTGAATTGCATACCTCATGGTTCTCAACCCACTTCATTGATCACTAGGCTACACCCTTGGGTACAACTAGGAAAAACTACTTTGATATAATCAAACTTTTGGTAGTTCCTCCAGTGTTTGCCAATGAGCAATTTGGGCAGACATTCTAGGAACTACTTTTGATCGGCAAGTGCCAGCTTGTAATAGTTTCCCAGTAGTCAATACTCTTGAACTACAAAATCCCTATAGCTCAAACTAGCATGTAATTCTTTGCTTTCTTATATATATTATCTATCCAGTTTACCAAATAGAAAAATTGATAAGTCACTCTAGCGCATATTTATTAGATTGATTTCACCTCTTCCTCTTTAGCGAAGATCAATTGTCATGCAAGTTGAAAGGTGCACCACCAAACAAGGATCTTTAACTTGGCATCAGAAAAATAGGAATAAAACAAGAGAGAAATCTAACCTCAAGATATAGACGAGCAATTTGGACACATTTTGAAAATATGAATGTGTCATCAACAACTCTGCAGAACAAGAGACAGCGCAAACACAGAGATTTCAGGTTTCAAAGAAAATTTAAGGGACACAGCAGGCAATCAAAGATAAGTAGAAGTATAATGCAGACCTCATTGCAGAGTCTAAATCGATGCCACTAAGCATCTGGGCTGCTTTTGACCATTGCTGTTCAGACTCGTATAATTCTGCAAGTTTTTCGCGAATGATCAGCACCTGCAAAGATGGGATTTTTTTTTAGTTGGGCATTAAAAACATAAAAGATCAAAAGAACCCGTATGTGGAGGATCTCTTGATGACAGCAGATATTATGCTGAGTTCCAATATTGACCTTCCTCTGTACCATTTTCTCAAAACTAAAATACTCGAGACATCAAATTTTAAGATGACTATGATTTCCGGAAAAAACTTACTAATCACAGATAAACAAATAAATCAGTGACTTTGGTGCTAGCCCACTCTGATACAATATGCATCACACTCACAAAATTCATTTCTTAAGATCAATTCCATCAAAAAGGAATCAAAGGTGTCGACATGCAACAGTTCCCAATCAACAACTCAAAAAACACACTTATAATAAATAACTCCATGGTCCCAATGTGAGTTGTGGCCCATGTATTGAGTTCCTGGTACTACACTCAAATTCTTTTTTAGCCTATCCTTTTAATTGGTTTTAATAAAAACTAAGATGCTAAAATTTAATGGTCAATTAGAAAGAGGTTACTTTCTGAAAGACTATTATTTAGAGACTTCCTATCCCTTTTTTCTGATAAGTTCTTCCCATCCCATTATGAATAAAAGAGTATGATTTCAGTCAACAAAAACTGGCCTTCTCTTTAGGTGGTAGAGATGCTGATTTAATAGTTCTCAATCTAAATACCATGTTCTCTCTGTAAATTTTCTTGATAGCATTTTGTTGTTTTCTTATGAAGTTTTAAGAGATGAAATTACAAACATCCAAATGCTACACCCTTACAAATACATATACACCACCAATGATGCAACAGATAAAACAATCTAAACTAACCCTAGCAGAATACAGTCACTCTGAGCACCAAAATTTAGAGCTATATAAGGCATTAATATAAGTCCAAGTATCGTTCAGTATAGGCTGCAAAAGAGCTGTCAAAAATCTGACAAGAAACAAAATAGAAGCATCAAGCGTACTTGTTCTTCAAAGGACACCACACGAGGCTGAATCTGGTTGAGAGTATAGTGTGCTACTTCCTTTTTAACTCCGGCTTCCAATCTACCAAGTTCCTGTGCAAATGTCTGCAATAGCTGCCTTGATACCACCAATGGCACGTCATCCGATAACACTGCATATACGTACACAATTTCAATCAAACAACAGCGGGTAACCAGTTAAGATCTGACTATATAAATCTTCTATACTTATTGCAGCTGAGAAATATACAACATGAATGTAAAATAAACAGCAAAACTATGATGAGATAACGAGAGAGATAGTAACAACTGCATAATCATACACAATCTCAATCAAACAGCGGCTCAACCCCAAACCAGTTAGAATCTGACTATAATCTTCTACATTGATTTCAGCTGAGAAATATACAACATGGATATAAAAATAAACAGCAAAATTATGATGAGATAGTAACTGCACTGCATAATCGTACACAATCTCAATCAAACAGTGGCTCAACCCCCAAACCAGCTAGAATCTGACTACATAAATATTCTAAACCTATTTCAGTTGAGAAATATACAACAACAGCATATCCTGGGATTACAGTGGCGGGACCCAGGATTTAAGGGTCGTGGGTGCAAAAATGAAATGTTGGCAGGAGGTTCAAACAAGACCCCAAGCACCCAAACTTCAAGCCTTGAAACCAAAGCACCCAATTGTATTTTTGGTTTCCAGGGTGCTTTTTTAACCTATATACCCAATTTTCATATATTTTTATAATTATACTTAATTTCCATCGGATTTAACGGGTGTTGGAGCACCATAATAATACACATAGGTCCGCCCCTGATCCCACACGTGGGGTCCGGGGAGGATAGGATATACGCAGACCTTAGCCCTACTTTTGTGGGATAGAGAGGTTGTTTAAGATAAGCCCTCGGCTCATCCCGGAGAATAAGGACCTACGCGATACCTAAATAACAATACTAAGGAAAGGAAAAGAGGAGGATAGCCCCTACCTCTCCCACACAAAATGCCACAATACTCAAATAACTACTAACCTTCTAACTTAACCCTCGACCTCCAAATCTTTCTATCTAAGGTCACATCCTCAGCCAGTTGAGCTAAAGTTGTGTCATGTCATGTCTACTAACCTCCCCATTACTTATTCGGCCCAACTCTCCTAACTCGGTCAATCTCTCACACCTCCTAACTAGCGCATCCTCGCACCACATCTTCACATGCTCGAATGAGAATATACAACATGAATATAAATAAACATCAGAATTTTGATGAGATAGCGAGAGAGATAGTAATTACACTGCAAAATCGTACACAATCTCAATCAAACAGCGGCTCAACCCCAAACCAGTTAGAATAAGGTGTATCAAAAGGTGTTTATACGCAAATATGGGCTAAACCGGGTAACAAACTCAAAATATAGACTACGATGACGTAAACAGCGTAATTTTCCCTAAAATCTGACTATAAATCTTCTAGTACGTAGATTTCAGCTGAGAAATATACAACAATGAATATAAAATAAACAGCAAAATTATGATGAGAAATTTACTGTGATCGATGAATTGCTTGGCTTGTTGAATGTCGCTTGATGCGAGAACGGTTGAGAGAATGTGTTTGTACTGTTCGATCTTCTGGCGTTGGTCGCTGATCGCAGAAGCGCTAGCGAACGCACTCTCCATTGCGATTTAGGGTTTATTATCTCTGAGCAAATCTTCTGGAATGCGTGATTGGGACTTGGGAGTGTCGAGTCAAGTTTATTTTTGAAGCGTTAATGGAGCTTAGGAACTAGTTTTTTGGCCTATAAATAGGATTTGACAGTCAATGAATGTGTTGCCCGCTTTGGTATATGTGGGCTCGAACATAACTTCGATCATGGAATAGGAATAAGAAAAGAGAAGAAAAAAGGGTAATAAAATTATAACTTCAATTTGTACCTTGGGATAAAAAATGGATAATATTACAAAAAGAAAAAGAGTGTTATCATATACTGTGTTATACATATCAAAATTCATATTTCATTTTACATATTTTTTAGTTTGAAGCGGATGGAATTCATTATATCATGACATCGAGTTGTATTATAAACGTTTAATGACGTGTAGTTTTACTAAGTTTTATTTTAGTATATTTCGTCTTAGTTGTTATTCATTGCGTCAACGAATATAGTTGATACAGATTGTATTCGTTGCGTGAACGAATATCATTAATACATGTTGTATTTGTTGCACGAACGAAACGAGTGAATACAAGCGTCTGGCAACGGGAGTTTTGCTATGAATGGTAAATAGAGAAATTATAGCTACTAATGGTAATTAACCTCCAAATTGTACTGATTTATGCACAATTCTCTTATTTAGAATGTCGAATTTCAAATAGAGATACTTGAATGAAATTAATGTCAAGTTTAACGGTCTTTGTTATATTAAGCGAAAATATAAGTCATCATAATACTATATAAATATCGCACGTAAAATCTTTTGTCTTTAGACACCAAAAAACAAAGATCTTACGCACTAGACCTATAGTGAGATATGATTTAGAAAATAAGATCTTAACAATAACGTTTACTTTTATATCATGCCAGATATTAAAGTGAGTTATTGCTACTACAACCATTGGTGTGAAGTTGGATCCATTGGATATTTTCAGAGACAGTGGAAGAAGAAATTTTGCACATAAAAAGAGGAAGAGAAGCGCAATACAAGGAATAGCAATGAAGTGGTTAAATTTATAAGGATTACAAATACTGGCTATATTTTAAACAAAACAAAAAATTGATTACCGGTCATTTATACCGAACTAGAGGTATAAGCTTATTTGGCTAAACTTTCAGAATTTACTTATTAAGAGTGTATCGAAGAGTAACTGTATTTGTTTAACTAATTAATTTGAAAATAATTTTGACAATTCTTAACATTAATTTGTGTTTGACTAAAAGATTCCAAAAGTGCTTCTGAGTTTCCCCCCCCCCCCCCCCCCATTTTCTATGATACTAAACAAAATACTTATTTTGCTCTTAAAAAAACACCTTAATTCTCTAAAATAAGTATTGCTTATGTCCCAATTTACGTAGCACAATCGAAATTTCGAGATTCAAATGTGAAGTCCTAAATTATTGTTACAATAACAATATAATACAAAAAGAAATTATATTTGAACTAATTATACTATCAGTATACAAAACTTCAATCCTATTTTATATCTATGTTATGTCCATTTAAATGGGGGTCCAATTTGGTGTCTTATATAATAACAATGATATTCGAACCCAAAGACACGTGCCTACTCTAATATAATGTAAATGATAAAAATTAGTTATTTAATTAAATAATGATAAAATTATGGTCCAATGAATGAGGTAAATGGGAAGATATTTTGGTGGATGAGTTCGTGGATGTTAAATGCTTTGAAATACCTTTCATATTCTTATACTCAATGTTTACATTTTATTATTAAATAATAAAGTTGAAGGTTTAGCCCCTCAATTGCACGGCTTTCCCATGAAAAATCTGCACATCTTTTTCCTTTCCCCTCCTCTTTAATTCCCCTCAATCACTTGTCCTTCCATCTCCCATAGGTTACCTACACCTCAATTTATGTATTGAACATAGCAAAAAAAAAAGAAAAGACAAAGTACCTAGCACAAAGAATAACAAATTAGAAAAAAAATCAACTGAACAAGAAGAATAAAAATCAGGAAGTACTAGGGAGCGAATATTACTTTTAGCAACCGAACAACAATCCTTTTAACGCTTACAAGGTGAGTTTTCTCACTCAGAATTCTTAGTGAAATCCTTTATTTTAAGTTAATACATGTTAGAATATGAATCGGGTGTTGAAAATAAATCATGAACTTTTGATTGTTTAAACAACTAGTTGAGTCATCAACTTTACGAACTGTTTTCACTAAGTTATACTTGTTATAATTGAATGAAATTCGGAAGTATTTGTTACACCCCGTAGTTCAGGTCATGCGTATGAGTGCGTACGAAAGGGAGTAAGACTTAAAATTTTCAAAGATAGGTTGACGGATTGTTTCAGACGGGTTTTTAGTCAACTTTGAGTTGGTGTATGTCCAGTTACCTTGAGAGTTTGTAGGTGTTTCAAAGGCCTAGTGTGTAGTTCGTTGAGTTTAGTTTCCAACGCAACCAAACGTTCGTCGATAGGACATCGGAGTAGAAAGTTATTGGAGTTACAAGTTCAGTGCGCAGTCGGGCAGAAAGATGTTTCGGTCAGGGCCACGCGCATGGCGCGGATGCAGGGCATGGCGCCGGTTATCGAGGAGCGCTGAAGTTGCAGTGCATGGCGCCGGAAGAAGGGCCACGACAGGAAGTCTGTGGTGGCGGAGGTTCAGCGCCGCGCTGTGCAGGCCGCGCCGAGGCGGGTTTTCTGGCGGAAAAACTTAGGAAAATCAGATTTCTTCTTTTAAAGAGGCCATGGGTGGGTGACAAGTGTCCTCCCTCATCTGATTTTGCATGCACTACTTATTGACCAAGTCTTGAAGACTTGGTCATTCTTCAAGTTCATCCCTCTCTCTAGAAAATTAAGCTATCCCTTCTCTCTAGAAAATTAAGAAGAAAGCAAGGCTTGAGAAAAATCTGAAAATGTGGCAAGAAGGAAACTTGTTAGCAAGCTTGTAGGAATTGTTGTGGTGGTGATTGTGGAAAGGAGGCTAGCAAATTTGTTGGATTAATTTGGCTAAAACTCTAAGGTAACATTTCCTCTCTCTTTGCTAGTTTATGGTATTGCATGTGAAGAAGAAAGAACTTGTAGTTGTAAATATTGCTCTTAGAAGGATTGCATGTGAGAATTATGATTTGGAATTGAAGAAATTGAATAAGGTTGGGATATAAGCATGTTGTAGCCTAAATTTTACCTTAAAGTTGTTAAGTTAGTTGTTGTACCTAATGGGGCAGAATTTTACACACCCAAGTTTAGTTGTGTAATCCCCTTTGAAATGTTTGGATTGTTGGGCCTTAAAAGTGGCGTTTGGATGTTGAATTCGGCCTTGAGAAAGGTGGCAAAGTATGTAGAAACAAAGGAAATGCTGCCCAATTTTCCATAGAAATTAGTGACTTGAACTTGGATTATTCTACATTGAACTAGAGGTTAAATAAACGTACTATGGTCATTTTAGGTTGACGTACTACGTGTGGTGTATTGGACTTAGCAAGTGCATTAACCGGAGAGGTATGTGGAAACTTTCTTATCTCTTGAGCATGAGTAGTTATAACTATATAGTACGGTAGACGCACGTGTTTTAAATGAAGTAAATCCATTTGTTATACTTGACTTGTTTTAAGAAAATGTGTAAGTTGGTCAAGTTAAGAGTTAACCCACTTGTTCTCGAGGAATGGTTTATTCTAAATAAGGTAGACAAGGATTTCTTGACATGAAGAAGTATTTTGAAAATTGTGTAAATTTGATTTGAAGTATAAGCCTCTCGTTAATAAAAGAACGAAATCTTTTGAAACATGGAGTTATAACGGCTTTATGGGAAGTTAGTTATAACGCCTTATGAAAGTGGTAAGAATGTCTTAATTTCTAAAAACATAAAGTTAGTATAACGGCTTTATGAGTTGGTTATAATAACTTTATGGAAGGTTAAAGAGTTGGTTTTTCTTGAATAAGATCATGAAAATGAGATCCATTTTTTATGTTAATGAAAGCCTAAAGAATTTATGAGTTTATCGACGTGCCGCTTGATGACGGGCGATTCCACGTATGCTTCCACGGTCTTTATATGAGTTTACTCGACGCGCCGCCGTGATGAAGGATTCCACGTATGCTTTCATTGTTTTAGTTATGAGTTTATCGACGTGACGCCGTTGATGGGCGATTCCACGTATGCTTCCATGGTCTTTATATGAGTTTACTTGACGCGTCGCCAGATGACGGGCGATTCCACCGTATGCTTCCATTGTTTTAGTTATGAGTTTATCGACGTGCCGCCGATGACGAGCGATTCCATGTATGCTTCAATGGTCTTTATATGAGTTTACTTGACGCATCGGTGATGTGGGATTCCACGTATGCACTCGACACGCCACGATGAGGATTTGAGGCACGCGAAGATGGCGGTAAATCCCCAAGATCGTTATACCACCTTCTCCGTGGTAAGAGTATGAATGGCGGCAAGCCCCAAGATCGCCATACCACCGCCTGTGGTAAGAGTATAAATGGCGTGTAAACCCCAAGATCGTTATACCAATTGCTCGTGGATTTGCTACCCACGACGCGAGGAATACCTCACGCGAGTCCGCTGGCTTACGCGGTGAAATAGTCCCACGCGGGAGTACACCTATGCGAGAATACCTCACGCGGTCCATACGACCCATGCGGTGAAATAGTCCTGCGAGTAAGAGTTTAATGACATCGCGAGGCGGATGACCTTGCTTTGATTATGAAATGCCTATTTTCACGCAGATAGTATATGATTGATATTCTCATTGTTGGTAAGGCACGTGGTTCTCAGAACCGATTTTATACACGCTCTAGTTATTTTAGACTTATGAGGTATTTTCGTGATTTTTCCGCCGCATACTGGTACTGTCAGATCGACCTCCTTCGGGGTTGCTCACGCCGCAGTTGAGGCACGTAATGGCTTCGATCCGCACTCTTAGGATCACTGCTCGCTTGGAAAACTCCATTTCTCCGAGGCTTTGTCTTTTGGCACGATTCCCGAGTTGTAGACTTTGTACATTCAGGTATGGCGGCCCGTCCCGCCACGCTTGTTATTCTTGAGGTGCAGAGTCACGTTTGTGGTTTGGGCTGTAAGAATAAGTTGTACTGTTCACTTTCGATTAAGTTTATTTTATGGAAGGCGAACTTGTCGGCTTGCCAGTGATGTTTACTTTATTCAGGTTTATGTGTATGTATGTTCACCGCTATTCTCTCGATGTATACCGATGCGGTGCCCCCTGCAGGCACCGGGCCGCGCCCGGCCTGGTCGTGACAAAAGTGGTATCAGAGAAGTTAGTCCTCGGAAAGTGTCTACAGACCGTGTCTAGTAGAGTCTTGATTATCGGTGTGTTGTGCACCACATCTATAATCAGGAGGCTGCAGGACTTTTAGGATTGGTTTCCATTCTTCTCACCCTAAGATCGTGCGATAGAGCTGTGTGGTTAGGGTCGTCTCTCCCTAACGAGTTATATTGATTGCAGCTACGAGAAAGGTAGCAGTGACCCAGGAAGAACTATGTGGATTGCGTATCCAGGTTAGTAATGATGGTAGTATAGTGGGTATTGTGACATGCAGCTATACGGAATTATGTATGAGGGTCAGACGCGTGTTGCCTAGAATGATATTGGAATA
Source organism: Przewalskia tangutica (assembly GCA_029844215.1). Taxonomy (NCBI): domain Eukaryota; kingdom Viridiplantae; phylum Streptophyta; class Magnoliopsida; order Solanales; family Solanaceae; genus Przewalskia; species Przewalskia tangutica. Next base: position 62,187,759 of record CM056737.1, read on the forward strand.
CCAAGGATTGGTAAGCACTAATTAGATACCGGGAAGGTATGGAACGATTTAATGAACTCTCATCAAGGTTTTACGTACTAATTTGAGATAATTAAGAGATGATGAGTTGTCTGAGAAGGTAATGGGAGACTATGTTTGTAAATTAGGCTACGTGGTATGCTTAAGAGAATAATACGGATGAGATCCGGGTGGAGTAAGTGATGGGATTGTTGTAAGATTTAGTGTCATGAACATAGGATAGTGAGACAATGTACATGTGATAGAATAAGTTGGTAGATACGAACGGGCAATTCTGTTAGGCCGTGAACGGGAGTAAGTGGTAATGGTTCATATTTTGGGTTCGTTTCCTGTTTGACTTACGATGAATGATTATGCGTGTGCGGTATCTTAGGACCATAGGTGGCATAATGAAGTTCCATTAGTGTAAAGTACGAGGATGTACCGAGGAATATTAGATTGGCTCCAAAAGAATATTCGGGGACGAATGTTTCTAAGGGGGGAGAGAATGTTACACCCCGTAGTTCAGGTCATGCGTATGAGTGCGTACGAAAGAGAGTAAGACTTAAAATTTTCAAAGATAGGTTGACGGATTGTTTCAGACGGGTTTTTAGTCAACTTTGAGTTAGTGTATGTCCAGTTACCTTGAGAGTTTGTAGGTGTTTCAAAGGCCTAGTGTGTAGTTCGTTGAGTTTAGTTTCCAACGCAACCAAACGTTCGTCGATAGGACATCGGAGTAGAAAGTTATTGGAGTTACAAGTCGGCGCAATGCGTAAAGATGTTTCTGGCTGGGTCGCTGGCGCACGGTTATTCCGGCGGAGCGCTGGTTGCAGCCACGCGCCGGAAGGTGGCGCGCCGAGGCGGGTTTTCTGGCGGAAAAACTTAGGAAAATCAGATTTCTTCTTTTAAAGAGGCCATGGGTGGACATGTTGTCCTCCCCATCTTATTTTCAGACGACTACTTATTGACCAAGTCTTGAAGACTTGGTCATTCTTCAAGTTCATCCTCTCTCTAGAAAATTAAGCTCTCCCTTCTCTCTAGAAAATTAAGAAGAAAGCAAGGCTTGAGAAAATCAAAATGTGGCAAGAAGAAACTTGTTAGTAAGCTCAGGAGTTGTTGTGGTGGTGATTGTGGAGCGAGGCTAGCAAATTTGTTGGATTAATTTGGCTAAAACTCTAAGGTAACATTTCCTCTCTCTTTGCTAGTTTATGGTATTGCATGTGAAGAAGAAAGAACTTGTAGTGGTAAATATTGCTCTTAGAAGGATTGCATGTGAGAATTATGATTTGGAATTGAAGAAATTGAATAAGGTTGGGATGTAAGCATGTTGTAGCCTAAATTTTACCTTAAAGTTGTTAAGTTAGTTGTTGTACCTAATGGGGCAGAATTTTACACACCCAAGTTTAGTTGTGTAATCCCCTTTGAAATGTTTGGATTGTTGGGCCTTAAAAGTGGCGTTTGGATGTTGAATTCGGCCTTGAGAAAGGTGACAAAGTATGTAGAAACAAAGGAAATGCTGCCCAATTTTTCATAGAAATTAGTGACTTGAACTTGGATTATTCTGCATTGAACTAGAGGTTAAATAAACGTACTATGGTCATTTTAGGTTGACGTACTACGTGTGGTGTATTGGACTTAGCAAGTGGATTAACCGGAGAGATATGTGGAAACTTTCTTATCTCTTGAGCATGAGTAGTTATAACTATATAGTACGGTAGACGTACGTGTTTTAAATGAAGTAAATCCATTTGTTATACTTGACTTGTTTTAAGAAAATGTGTAAGTTGGTTGGGTTAAGGAGTTAACCCACTTGTTCTTGAGGAATGGTTTATTCTAAAAAAGGTAGACAAGGATTTCTTGACATGAAGAAGTATTTTGAAAATTGTGTAAATTTGATTTGAAGTATAAGTCTCTTGGTTAATAAAAGAACGAAATCTTTTGAAACATAAGGAGTTATAACGGCTTTATGGGAAGTTAGTTATAACGGCCTTATGAAAGGGTAAGAATGTCTTAATTTTGTAAAAACATAAAGTTAGTATAACGGCTTTATGGGGAGTTGGTTATAATAACTTTATGGAAGGTTAAATAGTTGGTTTTTCTTGAATAAGGTCATGAAAATGAGATCCATTTTGTATGTTAATGAAAGCCTAAAGAAGTTATGAGTTTATCGACGCCGCCAATGACGGGCGATTCCACGTATGCTTCCATGGTCTTTATATGAGTTTACTCGACGTGCCGCGATGACGGGCGATTCCACGCATGCTTCCATCATTGTAGTATGAGTTTATCGACGCGCCGCTAGTGATGAAGAATTCAACCGTATGATTCCATGGTCTTTATATGAGTTTACTCGACGCGTCGCCGCTGATGAAGGATTCCACGTATGCTTCCATTGTTTTAGTTATGAGTTTATCGACGCGCCGCCGATGACGGGCGATTCCACGTATGCTTTCATGGTCTTTATATGAGTTTACTCGACGCACTGCCGGTGATGTGGGATTCCACGTACGCACCTTGGACACGCCACGATGAGGATTCCGAGGCATGCAGATGGCGGGTAAATCCTCAAGATCGTTATACCACCTTCTCCGTGGTAAGAGTATGAATGGCGGCAAGCCCCAAGATCGCCATACCACCGCCTGTGGTAAGAGTATAAATGGCGGTAAATCCCCAAGATCGTTATACCAATTGCCCGTGGATTTGCTACCCACGACGCGGCGAATACCTCACGCGAGTCCGCTGGGCTTACGCGGTGAAATAGTCCCACGCGCGAGTACACTTATGCGAGAATACCTCACGCTGGTCCATGACCCACGCGGGTGAAATAGTCCCGCGAGTAGGAGTGCTTTATGACATCGCGAGGCGGATGACCTTGCTTTGATTATGAGCCGCCTATTTTCACGCAAAGATAGTATATGATTGATATTCTCATCATTGTTGGTAAGGCACGTGGTTCTCAGAACTGATTTTATACATGTCTCAAGTTATTTTAGACTTATGAGGTATTTTCGATTTTTCCGCTTCGCATACTGCACTGCCAGATCGACCTCCTTCGGGCTGCGTTCATACCGCAGTCGAGGTACGTAACTGGCCGATCCGCACTCTAGGATCACCGTCAGCTTGGAAAGCTCCATTTCTCGGAGGCTTTATCTTTGGCACGATTCCCGAGGTTGTAGACTTTGTACATTCGGGGTATGGCGGCCCCGCCACAGCTTGTTATTCTTAGAGGTCCGTAGTCACGCTTTGTGGTTCGGGCCGTAAGAATAAGTTATCGCTCACTTTCGATTAAGTTTATTTTATGGAAGGCGCCTTGTCGCTGCCGCTGATGTTTACTTTATTCGTGTTTATGTGTATGTATGTTCCGCTATTCTCTCGATGTATACCGATGGTGCCCTGCAGGCACCGCCGCGCCCGGGTGGTCGCGATGACAGATTGTACACCTCTCGCATGATCGATCGAGCCAAAAAGGATGTCACGATCCGACCCGACGGGCCGCGACCCGACGCCTCTAATCGACGCCATTACACTAACTCGTCACGTAATCAATCGACTTTGGCGGTAATAGAAAATTTCGACAACACAACGCCGCATCTATAACATATACCCAAAATAGGCAAGCCGATAAGACTGTCTTACATAACTATCCAACCATCACAACAAGCTAGTCGACTAGGCTACCACCAAATAGCATCGCATAAGCAAAAGAGTAATCACAATAGGCAAGCCGGCAAGACTGTCACTATTTACGGGAACATCCCAAAACAAGTGCAACAATACAGCTAGCTCAACCGCATAAACGTTCTACACAAGTCCAAAACACATCTATCACCCACAATTGTCTACAGACCTCTAAGAGTACAATACTGACATATGATGGGACAGGACCCCGTCGTGCCCAAAATATACATAAGTCTGGAATGTAAAGATCTGTACCAAAATAATCGCTCCTAATAAGCGGAGCTCTTTAGCTGCGTAGACGCCCTAAATCGGCGGTCACCTAATCGATCTCAGTACTGCGGCATTTAACGCAGCTCGAGGAAAGGGGGGTCAATACGAAATAATGTACTGAGTATGTAAGCATGAAATACTGTAAATAAGATCATAACTGTGTCCTGTGTCCTGTAAGGTAGAGAGTCAACTGTGTCATAAAAGAATGAGAGTCATATCAGTACTTATGCATGCTTAGTCATAAAAACATCAGATATAAGTAAGTGAATAAATTGTCCGGCCCTTTGATGAGGGACGCGGTGAAATATACTGTCCTGGGTATCTGTACCCGCATCACGGATGTCTGTCCGTGGAATCATCATATAAGTATTGATCGGTGTATTTTATATACACCTTTTGAGTCATTTTTAGTTAGTATTTTGCCCATTTTTTGTACAAATATGTGTCGTGTTATGATAGATTTTCTTTCTTTTGAGTCACAGTGGTTTAAAGTGGCACATTGGTGAGAAGGAGCGAAAAGAGGAAAGAAACAGAGGTTCCATAGCTCAAAAAGCTGAAAAGTTGGCAACCCGGGCGTAATTCAGGGCGGCGCCGTGGCACCAACCAACCAGCAGCAGCAGAGCCACGACGCCAAGCAGTTGCATCACCGTAGAGTTTTGGCGCGGCGCTAGGTAGGCCGTGGCTCCGACGCGATAAATTTGACAAAACCGAATAGGACTGGGCCAAGACCAAAGAGGAAAAAGTTTTACACGTTTTTGGGGATATAAATAGGGCCTTTTAGGTCAGTTTTGAGGAATTTCCACACCTTACCATTCATCACAACATTAGATCAAGATTGGAGAGTTATTTTTAAGTAATTTCTTGTTCTTTACTTTATTTCTTTCTAGTATATGTTGGATACTATTTTAGTTCTTGGCATGTCTATGGATAAGAACTAACTTAATTTAGGGTTTTCCATGTCGAATCGCTTGAACCCCGTTTTATGAATTAATGCAAGATTTTTGTTTCTTCTTATTATTGTTGAGATTTATTCAATAATTGTTTTAATTGCTTGGTAATTAATTGATCACTAATTATCATCACTTATATGATTTCTAATCAAAATCCGAAAGGGGAGATTGTGAATATGCTATAATTGAATAAATATAGGTTTAAATCGTGGACGAAAGTACCCCGATACTTGTGTAGCTTAATATGTTATTGCTCTTAATCCTCTTTTGTAGTCAATCTTGTCATCGAAAGATAGAAAGGTTCTACATTGGGGTTGAGTGTTTATATTACCTTAACAAGAGTATAAAACGACTTAGTTAACCTGCTATCTCAACATAAAAGAAGAACCTTAATTATTTGCATTAACGAGTAAAGCGAGCGGATAGTCGAGGAGATTTGGAAGCCCTATCTCCACCATATCTGAAGTAAAGTAAAATAATTTAGTTAGCATCTATAATCATAGCTATAAACAAATCATCAAATTATCGGTCACCAAATAGATACTACAGAATAAAGGTTGGTAATTGGACACTAATCCCTGAGGACGATAACTCGGTCTTCTAGAATATATTACTTGTCACGATACGTGCACTTGCGTTTAGTGTGTGTATAAATCGCGCATTAAGTTCTTGGCGCCGTTGCCGGGGATTGACGTCGTTCAATATCATTCTATCTATTCTTAATTTCTAATTTGGTTTTTATTTTTTATTTTTTTATTTTATTTTTTTTGTATTGGTGGAACCGTGCGCCGTGATTCGTTTGTTGGTTTTGATTTATCTCAGGGACCCTGTAAACATGGATTACCACTACCATGGGTTACAGAACTATCAACAACAATGTAATTCTCATGCCCCACAAGAAGAGCAGGATGGGCTACGAGCAGCCATACTCAGGCTAACTAGGCACCAAACTCAGTTCATGGATGAGACGAGAGTGTCCCTAAAGAATTTGGAAACGCAAATAGGACAACTCGCGGGCATGCTAAACAACATAATACAAGGGAATCACCCTGAACATATTGGAGAGAATATAAAAGATCAATGTCAGGCGATTGACCTAAGAAATGGCGAACCAGTGGAAGCAAACTCACCACCACCGTGTCCAGAAAAGAAGGGCCTAGACTTCTCGCAGAAGTTACAGCACCACGGCGCCACTGAGCAGCACCACGACGCCGATAATCTTGAGACATTGCAGAAGTTTGGGCGCCACGGCGCCGAATCTCAAGGCCGTGGCGCCCAGGGCTCAGAAGGTACAATTATTTTGGGAGCAATTGTGGACGCACCCCAGGTGAAGATACCGTACCCCAAGAGGCTAAAAACAAGTTCTCTTGACAAACAGTTCTCTAAATTCCTGGAAGTTCTCAAACAATTGCAACTCAACATCCCGTTTGCTGAGGCACTAGAGCAGATGCCGAGTTATGTAAAGTTCATAAAGGAGATTCTCAGCAAAAGGAGGAGGATAAATGACTACGAAACAGTGGTGTTGACTGAAGAATGCAGTGCCATCCTACAGATAAAGCTACCTCAGAAGTTGAAAGATTCAGGGAGTTTCACCATCCCATGCACTATAGGAAAGTTTGAGTGTCAGAATGCGTTGTGTGATCTGGGGGGCAGGTATAAATTTGATGTCCTATCTGGTGTGTTATACCCCGTAGTTCTGGCCTTACGTGTGAGAGCGTACGAAAGGGAGTAAGACTTAAAATTTTTGAAAGATAGGTTGACGGATTGTTTCGGACGGGTTTTATTCAACTTTGAGGTGGGTTATGACCCGCTACATTGAGAGTTCCTAAGTGTTTTAAAGGCCTAGTGCGTAGTTCGTTGAGTCTAGTTTCCAACGCAACCGACCGTTCGTCGATAGGACATTGGAGTAGAAAGTTATGGGAGTTACAAGTTCAGTGCGCAGTCGGACAAAAATGTGTTTCGGGCAGGAGCCACAGGGCCGCGACGCCGGATGCAGGGCCGTGGCGCCGGATATTCTGAGGGGTCGCTGAAGTTGCCGCGCGCCGGAAGCTGGCGCGCCGAAGTTCTGTGGTGGCGGAGTTTCAGTACGCGCCACGGGCCAGTAGGCCGAGGCGGAATTCGCGAAAAACTGAGGAAAATCAGATTTCTTCTTTTAAAGAGACCATGGGAGGGTGACAAGTGTCCCCCCCCTCCCCATCTGATTTTTACATGTCCCTTATATTGACCAAGTCTTGAAGACTTGGTCATCTTTCAAAGTCTTTCTCTCTCTCTAAAGCTAGAGCTCTCACTTCTCTCTAGAATTCCAAGTGAAATTCAAAGCTTGAGGAAAATCTGAAAAAGTGTGGCAAGAAGGAAGCTTGTGGCTAGCTTGTAGGAGTTATTGTGATGGTGTTCTTGGAAGGGAGGCTAGCAAAGTTGTTGGAATAATTTTGGCTAAAGCTCTAAGGTAACAATTCTTCTCTTGTAGCTAGTTATTGGTGTTGCATGTGAAGAAGAAGGAACTTGTAGTAGTAAATAATGCTATTAGATAAATTGCATGTAAGAAATGTGGTTTGGGTATAAAAGAATTGGTTAAGAAGGTTATGTGAGCATGTTGTAGCCTAAAAACTACCTTAAACTTGTTAAGTTAGTTGTTGTACATCATAAGCGTGAATTTTACACATCTATGTTTAAGTGTGTAATCCCCTTTGAAATGTTTGGATTGTTGGGCCTTAAATGTGGTGTTTGGATGTTGAATTCGGCCTTGAAAAAGGTGACAAAGTATGTAGAAACAAAGGAAATGCTGCCCAATTTTCCATAGGAATTAGTAACTTTGAACTTGGAATATTCTACATTGAAATTAGAGGTTAATAAACGTATTATGGTCATTATAGGTTGACATATTACGTGTGGTATTTTGGGCTTAGCAAGTGGATTGACCGAAGAGGTATGTGGAACTTTCCTATCTCTTGAGCATGAGTAGTTGTACCCATATAGTACGGTAGACGTACGAGATTTGATATCCTTACTTGTTTTAAGTATATAATACTTGCTTCATTTTAAAAAGTATAAGTCCATTGGTTAGGGGAAAAGTATAATTTTACTAAAGTATAAGATTAATATAACAACTTTATGGGAGGTTGGTTTATTAGTTTTATGAAAGGATAATAAGGAGAAATTTACTCTAAGTAAGATAAGTAAGGACAAATGACTTGATTTATGAAAAGCAAATTGATTTTAAGACATCTAGTGCCCAAAGGTTTTATATGAAAAAAGCCATTTTCAAAAGAATAGATGTATGTAGTACTTTAGTTTAAATTCCCGGATTACTTTTATTAAGATATGTCAGTGCCTTAAGTAAACTAAAATGAGAGGGTATATGGACAAGTCTAATAAGAAGTTAGGAGTTTTCTTAACTTATTTATGTTATGTATGAGGACCGATTGAGCTAGGGTAAGAGTATAAATGAGGGGCAAGCCCCAAGACGTTATACCACCTTCTCCAGGGTAAGAGTATGAATGAGGGGCAAGCCCCAAGATGTTATACCACCTTCTCCAGGGTAAGAGTATGAATGAGGGGCAAGCACCAAGACGTCATACCACCTTCTCCAGGGTAAGTGTTATACCCCGTATTTACAGGACATGTTTTAAGAACGTACGTAAGAACTCGCAAGTGTTAAAATTTGAGACTTGTAAAAAGTTGTCGGAATTATGAAATTGTCGGAAAATGTACTATTGTGACGAATGGGAGGGCGACACGTGTCACCCCCCCCTAAATGATGCCTTGGACGAAATCTTGCAAGGGCAAGAGGGTCATTGGACCTTGGTTAGCAAGACAAGTCTTGCAAGTAGTAGCTTTACAACATTGACCAAGTCAATGACCCCACTTAGCTTGATATTTAAATGAACCTCATCCAAACCACACAAGTGTCTTAATCTTAACCCTTCCTTGTGTAATATAAGCTTACTAGTAGTGCAAGACTTTGCCTTTCTCCACACTTAGAAAATATTTGAAATCTTGTTCTTGTGCTAAGTGAGGCTCACAGTTTTGCTAAGGATTTGAAGAGAAAATTTTCTATTGTTGACCAATAACCTCCCCACTTTAAACCAAGGTACCTAAGGGTATAGTAAGTGTGTCTCAATAGGAAAATCCCGGAAAAGATAGAGTTTTCGTATTAGTCGCAAAGTGAAAACCTAGTGGCTTTCTAGGTTTTGAATTGGAAGTTTGAAGGAAAGTTGTTGGTATGGTTCTAAGGGTCTCAAGGAGCGGATTGAAGTGTCTTGAAGAGGCTCTAAGTTGCTAAGGAGCGACTTCGGATTTGAAGATTGGATTAAGATTCGTTGAGGTATAATCTTGTTCTTTGATAGTGTTACAAGATTATTTATATTGTTGTTAGCTTTACTTGTTGCTAGCATGAAGTATTTGTGTTGAAGTTTATAAGGATTATGGATTGATTGTAGCCTTGAAAATCCGAAATGTAATGTAGGCCATGTTAAGTTGGATTACATTTTGGTCGTTTATTAGAATCGCCGATGTTATTGACTCAAGATTATAGTAGTTATAATCATTTGCGACTTGATATCATGTTAGGCTAATAACGTGGATTGGAATGGAAATTGGATAAGAATTGATGTTGTAGTACTTCAAGTTAGCCGAATTGGCCTAGTAAGTTGTATTATTTTTTTGATATCGTTTATGGGCGGAATTTTACACGCCCGTAGCGTGTAATCCCCTATTGTTGATTACATTGATTGGGCCTTAAATATGGCGTGTTTGGTTATTGTATTCGGCCTTGAAAAAGGTGGCAAAGTAAGTAGAAACAAAGGAGGTGCTGTCCGATTTTCCGTAGAATTTAGTGACTTAGCACTTAGAATATTCTACGTTTGAAATTAGAGGTTAATGGACGTATGGTGACCATTATAGGTTGAAGTACTAAGTATAGCGTATCCTACTTGAAGAATAGAATAGCTCAAGGTTGAAGTACTTTGGAGCATTTTACTACTTGTCGACAATCGTCGCGAGGTATGTGAACCTCTTCCTTCCTTTGGCATGATTCTATGTATGGAATATACCTGTGGTATCATTTCATGTTTCCTTCTACTCTTAGAAGTTAAGAGGTAGTTGTGTGATTTACTCCATGTAGAACTTTTCCTATCTTTGAGCATGACTAGTGGCACGTATGTAGTACGGTAGACGTACAACACCTTGATATCCTTTACTAGTTTTATGAATAGCCAAGTCGGGTGAGTTAGGAGATTAACTCACTTCTTTGAAAGTATGAAGGATGTCTTAAGTTTTATTAAGGTTAAGGGACTTAAAGAGTTTTAAAGTATGTGATACTTGTTCCGTTTTAAACGTATAAGTCCCTTGGATAGGAAATTGTTTTTGGCTAAGGTATAAAGTGAATATAACGGCTTTATGGGAAGTTAGTTATATTTGCTTTATGGAAAGATAAATGACTTGATTTTAAGGCATCAATTGCCTAAGGTTTTATAATAAAAAGAGTCACTTGTTTTCTAAAGGTTAAGAGACTAATTGTATTTTTGAAAGTTAAGAGAATTGATTTGAAAGTATAAAATACTTGGTTTCAAAAAGTAGAAGTCTTTTGGTTATAAAAGGAACGTATTGGTCTAAACCATAAAGGGTTATAACGGCTTTATGGGAAGTTGGTTATAACGGCTTTATGGAAGGTTAAGAGAATGGTTTTCTCTAATAAAGTAATCAAAGGAATAACTTGTATTAAGGAAGGGCAAATTGGTTTAAAGGTACCAATTGCTTAAGGTTTTTAACAAAGAAGTCACTTGATTTGTGTTCTAATTGTATTTCTAAAAAGGTATTGTGACTTGTCTTGAAAGGTGGATAGGACTTGATACTACGGTTGTTAGTATCGGGGAAGTTTTATTTGGAAAGGAGTCTTTTGAAAAGAATGTACGTACGTAGTACTTTGGCTTGTTAAATGAGAATTATTCTATTTGTGCTCGATAAGTACTTTGGCTTGTTAAATGAGAATTATTCTATTTGTGCCTCCGATAAGTACTTTGGCTTGTTAAATGAGAATTATTCTATTCAGGCCCCGATAAGTACTTTGACTTGTTAAATGAGAATTATTCTATTTGTGCCCCGATAAGTACTTTGGCTTGTTAAATGAGAATTATTCTATTTGTGCCCGATAAGTACTTTGGCTTGTTAAATGAGAATTATTCTATTTGTGCCCGATAAGTACTTTGGCTTGTTAAATGAGAATTATTCTATTTGTGCCCGATAAGTACTTTGGCTTGTTAATTGAGAATTAGCCTATATGTCTTGGTGATAGCCTTTGAGCGCAAGTACTATGTTTTATTACGTTGCCGCGACTCTACCGGAGGCCGATCGTCTTGTTATAAGTTACTTGACGCATCGAAGCGGTGATGTGGGATTCCAGGTATGCTCGTTATTTGTAGTACTGGGTTAAATTCGGATTTTTATAAAAGACATGGTAGTGCTTATGTCTTGTTTGATGGTCACGAGATAGGGTAAGAGTATAAATGGCGGCAAGCCCAAGACGTTATACCACCTTCTCCAGGTAAGAGTATAAGTGGCGGTAAACCCCAAGACGCTGCACCACCGCTTTATGTGTTGTTTGACGACCGGTCGAGATAGGGTAAGAGTATAAATGGCGGCAAGCCCCAAGACGTTATACCACCTTCTTCGTGGTAAGAGTATAAATGGCGGGCAAGCCCCAAGACGTTATACCCCCGCTTACCACTTTCTCCGTGGTAAGAGTATAAATGGCGGGTAACCCCAAGACGTTATACCACCTGCTTTGATTGATATTATGGGCGTGAGACCCATGGTTATATTCTACACTTATAGCTGTCGACAGTGATGTAGGATTCCACGGGCAGGAGATATATATATGTATTGTGTATATGTACGCCGATGGAGTGGGATGCCACGCGTGCGTCACGTGGTTATATTTGACACTTATAGCTGTCAGCGATTGGGGATTCCACGCCACACTTTGCTATTTTGTGTGACTTGATCGCGTCTGGATCGGGTGGGTAAGATACGCGTCCCTCCATAAAAGTGGTCGGATTGTGTTATGAAAGATAAGTAAGTTATATGGTAATGAACTTAATGATTTTCCTAATCATGTGCACAAGAGTGTGACTATAACTTTTATTTAAAATGGGAATAGATAATAAGCTACGATTAAGTTCATAAGTGCTAATGACACGACAGATCCGGTATGTACTTTTATACTTGTCGGTCATTCTATCAGTATGCTTATGATTTGTTTCATCAGACGTTATATTCTGTTCCATATTCTGCACTGTTATCGACTTCTTCTGGGCCGCGTTCATGCCCGCAGGTTTTAGGTACCCAGGTTGGTGATCCTCGCTCTTATGATCTCGGTTCAGTTTTTGAGAGAAAGCTCCATTTGCTCCGAGGCTTAGCTCTGGTACGGTTTTCCACGAGTAGTAGTTTCATGAATATTCAGTGGTATGGCGGGCCCCGTCCCGCCACAATGGTTATGTTGAAACTCTTGAGGTCCTGTAGTCACATATGTGGGTCTTTTTGTAAAGGAAATGAGGCAACCGCTTGGTTATATATATGTATGTCCGGAAGGTAGCTCATCGCTAACCCATTGATTTTACCTTTGATGATTTATTTTTAAGTTTCATGTATGTTCCGCTGATTTTCTCGATGTATACTGTAAGGGTGCCTGTGTAGGCACCACCACGCCCGGGTCGGTCGTGACAAAGAAGAGTATGAATGGCGGAAAGCCCCAAGACGTCATACCACCCGCCTGTGGTAAGAGTATAAATGGCGGGTAAACCCCAAGATGTTATACCACCTGCTCCGTGGATTTGCTACCCATGATGCGAGGAATACCTCACGCGAGTCCTATGGGCTCACGCGGTGAAATAGTCCCACGTGCGGTAGTGCGACTATGCGAGGAATACCTCATGCGGTCCACGGACCCACGCGGTGAAATAGTCCCGTGGAGTAAGATTGCTTAGTGATACTACGGGCGAGGGACCCTGTTTTGATCATGAGCCTCCTATTTTTATGCAGTATTATATATATATACTTGTTACTCTCATTGTTAGTAAGGCACAGTACAAGGTTATTTGAGTTTTCATCCCTGACTCCAGCTTATTTTTAGACGTATAATATTATTACAGTATTTTCCAGTTTTACATACTTGGTACATATCAGGTAATCGAATTTCCTGGCCGCTCATGTCGCAGGTGGTAAGTAGCGGTGGTGGATCCTCACTCTAGGATCACCGCTCGGTGTCGAGCTCCATTCTCCGGAAGCTTGTTTTGTTGCACGGTTCTTCCCGACGCTATAGGTATTGTGTACATTCAGGGGTATGGCGGGGCCCTGTCCCGCCACAGTTGTTATTCTTAGAGGTCTGTGGTCTCGTATGTGTTTGGGCTGTAAGAATAAGTTGTACTGCTATACTTTTGATTAAGTATGTTTTTATGGCAAACTTATCTACCGCGGTGATGTTTACCTTTTTATAAGTTATGTGTTATGTATGTTCCGCTGCTATTTTCTGATGTATACCGACAGGTGCCCCTAGAGGTACGCCGCGCCCGGCCTGGGTCGTGACAAAAGTGGTATCGAGCAAAGAAGTCCTCGAAAAGTGTCTACGCACCGTGTTCAGTAGTCTTGATTATCGCGTGTTGCGCACTACATCTATAATCGTGAGGTCCGCAGGATATTTAGGATTGGTTTCCATTCTTTCACTCTAAAGATCGTGCAATAGAGTTGTGATATAAGTTGAACTTCCTCTGATATTTTCCTTTATGTACCAGTTATGCCTCCACGCAAGGCAACCGCGCCCGTGGCGGCAAGGCACCGAGAGTGCCGCTGGGACGCGGAGGGTCACGAGGGCACAAGCCCAATCTTTACCAGAGATGATGTTTCGGGCGGCGAGTTCCACGACGTCGCCAGCCTCAGCGGAGTTCGAGGCAGCGAAAGCGCCATCGAGACCGCAGACGAGCCTCCAGCCCCACGCCCGGCCGAGTATAGAGATTACGGAGCAGATCGGTTATCGACCAACATAGTGGCGGCGCACGATGCGAGCAGCAACAACCCTGTGAGCCGATAGCTTACTGATTCAGATTTCTAGGTTGTCATCCACCGAGTTCTATGGTTCGAGATTCGGCGAGGATCCGCAAGAGTTTGTTCGAGCGATAAATGACCACGCAGTGCTTAGGGCCTGAGACCGAGTCGCATGCTAGCTTCTACCGTTACGCGATATTGCGTTGAACCGGTTTGAGTCATGGTGTTGTCGAGAGGTGAGGATGCTCTTCCACTGTTTGGGAAGAGTTCACAGGCTTTCTGGATCACTTCTTGCCCCCGAGATGAGAGAGCCCGTAGATAGATTCTTGACCTTGAGGCAGACGAGGACTATCGAGAGTACAACCTCGAGTTTGACTCTTTGGCCGTACGCGACACCATTGTGGGCCGATACGGCGCATCGTTCATCGATATGTGATGGTTAGACCGTCATATGACATCGTGACGCTGGGGTGGCTCTTTAGCCGTGGATGGATATTGCCAGACGCAGCGTATGCGCATGGATCGGCGACAGAGAGAGCAGATCGCCTAGATTTAGGCCACCAAGAGGCCGTGACAACAGGTCTCAGGCGCTGAGGCGACAAATTTCGGAGCAGACTAGGTCCACTTTTCACCAAAGACGAGTGTTCCTTCTCGCCGCGCGAGGTCCGATCACCGTCATTCGTGAGCAGGTCGTGGCTCGTGGCTTCGGGTTTCGCGAGGCAGATCGTCATCGAGACCACCCACATCTCGGCGTTCGACGCGGTAGGTCTCATCCGGCGAGTGCCATATGGGTTCGGAGCGTGTTACTCTTGTGGCGGCAGGCCATCCAAGAGGGATTGTCCATCCCAGGCGGGAGTGTTATGGTTCTACCGGCGGTCGATTCTTCGGATCTTCGCCTTGGTGGTCGCGCCCGAGGCGAGAGTGTTCACGGCCAGGCCGCGATGTGGGTCGTGGTAGGGTCCCGCCCAGCGGTCCTCAAACCGCATATATGCCATGTCCACCGCCAGACCGTGAGGCGTCACGGATGTCGTCACAGGTACATTATTGGTTTCTTGCTGTGATGTATATGCTTTGATAGATTCAGGTTCTACCTTGTCCTATATATCTCCTCATATTGCCGGTAGAATATGGATAGAGCCCGAGTCCATAAAATCTTTTGAGGTGGCTACGCCAGTGGGTTATTCGGTAGTAGCTGAGCGGGTATATAGGGCTTGCCTAGTGACTATAGGCGATCGCCGACTCTGCCGAAACATGATAGAGTTGGATATGATGGACTTTGACGTGATTATGGGTATGGATTGGCTAGCCTCTTGCTATGCCAACGTGGACTGTAGAGAGAGATTAGTTCGGTTCCAGTTTCCTGGTGAGCCGATTATCGAGTGGAAGGGGAATACTGCATCGCCGAGGGGTAAGTTTATTTCTTACCTCAAGGCTAGGAAGATGGTGCGGAAAGGGTATATCTACCACGTGGTTCGAGTATTATATTCTGAGGCTGAGATACCGGACCTTCAGTCAGTTCCGGTCGTTAGAGAGTTTTCAGACGTATTCCCAGACGAGCTTAGGTATCCCCGCGAGGAGGTTGAGTTTGACGATTGGCACCGATACTCGACCGATGTCTATTCCGCCATACAGATGGCACCGCCGAGTTGAAGGAATCAAGGACCACCAAGGACTTCCGAGAAAGGCTTTATCCGCCAAGTGTTTCTCCCTCGGGAGCGCCAATGTTATTTGTAAAGAAAGAAGGATGGACGCCGCGCACGTGTATTGATTACAGGCGGTCGAACAAGGTAACTATCAAGAACAGATATCCTCCCAGTGATTGACGATTTGTTTGACCATTGCGTGGTGCAAGGTGTTTTTCAAGATAGACTGCGATCCGTTATCATCAGGTGCGAGTTAGAGAGACAGATATCCCAAAGACTGCATTCAGGACCCGGTATGGGCACTATGAGTTCAGGGTGATGTCTTTCGGGTTGACCAACGCCCCAACAATATTCATGGATTTGATGAACAGGGTGTTCAAGCCATTCTTGGATATGTTCGTTATAGTATTCATTGATGATATTCTGGCTTATTCGCGCACAGAGCAGGAACATGCATATCATTTGAGGACGGTATTGGGAGTCCTCCGAGACCGGCAATTGTATGCCAAGTTCTCGAAATGTGAGTTTTGGTTGTCTTCAGTGGCTTTCTTAGGGCATGTCATCGGGGCCGATGGTATTCGGGTTGATACAACGAAGATTGAGGCAGTCAAGACTTGGCCCATACCCACTACACCGACGGAGGTGCGCAGCATTTTGGGCCTTGCGGGTTATTATCGGAGGTTTGTGGAGAAGTTTGCTTCCATATCAGCACCTTTGACTAAGCTAACTCAGAAAGCAGCTATGTTCCGGTGGACGGATGCTAGTGAGGATAGTTTCCAGTTGCTAAAGGAGAAATTGACGACCGCCCCAGTTCTTACTCTTCCAGAGGGTTTAGACGGATATGTGGTTTATTATGATGCGTCTGGTGTCGGGCTGCTCAGTGCGTCTTGACGCAACACTAAGAAAGTTATAGCCACGATCTCGACAGGAAGCATGAGAGAAGAACTATCCCACACATGACTTGGAGTTAGCAGTGATTCATGCGCTCAAGATCCGAGACATTATTTATATGGAGTTCATGTGGATATTTACACAGACCACAAGAGTCTCCAGTATATCTTCAGCCAGATGGAGCTAAACTTGCGGCAGAGGCGGTGGTTAGAGCTGCTTAAGGACTATGATGTTGACATCCTATACCACCCAGGGAAGGCCAATGTAGCTGCAGACGCCCTTAGTCGCAGATCGATGGGTAGTCTGTCAGGTGTGCAGCCAGAGAAGAGGGACATGGTCCGCGAGTTACATCGCCAATGAGCCTCGGGGTTCGCTTTGGTTGATTACGATAGTAGTGGAGTTCGGTTCGAGAGGTTGCGAGTCTTCCATCGTCGATGAGGTGAAGAGGCGATGCGATGAGGATCCGATTATGGTACGTGATCGAGACGCAAAGACTTCGGGAGGAGAAGAGTCTATTTGAGGTAGCACCTGACGGGGTGCTAAGATTTGAGGGCCGGTTGTGTGTTCCCGATGTGACAGGACTTCGTCAGCAGATTCTGGGGGAGGTGCACAGTGCTCGTTATTCTATTCACCTGGGGTCGACTAAGATGTACCATGACCTCAGGTGTATCTATTGGTGGGACGACCAGAAGAGGGACATTGCGAAGTTCGTGGCGAAGTGCCCGAATTGTCAGCAGGTTAAGGATGAGCACCAGAAGCCCGGTGGGCTGTTGCAGGCTATTGATATTCCGACTTGGAAGTGGGAGGTGGTAAATATGGATTTTATTACAGGGTTACCTCACACTCAGAGGAAGCATGACTCCATTTGGGTTATCATCGATACCGATTTAAATCACCATTTTCTTCCGGGCAGACGACTTTTTCTACGAGGATTATGCGCATCAGATATCGAGAGATTGTGAGACTGCACGGAGTTCATGTATCGATTATTTCAGATAGAGGAGCCCAGTTCACGGCTAACTTCTGGAGGTCTTTCCAAAAGGGATTAGGGACGCATGTGAGTCACAGTACGGTGTTTCACCCTCAGACCGACGGACAGGCCGAGCGCACTATCTAGACACTTGAGGATATGCTGCGGGCTTGTGTAATTGATTTCAGGGGTAGCTGGGAGGATCATTTACCTCTCGTGGAGTTTGCTTATAACAACATCTACCATTCTAGTATTCAGATGACGCCTTATGAGGCCTTATACGGGAGGAAGTGCAGGTCACCGATAGGTTGGTTTGAGGTGGGATAAGTTCAGTTAGTCGGGCCAGACTTGGTTCAGCAGGCAGTGGATAAGGTGAAACTTATCCAGGAGCGGTTATTGTCAGCTCAGAGTCGACAGAAGTCATATGCAGATCATCGGCGACGACACTTGGAGTTTGAGGTAGGTGATTGGGTCTTCCTGAAGGTATCACCCATGAAGGGCATGATGAGATTTGGAAAGAAGGGGAAACTTAGCCCAAGGTACATTGGGCCTTATCAGATTGTTCGTAGGGTAGGCAAGGTTGCCTATGAGTTGGATCTGCCGTCCGATCTGGAGGCAGTGCATCCAGTTTTCCATGTGTCTATGTTGCGGAAATGTATTGGAGATCCATCTAGAGTGCACCCGATTCATGATGTCCAGGTGACAGAGGGGTTATCGTATGAGGAGAGTCCCATAGCGATACTCGACCGTCAGGTTAGGCGACTTCAGACAAAGGATGTGGTTTCCGTCAAGGTATTATGGCGAAACGAGAACAGGGAAGAGATGACGTGGGAAGCCGAGGATGACATGATGAAGAAGTATCCTCACTTATTCCCTATAACTCCAGGTAACCCACTTTCCTGCTTGTTAGTTTAATTTGACAATTACGCTTAAGTATGTTGTGGCTCGTGGAGCGTCTTTAATTGCAAAAAGAATAGTTAAGGGGATCTATGTCGATATCGTGATTTGAGTAAGCCTAGAAGGAACATTCAGGACGAATGTTTCTAAGGGGGGGGGGGGGGAGAATGTTATACCCCATAGTTCTGGCCTTACGTGTGAGAGCGTACGAAAGGGAGTAAGACTTAAAATTTTCGAAAGATAGGTTGACGGATTGTTTCGGACGGGTTTTTGTCAACTTTGAGGCGGGTTATGACCCGCTACATTGAGAGTTACTAAGTATTTCAAAGGCCTAGTGCGTAGTTCGTTGAGTCTAGTTTCCAACGCAACCGACCGTTCGTCGATAGGACATCGGAGTAGAAAGTTATGGGAGTTACGCGTCGCGCGCAATGGACAGAATGTGTTTCCGCAGAGCTGGGTCGCGGCGCGGATATTCCGAGGGTCGCTGAAGCGCGCGACGCCGGAAGCAGGGCCGCGCACCTAAGTTCTGTGAGGTGGCGGAAGTTTCAGGCCGCGCGCAGGCCGCAGGCGCGAGGCGTGAATTTCGCGAAAATTGAGGAAAATCAGATTTCTTCTTTTAAAGAGACCATGGGAGAGTGACAAGTGTCCCCCCCATCTGATTTTTTCATGTCCCTTATATTGACCAAGTCTTGAAGACTTGGTCATCTTTCAAAGTCTTTCTCTCTCTCTAAAGCTAGAGCTCTCACTTCTCTCTAGAATTCCAAGAGAAATTCAAAGCTTGAGGAAAATCTGAAAAAGTGTGGCAAGAAGGAAGCTTGTGGCTAGCTTGTAGGAGTTATTGTGATGGTGTTCTTGGAAGGGAGGCTAGCAAAGTTGTTGGAATAATTTTGGCTAAAGCTCTAAGGTAACAATTCTTCTCTTGTAGCTAGTTATTGGTGTTGCATGTGAAGAAGAAGGAACTTGTAGTAGTAAATAATGCTCTTAGATAAATTGCATGTAAGAAATGTGGTTTGGGTATAAAAGAATTGGTTAAGAAGGTTATGTGAGCATGTTGTAGCCTAAAAACTACCTTAAACTTGTTAAGTTAGTTGTTGTACATTGTGGGGCAGAATTTTACACATCTATGTTTAAGTGTGTAATCCCCTTTGAAATGTTTGGATTGTTGGGCCTTAAATGTGGTGTTTGGATGTTGAATTCGGCCTTGAAAAAGGTGGCAAAGTATGTAGAAACAAAGGAAATGCTGCCCAATTTTCCATAGGAATTAGTAACTTTGAACTTGGAATATTCTACATTGAAATTAGAGGTTAATAAACGTATTATGGTCATTATAGGTTGACATATTACGTGTGGTATTTTGGGCTTAGCAAGTGGATTGACCGAAGAGGTATGTGGAACTTTCCTATCTCTTGAGCATGAGTAGTTGTACCCATATAGTACGGTAGACGTACAAGATTTGATATCCTTACTTGTTTTAAGTATATAATACTTGCTTCATTTTAAAAAGTATAAGTCCCTTGGTTAGGGGAAAAGTATAATTTTACTAAAGTATAAGATTAATATAACAACTTTATGGGAGGTTGGTTTATTAGTTTTATGAAAGGATAATAAGGAGAAATTTACTCTAAGTAAGATAAGTAAGGACAAATGACTTGATTTATGAAATGCAAATTGATTTTAAGGCATCAAGTGCCCAAAGGTTTTATATGAAAAAGAGCCATTTTCAAAAGAATAGATGTATGTAGTACTTTAGTTTAAATTCTCGGATTACTTTTATTAAGATATGTCAGTGCCTTAAGTAAACTAAAATGAGAGGGTATATGAACAAGTCTAATAAGAAGTTAGGAGCTTTCTTAACTTATTTATGTTATGTATGAGGACCGATTGAGCTAGGGTAAGAGTATAAATGAGGGGCAAGCCCCAAGACGTTATACCACCTTCTCCAGGGTAAGAGTATGAATGAGGGGCAAACCCCAAGACGTCATACCACCTTCGCCAGGGTAAGAGTATGAATGAGGGGCAATCCCCAAGACGTCATACCACCTTCTCCAGGGTAAGAGTATGAATGAGGGGAAAGCCTCAAGACGTCATACCACCGCCTGTGGTAAGAGTATAAACGGCGGGTAAACCCCAAGACGTTATACCACTGTTTCGTGGATTTGCTACCCATGATGCGAGAATACCTCACGCGAGTCCCATGGGCTCACGCGGTGAAATAGTCTCACGCGCGGTACAACCTATGCGAGGAATACCTCATGCGGGTCCACAGGACCCATGCGGGTGAAATAGTCCCAGGAGTAGGATTGCTTAGTGATACTACGGGCGAGGGACCCTGTTTTGATCATGAGCCTCCTATTTTTATGCAGTATTATACATATATATATACTTGTTACTCTCATTGTTAGTAAGGCACAGTACAAGGTAATTTGAGTTTTCATCTCTGACTTCAACTTATTTTTAGACGTATAATATTATTACAGTATTTTCCAGTTTTACATACTTGGTACATATTGTGTACTGACCCCCTTCCTCGGGGGTTGCGTTCATGCCGCAGGTAAGGGTAAGCAGGTTGTGGATCCTCATTCTTAGGATCACTGTTCCGGTGTCAGGAGCTCCATTCCTCCGAAAGCTTGTTTTGTTGGTACGGTTCTTCCCTGATGCTATAGGTATTGTGTACATTCAGGGGTATGGCGGGGCCCTGTCCCGCCACAGTTGTTATTCTTAGAGGTCTGTGGTCACGTATGTGTTTGCGCTGTAAGAATAAGTTGTACTGCTATACTTTTGATTAAGTATGTTTTTATGGAAGGCAGCCTTATCGGCTGGCCAGTGATGTTTACCTTATTATAAGTTATGTGTTATGTATGTTCCACTGCTATTCTCTGATGTATACCTGACAGGGTGCCCCGGTAGGGTACCAGTCGCGGCCCCGGGTTCGGGTCGTGACATGGTGTTTTGCAAACTTGGAATGGGAGAAGCCAGACCTACAAACATCACTTTGCAGCTAGCTGACCGCTGCATCGTCCACCCTAGAGGAGTCATCGAAGATGTGTTGGTTAAGGTGGACAAGTTCATCTTTCCCGCTAATTTCATTATCTTAGACATGAGAGATAATGACATGATCCCCATTATCCTTGGCAGACCCTTCCTAGCCACAGGACAGACACTCATTGATGTTTGAAAAGGTGAGTTGAGACTTCGTGTGGAAGAAGAGGTAATTTTCAATGTTTTTCGAGCAGCAACCTTCCCAGAGGCAAGTGACAACTGCTTCGTCATTGATGTGATCGAAGAAGCAGTGTCGGAAAATGGATTCAGAAATGCTGATGCGCTTGAAGAAGTGCTGACATGATGGGATGATAATAGTGACAATGACCCGAATCTGATGGAGTATGCAAATTGGATGAACTCTTATGAGCAGTGTGATAAGAAGAGATATGAAGCGCTTGGGCAGATGCCAGGGAGATCAGTACCATCCACAGAAAAATCTCCATAGTTAGAGTTGAAGACTCTACCAGATCATTTGCAGTACCGATATCTAGGTGAGAATCAATCCTTACCAGTGATCATCTCATGTCATCTATCCACGCAGGTCGGTTGAAGCCACCGAGAGTAATCGAGGGTTCACAAGTGTGCCATTGGGTGGGCATAGCAGACATAAGGGGGATAAGTCCATCAACAGTGATGCATAATATCCGTCTAGATGAGGAGAGCATACCCTCCATTGAGGCATAGAGGAGACTGAATCCAAACATGAAGGAGGTAGTCAGAAAAGAAATCATGAAATGGCTTGATGCTGGGGTAATTTATCCTATCTCTGACAGTGCATGGGTGAGTCCGGTGCAAGTGGTTCCCAAAAAAGGTGGTATGACAGTAGTGACCAACGAAAGGAATGAGCTCATTCCATCTAGAACAGTTACTGGGTGGAGAATTTGCATTGACTTTCGCAAGTTGAACAAGGCAACCAGAAAACACCACTTCCCGTTGCCATTTCTAGATCAGATGTTGGATAGACTTGCCGGACACAATTACTACTGCTTTTTGGATGGTTACTCAGGGTATCATCAGATTGCCATAGCACCAGAAGATCAGGAAAAGACAACATTCACCTGCCCCTTTGGTATGTTTGCATTCAGAAGGATGCCATTTGGGCTTTGCAATGCACCTGCGACCTTTCAGAGGTGTATGATGACAATTTTCTCTGATATGGTGGATAGGACTATAGAGATTTTCATGGATGATTTCTTGGTCTTTGGGTCCTCGTTCGACGAGTGTTTGAGGCACTTCGAAGCAGTGTTGAAACGGTGTGAAGAGTCCAACCTTGTGCTGAATTGGGAAAAGTGTCACTTCATGGTAAAAGAGGGGATTGTCCTTGGACACAAAATATTCAACCAAGGTATTGAGGTGGACAAAGCAAAGATTTCAGTAATCGAAATCCTACCACCTCCAGTATCAACCAAAGGGGTCAGAATTTTCCTTGGGCATGCCGATTTTTATAGAAGATTCATCAAGGACTTCTCAAAAGTTTCAAAACCTCTTTCCATCTTGCTAATGATTGGGGTTGCTTTTGAATTCAATAAGGAATGCATGACCGCTTTTCAGACACTCAAGGATAGACTTATCTCAGCACCCATAGTCATTGCACCAAACTGGGAGCTCCCGTTTGAACTAATGTGTGATACAAGTGATTATGCAGTGGGAGCAGTGCTTGGGCAGAGGGTCGATAAGGTATTCAGATCCATTTACTATGCTAGTAAAACTCTTAATGATTCACAGTTGAATTATGCCATTACAGAAAAAGAATTGTTAGCAATAGTATATGCATTCGAGAAATTCAGGCCATACTTAATTGGGAATAAGGTGATAGTATACACTGACCACTCTGCCATAAAGTACTTGATGACAAAGAAGGATGCAAAACCTCGCCTTATCCGATGGGTTCTGCTATTACAAGAATTTGACATGGAGATCCGTGACAAGAAGGGGACAGAGAACTCAGTTGCTGACCAATTGTTGAGGCTTGAAAACATAGAGAGCCAGAACACCAATGATGTGCAGATAAATGATCACTTCCCAAATGAACAATTGTTTCAAGTAAGTGTTGTCTTTAAGTTACCTTGGTACGCTGATTTTGTTAATTTTCTCGCAGCTAAGGTAGTACCCCCAGGATTGACAAGACAACAAGTGAAGAGGTTCTACTCTGAAGTAAAACACTACTATTGGGAGGATCCAATGTTATACAAGCATCATACCACCAAGTCATCAAAGCGATGTATACCAGAGGATGAGATGCACGATTCTCACCCATTGTCACACCTTACAATGTGGTGGACATTTTGGGGCATCAAGAACAACCGCAAGGTATCGCAGTGGTTCTATCGCCAACCCTCTTCAAGGATGCCCACACCTTTGTGAAGAGTTGTGATCGTTGTCAAAGAACAGAGAACATATCAAGACGAAATAAAATGTCTTCGAATGGGATCTTGAAGGTGGAGCTATTTGATGTATGGGGGATCGACTTCATGGGTCAATTCCCGTCGTCCTTTGAGAATCAGTACATTCTTCTTGCAGTGGATTATGTGTCCAAATGGGTAGAAGCGGTATCCACTAAAGAAAATGACAGTAAGACTGTCCAAAGGTTCCTCCAAAATAATATATTCACAAGGTTTGGTACTCCTAGGGCCATCATCAGTGATGAAGGAAGCCAATTTTGCAACAAGCAGCTTGATACACTGTTTTCTCGATATGGAGTCTACCACTGCACCACATTGCCCTATCACCCTCAAGAGAATGGGCAAGCAGAAGTTTCAAACAGGGAAGTAAAGAGCATATTGGAAAAGACGGTGGATAGCTCAAGAAAGGATTGGTCTATCAAATTGAATGACGCACTATGGGCATACATAACAGCATTCAAAACCCCCATTGGAATGTCACCATATAAGTTAGTTTTTGGTAAAGCATGTCATCTGCCAGTAGAGTTGGAACACAAGGCTTATTGGGCAATGAGAAAGCTGAACATGAATGTCAAGGCAGCAGGGCAGAAGAGGTTGCTACAACTGAGCGAGTTGGATGAATTCAGACACAATGCCTATGAGAATGCAAGGATCTACAAGGAACGAACCAAAGTATGACATGATAAGATGTTGATCCCAAAATACTTCCAAGCAGGACAACAAGTGCTTTTATTCAACTCAAGGTTGAGGCTGTTCCCAGGCAAGCTCAAATCGCGTTGGTCGTGACCGCATACTGTAAAGAGCATTCCCCTATGGTGCAGTTGAAGTGAGAGGGAGCCCCTTTCAAGGTAAACGGACAGAGGTTAAAACCCTATTTGATCAATGAAATGGAATACATGAGCCTAGTGACCCATCTCATTCCAAAATAAATAGGGAACATGCGTCCGGCTAAAAGACGTTAAAGACAGCGCTACTTGGGAGGCAACCCAATGTTTTTTTAAATTTATGCAATTTAGTTTTAGTAAGAACAGTCTCACGGAAGGTATTGTTTACATATTGTGATGACAGGTACAGGGCTAAAAGTGGAGGACGAAAAATGTGAGAGAGGAAGGAAATCGGCTCGCCACTGCCGCTTAAATCGAGCCACTGGCGAAAGTTTAGAGGATCGCAGATGTTTGGGCGCCACAACGCCAATCTCAGAGCGCCACGGCGCCGCGACGAAAAATCTGAAAAATAAAGAGCCGGAGAAACGATTTCCTTCTTCCATTCTGACGGGATTTCTGACGTTATCTGCCATGCATTATCCGCCGTCGCCGCCACCATTTTAAACCAAGTCTGTAAGTTGTCCCGTCTTTCTTTTATTTTTGAGTCTTGCACACATTAGAGACAATGTGTGATTTAAGTTTGGGGGAGTTCTTAGTTATTTTTGATATATTTTGGAGTCTCTTTGTGTTATTTTCTATGTTTATTTGAGTCTAATTTTTTTTATGATCATGCATGTTGTAGTTACTTGAAACGCCTAGTGAAGTAAAGTTGAATAATGTAATGGAATTAGAAGCAACCATCTGAACACTTAGGTTAGATATGCCAAAAATTCATGAAGTCAAACTATTTGGGGTATCTTGCTTGATTTATGCATTGTTAGTGATTAAACCTATATGTCTGCTTGCTTGCTATTTGAGGCGAAATAGTTAGGATATGCATGTTAGGGAGATGACTCAGACATTTCTTTGTTAGCCATTTCTTACCATTTTTTTTACCTATCCCTGACATTAAAATTGTATCACTAGTCAGCCCCTTTGAGCCTAAAAATAAGATCTTTCTTTGACACCTTATAATTCCATACTTGTGCCATAAGTGAAGAAATTGATGTGTTTGGAATATAAAGTGTTGAAAAGAGACAAAAAGAGAGTGAACAATTTTGATGTACCCCAATGAAAAGTAATCATAAATAGGCAAAAAAACCTAAGTTTGGGGGTGCCTACTATTCATCAGACACCTTATTCTCTCAAAACAAAAGAGGGGAAAGATAGGTATGAGGTTAAAAAGAAAATCAAAATAAAAGGGAAGAATCGAAAGCAAAAGAGTTTATGGTACGTAAGATTGAGCCTAAAAGCCTATTTTTACCTACCCCTGCCTAAGCCTACATTACAACCCTAAAAGCTCTGAAGATCTCTAATGTTTGTATCCATGATTAGTGAAGAATAACAAGTAAACAGGTCATAGGATTTTGAAATTAACATGCATAGTTAGATATTCTTACTTCCATTGAGCATGATTAAATTGAATTTGCGAAATATCTGACTTGATGTGTTCAAAATGCTAAAAATCCATGATATATGTTCCTGCATATTATTCTACTAATCTTCATGCTTTTCTAAGTAACAATGATGCAGAAAATTGATCAATGTCTTTGAGTCATTTTATTTTATTTTCTTTCGTTTCTTTGTTTCTATTTTTTTTATCTTTACTCGAGGGCGAGCAAAGGTTACGTTTGGGGGTGTTTGATAGGCGTATTTTATATACACCTTTTGAGTCATTTTTAGTTAGTATTTTGCCCATTTTTTATACAAATATGTGTCGTGTTGGGATATATTTTCTTTCTTTTGAGTCACAGTGGTTTAAAGTGACACATTGGTGAGAAGGAGCGAAAAGAGGGCAGAAACAGAGGTTCCAGAGCTCAAAAAGCTGAAAAGTTGGCAACCCGGGCGTAATTCAGGGCGGCGTCGTGGCTCCAACCACCCAGCAGCAGCAGAGCCACGGCGCCCAAGAAGCAGACCAGCCGCAGAAGTTTCGGCGTCGTGGAGCCGATTATAGGGCCGTGGCGCCGACGCGGGAAATTTGACAAAACCGAATAGGACTGGGCCAAGACCAAAGAGGAAAAAGTTTTACACGTTTTTGGTGATATAAATAGGGCCTTTTAGGTCAGTTTTGAGGAAGTTCCACACCTTGCCATTCATCACAACATTAGATCAAGATTGGAGACTTATTTTTGAGTAATTTCTTGTTTTTTACTTTATTTCTTTCTAGTACATGTTGGATACTATTTTAGTTCTTGACATGTCATCACTTATATGATTTCTAATCGAAATCCGAAAGGGGAGATTGTGAATATGCTATAATTGAATAAATATAGGTTTAAATCGTGGACGAAAGTACCCCGATACTTGTGTAGCTTAATAGATTATTGCTCTTAATCCTCCTTTGTAGTCAATCTTGTCATAGAAAGATAGAAGGGTTCTACATTGGGGTTGAGTGTTTATATTACCTTAACAGGAGTATAAAACGGCTTAGTTAACCTGCTATCTCAACATAGAAGAAGAACCTTAATTATTTGGACTAACGAGTAAAGCGAGCGGATAGTCGAAGAGATTTGGAAGCTCTATCTCCACCATATCTGAAGTAAAGTGAAATAATTTAGTTAGCATCTATAATCATAACAATAAACAAATCATCAAATTATCGGTCACCAAATAGATATTACAGAATAAAGGTTGGTAATTGGACACTAATCCCCGAGGACGATAATTCGGACTTCTAGACTATATTACTTGTCACGATACGTGCACTTGTGTTTAGCGTGTGTATAAATGTACTGAGTATGTAAGCATGGAATATTGTAAATAAGATTATAACTGTGTCCTGTATGGTAGAGAGTCAACTGTGTCATAAAAGAATGAGAGTCATACCAGTACTTATGCATGCTTAGTCATAAAATCATCAGATATAAGTAGGTGAATAAACTGTCCGACCCTTTGATGAGGGACGCGGTGAAATATACTATCTTGGGTATATGTACCCGTATCACGGATGTCTGTCCGTGAAATCATAATATAAGTATACATAAACTGCCCGACTTCTGGCGAGGACGCGCGAATCATCCCGAAATCACAGACGATTCACGCCCGACGCGGTGAAGTAGAGAAATGACTTTAGCACGAGTAGATATCATGAGCAATCAGATGAAATTTAAATCATTTCTTTGACTCTCATTAAAATCATTAAATAACTTCTTACTAAGATCACATGTACTTTTTCATAACTCGACATTATGAATAAGACTATAAGTAGTACGTCCGCCGTACATTCCCTTGTATAATATTCATGTCGAATGAAAGAATCAATAATTCACAAAATCATGTCAAATGAAAGGAAGATAGGCTCACATACCTTATAGTCGAGCTAACCAACTCACTATTAGAATATGCCTCGTCTAATACTCCAACCTATAATAATAACATTAGGCCTGTCAACTCTATGCTTCCTAACGTAAGTTAAATTGAATGACGACTTCCTATTCTTACAGAAATTTGGGCAGCACTTCCCCTGTTTATATGTACATCCACAAATTTCAAATCAAGCCAGCAATACCAACAGCATGTCATAACTCAAATATATAACCACAAAAATCTCAGATATTCCATTTATGTCATCATAACGTATTCCTTCTCTTTTATTAATAAGCGATATCACAACTACAACAAACCAGGTGATTACTACACCTATTTCTCATGTTAATTCAGTCATTAGTCCATATTAGAACAATCTTAAAATAATCCATCAACTCTAATGACCACAACAATAACCAAGTTCTATAATTTGTAACATAACACTTTTTTTACACTTTACTTCCTTTAAGACAGGTATTAGTAATTACCATAACTTATATACATGTTCATAGTCAAATTCCCAACATTCACAAAATCAGCCCTAACTTGACGCGATAATATCCAAAAATTCCAAGCAAGTTTTTGGTCAATATTTACAAAACCAACCATTTTCTTAATTTCTTAGAGTCCAATCTTGCTCCAATAATTCTTTATGAACAATTATAACTTATATGTCAAGACTGTCTTCCAATATCAACATGTCAAGTAGCGACAAATTTCACAACACAATAATCGAATACGACAATTCCAAGATTAGTAACATTAGTCCTAATATGGCTACAACATTCAAATTATTCATATGCAATGTCTAATATGGCTACAGTCATTATCGGTTTTCTCATTCCACTACTTAAAAGACTCCCTTTAAATCAGTTTCAAACATTTCACATGAATTAGTACCAAATGCAAAGATCCTCACGCTCTGAAGGATTTATCTGAAGACCGTTTATTGTTTCCCATCCATTATAATAACATTGAAATTCCCCCACTAACTAGCCAAGGATCCTGCATATCGTCGACAATATAATATAAACTATCCCAGAGACAACCTTCCCAATGCATCACTCTTTGTATATACCATAGTATATCTACCTAGTTCATGTAACTTCTTCACCAGTGAGTCCTTAAGTTTGTCATGTTAATAATCCCTCATATTATCTCTGATTAAGTTTCTCTGCTGATCAATATATTTAGGATAGACATATCCGCTTCCACTACTCTATTCTGCTCCACATTGGACATCATTGTCCCATATTCCTTTAATATCACTGCGTTACTACTATTAGAGTTGTTACCATTGGTGCACACCTCCTGACTCTTGTCAATATTCCGCTCCTCATTAACTTTTGCTGCTATAAAAGCTCCTTCAACCTGTTCTTTAGTAGTAAAAGTTGCTTTTGATTCTTCTATCAATTGTGGGTCCTTAATGAGTTGTTTTACTTCTACCACCTTACCATTGTCGTCTTCCTTATTCTATTTATTTCCATATTCTTCCCCAGTATCTCTTTGTTCCTCCTTATTTGCATTATTACCGTTTGTCTCCTCAAGTGACATTTGTTTTATCCTCTCGTTGGTCTTACTAACTCAGTGGTGTCTTTGGTTGCGCCAACATTTGTCACTTTGGCTATATCACACTGAATATCTATCATCACTTCGTTGAATTCATCTATATCTTTGTACATCTCTTATCTATTTTTCATCCTTCTATTATGATCTGTAGAAGTTCAGGATTCAATCTTCACCTATTAACGTATCTGAACTTATACTGAGCCTTTATGCCTACTTCTCACCTAATTAACCCAAGAGAGTGCTCATATAGGCCTGGTTTCATGAAAGACACCTTAGAAGCATGTAGGTTATCATCTCATTCTTGATTAGTAAGTGCTGCTATACACCATGCTTGCCACTCATTTCACCATAATCCGCTACCTACTGCTTAAAAGCCCTTATCTCAGTCTTAGCGACATGACACTTCAATCTTCTATTCCATTTTAATGCCCAGTTAAATCACTCATTATTACATATGGTCCTTGTATCTGGCCATGTAACCTTCCAATATCTATCCACAATTCCTTTTTAGGAGCCACATCATTAAACACATTCACCAAGGTCATATGAAAACTTTTATTTATACCCCTATGTGTCACCCCGCAGTGTTCCAACTATTCTGTACAGCTTTTAATATCTACCTCATCGAGATGGGGCTTCCAAGAGACCAAATAACACCATCTTAACATTCTGCGTGAACCAATGCATTGAAACTGTGCATGAATGCATACCTTGGTTATCAATCCTTCAAATAACTTCTTAACTGAAAATATAAACTCCAGAGGTTATGATATTTAAAATGCTTGACACAACTACACACTAATGGGATGTTTATCATTCCCAAGTTCTAAGTCATTTGTGAAACAAACTCAAATAATCCCTATGTCTAATACTTTCCAGAACTCGGTCCAACATAACAAGGCACTTTCATTCATTTATATCAATCTTATTATTCAAGAAGTAATAGCCCTTTCTTATCCTTATATGGGAATAATATTCTTTTACAGTTTCCTACCTGCACATAGTCCAACAACATGGTATACCATAAAATCGTCTCAGATTCTAACAATTAGAGCTCAACATTAAATTAGAGGTATGAAGGAGAAAAGAGTAGGTAAACTTCATTTTCTTTCTTTGGAAGAAAAAGTTCTATCTCTGTAACTATAAAGGATAACCTAGCATAACGAAGTACCAATTCGTAAGATAGAGACTACTACAATTTATTTCACAACTCAACACCTCATTTATGGTCTGAAGGGGATCACTTCACTATTCATAATTATAAACAACTTCATTTCTTACTTGTCGTACTCTTCATAGTTCCAACATATTCTAGTATACATACGTAAACTCAGACATTGCTCCTGGTTCCAATCCCTGATGATACCATCCCTTAAGTGATGAATTGTTAACTTATTCTCTTATTTGGTACGTAAAATATTCTGAAGAGTTGTCTTACATGACGTTGACCTAGCATCTCCAAACCTGGTCATCATACTTCTATTCAAACTCTTTCACTTCCCTTATGGCTTGACGCACCAAGTCAAGTCTGAGTAACTCTGATTTTCCCTTCCGAGCCACTGTCGCTGTCTTTAGAGACATAACTGCAACCACAATAATTATTAGGAAAAGGGGGATTATCCTAATGACATAGCTCTATTGCACGAACTACGAGATGAAAGAGTAGAAACCAATCCTAACTATTCGGCAGCCTCCTGCGTATAAGTATGGTGCACAACATACCCATACACAAGACTCTACTAGACACGGTCTGTAAACATTCCGAGGATTAACTGCTCTGATACAACTTTTGTCACGATCCGACCCGACGGACCGCGACCCGACACCCTAATTGGACGCCATTACGCTAACCTGTCACGTAATCAACTGACCTTTAAGGGTAATAGAAAATTTCGGCAGCACAACGCTGCATCTATAACATATACCCAAAATAGGCGAGCCGACAAGGCTACCTTACACAACTATCCAACCATCACAACAGGCTAGCCGACTAGGCTGCCACCAAATAGCATCACATAAGCAAAAGAGTAATCACAATAGGCAAGCCGGCAAGGCTGCCACTATATACGGGAAAATCCCAAAACAAGTGCAACAATACATCTAGCTCAACCGCATAAACGTTCTACACAAGTCCAAAATATATCTATCACCCACAATTGTCTACAGGCCTCTACGAGTACAATACTGACATATGACGGGACAGGACCCCGTCATGTCCAAAATATACATAAGTCTGGAATGTAAAGATCTGTACCAAAATAACTGGCTCCGGAATAAGGGAGCTCTTTAGCAGCGGTAGACGTCCTAAATCGGGCGGTCACCTAATCGATCTCTGTACTGCGGGCATTTAACGCAGCTTCGAGGAAAGCGGGTCGCGAAATAATGATCTTGAGTATGTAAGCATGAAATATCAGAATAAGATCATAATCGGTCTCTGTATGGTAGAGTCAATCGTGTCATAAAAGAATGAGAGTCATACCGATTTATGCACGCTTAGTCATAAAATCATCGATATAAGTAAGTGAATAAACCGCTCACTTTGATGAGGACACGGTGAAATATACCGCCCCGGTATCAGACCGCATCACGGATGCCTGTCCGTGGAATCATCATATAAGTATACATAAACTGCCCGGCCCTCAAAGGATGGACGCAGTGAATCATCCTGAAATCTGTGCACGAATCTGCCCGACCCGGGACGCGGTGAAGTAGAGAAGTGACTCTTAACACGAGTAGATATCATGAGCAACTGTATGCAATTTAAATCATTTCTTTGACTCTCATTAAAATCATTAAATAACTTCTTACTAGAAGATCACATGTACTTTTCATAACTCATATTACTATGAATAAGACTATGAAGGAGTCATGTACGTCCGTCGTACATTTCCTTGTATAATATTCATGTCGAATGAAAGAATCAATAATTCACAAAATCATGCCAAAAGAAAGAAAGATAGGCTCACATACCTTATAATCGAGCTAACCAACTCACTATTAGAATATGCCCCGTCTAATACTCCAACCTATAATAATAACATAGGGTCTGTCAACTCTATGATTCCTAACATAAGTTAAATTGAATGACGACTTCCTATTCTTACAGAAATTTGGGCAGCACTTCCCCTATTTATATGTACATCCATAAATTCAAACCAAGCCAGCAATACCAACAACAAGTCATAACTCAAATATATAACTACAAAAATCTCAGATATTCCATTTATGTCATCATAGCGTATTCCTTCTCTTTTATTTATAAGCGATATCACAACTACAACAAACCAGGTGATTACTACACCTATTTCTCATGTTAATTCAGTCCTTAGTCCATATTAGAACAATCTTAAAATAATCCATCAACTCTAATGACCACAACAATAACCAAGTTCTATAATTTGTAACATAACACCCTTTTTACACTTTACTTTCTTTAAGACAGGTATTAGTAATTACCATTACTTATATACATGTTCATAGTCAAATTCCCAACATTTAAACTTCACAAAATCAGCCCCTAACTTGACGCGATAATATCCAAAAATTTCAAGCAAGTCTTTGGCCAATATTTACAAAACCAATCATTTTCTTAATTCTTTAGAGTCCAATCTTGTTCCAATAATTCTTTATGAACAATTATAACTTATATGTCAAGATTCTATTCCAATATTAACATGCCAAGTAGCGACGAATTTCACAACACAATAATCGAATACGACAATTCCAAAATTAGTAACATTAGTCCTAATATCGGCTACAACATTCAAATTATTCATATGCAATGTCTAAATTCAAGATTTATTCCTAAAACAAGTCCATTACTTCAACTACAACAATATGCAACTTCAATTATAGCATAGATTGAAGAATTTGCATACCTTAATTAAAATCCCAAAACAGTCCCGATTTTTAGTCACTGCTTCGTCAGCTGAACTTGTAACATCTATAACTCTCGACTCCAG
Source organism: Przewalskia tangutica (assembly GCA_029844215.1). Taxonomy (NCBI): domain Eukaryota; kingdom Viridiplantae; phylum Streptophyta; class Magnoliopsida; order Solanales; family Solanaceae; genus Przewalskia; species Przewalskia tangutica. Next base: position 62,221,235 of record CM056737.1, read on the forward strand.
TGTCTTATCGACAAGTGGTTTGTTGATTTGGAAACTAGACTCGACGAACTTCATTTTAGGCTTTTGAAACACCCAAAAACCCCTAATATACGAGCAGATATACCCCTTTAAATTTGAACAATATTCTGCCCAGCAGTCCCGATTCCAGTCACTGTTTTTGGACCAATTTTGCCTCCAATTTCACACTTCTTTAACTCTAAATCAACACGCAAGTGTTACACCCCGTAGTTCAGGTCATGCTTATGAGGATGTATGAAAGGAATTAAGTTTTAAATTTTTGAAAGATAGGTCGACAGAATGTTTCGGACGGGTTTATAGGCAACTTTTAGGCGGTTTATGTCCCATTACATGGAGAGTTCCTAGGTGTTTCAAAGGCCTAGTACGTAGTTCGTTGAGTCTAGTTTTCAACGCAACCAACCATTCGTCGATAGGACATCGGAGTAGGAAGTTATGGAAATTACAAGTTCGACGCTACGAGCGTAAAACATTTTCGGTCGTGGTCACAGCCACGGCCGGATGCGGGTCATGGCGGAAGTTCCAAAATTCGCAGGGTTTCAGCAGCGCCGGCTGTGGTCAGGCGCCGAGGCTGAGTTTTATGAAACTGAGGATGACAAGTGTCCCCCCCCCATCTGATTTTTGCATGTCCTATTTATTGACCAAGTCTTGAAGACTTGGTCATTCTTCAAAGCTCCTCCTTCTCTCTAAAAAAGTTCTCCCTTCTCTCTAAAATTCCTCTCCCTTCTCTCTAGAAATTCAAGAAGAAACCTAAGCCTAGAGAAATTTTGAAAAGGTGGCAAGAAGGAAACATGTTGACAAGCTTGTAGGAGGTTTGTGGAGGTGATTGTGGAAAGAAGACAAGTGAATTTTGTTGGACTAATTTGGGGTAAGCTCTAAGGTAACAATCCTTCCTCTTTTACTAGTAAATTATGTTGCATGTGTGGAAGAAAGGACTTATAGTTGTCAATATTGCCTTTAGAGGTATTGAATGTAGGAATTGGATAAGAAATTGGATTAAAAAGGAATTAGATAAGAAGTTGTGTTGTTATACCTCAAAATTGCCAAATTAGACCTTGTAGTTGTATTAGTTGTTATTTATTGTGGGGCAGAATTTTACACGTACAAGTTAGGCGTGTAATCCCCTTTGTATTGATTGGATTGTTGAGCCTAAAAGGTGGCGTGTTTGGTTATTGAATTCGGCCTTGAAAAAGGTGGCAAAGTATGTAGAAACAAAGGAAGTGTTGTCCAATTTTTCGTAGGAATAAGAGACTTTTCTATTAGAATGTTCTACGTTGAAGATAGAGGCTAATGGACGTATTATGGTCATTATAGGTTAAACATACTACGTGCGGTATATTGGACTTGCAAGTGGATTGACCCGAAGAGGTATGTAGAACTTTCCTATCTCTTGAGCATGACTAGTTGCACTTATGTAGTAAGGTAGACGTACAAGGTTTTGATATCCCTTACTTGTTTTGAGGATGGCCAAGTTTGGTGAGTAAGGGGATTAACTCATTTCTTAAAAAGTATTAAGGATGTCTTAAGTTTTCAAAGTTAAGGGACTTGAAGTGTTTTAAGTATATGATACTTGTTTCGTTTTAAAAGTATAAGTCCCTTGGATATAGGGAAATGTATTTGACTAATGTATAAAGTTAATATAACGACTTTATGGGAAGTTGATTATATTAGCTTTATGGAAGGTTAACAAAAGAAAGATTTACTCTAAGTAAAATGAGTAAGGATAAGTGATTTGAATTTATGAAAGGCAAATCGATTTTAAGGCATCAATTGCCTAAGGTTTTAAAAGAAAAGAAGTCGCTTGATTTAGAAGCTTCTATATTTCAAAAAAGAAAGGTGACTTGTCTTGAAAAATAGTCGTGATACCTTGAAAGTCTTATATAAAAAGGAGTCATTACTTAAAAGGTTAGAAGTACGTGATACTTGGGTTGAATCCTCGGATTTTCTCTTAAGTGACATGTTAGTGCCTTAGGTAGACTAAAATGAGAGGATATTAATAATGTTAATAAGAAGTTAGGGGATATTCTTAACTTGCTTACGTTATGATAAGCCGGTAGCGCTTATGTTATGTATGATAGCCGGTTGTGCTAGGTTATGTATTATTATTATTATTATTATTATTATTATTATTATTATTATTATTATTATTATTATTATTATTATTATTATTATTATTATTCCATGGATTTGCTACCCATGATGCGAGTGCGACGCTTGTACTCACGCGCCCACCGGTCCACGCGGTGAAATAGTCTCATGCGGGTGAAATAGTCCCATGCGAGGCGGATGACCTCATGCGAGTGAAATAGTCCCATGCGAGGCGGATGACCTCATGCGGGTCCACAGGACCTATGCGGGTGAAATAGTCCAGGAGTAGGATTGCTTAATGATACTACGGGCGAGGAACCCTGTTTTGATCATGAGCCTCCTATTTTTATGCAGTAAAGTTTATACTTGTTACTCTCATTGTTAGTAAGGCACGCTGATGTAATTTATTTTCATCCATGACTCAAACTTATGTTATACTTATGATATTATTACGATTTTCCGCTTTACATACTTGGTACATATTGGTAATCGACCCCTTCTCGGGGGCTGCGCTCACGCCGCAGTAGAGTAAGCAGTGTGGTGGATCCTCATTCTTAGGATCTTTGCTCGTGTCGAAACTCCATTTCTCGAGGCTTGACTTTTAGTGCGGTTCTCCCGATGTTGTAGATATTATGTACATTCAGGGTACGACGGCCCTGTCCCCATAGTGGTTACACATTCTGCAGGTCAGAGTCGTTATAAATTGGGTTGTTAAGGATGTAACTGTTCAGTTTTTGTTATATTTAAAGGTAGTCATTTTGGGTTAGCCTGCTTTATATTCTATATGGTTTCTTGTTGTGAGTTTATTTTCCGCTGGTTTTCTCTGATGTTGTATCACAAGGGTGCCCGGGGTAAGACACGACCACGTCCGAGGTCGGGTCGTGACAAAAGTGGTATCAGAGCAGTTAATCCTCGGAAAGGGTCTACAGACCGTATCTAGTAGAGTCTTGATTATCGGTGTGTTGTGCACCACATCTATAATCAGGAGGCTACATGATATTTAGGATTGATTTCCATTCTTTCACTCTAAGATCGTGCAATAGAGATGTGTTATAAGTTGAACTTTCTCTGACATATTTTTATGTATCAGTTATGCCTCCACGCAAGGCAACCGCGGCCCGTATGGCAAGGCAATGGAGGAGCCGCTAGTAGGACACGCAGGGTTACGAGGCCTGTGTCCGTCTTTACCTGAGGTGATGTTTCGGACGGCGAGTTCCACGACGTCGCCAGCCCCTGCAGAGTTCGGGCAAAGAAGAACGCCACCGAGACCGCAGATTCGAGCCTCCGCCATACACCGAGCAGAGGATATGGGCTACGCGAGACGGCCCGATTATTAGTCGATCGTGGCAAGGGCGAGGATGAGACGGAGACGGTTCCGGTACGTAGTTCACCCCGCATCGATAACGAGACTTCGTGGACTTTTTGAGTTGCATCCCACCGTAGTTCTATGGTCGAGGCACGAGGATGATCTCGTGAGTTTATCCGACGATTCTGACGGATCGCGAGAGTGATCAAGGCATCGGAGACAGAGTCGGTAGTATTGGGTTCACATCGGCTGTGTGATATCGCAGCTGATCGTTTGATCTACGGAACCGCCCCGGGAGCATGCGCTCACCGCTTGGGGACGAAGTTCTCAGAGGCGTTTCTTAGCCATTTCTTGCCTCCGCAGATGAGGAGAGCTCGGGCCGATAGATTTCTGACGTTGAGACAGAGTGAGCGGACGGTCCGGGAGTACAACGTAGAGTTTGACTTGTTGGCTCGGTATGTCCCCGCTTTAGTGACAGACATAGAGGATAGAGTACACCGCTATGTCACAGGGCTCGATGATTACTTAGCAGAGAGTTGCACGGGAGTAGCTCTTCAGCCAGGCATGGACATTGCCCGCATGCAGGCTTAGGCACTTGGGTGTGAGGAACGTAGGGGCCGACAGATTGATAGATATCAGCAGAAGAGGTCCAGGACAGCAGGGTACTCTGGTTTTTCGAGGTAGACAACCTCAGCAGCAGACCGGATTTGCACCTCAGCCGGTTCAGAGCGCTCCTCCACCGTCTTCCGGCGCCCAGGTATTCGGGTGACAGTGGCCTGTGGCTTCGGTTCCTGCAGAACGAGTTCCAGTCAGGCGAGGCCACCTATGCCCCGGTGTGGTCGATGTGGTGATTACCATCATGAGGGGTGTCGTGTTCCTCCAGGATCTTGTTACTCTTGTGGCCAGCAGGGCCATTTGAAGAGAGATTGTCCACCGCAGGCAATGGAGTATTATGGTTCACCGACAGGTCGCTTTCGGATTTTCGTTTTCGGTCGCGCCCGAGGCAGGTGTTCACGGACCAGCAGCCGTGGCAGGGTCGTGGTGGGGTCCCAGCCCAGCCGGTCCTCGAACCGCATTTATGCTATGTCCACCGTCGAGACCGCGAAGCGTCACGGATGTCGCCACAGTACATTATTGGTTTCATGTTGTGATGTATATGCTTTGATAGATCCAGGTTCTACCTTGTCCTATATATCTCCTCATATTGCTGGTAGAATAGGGATAGAGCCCGAGTCCATAAAACCTTTTGAGGTGGCTACGCTAGTAGGTGATTCGGTGGTAGCTGAGCGGGTATATAAGACTTGCCCAGTGACTATATACAGTTGTCAGACTCTAGCCGACTTGATAGAGTTGGATATGACAGACTTTGATGTGATTATGGGTATGGATTGGCTAGCGTCTTGTTATGCCAATGTGGACTGTAGAGAGAGATTGGTACGGTTCCAGTTTCCTGGTGAGCCGGTTATCGAGTGGAAGGGGAATACTATGTCGCCGAGGGGTAGGTTTATTTCTTACCGCAAGGCTAGGAAGATGGTGCGGAAGGGGTATATCTACCATATGGTTCGGGTATTCGATACTGAGGTCGAGATACCATACCTTCAGTCAGTTCCGGTTGTTAGAGAGTTTCCAGACGTATTCTCAGACGAGCTTCCGGGTATCCCTCCCGAGAGGGAGATTGAGTTTTGCATTGATATGTCGCCAGACACTAGACCGATATCTATTCCACCATACAGGATGGCACCTGCTAAGCTGAGGAAATTGAAAGACCAGCTGAAGGATTTGCTGGAAAAGGGCTTTATCAGGCCTAGTGTTTCTCCCTGGGGAGCGCCAGTGTTATTTGTAAAGAAGAAGGATGGGACGCTGCGTATGCGTGTTGATTACAGGCAGCTGAATAAGGTAACTATCAAGAACAGATATCCCCTCCCCAGGATTGATGATTTGTTTGACCAGTTGCAGGGTGCGAGGTGTTTCTCCAAGATAGACCTGCGGTCTGGTTATCATCAGGTGCGAGTTAGAGAGGCAGATATCCCAAAGATTGCATTCAGGACCCGGTATGGGCACTATGAGTTCAGGATGATGTCTTTCGGGTTGACCAACGCCCCAGCAGTATTCATGGATTTGATGAACCGGGTGTTCAAGCCATTCTTGGATATGTTCGTTATAGTATTCATTGATGATATCCTAGTGTATTCGCGCTTGAGGCGAGCACGCAGATCACTCGAGGCGTGAGAGTCCTCCGGGACCGGCAGTTGTATGTCAAGTTCTCGAAATGCGAATTTTGGTTGGCTTCAGTGACTTTATTAGGGCATGTTATCGGGGCCGATGGTATTCGGGTTGATACAACGAAAATTGAGGCGGTCAAGACTTGGCCTAGACCCACTACAGTGCGCGGCTTACGGGCCTTGCGGCCTCATGTTATTATCGGAGATTTGTGGAGAAGTTTGCGTCCATCTCAAAGACCTTTGACTAGCCGACTCGTAGCGTATGTTCCGGTGGACGGATGCTTGTGAGGAGAGTTTCCAGTTACTGAAGGAGAAATTGACGACCGCCCCAATTCTTACTCTTCCAGAGGGTTTAGACGGATATGTAGTTTATTGTGATGCGTCGGGTGTCGGGCTTGGGTGCGTGCTGATGCAACACGGCGAAGTTATATCTTACGCATCTCGACATCTTAGGAAGCATGAGAAGAATTACCCCACACATGACCTAGAGTTGGCAGCAGTGATTCATGCCTTGAAGATCTGGAGATATTATTTATATGGAGTTCATGTGGATATTTACACAGACCACAAGAGTCTCCAGTATATCTTCAGCCAGATGGAGCTAAACTTGCGGCAGAGGCGGTGGTTAGAGCTGCTTAAGGACTATGATGTTGATATCCTATACCACCCAGGGAAGGCCAATGTAGCTGCAGACGCCCTTAGTCGCAGATCGATGGGTAGTCCAGTGTGCAACTGCAGAAGAGGACATGGTCCGCGAGTTACATCAGCTAGCGAGCCTTGGGGTTCGTTTGGTTGATTCTGATAGTAATGGAGTTCGGGTTCGAGAGGTTGCCGAGTCTTCCATCGTCGAGGAGGTGAAAAGGCGACAGTATGAGGATCCGATTATGGTACGATATCGAGATACGACTCTTCGGGAAGAGAAGAGTCTATTTGGTAGCAAGACCGATGGTGCTAAGATTTGAGGCGAGTTATGTGTACGATGTGGCAGACTTCGTCAGCAGATTCTGGGGGAGGCACACAGTGCTCGTTACTCTATTCACCCGGGGTCGACTAAGATGTACCATGACCTCAGGTGCATATATTGGTGGGATGGCCTGAAGAGGGACGTTGCGGGGTTTGTGGCACAGTGTCCGAATTGTCGCCAGTCAGCGCGAGCACCGAAGCTCAGTGGGTTGTTGCAGACGATAAAAATTCCGACATGGAAGTGGGAAGTGATCAATATGGACTTTATTACAGGGTTACCTCACACTCAGAGGAAGCATGATTCCATCTGGGTTATTGTCGACAGGCTGACGAAATCAGCCCACTTTCTTCCAGTCAGGACGACGTTTTAGGCCGAGGATTATGCTAGACTATATATCAGAGAGATTGTGAGACTGCACGGAGTGCCTATATCGATCATTTCAGACAGGGGAGCTCAGTTCTCGGCTAACTTCTGGAGGTCTTTCCAGAAGGGGTTAGGGACCCAAGTGAGTCTCGATCGCGTTTCATCCTCGTGACCGACGGACAAAGCCGAAGCGCACTATCCGCACCGCGAGGATATCCGCGCCCGTGTTATCGATTTCGTGGGTACGGGAGGATCATTTACCTCTTGTGAGTTTGCATATAACAACAACTACCATTCTAGTATCCGGATGGCGCCTTATGAGGCCTTATACGAGGAAGTGCAGTCACCGATAGCTGGTTTGAGGTGGGAGAATGCGATTAGTCGGGCGGACTTGATTCAAAGATGGATAAGGTGAAGTTTATCCAGGAGCGGTTATTGTCAGCTCAGAGTCGACAGAAGTCGTATGCAGATTATCGGCGTCGACACTTTGAGTTTGAGGTGGATGATTGGGTCTTCCTGAAGGTATCACCCATGAAGGGCGTGATGAGATTTGGGAAGAAATGGAAACTTAGCCCAAGGTATATTGGGCCTTATCAGATTGTCCGTAGGGTAGGCAAGGTTGCCTATGAGTTGGATCTGCCGTCCGATCTGGAGGCAGTACATCCAGTTTTTCATGTGTCCATGTTGCGGAAGTGTATTGGAGATCCATCTAGAGTGCACCCGATTTGTGATGTCCAGGTGACAGAGGAGCTATCATATGAGGAGAGACCCATAGCGATACTCGATCGCCAGGTTAGGCGACTGCGGACAAAGGATGTGGCTTCCGTCAAGGTCTTATGGCGGAACGAGAACAGGGAAGAAATGACATGGGAAGCAGAGGAGGACATGATGAAGAAGTATCCTCACTTGTTCCCTACACCTCCAGGTAACCCACTTTCCTGATTGTTAGTTTTTAAAATTTTGCAATTATGCTTAAGTATTGTTGTGGCCATGTGAAGCGTCCTTATTTGCAAGAAGAATAGTTAAGAGGGTCTATGTCGATATTGTGATTTGAGTAAGCCTAGAGGGAACATTCAGGATGAATGTTTCTAAGGGGGGAGAATGTTACACCCCGTAGTTCAGGTCATGCTTATGAGGACGTATGAATGGAATTAAGTTTTAAATTTTTGAAAGATAGGTCGACAGAATGTTTCGGACGGGTTTTTAGGCAACTTTTAGGCGGTTTATGTCCCATTACATGGAAAGTTCCTAGGTGTTTCAAAGGCCTAGTACGTAGTTCGTTGAGTCTAGTTTCCAACGCAACCAACCATTCGTCGATAGGACATCGGAGTAGGAAGTTATGGAAATTACAAGTTCAGTACGCGGTCGAGCAGAAAACATTTTCGGTCAGGGCCGTGGCCAGCGGTCAGATGCGCACGCGCCGGTTATGCTGGGAATTCTCTGAGGTTGCAGCGCCGACGCCGAAAGCGGGCGCGGCGGAAGTTCTCAAAGTTCGCAGGGTTTCAGCACGCGCCAAGGCGAGTTTTTATGAAACTGAGGAAAAATCAGATATTTTCTTTTTAAAAGGCCATGGGAGGGTGACAAGTGTCCCCCCCCACCCCAATCTGATTTTTGCATGTCCTATTTATTGACCAAGTCTTGAAGACTTGATCATTCTTCAAAGCTCCTCCTTCTCTCTAAAAAAGTTCTCCCTTCTCTCTAAAATTCCTCTCCCTTCTCTCTAGAAATTCAAGAAGAAACCTAAGCCTAGAGAAATTCTGAAAAGGTGGCAAGAAGGAAACATGTTGACAAGCTTGTAGGAGGTTTGTGAAGGTGATTGTGGAAAAAAGACAAGTGGATTTTGTTGGACTAATTTGGGGTAAGCTCTAAGGTAACAATCCTTCCTCTTTTACTAGTAAATTATGTTGCATGTGTGGAAGAAAGGACTTATAGTTGTCAATATTGCCTTTAGAAGTATTGCATGTAGGAATTGGATAAGAAATTGGATTAAAAAGGAATTAGATAAGAAGTTGTGTTGTTATACCTCAAAATTGCCAAATTGGACCTTGTAGTTGTATTAGTTGTTATTTATTGTGGGGCAGAATTTTACACGTCCAAGTTAGGCGTGTAATCCCCTTTGTATTGATTGGATTGTTGAGCCTAAAAGGTGGCGTGTTTGGTTATTGAATTCGGTCTTGAAAAATGTGGCAAAGTATGTAGAAACAAAGGAAGTGCTGTCTAATTTTCCGTAGGAATAAGGGACTTTTCTATTAGAATGTTCTACGTTGAAGATAGAGGCTAATGGACGTATTATGGTCATTATAGGTTAAACATACTACGTGCGGTGTTATACCCCGTATTTCCAGAGTATGTACGTAAGGGAATACGTACAAAAAGTTTGGCCTTAAAGTTTAGGCCTTGGGCGATTTTTTGGGCACAACTCACAAAACGAATAGTTTTCCGACGAAACGTTTCCACAGCTTTCGTAGGGTAAATTCCGGCTATGCCATTTCTAATTTTTGCGGATTTTTCCGAGAGACGAAACATTTTGGACCAACGAGGCGACACTTGGCACCTCCAATTGGGACTTGAAATCGCCCATTTGGACGAATTGACAACGGCGCACGTTTTTGTGCCTTTGCACAAGTCAAGGATTAGGTAGGATATTTTGTGCAAGTTGCCAAGCGACACTTGCCCTAATCTCGACCTTACACTTGCCTAGCACTTGCTACATCTCGCCTCGGTTGCCATCCTCGACCTATAAATACCCTCTTGAGATGAAGAGTTCTTCATCCACAAAAGCTTCCAAGTCTAAAAATCCTCTCCTCTCCTTTGTAGCCTTTTCGTCCAAACACCCCACTCCCCTTTGAAGTTTGGCCGAGGCCCCCTAGCCTAGAAATCTACCCCTCCCTCGGTAGAAAAGTTGTCTTCTTGTATTGTTATAATGCCCAAAATACCCTAGCCCAAATCCCTTAGTACTTAGTAGAAGTTGTGAAGAACTTCTAAGGTTTCTCGAGCATACAACTTAGGAGCAAAACCTTGCTCAGCGCGACTTTATCTAGGATATAATTGGGACTACCGAGGTAACTAATCCTAACCCTCTGGTGAATTAGATAATCCTTACTGGAGTAGTATAAGCAGAAGTATAAAGACGTAGAAGAATCTTGCAGAATACAAGTGAACTCTTATCACAGTAGAAGGGATTAAAAGAAGAATAATCAAATCAGACTTACATAAGCATCGTTTCACTGAGACTTGAGTAGCTCACGGGTAGGAAAGATCGCCCAATTTTCCGTAGGATATAGAACCCTCTGTTTAGAACTATTTACAAAGTAGTCCGAACGTTGATGACGTGTCCGACTATTATAAATCGATTCTCTCGCGACATATTCAACTTGGCGGTGGTTTTCGAGGAGGTATGTGATTCTTCCTAAAGCATGATATTTTATAATATATATGTAATGCAGACGCATACGTGTTAATCGAATAATAACTACGGCAATGTCTTTGACTTAAGCTGAATAATACTTACGAATGCCACGCTTAAGCACGATAACACTTACAGATGCCTCACGCTTAAGCTCGAATAATAAAGAATCGAAAACATTTCAAAAGAATCTCGAATCATTTTTAATGTAAGAGAACTAATTGGTTTTAAAGCGAAGCTTAAGAGTTATACTAGCTTTATGGGAAGTTAAGTATAACCACTTAAGAGTGATAAAAGAAACAGTTTGCCTATGTGTTTATAATGGACTTATATTGAATCGTGAAAAGAATAATAAGATGGTTTGATAAGTAGACATATGATGATATGCTATGTGTTAGTGTCTTGTAACGTTTGTATAGGAGAGTATTCTTGTGCTTATGTTGTTTAAAGATAATTTGTTATGTTAGTGTACTATCACTCACCTCTTGACATATTACACGGGGTTAAGTCGCCCTCACGCGGGTAGACTCAAAGTGATGCAGGACCATGATTCGAGAATACCTCATGCGGGTCCAAGCGGACCTATGCGAGCTACGGAGTTCCAGTTAGTGATGCGGGTTACACCTCACGCGGCCTACGCGTGGCTACGCGACTACGAGTCGGGGACGACGCCGAGGAGTAGCTACCGACGCGGGTTATGTACTTACGCGCCTATGTGAGTGGCTATCGCGACTACGAGAGTCGAGGATTAGGCTTGCATGGTGATACTACGCAATTGGCCCCGCTCGATCATTCGCGACCTAGAAAAGACTGTTACAATTTACCTATTGTTGCTCTTGTTTATGATGTGCACTATGCGCGGTCCTCGTTGTTTCATACATACTTGCAAAACCGATTTTAAAATAATATGTTTTCATTTAAGTATTTCTGATTTCATATACTTAGTACCTGTTGTACTGACCTCCTTCGGGGGGCTGCGTTCATGCCGCAGGTAAGGGCAAACAGGTGCTAGATCCACATTCTTAGGATCTCTACGTTGGTGTCAGGAGCTCCATCCTTTCCGGAGGCTCTACTTTTGGGTATGATCTCCCTGTTGTAGATAGTTTTGTACAGTCAGGGTATGGCGGGGCTCTGTCCCGCCATAGTTGTATATTTCCTTAGAGGTCTGTAGTCATGTTGTACAGTATCGGATGTAACTGCTAAACCATGTTTATATATATATGCCGAAAGGCGACGTTTTCTCACATAAACTGTGTCTTATTTTATAAACTGTTTCATGTCTTGTTTTATATTTCCGCTGATTACTCTGATGTATGACTACTTGGGTGCCCCGGTAAGGCACCAGTCACGGGCCCCGAAATGGGTCGTGACATGCGGTATATTGGACTTGCAAGTGGATTGACCCGAAGAAGTATGTGGAACTTTCCTATCTCTTGAGCATGACTAGTTGCACTTATGTAGTACGGTAGACGTACAATGTTTTGATATCCCTTACTTGTTTTGAGGATGACCAAGTTTGGTGAGTAAGGGGATTAACTCATTTCTTAAAAAGTATTAAGGATGTCTTAAGTTTTCAAAGTTAAGGGACTTGAAGTGTTTTAAGTATATGATATTTGTTTCGTTTTAAAAGTATAAGTCCCTTGGATATAGGGAAATGTATTTGACTAATGTATAAAGTTAATATAACGACTTTATGGGAAGTTGGTTATATTAGCTTTATGGAAGGTTAACAAAAGAAAGATTTACTCTAAGTAAAATGAGTAAGGATAAGTGATTTGAATTTATGAAAGGCAAATCGATTTTAAGGCATCAATTGCCTAAGGTTTTAAAAGAAAAGAAGTCGCTTGATTTAGAAGCTTCTATATTTCAAAAAGGAAAGGTGACTTGTCTTGAAAAATAGTCGTGACTTGATACTACGGTTATTAGTACCTTGAAAGTCTTATATAAAAATGAGTCATTACTTAAAATGTTAGAAGTACGTGATACTTGGGTTGAATCCCCGAATTTTCTCTTAAGTGACATGTTAGTGCCTTAGGTAGACTAAAATGAGAGGATATTAATAATGTTAATAAGAAGTTAGGGGATATTCTTAACTTTATTATTATTATTATTATTATTATTATTATTATTATTATTATTATTATTATTATTATTATTATTATTATTATTATTATTATTATTATTATTATTATTATTATTATTATTATGTGCAAGCGCTTGTACTCATGCGGGCCCACCGGGTCCATGCGGGTGAATTAGTCCAATGCGAGGCGGATGACCTCATGCGGGTGAAATAGTCTCATGCGGGTGAAATAGTCCCATGAGAGGCGGATGACCTCATGCGGGTCCACAGGACCTATGCGGGTGAAATAGTCCCAGGAGTAGGATTGCTTAATGATACTACGGGCGAGGGACCCTGTTTTGATCATGAGCCTCCTATTTTTATACAGTAAAGTTTATTCTTGTTACTCTCATTGTTAGTAAGGCACAATGCAATGTAATTTGATTTTCATCCATGACTCCAACTTATGTTATACTTATGATATTATTACAGTATTTTCCAGTTTTACATACTTGGTACATATTGTGCATCGACCCTTCTGGCTGCGTTAACGCCGCAGTAGTGGTAAGCGGTGGTGGATCCTCATTCTTAGGATCTTTGCTCAGGTGTCAGAATCTCCATTTCTCCGGAGGCTTGACTTTTGGTACGGTTCTCCCTGATGTTGTAGATATTATGTACATTCGTGGTATGACGGCCCCGTCCCCGCCATGGGTTACACATTCTTAGAGGTCTGTAGCCCTGTTATAAATTGGGTTGTTAAGGATGTAACTGTTCAGTTTTTGTTATATTTAAAGGTATCCATTTTGGGTTAGCCTGCTTTATATTCTATATGATTTCTTGTTGTGGGTTTATTTTCCGCTGGTTTTCTCTGATGTTGTATCACAAGGGTGCCCGGGGTAAGGCACCAGTCACGGGTCCGAGGTCGGATCGTGACAACAAGTGTCCTACTATGATAACCCCTCATCTATGAACATTTTTCTTGCCAAAAACCTTGAATTTCTGGGCTAACCTCGCGGCAGCAGTGGTCAGTTTTGCCACTGCTTTGGGTGATTAAAGATTGCCCTAATTTCTTGGCTTAAATGTGTAGGGTAACTATCCTAATAATATGGAGCAAAAGCTTAATTTTTCTTGTTGAAAATGGAGAGAAAATCGAGCAAGGGCAAGGGAGAAAGAGGAGAAGGGAATTTGGAATTTTGTGTTAGTGAAAGAATAAGAAATGTGTAGGGCGATTAAATATTTTTCAGATTTTAATAAATGCACTTTGGTCCCTCTTACAATTACACTTTGTGTCTACTTCACTCATTTAATTCTCCAAGTAGTAAGTAAAGCTTAAATTCCACTTCCTTTAACTCTTAACTCCCGTTTTCTTTAATTCTCGTGACTCCATAAAGTCTCATCTTCTTCATGTCGTAATTCTTATATTATGCAATAATCCTTAAACAAAATATATATACTCATTATTTTAAACTCTCATCGACGTGCCCATAGCTTGTATAATCATATATTATATTCATTATCCAAACATTAACCTTAATGACGTTCTTAATCCGTGTTTTAACTTACGAGGTGTAACATTCTCCCCCCTTAGAAACATCCGTCCTCGAATGTTCTTAACATGTCTCAGGTTCTAGAAATTTCGGCAGAGTCTACTTTATAATTGCGTCTATCCATCTATATCCAGCAAATCAACAGATGCCTCACAGGGCCACACTATAACACACATGCAATTCACCAATTCAAAATAGTTAAGTAAGGAACAAAATTACCTATGAATATTCAACTGAATCTTATGTAATACCTTGAACAAAGTTAAAGAGTCTCTATGCGGTGCTATATTCCTCTAATTTCGAATTTTCCACAATATTTCGGCTGGTACTACCTTGTACATCTTCTTCAATTTATAATGGTATGTAATGTTTCCCCCGAAAAGACAAAACACAAAAATGAAAAACTGTACCAACTGGTACAGAATCTGAATGGGTGGTTTACGTGGAGACTTATAACTCTCTGTTTTCGTCGTTTTGAGATGTTACGGGGCTTGATCGGCCTTACAGATTATAAGTTATTACTATTTAAAGATTTGACCATGTTTTAAAAAAAAATATGGCGAAACGAATTACATGTGGTTGTTTTGTGGATGAATTTGTACTAGTTACCCAAACTGTTTCCAAATGAAATTTGGTACAGTGAAAGGTCCCCGTATTACCTTCGTTTAAGTGTAATAAGCACCTTATTTGAAGTTACGGTTGAAGAGTTATAACCATTACAAGTACAATATGCAGAATGTAAAAAAAAGAATATTATATATTTGACCTTCTGAAAATACAAAGTGAATACATGTTTACAAATTTGTAAATGCATTGGATGGAGTTGCACGCCGCAACAAATATGTAAAGTGAATACGTGTTCACAAATATGTAAATGCATTTGTAAGTACATTGGATCGGGTTGCACGCCGTAACAAATATGTAAAGTGAATACGTATTCACAAATACGTAAATGCATTTGTAAATGCATCGGATCGGTTTGCACGCCGCAATAAATGTATAAATGCAAGGGAATATCTTAACGTATGATACGGGATAAAGCAAAATATTAGTTAAATTAAGAGTTTCCTATAAGGAGTTGAGAGGAGATGTTGCATACTTGTATGATAAATGTATTGTAACCTAATATGTTTTTTTTACAACACGCTTATTGTGTTATAATGTGATTGTACTTAGAATATTGTGAGTTTACTTTGAATTGCAGAACAAGTTCTCACTCAGCTCTGGATGGTAGGGATGACTCTTTATTTAACATGTTTCAGGAAAACGTGATAGAGGAAGACTCCACATCAAGGCTAGTGATCGTTCTGCAGCCTCTTTGTCGTACCAAATTCATTACTTCGGACTTGGTACTTGTCATGTTTAGTATGTAGTTAAAAGGTTTAGTTTCAACAAACTCGGGAAATGCCCGTGTTAGATTGTCTCATTTCAAACTTGGAATAATCACTCTCATTATGTATAGGTAGAAACAGTATTTGCATGAGTATGGGCTCACGTTATGTTTTAATAACAAGATTTATCGGTTTCCATTATTATTACTAGTTTCGCTTTTAAATACACGTCTGAATTTTAAAATAAAGAGAGTCAAATGATGCTTCTGGAAAGGGATAATTATCCAGGTCCCATCAAGCCCCGTGAAAAGACTTGAAAAAAGTCGGGGTGTGACATCAAACTTCTAAATTTTGACCGTGAATTCATGCATATATGCTTTAATTTTTTTAAATAAAGTCTTGCCGTAACTGGTATAGTTATCGTCATAATTCGTTATAATTCGTTATAATTCGTTATACCTATAGAGGCATAATTCGTTAAGGAAATTGACATAATTTGAGAATATTATAATGCATAACTTATGTCCTTATGGACAAAAATTAAAGACCTAACAGAAAATAGGGCAAGTGCAAATGACCCTCTTTACAGCAGGCCCAGATCGAAATAGAATTCGGGCCGGGTTGCGAATCCAACCCTTGCAAGTTGCAACTTTTGCTATTATTCCACTTGTACCCTTGAGCAGTTCATCAGCTACATAACGAGCTCATTCCATTTGTGTGTAATTCACAAAGCACGATCATAACCTGGTAACTGGAATTGGCTAATCTCTTCCTTCACAATTACACTGATGGAGAACTCCGGTTAGTTTTTAACTGTCCACAATATATAATCTTAAGATCTCTCAAATTCATGTTAACCAATTCAATTGCGTGCGAGTTACACCGTTTGATGAAGTTGAAAATTTGTTCACAATTCATATTTGATTTTAATTGTTTATTTACTTTTGGCTTTTGGAAATGTTGTTTGAGTATTGTATGAATTGTTATTAAATGGTAGGAGTTTTAGGCGTTGAGCTAAGGAGGTTTAAGATTTTGTGGTCTAGAAGTTTGTAGTTTCGTGTTGTTCTGATCTGTTTGAGATTTGACGCTGCTTGGTATAAGCAGTGGGCGAGGCAGAAATTATTTAGTTCGGATTTTCTGGTAAAAAAGAAGATAGGATCCTGATTCTTCAGACCTTAATCGAATCATATGTACTGGTCAGTATAATCTTGTATATTTGCCTATTCTCCACGAGAATTATGAGTTATTGTACGTGCATAGTGGACTGGGATTATGTGTATGTGTGTGTATGAGATCTGCTTCTTGTAGGATTCTACTGTTACCATCTACAATGATGGTAATCGGGTTAGATTAGTAGCATCTGCCGAGCAAACTGCTATACTATCAGTTGTTTGGAATAGCATATAGTATGGAGTGATCCCAATTGTTTACCTCTCCTATCCATGTGTTGAAGATAACAGTGTCAATTCCATGGCCATGCATGGTTCAATCAGCTCGAGGAAGAAGAAGAGAAAGCAAGAGCTCAGTCAACTGTTAAGACAAGATCTGGGAATTTCGCCCAAGATCGAAGACCCAATTTCTTCTTATTCAGAAACGAGACACGTGGAAGGAAATCCAACCATCAAAGCTTTAGTTGATAGATTAAACCACAATCATTAGATAATTGCTGTGTGAACAGCACGTGAGAACATAGAGAGGAATGTAAGTTAGTTATATTGTTACATAGCCTAGGTAGATAGATGACAAGTGTACAACCAATAGTGTTTCTTGCTCAGCAATTTCCTTTATTCTTTCTTGTACAAAAGCTGTATATATACACAACATTGTTGATGAATAAAATACACAGAAAATTTCCCAATTTTGCCTAGCATTTCTTACACCATGTTTCTACCAGTTAAGTCACTTTTTGTATCTCCAGTGCTGATGACCCTGAGCCTAGAATTTTAGATAAAATTTTAAATATCACAAACCGTGCTACTTATACACGTAGCAGGAAATAAAAATCACATGCAAAATATAATTAAAGGTGACTTGTATACTGGAGTGCTGACATGGGAATGTTCTGAGGCCTGAGTGAATAGGGGTCAAATAAGGTTGAGAGATTTATTTCATGGAAATATACTTGCATGTTCTGGCCGTTAAACGCCATAAAAAATGTTACATGAAAGTGGAAAATCACATTTACAGTGCATAGGAAAGCTATTACCTTATAACAGCCTTTGTTATGGTCATACCTATATCAATCTCAGTGTCCCTCTCATGAATACTAAAAGAGCAGCTTATGATAATGTATGCAATAACTCTACTATGGGAAAAATGGATGGAGTTACATCATACATGCATATCTACGTAGGTCGATAGAATACTCTTTCAAGAATCATACATTGACCCATGTGAAACAACATAAAGCTGGTACATGACAATTTGCGATAAGATGGTAAGTAACAACAACAACATACCGAGTGAAATCCCACAAAGTGGAGTGTAGGGAGGGTAGAATGTACGTAGACCTTATCCCTACCTTGGAAGGTAGAGAAGTTGTTTCGGTAGACCCTCAGCACAAGGACAACCAGTTCAAAGCAGTATAAAAAGCCAGGGCAAAATACTATAAAAATATGATAAAGTTGTCTGAAAAATGAGCCGTAACTACCACAAATAATACGATAATTGAAGTACAAAAAACAACTGATAGTGGCAGAAATCGAAGGACAAGAAACTACAAGTATAATACTACGACTAGTAGTATGAAGGGATATGTAGGAAATCGCTCAACTACCCACTAACTTTCTACCCTAATCTATAACATCCTATCTAAGGTTATGTCCTCGGTCAGGTGGACCTGTTCCATATCCTGTCTAATTACCTATCCCCAATACTTCTTCGGCCTACCTCTGCTTCTCCTGAAATCGTCCATAGCTAATCTCTCACAACTCTGCAGTGGGGCATCCATACATCTCCTATGCACATGCCTGAACCATCTCAACTTCACTTTCCGCATCTTTTCCTCCGCCGAGGCCACTCCCACCTTATCTTCGATATCTTCATTTCTAACCTATCTCTCTTAGTATGACCACACATCCATTGCATCATCCTCATTTCCAGTGGCGGAGCCACCTTATGCTAAGGGGTGTCAATTGAAACCCATTCGCTGAAAAATTAGATTGTTTAGCTAGGTCAAAATTTTAATTATATATAAATACTATATGTTGACTCTCTTTACTTTTTTACGTGTGTCTACTTTTTTCTATTTTGACACCCCTTAGTAAATCTGGCTCCGCCACTGCTCATTTCCGCAACTTGCATCTTCTGAACGTGAGAGTTCTTGACTGGCCAACGCTTCGCTCCATACAATGAAGTTGGTCTAACCACTACTCTGAGAAAGGGGGTGCTTAATTGGCATGCTATTCTGATTTGTCATGGAAAAAGAATCCTTGGTTGCTGTCCAATTTACCATTATATGTTTTGTCATTATATCTCTTCCCCCGCCCCCCTCCACCCTGGTTTTCTTAAGTTGGTGGATTTTGAATCAGAAAGGGGTATACAGCTGCAAGTCAACTTTTCAATTGAATGTGGCCTATAGTTATGGACTGATTGCTTCTGTGATTCATTTATGGAATTCTGTTCCTGCCTAGACTGGTCTTCCATTTTGCTGTGTGTCTATTGCATCTGGATCATATAGCTCTTTTGTCAACAGTTACATACAGTGATAACTCTGTGCTTGGTATGCAAATTGGTGGGAAGGGACCTTTCGTGCAGTAAGTAATGAAGGAGGGAAATATTTGAACATACCCAAGCTCTCAACTCTTCGCATGAGGATATATCTGTACAAAAATGTCTCATCTGTTATTGATATGTTTGCAGCACGGTTGTTAAATCTGACTTGACCAGTTGAGCTGCTTGCAAGTAAATCTGGAATAGCCTTGATGTATGGAGCTTTTTACTGTATTTGTAGTGAACCTTACAATTCCACAGAACCTAGATGGGTCCTTTTCTTCACTAATGCTATCATGCATATAGGCCATATATATTGAGTTTCCAAGATGATGATGTTTAATTATCGCGTGTATGACATCAACGGCTTTTCTTCCCCCTTTTTTTAAGCATCAAATGTGAAACATGAACAGTTTTCACTTTTTTTTTTGAGAGGGGGGATAGTCATGAACAGTTTTTCACTCTTCCCGCCTATTTATTGTAAAGTTTTTTACCTGGGATTAATGTGCATTAACTCTCTTCTAATTGCAATTCATTTACATAGTTATGGAGTAGTCGTTCAGATTACATCTTCTTTTGTTTGAACGTGGATATTTCTGCAGGGGACCACCAGGAGACGGTTGTTCCACCAGTTGAAGGCGTTGCTGGTGGTGGGACAGCTTATGGATGGAGTGATACTGGAGTTAATGATCCCAGACCACTAAGGGGTGCAATTGATCCTACGAAAGTTTCATCTTTGGAGTTATTGAATGTGTGGTGCATGCCAAACAGTGCTAATGTTGGACCGCAAGATATGCCTCGTGAATTGGAACCTGTACGTGTACAATGCATCTGGCGTTACATAAGCTGCTGATGATATTTCCGTTATATTTCCGTTTTGTGACCGTTCCAAGACATTAATATTCCTTTTGATTGAGAAACAATAAGTCCTCGTCATGGTTGGCATTGTCAAAAATGTTGTTATAATTATCTTTTGGGAAGGGGAACCTTGGCGCAACGTAAGAGTTGTTGTCGTGTGCCTAAAATGTCACAGGTTGAAGCCGTTGAAACAACCTCTAGCAGAAATATAAGATAAGGTTGTGTACAATAAACCCATTGTAGTCCGGCTCTTCTCCATACCCGCGCATAATGGGAGCTTAGTGCTCCGGGCTGACCTGTTAATTGTCTTTTGACCTTTTGGCTCATGATTAATGGATGTTACAGTTGAAACTAAATGTTCCCCTGCATTTCATACTGATTATTCCACTTTGGTTCTTTGTTTGTTACTCACTCTTAACACTTTTTTAGGAAGAATTGGTCTTATATTTCTGATTAATGGATGTTACAGTTGAAACTAAATGTTCCCCTGCATTTCATACTGATTATTCCACTTTGGTTCTTTGTTTGTTACTCACTCTTAACACTTTTTAGGAAGAATTGGTCTTATATTTAAGGGAAAGTAGGGGGTTGCTTCTTGTTCTCTCTCTCTCTCTCTCGCTCTTGGGGGGTAATAGGAAAACCAATAAAGTATCTTATATGCTTCTGAATTTGTTGTTTAAAGTTTAAATTTCGTTACAATAGGTGAGAAGTTTGAATTTCTGCTGTCTTCTGGTTGCAAGAGTTTCTTGGTATGTGACTCGTAGTTTATCTGGTAGATATCATTATTAGCAGCAAGAAATGAAAGAGAAAGCATTCAAATTGCTATACGCCCAAAAGTTTCTTGGGGTGGATCTGGTATTGCTGGAACTGTGCAGGTCCAGTGTACTGATCTCTGCTCACCCTGTGGTGCTAGGTTTGTCACTAACTATGTTCTTAGCTTCCTTCGCACCTATCTAGGATATGATGTGAAGTTATTGATTCTTTTTTTGGTGAAGCTACTGATGATATTGGTTGGTTTGCAGATTGGTAGTTGGCCAGTCACTGACATTGCGTAGAGTAGTACCCGTTTTGGGAGTTCCTGATGCACTTGTTCCACTTGATATGCCAGTCTGCCAACTGAACCTTTTTCCTGGGTATAGACATGATACTCCCATTCAATCATTTATGTCAATGAGAGTCAAGTCTGAAGTCGTGACTTATTATGACATGCTTTGCAGAGAAACTACAGTAATTTGGGTATCAATAGACGTCTCGACTGAACAGGCACCAGGGCAATATGAGGGAGAACTCATCATTTCTGCCACCAAAGCTGAAGCAGAGTGATTGTCTACCCCCTCTACTTCAGTTAAATATTTGTATATCAGTTTTGGAATATCCGACGTCCCAACAATATTACCCTGAAGATTTTTTGGGGGATAATGAGGATTGTTTCATGTTAGTTCATCAATTATTTGTCTTCCTTTTTATGTTTGAAACAGATCTACAAGCCAATCCCTGAGCAAAGTGAAGAAGCATCAATTATACAGAGAACTGAGAGACTGTCTTGATGCTGTGGAGTCCTTGGAGGGAAAACCATCGGAAGAAGTGGTTGGTCTCTTTGAAATTACATGCCTCATATGAACTCTTCATTCCTCGAGTTCGATTTGCAATGCCGCTGCTCATAACGAGCTTTTGTTGTTTTAGGTAGAAAGAGTCAAATCTGCAACTTCATCTTTAAGAAGAGTTCTTCTATCCCCATCCTTTTCTGATTTATTTTCAGATAATGGGCCCATAGATATGATGGAAGAAGATGCTATTTCTAGCCTTTCAATCCGTTTGAAAATAAGTTTGACAGTCTGGGACTTTGTGCTTCCAGCTACTCCTTCTGTCCCTGCCGTGATTGGTGTATCCTTTCTTGTACATTGGATTAGAAATTACATCAAGCCACCTAACTGGTTGTGGAGAATTACTATTGGTCACAGATTGCTATCAATTGAATTCATGTGATTTTCGATTTGTCAGGTTTAATTGCCAATTGATTCATGATCTATCGTATCATGTTGACGTAACATTTTGCCTGCGAAATTTTCCTAATTGACGAGCTTCTTCTTTGGAATGTCCTCCATATCTGCTGACTGATGTATTCTTACGAGTCTATTCACGTGTTACTTAGATCTTGTGTAGTAAACTAGTACTCCTATATCATTACAGTTTCCTGGAAATACCAAATATTCTGAATATCTCTCTCTCCCTATCGCCCTATCTCTCTCTCTCTCTCTTTCTATATATATATATATATATATATATATATATATATATATATATATCTTACTCTCTCTCTCTCTCTGGTGACTGCTGGTTCTAGTCTCTGTGATAAAGCAACTGAATCTTTGAATGAGAATGGAGTTCTTTAATCTATTCTAGATATCTGATACTGTTATTGAAGATCGATTTGGGGTTGAGCATGGAAGCAATGAATGGTTTGAGCTGTTAGATCAGCATTTTAAATGGCTACTTCAGTATCGAATTAGTCCATACTTCTGCAGGTGGGGCAACGGCATGAGAGTTTTAACGTACACCTCACCATGGCCAGGTAGTATATGATGCTTATTGCTTAGTATGATTGTACTTGCAAAACCCTCTTTACTTTAGATCTACTTGAAGTCTAAATAGATAAATTTGTAAAGGAGCTGAACTGGAGCACATCGCAGCTCCAGTTCTACTCTTCTACTGGCTTTAACCTCAAG
This sequence comes from Przewalskia tangutica, assembly GCA_029844215.1. Taxonomy (NCBI): domain Eukaryota; kingdom Viridiplantae; phylum Streptophyta; class Magnoliopsida; order Solanales; family Solanaceae; genus Przewalskia; species Przewalskia tangutica. Next base: position 62,243,834 of record CM056737.1, read on the forward strand.
TGTGTCTACAATAAACTAAAATTTCTTTCTCTAATGCTGTTATAGCTGACCATCCAAAATCAGATGAGTATTTCTCTGACCCTCGTCTTGCGGCATATGCTGTACCTAATGGTCCCATAGTCCCCTGGTACGTTGGACAATTCTTTTGCCAGAAGTTCCAGGATGTATGCTATATACAAGTTGATCAGTTTCCTTTTGCCTCTTAATTTGGCATTAGCGGCAATACTGCGAAGGACTACTTACGAAGGGAAGTAGAGATACTAAGAACAAAAAACCATTGGAGGAAAGCATACTTCTACCTGTGGGATGAGGTAAGCAAGCAGATTGAGGCAGGTTGAATTGCTAGTATTTTTAGCATATATGGCAACCTTTTATTACTTTAGCGGCACTTGCAGTTCAGAGTCACGGTTTCTCCTGTTTGTAGCTGGGACTTGGTCTCTGCTCTTCTTTTCTGATTTTGTAGATGAGAAACATCATATGTTTCCTGAAATATGTTGTTTGTCGTTACAACAAAACCAAGAATGCAACAACTATGCCTCAGTAACAAACTTTGGGGTCACACAGATAGATATACATATGGATATAAATATCCTATTTTCTGTTTTAAACCGCTGAATCTGTTCATACTTTAAAGGGGAACCACACTCAGTGACACTATGTGTACAGACTTATAGTGCTGGAATAAACTTTTTCTTGCTTCCATTCAAGGCTGTATACATAAGACCCAATGTGATCCGACCCTTCCCCAGAGCCCGTGTATAGCGGGAGCTTAGTGCACCGGGCTAACCTTTTTTTCCCTATTCAAACACTAGCACTGTATACTGTTTTATCTCTTCCCTTTTTACCTCCTTGGATTTAATTATACTTTTCACTTTTCCTGCTTCACAAGAGGGGACAGTTGATGGTAGTTTTGTTTGCATTTGCTCAGCCTCTTAACATTGAGCAATATAATGGCATCCGCAGCATGGCCAGTGAGATTCATGCCTATGCACCTGATGCTCGGGTTCTGACAACTTATTATTGCGGTGAGCGTCAGCTTTCTCTTCAGTAGATGCACGAGGAAGTGTCCTCTGTACGTTACATGTATTTATTTCAATGAGATATTGTGCCTGGTAGCTATATATCTATCTCCATGTCTTTTGTTGCCCTTTGGAGATCGAAGAAATCTATCTTATCGAGTTGCATTGTGCTATATCTGTTTGGATAATGAACCTATTGTTCTGTATTGGAAAAGCCAAATATGTGAGGAGACTGAATTGTGTGGAGTTGAAACAAAAAGTATATTTTGGCTGCCAACCCACTCTGTATCATATGATAAGCTGCTGATTGAAGAGTATTGGCTGTTACATTATAGTGATGAAACTCCTCTTTCGAGGACACTTTAGATAGTAGCGGTAGAAGTTCTTCATCTTAGTGAATAGTGAGTCTCGTTGGTGCCTGTGTTTATGGCCAGTTCTTGCAGAAATTTCATATTTAACACACCTATTCCATGAGCATGGCGTGATTCTTACTCTTTGTCTGAAATAATTTTTTTGGATGGGTATTACTTTGTCTGATATAATTCAGGATGTGAATGCTTTCTTGGAACATGTGCAACTGTTGTGCTAATGTAACTGGTTTGTGCAGTTGTGCTATTTGTTGAAACAAGTTTAAAGGTGAAAATATTAGATGTATCCCAGTTATGCATAGTATTACAATTCCAGCCAGCGCATTTATCCTGTACACTTTTATTTAGAACGTTTAATAGATAATATGCCCTTCATGCTTGGAAACTGTGAGGGTTACCATGCCTTGAAGTAATTGACAGCAACTTTCTGGCAATTTTGACTGCTTTGTTTGAAATTCGAAGGTAATAATTTGAGTAATGTCACTGATAGAAGCATCAAATGAAGCTTCAGTTGAGAAAATCTCACATGAGTTTTGATATTTCTGATTGACAAACTAGATATGTATGATTGGAATATCCTTTGGTAATTGTTATTCGCGTGGGAAAACTTTCTTCAACTGGATAGTGTTCTTATTTTACAGGACCAAGTGATGCACCTCTTGCTTCAAATAACTTTGAAGCTTTTCTGAAAGTTCCCGAGTTTCTACGGCCTCATACTCAGATATATTGCACAAGGTAGTGATTTCGTATTTTGAGAAATCCTTTGTTTTATTTCCAACTTACAAGTATGAGAATGACTGAGGAAACTATTAAATTAAAAAATGAATGTTGTGATTAGTTTTTACCTACCTTTTTATATAAACAAAAGAATGATGTGATTAGTAAATAAAAAAAAAGTTTATTTTGTTAGCATTGTAACTCAGATGGCTGGAATACAGACACTGCCTTTTGTGAGAACTCGCTGAATAAAACTGGGCACTCGTTCAGTTTGGATGAGATAATCTGGATATCTCACTATCTGAGCTAAGTTCAGTGAATTGAAATAGTTGAATTTGCGATCTCTGGATTTTGTATAGTGAAAGCATCATGTCCTCAGGGGTTAGCTCAATTGGAAAAGATTGAGGGACTTGTATCTTAGGTCACAAGTTCGAGCCCTGCGCCAAGTGAAATAAGTCTGGTATTTAAGTGGAGAAGGGTAGGGGGATCAGCCCCATTATCCCGAGTTATGGTTGAAAAATTCATGTATAGTGAAAGCATCATAGTTTACTACTGCATCTCTTAAGTTTTAGAGAGCTGCTGATGTATTTCTTTCCATTTATCACATCCATTTTTGGACAAAAATCTTGTTTTCCTTTTCTGTAGCTAGTACTTTTTCTCTCTCGCTCTTTAGGTGTTCTATTTTATTATGTAGCTGTTATATGATTTGAAACCAGTTGTTTTTAAATGAGATTACTTTTCAATTGAGAATCATTGAGTGCATTACTAACCCAGCTTTCCATGTTTACCCTGATTCATGTTTGGAGGTTGGAGGCAAGTCTAAAAAGAATTCGATTATTGAGCTATTATATACTACTTCCTTTATCTATAAAGAATGACGAAGTTTGGACTACGAGAGTCAAACCATATAATTTGATGAGAATTTGGATGTCGATTTAATTGTTTTTAAATGACATTTACATATCTAAGAATCACATAAAAGTACCATGAATCAACTTTTTATAATTAAAAATATTTACAATTGTTTGAATAAATCCCCAATCGACTAGTTGTGCATACTTTTTGATTTCTTTCCTTTTCTGTTTTGTGATTACCGCTTGTTGCATCTGGAAAGCTGGCCTGGATTCTCTTCTTTGTTGATAAGTTACTGCAGAAATCTTCATAATTAAAGAAGATATACTTAATAGGCTCTTTAACGTGTTTCCTTTTCTATTCAGTGAATGGGTTATTGGTAACAGAGAGGATCTGGCGAAGGATATCATTGCAGAGATACAAACAGAAAATGGTGAGGTAATAAAAAAATATAATCTTTGTTTTTCGATGGATTATTGTTATGGAGTAAACAGTGAATTCACTTGAATTACTGTTCGACTCTCGTTAAGTGAGGAAAGCAAAAAGATGCAGTAGAAGTGTCATACGGATTAATTTACTTTTTGATCCACGGTTCCTTGCTGATATCATGTTCTTATTTTTTTTCCCTCTAATGCGATAAGTTATTGCCTGCTGAATGCTGACAATTAACTATATTTTGAGGACTAGAGCTTATCATCAGAGATTCTAGGACGTCAATGGTTTTAACACATGATTCCATATGCTAACTATTGAATATTCTTTTGAGTTACAAGATTAGGTTGCACCCCGTTCATCATGGATTCCATCACTGGTGGAGAAGAGCATTCTATCTTAGGTCTCATGTCTCTTTTGGATAAAGATTCATTCCTTTTAAAAGAAAGTATGCTTGATCTTTACTGAAAAAAATGTATGCTTGATCGGGGAAGAAGAAAAAAAAGAAGTTAAAGGAACCTATGCAGTTTGTGGTCTCTGTCAAGTTTTAATGTATGTGCGTGATTTATCACCGAATGGGTTCAGCAAAGGCCACTTTATATGGTTAACATTCTACTGATCTGTCCGTATAGAAGTAGTTGATAATGGCTAGTGTATATGACATTGATTCATAAGGCATCAGAGTGACGTGAGGTAGTTTTTTTAGCATTTTACTTTTTCTCTTCCAATGAAAATTGGCATCTTATTTTGTGGAGTTATTGTGAAGTTTTATAGCTAATGTGTTTCTCCTAAGTTTAGTACTTTGTTAACGTGTTTGAGAGTCTTCCAGCCTAGAGCCATTAAGTGCTCTGAAAAGTTGGCACTATTTGAATGGGTCAATAATTAATGAGTCCTCCAACAGGAATGTGGATCTTCAGGTTTAGTTCTATGATATGCAGGAATGAGATTATTCATTTCAATACCTCCGCCATGTTGCTCCTTGGACTAATCTTAAAAACATTTTGGCTTCTTTGCAATGGTGCAGCAGTTAATAAAATTAGATTATCACCCTCTGTATGTCACTTTGCAGGACTTGACGCTTAACTCTTTTGCTATTTAAATTCCTTTATAGCTTTTCTTATTTCTGTACGTAAACTATGAATGAATTTAATTTCTTAAGAGCTCATGTAAGACTAGCAGCATATTCTTTTGTATACATCACTTGTTGGCACGGTGCTTGTTATGTTCTTTGCAGGAGTGGTGGACATATGTATGCTTGGGACCAGGTGATCCTCATCCCAACTGGCACTTGGGGATGCGAGGTACTCAACACCGTGCTGTGATGTGGCGTGTGTGGAAAGAAGGTGGAACAGGTTTCCTATATTGGGGTGCCAACTGCTATGAGAAGGCAACAGTTCCTAGTGCTGAGGTTAGTGCATCCCTCTGCATGACATAAAACTGATAGATAAATAATATCATACAGATTGATGGTTGTGAAAGATCATATATTTTTCTCTTCATGCCTGACACAAGTAATATTTGTCTGCAGATTAAGTTCAGGCGTGGCCTTCCTCCAGGTGATGGAGTCTTATTCTACCCTGGTCAAGTGTTCTCATCATCTCAGCAACCTGTTGCTTCATTGAGACTGGAGCGGCTCTTGAGTGGCTTGCAGGTACTCTTCATATTGACTTCATTTCCTCTCTCGGTAGTATTTCACTTCTGCAACTTGTGATTTCTTGCGAACCATGTAGAGAGGCATCAACCATGTAGCCCCTTGATCTTTTAGGGATGGAAGGTGCAATGTTGTCTGTTTTAAGAAAAAAAATTGATGCACTTCTGCGAAAACAAAATACATGTTTGAGCGAGATCCTTTTGATGTCTCAACCGCAGCACATCCTTTAGTAAATACGTCCTGTCTTGGTTATAATTTAATTTGCTGTCTCTTGTCACGTCCTGTTTTAAGAAACTTGAAAACTTCTATTTCCTTCACTCGTTCCATTTATATGAATCATTTGCGATATTTGTTCTGTTTGAATTACACTATTTTGGTTAGAATGTTTTTCTGTGATTTGTTCAATGAGATACCTGCTTGTAAATAGAACTCCTTCTCCTTAGTTCCTTTTATTACTCTTCCATAGAAATGGAAGTTCTCTCCGTAATAAAGTAATAATTAGAAGAAAAAAAGATGTTGAATCTATAGATCATTTTCTTCCTTTGTCTCTTATTGTCTGATCACTTTCATTTCTCCTTCTTGTATTCACCTTCCTTTTTCATGACTGATATTTTAGGACATTGAGTACCTCAAGCTGTATGCTTCAAGATTTGGTAGAGATGAAGGCCTCAACCTTTTGGAGAAGACAGGAATGTATCTAGGGCCTGAACGCTACACTTCGGAACACACACCAATAGATGTAATGAGGGGTGAGGTTTACAGGACATGCCGATCCTAGATTTTGAATCTAGAGTTTGATGACACCCATCTGTATTAGTGTTCGGCATCTCAAGCATATCGGTATGTATGATGTATATTGATAGATTTGAGAATCACTCCGAGGTATACATCTCTATCATCTTTGTCAGGTCAAACAGAGTATGTTTTGTCAGTTTGCTCAGATCTGTACATATTACTATCATGTTTAAGTAGTAGTAGCAAATGCATGGTATTGCTGTAACGTGGTTTTGTATTTTAAAGATGGATTTATCGCTGATTCCTTTCAGTAGAATTGAAAATATCGTACCCTCTTGTTTAAGTTACTTAGACTAAGATCTGAATTGATTTTTATTATTTTTAGGGACCCCATGATGTAAAAATGTCACGGGGTACCTTATTTGGACACTGTTATTTAACATGTACCTAGTGTTTTTTTTAAAAAAAAATGCACGTCTATCTGCTTGGAAACAACTTTCAAATACGTAGTGTTTGAAATTAGGCTTGACAAAATGTTTGAAGTTCTATATAGCTGAAGTTAACTTCAAACATATGTACATGAACTTAAATAAAAATGGCTGGATTCAACGGCATAGTATTAAACTTCAGACATTTTTTCAAGTGGATAGACTTGTAAAATTTTAATCACCTCAGGTATGACTTAAATGTTGGTCCAAAATCGGGTATTTGTGCACTTTGGTTCCCCATGACTAAAGATTTTGTGATGATATTTGTACATCTCTTCCTGACTGGACTGGGGGGGGGGGGGGGGCGGGAATTTTATGTACAAACAAATGAGTAGAGGCATTGACCAGTGTGACGGATGGGACTATGTGACCCCACGAACTATAAGCATAGGATAAAGATTACCTATCTCAATCATAATAGCACGATTGGCTTTAGCATTTGCTTTTATATGATAAAGGTTTTGAAAGAAAGGTGGTGGGGAGAAATTATTGCTATTAAGATTCATTCAGGCTAGACTTTTTGTAGCAAAACCTAGTGATACTGGAATCACAAAAGCAAAGTAGGAAAAAAAAAGGAAAAGGCAATCAAAAGTTTATCAAACTGGTGATGATTGCTTGTTAGCCTCTTTCTCATTGTCCATCTTTTGACATTGTGTTCTTTTTGTAACATTTACAGCTGTAATATATGTATGCTAGCTAGATTTGTCCATCACCCAGACTTATCCATACAGAGAAGTTCAAGTTGTGCTCTATGTTTATTGCAAAGCACATATTATTCAACATCAAGTCATATTAGTTAATCGATATTTTGAGGCAAATTATTAGGCGATTTTTTTTTATTTGTCTAAACCTTAGCGGACATAGTTATTTGACACTTGTGGTGGTGAGAGATAGAAGATATCCTGTGAAACTAGTCAAGTTAAGCGACAAGCTGGTCGGAATGTTTCGGTTATTAAAAAAAAATATATTAGTGAATCAAGGTTAAGTGAGGTGAAAGAAGATTAAATAGCTAGTTTCATTTTGTTCCATTATTGTGAGCATCACTTTCTCAGTTACCATCACCACCAAATATTTACTCTTCTGGTGTGATGTCCCATCTTTGAACGCTTGGCGACAATAATTGTCTGTAAAACCTGAATAAATGTAGAGCAATAGTGTCATAACTATTAGGAATTATATAAAGATATTTATTTAGAAAAGGAAAGTATTTAAGTGGGAAGTGATAAGAGTAAAATTGTAATTTTAACCTTTTATTAATGTATTAGTTATTCTATTTTATACATCGTATAAAATAATACATAGATTTCTCATAATTTATACATGTCTTAGTTATGCGGGGTTCTAAATTACAAACCAAAGTCGTACTAACTTTGTACATGAATAACTTACTTCCTAACTAATTACCAAAAACAATATAAGTATGCAGACATTAATATATGAATAAGTTGTCTTTTTACTAGCTACCAAACGTGGTATAAATTATACATAAATTAATACATAAATAAAGTGTCTCTTTATTAGCTACCAAACGATCCCTTAAAGTTTGTCATTTAGAAACCCGCACAACTAATATACGTATAAATTTTGAGGGAATATATGTTTTACTTAGAGCCCGTTTGAATAGGCTTATGCCTTTGACTTATAAGCCAAAAGTCATAAGTTAGGAATTCTAGCTTATGACTTTTGGCTTATATTTGTTATTTTGACTTAAACAAATGCTTATAAACACTTTTCATTTGACCCAAACACCATAAAAGTACTTATAATAAGTCAATCCAAACATGTTGTTATACAAGTCAAACGGTAGAATATACATTAAAAACTAAATTCTGCATAACTAATATTTGCATAAAATAATATATAAACTCTCTTATAACTAATTTATGTATTACTAATACCTACATAATTTTAACCAGCTACCAAACAACGGAACCCCGATGACTTGTTAGGATAATCACAACATTTATTAGAATTTGTGGCGAAGTGAGGGAATGTTTCTTTTTGGTGATTGTAATGTCAAATCAAATTGTTGGTGGTTAATTTCAATTTACTCTCTTGACATAATAATGTGAAAATGAGTACTCTTCTTAGTTTAACCATTAAAAAAGGCACTTTGCTTTAGTAGTGGTACTATCTATCTACTCCATCAAAGTTCACATAATTATGGGTTGACGTTTAACCATTCTATCATTAGAGGGAGAAAGAGAATATGTTTTGAGATACCAAACAAGTGTTGTATGAGTGTCTTTTTATTGCTTGCGGTTGTAAGCGATAATAGAGTGCTTACCACACTATCGTTATTGTACTATCAGCAGTTTATTGGGAGGAAACAATCTCTTGTAACAGAAGAAAATAATCATTTATATTTATATATCGATGACTTATGTTGTATTTTATCGATTTTACGTGAAAATAATCATATAGTTAGAAGAACATTAATTGATGCATCGGTATTTAATTTTTGTTCTTCGTTTAAAAATACTCCGAGGTTTCAAGTTTGAAATTACGCTTAATAAAAAATTAAAATAAAATTATCAGGTAGAATTTAAATTCGCAAAACAGAGTTTGTCTGCAATTTTTACCTTATAAGGCATCACTTGTCTTCACGTAGAATTTGCATTTTGTCTGAAGACAAATTCTGATTTGCGATTATTTTTTAATTTTTTTTTGATTGAGCTGAGGTTCGAATTCAGAATACATAAATTTTAGACGAATGACAAAAATTAAAATTTTCTAATTTGAGGGACAAAAATTACAAACCACCCCCAAAGAGGGGCATTTGTGCGAATCTCCCTTGTTTAATTCTTTCTAGTTCTAGATATAATAATATGATATGGAGTAATTCTTTCCTCATCATGCTTGATAAAGTACATTAGTTATGAGTAATAAAATCAAGAAACTATGATATCATCATAGCTATTTAGGCACGTATTAGCATTTGGCAATTGAAGAGGAAACGAGATTAGCTTATTGTGATTGAAACAATGATAAATAACATAAGAGAAATCCGCCCTGAACATATATTCATTAGAAAATAAATTTCTTAATCGTTGTCAAGCTTATCAATGAATTTCGGATAAAACTAACAGCTTCTACGAAGAAGTGAGCAACAATAACATGCCTAGTGAAATTCCACAATGTGATATCTGAGAGAGTAGAATGTACGAAGACTTTACTTCTACTAAGAAGGTAGCACAAAGAAAATTCCATGGCCTAGATGAAAGGTGTAAAACGAAATACATTTTTTGTTCACAAGCCATCTGAGGAAGAACGATCTTCCCCAGTAATTGTGATCCTTCCTAGTTCAATCAAAATCTAATAAGGCAAAATGAGTGTGGACGAGAAACAAAATTGTGATTGTCTTTCCATGAAATCACAAAATTAAAATATAACCCTCCATTTTATTTTACTGTCTTATTTGATTAGGCACTTCATTGAATATATTTTTTAAAATAATCTTCTAAAATATGTTACGTAAAATGTCAGAATTGAAGAGTACAACAACAATATATCCACGTCATGGGTTTGAGAATGATAAAATGTACGCAGAATTTAAGTATATTTTGTAGGAGAAACTACGTAAACGACATAGTAGGTGGTGTTATAGCTTGTTTCTTTCCACGTGCAATATGTAATTTAAGCTAAACTTTTCCCAGGTCTTGCTACTGCGTCCAATTTGATAGAAATATTATTATAGGAGGGTTTAATAGTATAATTTTCTTAAGTATATAATTTAAACTGCTTCTAAATTTTATATTCCATCTATCTAATTTCTTTGCTTTTCCAAAGTCAACTTAATTAATCTTTGAGATATTTTAAATTTAAAAATTAGATATTCAACATATATATGATTTTAGTACAATATATTGCAACATTTCTCATGTTAATAGAATGAAAAAATATATTCCCTCGATTAACTTTTACTTGTTTATTATATTAAAATAAATTTTTATTTTTATTTATCCATTTTAACATATAAAGAGAAAATAATTCTTTTTTGACATTAACTATTCTTTTTTCAAATCCATCTACACAATACATTACTAATTAATATGAATATTATAAAAATATGTACATTTATTATTTTATTAAAAAATACAAAATTCATTGTTGACAAATAAAAATGAATTGAGACGATATATAAATGTCAATTAAAATTTATATAATTTAAATTTGAAAAATAAAAAATAATCACATAAATACAGAGACGATATATTGGGTAGAGTTTGATCAGCGATGTGTCACATAATGGGACCGACACTTTCCGTATATTTACTGAAACTGCCACCAAGTTTACTAAAAATGGGCACACTCATTCTCCTTGCTGTATCTCTCTCTGCTACCATTATTTCTTCCTTTGACTTGCCCAGCCTCTAACTAAATATCAAAATTATACTTATTCTACTTCACTTTTTCCCGTTTAATAATCATGGTGTATGAGTTTTTCAGGGCACGGTCCAATGGCAAAAGATGTGGGCTTAAGACGCTTTAAACACTTCCAGCGTGAAATCGATTCCCAGTGAGAACATTATGCTCTCTTCTGGGGTTGACCCTTGTAGATGCTATCAGTTGTCCGTTCTCAAATCCTGGTTATTGAAGCACATCCCGTGATTTACTGATAGTAGTGTTGAGGACCGGTACTACTACTACCTCCAGGACTAGTTGCGCAAGTCGTGAACCTAGATATATAAAAAAAATCGTGGTGTATGACTTGTACTCTCGACTGAAAAAGAAATTTTACTTATGTTTAGGCCTGTTACCGAGCCGAACTCTACCGAATAATACATATATTTGATTTGATTCGAAACGAACCTTAGGTTCGATTCAATTAGAACTCGTCAAATCTTAAAATTTGAAGCTCGATTCGGGTTCGACATGATTTTTGGGCAGTTAAGGTTCGATCAGATTCGGTAAATCGGATCGAATATTCGAAAATAGTTCGATCCGAAAATTGGAAAAAAACAGTTTGCAAAATAAGTGATTTTTTTCATATTCAGAGCCCAAAAACAGTATTTCTGGCTTGAACTAGTGCACTGCCTACTTAGTGCACATATTCACAGCCCAAAACAGTTTGCAAAATAAGTAATAGTGTGAGCATGTGACTTGTCTACTTATTAGTTATTGCAATATTCTCCCAAAAACAATTCAAAAATACATAATGTTCTCCCAAAAACAAGTAAACAACAATTCAAAACACTCAAGTTATTCTCTGCTTCTTGGTTTGATTTTGCTTTTTCTTCAAATTGCTTGGTGGATTGGTAGTTCCCTTTGAGGATTGGGCAACCTTAGGCTGTGAATGAGGTATAGTTTGGCTACTTTGTTCTTGGCCAAGTGAGGTTTCATATTTATTTCCATCTTTCAGAACATGCATCAAAGACAACATGCAACAATACATCATTAATGAAAGTGAATTCAGTAAATCATTTCAATTTTTTTCCAAAGGCAACACGCAACAGGATAGTGGAAATCAGAATTGTTTCATCATTTTTCCATAGCATTGTATAGTAACCAAGTATGTAAGGCAACAAGGTTACTCAGCATAATTATAAGTGAGAAGGAAATCAGAAATACATAAGTTCATCATCTTTCACTCAACATATAAACTGCAGGCAGCACATTTCACATCTCACAAACTTATATCACTATTACAAATGCATTATAATTTTTCCAATAGGCAACAGTCAACACATTAGAGTCTTTCATTTCATATTCAAACCAGAACTGAATTATCAGAAGTTACAGAACTGAATAGGCAACATTTAAATCAGAATATCATGCAACATAGGTGTTACACCTCGTAAGTTTAAGGCGATAATTAAGAACTTCATTAAGAAAATTAAAATACTTAAGGATGTGATTCCGATTTTTTTTTGTTAAAACGAGCGTGACAAGGGAATTGAAAATGATTGTTGTATATTCCCATTATGGATTAGTAACATATTATAAGAATTACGACATAGACAATACGAGACCTTATGAAATTCCCGGGAATTAAAGAAAACGGGAGTTAAGATTAAAAGAAGTTAGATTAATATTATTACTTGAGGCATTGATTTAATTTAAGTAGACAATGAGGGACTAAAATGTAGTATTTTAGGGACCTAAGTGTAATAAGAGAAAATTCATATTTTTTTATCTATTAACCTATGTTCATTTTTTTAATCCAATTCAAAAAAAAACACAACCTATAATTTCTTCTCTTTTCTTTTCCCCCCAGCAGAGATTTTTCTCCATTTTCTTTAGCAAAAATTGAAGTTCTTTTTCTCTAAATTTCTCTCCTAGATTAAGTTAATTTTCGTCCAATTTTCTAAGCTAAAAATCGCAAAAACAATGGTGAAAACTGCCTCACTGAATCGTGAGTTTCAGTCCAGAAATTCTCATTTTTAGAACGAATTTTTGGAAGAAAAACATGTATAAATGATGAGTTAACATTGTGGGATTCATGCATGTCAAATTGAAGTTGAAAAAAAGGTGAAGAATTGGACAAGAATTTGGGCAAGAATCGATAGAACAGTGAGGAAAGATTAAGGGACAGTTTTGGACAAATTTAAGGTATAAAATTCTCCTTCTTATGGTATAATTGGGATTACATGTTGTTGTAATTCAAGAAATGAATGTGTGTTAAGAGAAACTTGAAATTAGACAATGCATGTGACTAATTTGGTGTTGTAGTCGATTTTAGGACCATTTTGTATACATTGAATTTAAGTGTTGTTGTTGTTATTATTGTTGCTAATTGCATGTTGAGAATTGAAAAAAAACCTTGATGTTTAAAGATATATTTGCTATATGGAGTTGTTGGAAGGTAAGTTGGATTAAGAATTAAGAAAAGAGTTATAGAGTTGTGACATGTTGTGGCCGAAATTGGCATGGAAATTATTGAACATTATTGTGATGTATTAAGGATTGTTTTAGTGCTTAAAATATAAGTATAAACATGTATGTATGTTGAGGTGGTTACCTATTCATGTATTAAAAGAATTAAGGTGTAGAAAATTGTTATTTCACATTCTTGAACTCTCAATGTTGCTAGAAGATTGGACTGCTTGAATGAATTATTTTAACGTGACTAAAGGATTGGATGAACCTAATGAATATGTGTGTTAATCACCTTGATTGTTGTTTGGTTATATTCCATAAGTGTAAGGGGAAATGATGTATTATGGTAGCATATATGAAGTATATGAGACTAATTTTGTAATATCTGGAATTGTGATTTGTTAATTGGTATTGTTGGCATCAATTGTAAGTTGTGCATGTACATATAAACAGAGGAAGTGCTGCCCGGATTTTCCTAGAATAGGGAGTCGTCGTTCGTTATAACGTATGCTAGTAATCATAAGGTTAATGGACATGTTACTATGATTATAGGTTGAAGTACTAGATGAGACGTATTCTGATATTGAGTTGGCTACTTCGACTAAAAGGTATGTTAAGACAAATCCTCCTTTCTCTTGGCATGTTCTACGTATGAACTATAATTGTGGTATTGTTTCATAAATTATTCTACTCTTAGAAGTTAAGGAATATTCGTGTTATTGATTCTATGCTAAAAACATGTCTAAGTTCTTCCTAAGTCCTTATTAAGGCATATAGGAAAGAAGTTGGTATTCATGAGAGTTTTTAGTAAGCACTGAAGTCAATTTGACTCTGCTAATCTAAAGTAACTGATAAGTATTAAGTGTTGGAACTAGTTTAATAAATAAGAAGATATATCTTTAGTAGATATGTTAAAATAAGTCATTGCAACGCTAAGTGAATAAGGTATCGACAAACAATTATATTAAAATGATTAGAATTTCATCTGCATAGAAACTAAGATATAACCAATTTATTTTACATTTTCTAGTTCACAGCTGATTAGATAAGATCATTATAAAAATATAACCTACTAACGACTCATATAATGAATTAATTAGGCAATTAAGATCTGTTATCACAAATCAGATATTTCCATAATGTTAGCTAGAAGAGTACGGATATTATTGTCAGCCAATAAAATGTTTATGGCCATTTATGCATTTATATTTGCGTTTACATTGCAATTCATATTTTACCCAAGACGATATGATATGAGTTGGTACAGAAGACAAGCGGTATGTGAAACTCTTCCTTTTTTCTTTGACATGATTTATATGAAAGGAATGTATGGCGGACGTACATGATTCCTATACAGTCTAAGTCCTAGGAATATGAGTTATGAGAAATGTCTTTGATTTTCAATTAAAAGTTCATTTTAATAGATTGATTGAGAGTCAAATGATGATTTAAATAGCATATGGTTGCTCACGATATCTACTCGTGCAAAATGTTACTAATCCATTCCACTGAGTCCCTCACTAAAGGGCCGACAATGTTATATATATGATGATTCCATGGACATGCATCCATGATGCGGGTATAGATACCCATGATAGTATATATGATGCGCGAAAAGATGCACACACTTTAACGCAAGTGCACGTTATCGTGACAAGTAATATAGTCTTGGTAAGACCGAATATCGTCCACAAGGATTAGTGTTCAAGTACCAACTATCTATCTTTTGATATCTATTTGGTAACCGATATTGATTTTGTTGTTTATAACTAACAATTATAAAAGCTAATTAACTATAGGATTACTTCAGTTGTGATGGGAATAGGGCTTCCATGTCTCTTCAACTATCCGCTTATGTTACTTATTAATGCAATGAAATATGGTTCTTCTTCTCTCGGAGCTAGCAGGTTTACGAAATCGTTTTATATTCCCGTTAAGGATATATAAACACTCAACCCCAGTATTGCTCCTTTCTACCTTTCGATGATAAGGATGACTCTATAGGAGGATTAAGAACAAAAACCTAGTTAACCGTCACGCGCCATGCATAAAATTAGGGTTTTTAAGCCTCTCATTAACGCTACATAAATAATTGAGGTATTTTCATCCCCAATCCAAAATATGTCTACCCAACTTACATCATATTCACAACCTCCTCCTTTCGAAGTTTGATTAGAAATTATATAAATAATGATAATTAGTGATCAATTAATTACCAAGCATTCAAAGCAATTATTGGATAAATCTCAACAAGAAGAAGAATAACCATAACATGCATCAATTCATAACATAAGTTTCTAGTGATTTAACATGGAAAGCCCTATAAAAGAATTAGTTCCTAGCCATTGACATGACAAGAACTAATTCAAGGTTCATCATACAAAACTGAAATAAAGGAAAAGAAAAGAAAAGAAAATTACTAAGTTATGGTCTCCAATCTTCAATCCAAGAATCCTTGAGTTGTGCAAGAAAGGGAACCCTTAAAAACTGCCTAGGGTTCTCCTTTTATAGGCTCCAAACCGCCTCAACCTTTTTCCCTTCAGGCCTGGCCCAGAATTCGTCATTAAACCTGATTTTCCCGCGTCGGCGCCGCAACTTCTGCAGTACTTCGGGTGATTTGGCGCCGCGGCCCTGATCTCTGCTGTCTGAGGGCGCCGCGGCGCTGCAACTTCTGTAGCCTCCGATGATTCGCCGCGACCCGCACTGTTGGCATGAGGCCGCCACGACTGCTTCGTCTCGTTCGCCACTTTCTCTGCTTTTAAGCTCTGGAACCTCCACTTTTGCCCTCTTTTAGCTCCTTTTCCGCCATTTGGCCATTTTAACCACTTTGACTCAAAAGAAAGAAAATCTATCCTAATATGACACTTATTTGTACAAAAAGAGACAAAATACTAACTAAAAATGACTCAAAAAGTGTATATAAAATACACCGATCAAATACCCCCAAACTTAACTTTTGCTCGCCCTCGAGCAAAGATCAAAAGAAAGAAATAAAAGACTCAAGAAACGAAAAATAAAAGACTCACTGACATTGATCACTTTTGCTGCATTGATGTTATCTAGAAAAACATGAAGGTTAGCAGAATAATATGCAGGAACATATAGCATGAAATTTTTAGCACACTAAACACATTAAGCTAGATATTTCGCAAACTCATTTTTATCATGCTTAATGGAAGTCAACATACTGAATCATGCTTGTAAACTTCAAAAATCCTATGACATGTTTACTTGCTATTCTCCACTAATCCTGGATATGCATAAAAGAGATCTTCAGGACTTTAAGGGTTGTAATGTAGGATTAGGTATAGGTAGGTAAAAATAGGCATTTAGGCTCATTTTTGTGTACCATAAGCTCTTTAGCTTTTCAGTGTTTCCCTTTTCTTTTGATTCTTTTCTTCACTTCAAATCAATCTTTTCCCTCTTTTGTTTTGGGAGAGTAAAGTGTATAATAATGACAAGCACCCCCAAACTTAGGCTTTTGCCTATTTCTTATTACTTTTTTTTTATTGGGGTGCATCAAAGTTGTTCACTCTTTTTGTCTATTTTTAACACAATTTATTCCACTATTTCACATTTTTACTTATGGCACAATTTGTGGGGATTAGAGTGTCAAAGAAGAAGTTTCAATTTTTTAGGCTCAATGGGGCTGACTAGGGATACTTTTAAAGTCAGGGATAGAAAAGAGTGGTAAGAATTGACTATCAAAGAAACGCCTGAGTCATCTCCCTAACATGCATATCCTAACTATTTCGCCTCAAATAGCAAGCAATCATAACACATAGGTTTTCATCATTTAGCATGCATAATTTAAGCAAGAAACTCCATATAGACAGATTTTGTGAGTTTTTGGCATATCTAACCTAGGTGTTTAGATAGTTGCTTCAATTCCGTTACATTATTCCACCTTACTTCACTAGGTGTTTCTAGTAACTACAACATACATGATCTTTGACAGACAATTATGACTCAAAAGAAAAAAAAATTGTGACTCAAAATATACACAAAACAATAAAAAATACTCAAACATACTATAACAAAACACAAATAAAGCACAAATAAAACACCCCCCAAACTTAAATCACACATTGTCCCCAATGTGTGTAGACTCAAAGACAATAAAAGAAATAAGACACTTACAGACTTGGCTAAGTAAGCGCGGCGTGGTACGGATAGTGCATGGTCCATCGTCAACAAGGAACTCATCTCATTAATTTGTCGCGCTTTCTTGCCCTTGTATCACCGTGGTCCAAACTCGCATCATCCTCATTTGATTCTCGGAGTAGTTGCTCCATCATGGTAATCAAGGTTACGAATCGTGGTTGGTGGTGGCTAGGCTCGCCGCATATTGAGCCTCTATTTCGTGCTCATCTTCGCTCACGGCGCCTCTGCCACTGGCGGTGGTCTGGTGTTTCTTCTGCCGCTTCTTTGGAGGGATTAGGTCCGGAGGGCGTGCACTATCCCATAGACACAGTGCAGTTGGTTCTTCTACGAGTGTCGGTGGGTAGGGTTGGGACCCCATTGGCACATAAGGTCAGAATGAGTGAGCCATGTCTCAACCCACTGTTGTTACCAACCGGCCGGGTCTCTTCAATACTTAGCACTATCTCCTTCCCACATCAATCGTCCGCCTTTCATAATTCCATATATCGCTGATCCTATCTTCCGCACTCGTGAAGTGCGTGGATGGAATCACGCGGCGCCGATTTAAATATAACCAACCTTGGTCGCTTTGTTGAACCGCACTGCCGGTGCTCTTGACCCATTTCTTGCAATATCAAATGCAGCCGTGGTAGTTTCATCGTTCGCGATTTACATTCCATTGATGTTGGTGGTCCTAGACCATGTTCTAAAATGGTTCCAATCACTACTTTCTTCAACATCAACCGTCTTCAATTGTGCATTTACATCTTCTGCTGTCACAGACACATAATTTCTCCTTACAAAGTATCCCCTTTCCACCTTCTCCGGAAGATTAGCATAAAATTCACGCACCATTACTGTGTTTATTGGTGCTAACCCTCCATGTTTTACAAATCTTTTCCACCCCCTCATCTCAATCATCGCCCGAATGGGCTCATAGACATCCTCCTCCTCAAGCGCACCCCTTTGATAATCCATTCCCCTTTCAGGGATTAAGGGCCTTGTACTAAGCTTTTTGTATCTTTGGAAGGCTTGGTAGCTCACAAACCTAGTATCATCGTATTGCGGGGCTGAGGTGGATGTGGAGGCTCTTCTTTTTCTGGCGGACATGGTTAAATTACTTTCTGCAGCTTACAACTTAGTAGCACAAATGTTCCCCAACACAATCAACAATTAGCAGCTAAAACACTAACACCTCCAAACTTTAACTCTACTACCCAGTACTCACACCCTTCTTGTCTACTCCTTCTCTAAACTTCACAACCAATTTTTCAGCACCCCAACTACTTCACAATGCAACACTTCTCCAAACTACTACCTTCTTTAACTACTGAAAGCTTTCAAGAAAAGATGAAGATTACCTTTTTGTGGTGTTCTTCAAGGTGTTCTTGCTTCTAATGGTGATTTGAGGCAATGGGAATGGAGTTTTGTTGGTTGAGATAGCTAAGGGTTTTAGGGATTTAAGAGTTTTGGTTGTGGTTGGTTTTGATTTGTGGGTAACTTGTGGATTTTCGTGGGTTTTGTGGAGAAGGGGGTTAGGTTTTGGTTTTGAAACTGGGGAAAATTTGATTTCTGGGCGTCTTTTAATTTCTGGATTTCCGCCGTTCGCTTTAGCCGCAGCGCCAATGTTCGCACTCTTCGGGAATTTCCACACCGCGACCACATACGAAGCGCGGCTAGACTTGACAATTTTTCGATTTTTGGCGCCGCTCGCTCTCAGCCGCGCGCTTAAACTTCAGCTTTTTCTCGCTCTTTCGCGCCGGCCTGCCGCTCTGCGCCTACCCGCTTTTTCTCGAAATCCTGACTTTTCTTCAGTTTTTCGCCCTTCAGTTTGTTGGCCTGTACCTGTCATCACAACACATACACAAGAACCCAAGACCGTGAGATTGTTCTAGACAAAATAAAATAAAATAAAGACAGAAATTAAAATAGCATAATTGAAAACGTTGGGTTGCCTCCCAACAAGCGCTGTCTTTAACGCCTTTTAGCCGACGCAATTAACCTGTGACGAGTGCCCATTGGATCCTTCGCGAATCGCTTGCAATCCACGATTTATTGTTGTAGGTCTCAATTTCACGACCATTTGTTCAAACAAGAGCCTTAAACATACAATTATCCCCCAAGTACACAAGACAGGCTTGTCTTTTATGCTTTCTATAATGTAGGAATCCGTGAAATTCTCTACATCTCTCAACTCTAGGGGGTACCCTTGATGGTATGGGCTTCCTAATTGGGGATCACCGTGATAGCTGGTGTTTCTTCAGTAATAGTGCAAGAAAGAATTTCCACGTAATCCAAGAAGGTAAATAATCGATCTCTCGCAATCTTTTCCTTTTCTACACCAACTATCTCACCAGATTTCTCAATAGTTGGGTGTGGTTCAGCTCCTCAATTTGTTGTTCATTGTTCAAAATGATCGCGAAGTTCTCCTATTTGCAGTTTCAACTTCTTCATGGCCAATCTCGTTTCGTCCATGAACTGAGTTTGATACCTAGCGAAACTGAGTATGGCTTCTCGTAACTCCTCCCTCTCTTCCTGTAGGGTTGGAGCTTCATCATATTGACAGTAGTAATCCATGTCTCCAGGATCCCTGAGATGCATCAAAACCAACAACGGATCACGGCACCCTTGTTTTCACATAATAAATACATAAAACGAAAAAAAAACTAAAATAAAAAAAAATAAAAAATAACAAAGAATAAAAACCAAATTAGAAATTAAAAATAGATAAAATTGATATTGAACTATGCCTAATCCCCGGATGCGCGAAAAGATACACACACTTTAACGCAAGTGCACGTTATCGTGACAAGTAATATAGTCTTGGTAAGACCGAATATCGTCCACAAGGATTAGTGTTCAAGTACCAACTATCTATCTTTTGATATCTATTTGGTAACCGATATTGATTTTGTTGTTTATAACTAACAATTATAAAAGCTAATTAACTATAGGATTACTTCAGTTGTGATGGGAATAGGGCTTCCATGTCTCCTCAACTATCCGCTTATGTTACTTATTAATGCAATGAAATATGGTTCTTCTTCTCTCGGAGCTAGCAGGTTTACGAAATCGTTTTATATTCCCGTTAAGGATATATAAACACTCAACCCCAGTATTGCTCCTTTCTACCTTTCGGTGATAAGGATGACTCTATAGGAGGATTAAGAACAAAACCTAGTTAACCGTCACGCCACGCGTAAAATTGTGGTTTTTAAGCCTCTCATTAACGCTACATAAATAATTGAGGTATTTTCATCCCCAATCCAAAATATGTCTACCCAACTTACAACATATTCACAACCTCCTCCTTTCGAAGTTTGATTAGAAATCATATAAATAATGATAATTAGTGATCAATTAATTACCAAGCATTCAAAGCAATTATTGGATAAATCTCAACAAGAAGAAGAATAATCATAACATGCATCAATTCATAACATAAGTTTCTACTGATTTAACATGGAAAACCCTATAAAAGAATTAGTTCCTAGCCATTGACATGACAAGAACTAATTCAAGGTTCATCATACAAAACTGAAATAAAGGAAAAGAAAAGAAAAGAAAATTACTAAGTTATGGTCTCCAATCTTCAATCCAAGAATCCTTGAGTAAGAAAGGGAACCCTTAAAAGCGCCTGTGGTTCTCCTTTTATAGGCTCCAACCGCCTCAACCTTTTTCCCTTCAGCCCGCCTGCACTCGTCATTAAACTCGATTTTCCCGCGTCGCTGCGCTATCGGCCGCGGCGCCGCAACTTCTGCAGTACTTCGGGTGATTTGGCGTCGCGACCGATCTGGCTGTTCGAGTGGCGCCAGTAATTTTGTAGCCTCTTCGATGATTCGCGCATGCCCCGCACTGTTGGCGAGGCGTCGCGACTGCGTTTCTGCCTCGTTCGCCACTTTCTCTGCTTTTAAGCTCTGGAACCTCCACTTTTGCCCTCTTTTAGCTCCTTTTCCGCCATTTGGCCATTTTAACCACTTTGACTCAAAAGAAAGAAAATCTATCCTAATATGACACTTATTTGTACAAAAAGAGATAAAAGACTAACTAAAAATGACTCAAAAAATGTATATAAAATACACCGATCAATATATATGATTATTTCATGGACATGTATCCATTATGCGGGTATAAATACCCATGATAGTATATGTATGATGATTCTATGGACATGTATCCACGATGCGGGTATAGATACCCATGATAGTATACGTATGATGATTCCATGGACAGACCTCCATGGTGCAGGTATATATACCCAGGATAGTATATGTATATATTATATGATTATATGGACAGGCACTCATGGTTTTGATATGGCTCTCATTGTTATAAGACACAATTGACTCTCATTTCATAAGGTACAGTCGTATTGATATTTGGATTATTATATTTGTCTCATGTTATCTCTTGGCTTGTTTTGATCTTCTTTACATTACTATATGTTTTACATATTCAGTACATTATTTCGTACTGACCCCCTTTCCTCGGGGGGCTGCGTTTCATGCCCGCAGGTACAGAAACTCAGTTTGGTAATCTGTCAGTCTAGGGTTCCACTCAGCTGTTTTGGAGAGCTCCTTTGATTCGGAGCTTGGTCTTTTTGGTACAAACTTTTTAGACTTATGTACATATTTAGGGGCACGACAGGTCCCTGTCCGTCATATGTTGTTACTCTTCTCATAGAGGACTGTAGACAGTTGTGGGTTGTATATGTAGAGTTATAATCTGTTTTGGTCGGCCATGTTATTGTACTCTGTGTTGGAATGTTCCCGTGTATATATGATACTATTTGGTGGCAGCCTTGTCGGTTTGCCTGTTATATTATGTTGGCTAGTTGTGACTCCTTAGGAGACATGTACATTCCCGTGTAAAGGCAACCTTGTCGGCTTGTCTATTCTGGTATACGTTATGATTGCAGCGTTATGCTGCCGAAATTCATACTTTCCTTAGTATGGGTTGGATTATGTGTAACAGGTTGGTAGAATGACGTCATTAGGGCGTTTAGTCGCGGTCCGTCGGATCGGATGACAATAAACAACATTTAAACCCAGCACAGCAGAACTGAATTACCTGGAGTTCTATAACTGAATAGGCAACATTTAAACCAGCACAACAGAACTGAATTACCAGAAGTTAAGTTCCAGAATTGAATAGACAACATTTAAACCAGAATAACAGACAACATAGGCAACATTTAAACCGTAACAATGTAATCGAATTACTGTGAATCAGACAGTGGTCTTTCATTTCATATTCTGATTCATATTCCAACTCCATTGGATCTTCATCATCTTGAAATGAGAAAACATAGTTAACAAACATTAAACAGTTACAAGATTAAATAAGAAATTAAAGCATAGAGAATTAGATATTTTACCTCCTTAACACTCCTGATTCCATTAGCCTCTTTGATCCAGTCACCACCACAAAATAACACTTCAATAGTGTCTTTTCTCATTGATGCTCTCTTCTTATCAATAAATCTCCTTCCAGCACTAAAAGTATACTCAGAAGCTACTGTAGTGATAGAGATTGATAAGATGTCCATAGCCATCTTAGAAAGAACAATATACTTCCCCTCATTTCCTTTCCACCAAGTCTAGACATCAAAATTTCCAACATTTGGAAAACAAATTTCATCAAAATATATTTCCAAATCATTTTTTCCTTCCCTTTAGATTGCATATTCATCATGAAATCATCAAATTTTCTTTTTTCAACAGTTGAGGAGGGAGGTTGTTTCATATAGGAAATATATGATTCTGGCCCTTTCCCTTAGCATCACCATATATTTGAACATATTGTTCATACATATTAGTAAACTGTTTCTCAATCATTTCAATCCCTTTTTGGTAATCATCAGGATACACGAATGTATAGACATAGTTGATAATTCCCTTCTTATACCTAGGATCTAAAATTGAGCCAAAGGATAACAAGATATCACATTCTTCCCAATATTTATCAAACTTAAGGGTCATTCTCCTAGTCATATTTTGCATATGCTTTTTACTTGTAACATCCAACTGAGCATTGATCAATTCTTTGATTCTACTTAACTCCAAACCTAGGGGCGCGAGACAACTCTCTCTAAGGAACTCGACAAAATGGCCCCAGAAACCCTGGAGAAGGGTGCCTCTCACAAAGTGGTCGACCGACTGACTCCCAATCGTACAAAAATAAGTTAATTGTTGGATAATTACTTCCACTTATCAAATTTGTAACATCAAGAAAAACCTCAAAGAATTCACAAACTTCATGAACTTGTGCCCATTCTGCATCACTTGGCACATATCTCTCAAAAGATTCATCATCCTCCCCATATTTACTGAAACACTCTTTGTAATTGTAAGCAATAGATAGCATAACATAAGTGAAATTCCATCTAGTGTTATTATCTAATACTAATTTATTTGGGGGCAGTTTCAGATTCAATCTATGTTCATTGAAAGAACCAAGTATGTTCTCTGATCCAAATAGATATTTCACTCCTTCCCTAACAACCTCAATAATGGACTCTATCTCTTTCAACCCATCCCTCACTAACAAATTTATAATATGAGCACAACATCTAACATGGAACAATTTTCCATCTAAAACAAAATTTGAGTGTTTATTGTGATCTTTTTTGAGAATTGAAATACAAACATCATTGACAGAAATTGTCAACAGTAACAGAATGGATTTTATCACTAATCCCATAAACATTACACACCCTATGAACTTCTTTGGCCAAAGCAGCACCATTGTGTGGTGGAGGGACATTTACAAAAGAGAGTACTCTCTTTTGTAAAGTTCAATTCTTATCAATGAAATGGCCTGTGACTACTATATAGCCTATTCTTTGAACACCTGAACACCAACAATCAAATGTCAAACTAACTCTACTTACTTTGGCTAAAAACCCTTTTAATCTTTCTCTTTCTTTCTCAAACACAGCAAATCATTATTTTCTAACCATCCATCTACTAATCTTTTTGTAGTAAGGAGTATAAACTTTCAAAAATTCATTAAAAACCCTATGTTCAACAATACTAAAGGGGTACTCATGAGCCAAAATCATATGAGCAACTAGTGTTTTGACTTTATCAAAGTTAAACACAAAAGTTTGAATAGAACTTTTCCCCTCAGAAATAACAACATCAGAAAGCTGAGTTTGTTTACACTTATCTGACTTATCTCCATGGATTGATTTTGAAAAATACTTGTTCCTGAAAGGACATGATTCATTTAAATGCCTCAATAAGTGAGAAGTAGTGTCTTTTTTTTAAACTGACATTAGTTTACTGCAATGTCTGCATTTGTTCTTCTTTTCACCAGAAGACAATGTAATTGGATCCATGTGATTCCAGACATCTGATCTATTTGATGGTTTAGGAGTAGATAAACAATCTCCAGCACCACCTTCAACAGATTGAGACTGTTGTTGTTGTACCCCTTGGCTATCCTCATTTAGAGGAGTATCCTCAACTAACTTTAACAAAACAAACATACCCAAGTAGCCTCCTGTACCCTTGCCCTGTTCCACTTCATCATTGTCAGACTCTAGGTTCTCAATCCCCAAGTCATCATCAAAATCAAACTGGGGAGTATGGGGAGTATCTGATGAATCAACAAAAGAGAAAGTCATTTATTAGATTTTTGAAAGTGAAAATGTAATTATTTAATTAAAAGGAAATTGAATTAAAATAAAACAAATTACAATTTACAAAAACCCCAATTACGAATTCATAACTGTATAACTTGTACCATTTTTAAGACATCCAAATGACAAAAAACAAAGTAAAAAAGAGGTAAAATCTGAAGTTAAAAACTAATTTTAACTTTTGACCGAAAACAAATGTGAAATTGATATCCAAATCAAAATCAAACATTAATTATCCTAATTACAGTTACATGCATCAACAATTGAACATCATAATCATAAGAATTGAAAACCCTAAAAGTTCAAATACAAAACTCTAATTCAGACTCATAATCTAATAATCGACTGTCAAAATCGAAAACACAAGTTACACACCAATTACTCAATTAGTGTCAATATCGAAAGCCCTAAAAATTTAAATCAATTTTTTTATTACATACCTTGCAAGTCTGAAGAATTCGGAATCGATGATGTTGGGGAGATGAGAAGATCTGAATCTGATATAGACTTTGATGATGAAGGAAGAACCGGTGACGTTGTGGGGTTTGTACCTCCAGCACTCAACTGGTGGCTTAATCTTAGCCGCCAAGGTTAGAGAGAGGTCAGAGTCAAAGCAAATGAGGAAGAAGAGGGCAAGACCACATCATTCGACAAGAGGTAGGGCTGAAATAGGGCAAGACTGCAACAAATGTGGGAGAAGAGCTGAAGAGTCGAGAGACTACTTAACAGAATACTAAGTAGTATCTTATGCTCATCCGCAAAACTTGTACTCTCGACTGAGTTCTTGACAGAATACTTTACATCAATATTATTTTGAATATTGAAACAAGTAAGCCGAAAGAATATATTGAATTAGTAAATTCATCTTAAACAAAATAAAACGCAACACTTCGGAATTATCCAGTGTAACTTTCCATGACTTTGTTGTTTCTGAATTGTTCAAAGAATGAAGAAAGGACTAGAGGCTAGAGAAGATAGAAAATATAAGAATACCATAGAAGATAAGAAATATAAGCGTAAAGAATGAATTTTTGGTCTAACTCAACCCCAAAAAATAGCTTGTAGGATGAGAATTGTCCAAGTTCATATAACGAGCTCATATTTTCATTTCATATCAAATGTGAGACTTTTAACACTTTCCGCACGCTCAGATTTATTAACTGAAGCGTGAATAATATAATTTGGAGGCCCAAACAATGAATTGAAATGATCTTATCTCTGATATCATGTAAATAATATATATTTAGCTTAACTTAATCCAAAAATTAATTTGTAGAGTGAGAATTGTTCAAATTTATATTCTCATTCCATATGAAATTCTTGACAATAAGAACACAAGATAGAAAATAAAAGAGAAAGAAGAAGCAAGAACTGACAGCAACCGTAGACACTTTTTAACCTTAATTAGTTAGTATGACTAAATTTCCTTTTTAATATTTTTTTTAAAATTAATTTAATAAATTTAATTTATCTTCTATGATTAATTTAACTACACTTGGTGCAAACACCCTGTGGGGTGGGTAAGTTTTTCCCCTTTACATATATCTCTATTATGACAGCTTTCAAAAATAGTCTTTCCTCTTTCACTCTCTGTGTTCTAAAAAGTAAACCGCCGCCATGTATGAATATTAAGCTCTTGTTCCCATTTTTCTCTTCTTCAAGAAAAAAAAATCCCTCTTCCAGGAACACAATTCCCCAAAAATATTACTCCTTGCAATATTTTCTAGCTTTGGAAATAGTAAATTAATTTTTCTTGTATTCATTTATTGTGTAAAGAGCACTTTCAAATCAAGATTTTGACTGCCCATTTTTACATGTAAGCTAAAAAGGGCAGTGAGTTGAGCTTAAGATTACATGTAAAGTTCAATTATCTTAGCTAAATATATGGCAGATATGGAAATATCCTCATCAATGACAGTAACTGGTGCTTCATTAGAAGAAACAATTGGTAGACAACAAAATTTTCCAGTAAAGAGGAAAAGAAATCTTCCTGGCAATCCTGGTAAAGTAATCTTACATTTTCACTAAGCTGCCGTTTGGTCATAGATTTTGAATGTTATTTTTTCTTTTTTTAAAAAATTAAAAATATTATTCGTTCATGAAATTATATCTGTTTTTTTTAAACAATTCAAGTTCAAAAAATTATTTGAACTTTTTTTTCTTCAAATTTCACAAAATATATGACCAAACGCTAGCGATTTTTATTTTTTAATTTCTGTAACTTTTATTATCATTAAAAACGGTGGGTGATTGTAGATCCAGAAGCAGAAGTAATAGCGCTATCACCAAAAACTCTAATGGCTACAAACAGATTTGTGTGTGAGATTTGTAACAAAGGTTTTCAAAGAGACCAAAATTTACAGCTCCATCGAAGAGGACACAACTTACCATGGAAACTCAGACAACGTACGAGTAATGAAGTGACAAAACGTGTTTATGTTTGTCCGGAATCCACGTGTGTTTATCATGATCCTTCTAGAGCTTTAGGTGATCTCACAGGAATTAAGAAGCATTTTAGTAGAAAACATGGTGAAAAGAAGTTTAAGTGTGAACGTTGCACCAAAAAATATGCTGTACACTCTGATTGGAAAGCACATATGAAGACTTGTGGTTCTAGAGAGTATAGTTGTGATTGTGGAACTTTATTTTCCAGGTACTTTAATTTTAACTCTCTTTTTTCTCATTGTAATCAGGGACGAAACCAACCAACTATATACAAATTTGTAGGATTTTTTGACAATTATTAATATAGTAGTAATAAAAAAAACATTATTGGGATTTATAGTCAGTACCCCCGCTGGGATGAGGAACGCTTCGTCCCTGATTGTAATTAGTGTAAATATATATTCAAAAATTTGTTCTACTAGTGAAATAATATTCTAAAAGAAATAGTTAAGTTCAATTTCAACCTTTGAAGATTACTTAAATATGAAATGAGGTATTGATGTTGCTGTCACGATTCACTGAGATTCAACCATTTATTTATAAAGAAAATTTCAAACAAATTTGTACACATGTTGACTAGTAATATTTTTTTGTTTTTGATTGGTGAAGGAGGGATAGTTTCATAACGCATAGAGCATTTTGTGATGCATTGGCTCAAGAAAGTCCAAGATCTCAACCGTTGATTACAAATACTGAAGGAGATTTGAAGGTTGATGAATTAGCTGTTAACAAAATGGCGTCGTTATCATCTAGTCCACCACCACAACCATTAACTCCATCAACTGGGGTTCTTTCTCCAGTTTTATCAATTCAAAGTTCAGGTAAAAAAAAGGGCTAATTTTACGTACTTTTTTTTAGGATTGCACATGCATACTCTTGCAATTTGTCAACATTGTAGAAGCCAACGAATATGTCTATGTGAAAACGCTTCTCTCGTTTATGAAAATTTGAATTGTTTTTTATTAAATATTTTTTTTGGGGTTTGATTTGTGTGTTATTTCCTAGATTAAAAAGTGTCCTCTTAGCATTAAAAGAGTATCCAGAATTAAATTTATTTTTTCAGAGCCCTATTAAATAGTATATGATCAAATCCCTTCATTTATTATAGTTTTGACCTAGGGAAGGGAGGAATAATAAAATGGTGTAATTAATTAAAAATAATAATGCTAGTAATACGTGCTCAAAAATCGAAAAAGGAGGGACATTGAGTGAAGGAAAGAGATTTTCATGATTGCTTCTGCTTTTTAATGTGAAAGGTCTCTGTTTTAAGTGGGATACATATTGGATTGGGGATTCAGAGCTTACAAAAGTTTATTATGAATATAACTCCCTTTTTATTCTCTTTTGTTCTTTTCTGGGTGACAGAATTGCTTGCAGACAATCAAAATCAAGGTGGAGTACAACTACAACAAGCACAAGGTACAACAACACCCGTTTCTACCGTTACAATGTCCACTACTACTGCTAGTACTGGTCCTAGTAGTAGCAAAGTGTTTGCTAGTGTATTTCCATCGTCGTCGTCGACTTCAGCTGAGCAAGCTCACTCGTCTTACTCGGATATTCTCTGTGCTATTGGGACCGAGCGAATGACGACCATAGAGCCAATGTCACTCTCATTGTCGTCTTCGCTTTACTTATCGAATAATGGGTCGACTTTATTCCAAGAACATACCGGCCACAGCCAGCATTACGGTTCAACAACAACACAACCAGCATTATCTGCAACTGCATTGCTTCAAAAAGCCGCCCAAATGGGCTCTACAACTTCGAACAGCTCGTTTCTTCGTGGACTCGGACTGGCAATGTCATCCAGTACCTCTGCACCGGACGAGAATTCACTCGGACATGTGAAGCTAGAGAGCAATATCGTAGAGGTACCAATGGGGCTCGGGATGCAAGTTCCTTCTAATGTTGGTCCGTCAGGATTGACGGACTTGATGATGGGTCCATCGATATCTCATCAGTCTATGATGTTCGGAAACAGGCCTCCGACTCTTGATTTTCTTGGTTTAGGAAATGGTGCAAGTGGAACTCCATCGAACGGGTTTTCAGCTTTTTTAAGCTCAATGGAAGGTGGATTTGGTGTTGTGGCAGAACCTTGGGATGACCCTTCTGATAGAAAACCTGCTATGCTCTAGCTGGAATGTAGTTGCATTAATTCACGGCCTGTCAAGGGCGCTAGCGCATACCCCAGATCGTGCGATGTGAAACCCACCTTGAAATGAAGCTTTATTCACACCCCTCATAGATTTTTGAGTTGGAGTTAGTTTTTTGTTTGATATATACATATCCAATAGTTGATACATATATTAGGATAAGTTATGATCATAATCTTGATATTTTGCATCCTTTTGGTCTCAACCAAACTTCATTATGAGATTTTAGTTTATGTTGGATTCGATTAGGACATGCAGTTAATTAGGAGAATATGGTAGATGGGCTAGTAGCTATTAGCTAGGTTTCTACTTGTTTTGTAGTAATTGAATTATGTGAGATAATAAGTCCAGAATGTGGATATTCTCACTTGGGAAAAATCTTAAATTTTCCACCTACTTTCCTTGTCCATTCTTTTTGTCTTTTGAACATCTAATTTTCGTCTACATAAGCATGTCGCAATGCGTATGTAGTAAGTAATGGCGGAGCCACGTGATCGCACCACCATTTTTTTGGATTTTTTTTATCGAAGACGTCGTTTTTAATAAAACGGTGCGTTTTAATTTTTTCGATCAAAAATTTTTTTTGGCTGCACAAAAACATCTCTGCACCACTAGAATTTATTTGCTGGCTCCGCAGTAAGCCGAGTCTAGTATGATTTGATGATTTTGTGAACACTCATCAGAGCCGTCTTTGGACCCGTGCGAGGTGTGTTACCGCACAGGACCTCCGAAAAACGAAAAGTTTTATGGCATCTTTTTTCATTTTTTTTATTAAGTAATATTAGCCAGAATTTACTGTAAAAGTCCATAATTCGCAGGTCTTAGTCCAATTAAAGGTCAATTTTTACGAATTAAAACAGGGCCCCCAAAATGTTTGAGACGGTCGTGACACTCATTCATGGAGAAAATTGGATGCAAATTATCTTTAGGTCCTTAATTCTCTTGTGACAATGAATGATAATTCATAGGGTACGTTTGGCATTATTAATGTCATTTTGAAGAATATGTTCTTTTGTGAGAAAATCATTTTATGATAATCAACACATTTTAGCGTTTGATCGTCTATTTTCTATTAAAAAAAGGGGAAGTGGCTTTACTTATTTACTAGCTTTGTCTTATTAATACAAGTTATTTTAAATTTTAACTTTATATTACTTATTGCAATCGATACTTGAAGATCACATTTATCTTTAGCATTTAAAAATTTCATTGGAAATATTTTCCTATTTACTAATATTATTACAATTACAACTGGCATGCCTCAATCTCAAATAAGTTGAAGTTGTCTATATGAATATATTTTCGCTTGTTCATTTAAACTCATTTCATATCATCATCATACGAAAAAATTATAAGAAGTCTAAAACTTATGTTCAATCCGTAGATATCTCTTATATGGATCTTTTTCTTACATCGTGCTATATCTTTAGCCAAGTCTTATCTCGGATATAAAATTTTATAGGGTTTTCGAGACAACTCTCTTAATAATCTTAGATCTTTTTATCCCTTTTTAATATCTTCACTTATCATATTTTCATGCCTAAGGAGTATTATCTTTTTTCCTTTTTTCATTAGTATTATCAATACTAATAACTCCTTGTTTATTCTTTTCACTCACCAACCAAATATAAGAATACTTGTCCTTCGGGGCAGTCCACTGTAAAGTCTGGGCGCTATAAGGCGCTATAGCATGAACATCGTGTGTTCGATTCCCCGCAAGCACGAGAAAACACTCTTTAAGTACTCTGTTTGTTGGAGAATTTGACCTTGTCTCATTGATCAGTTGTACGCTTCCAGAAATTGGCCACTGGAGCACATCCCGTGATTTACCTGGTGATAATGTTGAAGGACCGGTGCCATTACCTCGAGGACGTCTGAATAATACCAGTGAAGTAGTCAGACGCAAGCCTAGAAACCTCGATTATAAAAAAATAAATATAAGAATACTATCCAATTCCACTTCAACTCATAAACTAGAGCACATGGTTCCAACAAGGTACATCCACCCTGTTAGAGACAGCTAAGGGAGTAGACATTAGGGAATCAGAAAATAGGAGTGTGGGGAATAGGCAACAGACATTGCCATTTATATTGAAAGTACCATTACACTCCTAAACAGAGACGATCATGCTGGTTGGTCAGTAGGGGCTGCTTCAGTCAGATATTTTAAAGCTTTTGTAGACCACCGTTGTAGTTGACTGTTGGGCCATGTTGAAAATCAAAGAAATTAAAGAAGAAAAATAGCAGATCCATATTTCTCCTATTTATTTCGAACAGTATACGAGAAATGAAAGTGCCATGGCACATTTCAGCAAACTTTTCTGATATTAATCAGGAGTAAAAACAACAAAGAATTTAATTAATTATAGTAGAAAACCTACCAAATCAAATGGATGAATTTCTTGTATAACTATTGAAGACAAATCAGAATTTGTATAAATTTCAATTATGATTTGAATTGAGTCTCACGTATATTTCTCGTCAGGGATGTTTCAAATATTTCGGGAGTCTTGTTCTAATTCGTAAAAGTGGGGCCTTAATTTGATTAAGATCTGCGAATTATAGGTCTTTAAAGTAAATTTTTGCTGATACTACTTAATAAAAAATGAAAAAAGAACTCTAAATTTTTTCGTTTTTCGGAAGGCTTGTGCGGTAGCACACCCTCACGGATATAAAGACAGCCATATTTCTCGTGTAGAGGAACAAATTCATCAATTTTGTCTTTAGGCTATTTCTCATGTACGCAAGTCTAAAAATAACTTATTACAAAGCGTAAAAGAAAGGATATTTCTAACCAATAAATAAAACTTACAACTTTCTATCTATTACATGCAGAATAGCCACAGAAGAAGAGAAATATGACCGCAAGGCCACGAGTCGATCCTCGCATAAACCTTTCTTGGTTGAAATGGCCACATACTGGGCCAGTGTGGTTTACATCGACGCGTGGTTTGCGCTGCATCACACTGGTATTCTGCGCACTCGAAAGAAAGAATACCATGCCTTCTTCACAACAAAAAAAAAAAAAAAAACTTTCTATCTATTCGCACCCTTTTCAATTTTCATGACAATACTACAAAAGTAATGTTCACCTGAAAGTGGTAAAACTCATGTTACAATCAATTAATGAATGAAGAAATCATAACTGTTTTACACTAAAGTAATCACACTTTTTTTGTCACGTCAATACTCAATGGTTTACCTCGAACGAGCATTTGAGTAATAAGATTCCGAAAATTAGATGTTTAACTGATAATTCAAAACAAGTTTAAGGATAATTATGCCTTTCCCTACTCCAAATTGGATTGCCAGGTGAGCATTACATTGAGTGATGCACTCTCTTGACTGTACATTGATGAGGCACAATGACAATAAGAAGCATTGACATTCCAGCTCATTCACAATTTCATTATTTCAAAAGTTTCCTCATATTATAGTCCTACCTCTACCTAGTGGAGGTATAGAATGTTTCCCAAAGTTTCTCAGCTTAAATATCGCATATCAAAACAAATTCAAACGGAGAAAACATAAGTAACAAAAACATCGTAGATAAAAGGGGAAGCATTATAAAGTATACATAGAAAAACATTAATCACAACAAAATAAAATGATAATAGAAGCCAATAAACAACAGGTAGTAGCAAAAATCGAGGGATCAAAACCTACAAGAATAGTGCTAAAACAACTAACATGAAAGGAGAAACCTATCTCGCACGATAGCGAGACGATGCTCGAGTATATAGTACTATAATCTGGGACCTCCATAACTACCTAATTAAACCAATATATACAAAATAAATATCTTATATATAAATCGCTTCTGCTCAGATAGTTCAATAATTAAGGTATAACAATTTAAACTGTTAGTGAAAAAAGATTAAATTTAGTAACCTCTTCGAGAATGTCCAATGTGATTAATACTAGTTAATTAGATAGAATATGCCTAAATCATGTAGATAGGTTTACTAATTATGCCTTTTTGTTTCATCTGTTCTGCCGGCAGCCTTTTAAAATTACTTTATTAATCAGTTATAACCCACTATTTATGCATTTCTACAATAATGATATTTTCCCAAATCACAATTTTAAGATCCACTTAAATTCTTCTACTATGTATCTCGCCGTTGTTACGATTTTGCTATTTACCGTAATATTCGTTTTCAAGTTCATATACTCAGTAATTTACATTCCATGGAAATTCGAAAAGCACTTTAAAAAACAAGGAATCAAAGGTCCTGGCTACCGTCCGATCTACGGAAACTCAAAGGAAATTAAACGGCAGATAAGCGAAGCTGAATTAAAATCGGTTCCGTTCAATCACAACGTGTTGCATCGAATTGCTCCACATTACTACAACTGGTCCGCCATTTACGGGAAGACGTTTTTATTCTGGTTCGGAACGAAGCCCCGGTTGGCTTTGTCTGACCCGGATATGATTAAAGGGATTTTCATGAACAAAGCTGTGGATAAAGTTGAGTTTGATCCACAATCTAAGAAGCTTTTTGGACAAGGGCTTATTGGTTTGCGAGGTGAACAATGGGCTTTACACAGGAAGATTACTAACCAGGCCTTCAATATGGAGGTTGTTAAGGTGATCCATTTCTCTAACTAAGCCCGTTTGGTTAAGTTTTTGTTTTTTCTTAAAAGAGTTTCATTTCTAAAAACATATTGCAAATACTCTCGAAATTACTTTATCAATTTAATTTATGTGACACAAAAATGGTTCCATTATATTTGAGGTGTGTTCAAAATAGTTTCTTAATTATGCAGTTAATAGTTTTGGTTCTTTAAATTTGCTAAAATTAATACTATATTTTAGTTTTCGTTAAATATTTAACTTTGTTAGATTCGGGAAAAAGAAAATTTAACCATAAATGGCCGTAAATGGCAAGGGCCAGCCGGGGTTTCGTGAAGACAGTTGAAGCGTTGGGTTTGGAATATGCAAGTTGGGTCGGTTTAATATGAATGGGTCGAATTTTAGGATTTAATTTGTGAAAAATAAATATTCATGTAGGCGCCACATAGATAATAAAGGTGGGACAAAGGAACTAACTGTCCCGGGATAAATATAACTCAAAAGTTGGATGGAAAGGACAAATATAAATCTAAAATTGGATGAAAAGGACAAATATATCAAAAATGTATAACCCAGGGCAAGTATATTTTTTTTAGAGAGTACATGAGCAAATATGATCTTTTTTCGAATCTAAATATGCCACATAAAAAATAGTACTAGATACTAACAAAATATAAATCATAGCTGAAATTATACCTCAAAAAATAATATCAAATTTTAAAAATAAACTAATTAGCAAAAAAATTAAAAATTATACCTCTAATTTGAGTTCCGCTAATTTTATTTTTCTTTGCATAGTTTTCGTCAATCTAACAATAAAGTTTGATAAATATTTAATTGAGACAAACTATCGAACTTTTAATAAGCTCGAAGGACTAAATTTATTAAGTGCATACTTAAGAAACTTTTTTTAACCTAAATTCAAACACAATTGACCATTTTTGTCGTTTTCTAGTTTGTTCTTCTAAATTTCTAGAATTCCTTATTTAACCTTAGAGAAACTGGCAGCCACTATGCTCTTTCATACATGGACAAAACTTCTATGTTACAGAGGTAATTTCTTCCCTTTAATCCAATTGTTTGCTTCATCACATGTTCATGTAGCCATGTTTCATTCTTGCGCTGCTAGTCCCTCAAAATATTCTTCTTTTCAAGAAAAGCCATCAATTTCAAGAAAGCCTAAAGTTGTTGTCTTTAGGGAGTTCAGACATGTAAATAATTTAAACGATGCTGTTTGTGTTTTTAATCAAATGGTCCAAACAAAACCACTTCCTTGTGTTGTAGAGTTTGCAAAATTGTTAAGGGTGATGATTAGTATGAAACATTATTATCAGTGTTGGCTATTCCCTTTGATGAGTATATATTAACTATTGTGATTAATTCTTTTGCTTGTTGGGTTGTGCTGAACATGGGTTTTCAGTGTTGGGTGTTTTCTTTAAGAGTGGTGTTCAGTTTAATGTTGTTACTTTTAGCACTATTATAAGGGGACTTTTTGAACAAAATAAGATTAAGGATGCCATGTGGTTGTTTAATAAGTTGGTCGCAGAGAAAATATGTAAGATGGATGAAGTTATGTTTGGTATAGTCATGAATGGGCTCTGTAAACAAGGGCATACTCAAACAGCTCTTAGTTTGTTGAGGAAAATGGAACAAGGGAATCCTAAACCTAACACAATTGTGTATAGTATTGTCATAGATGCGCTTTGCAAGGACAAAATGGCAGGTGCTGATTTCAACCTTTTCAATGAAATGAAGCGAAAAGGAATTACTCCAAACGTACTTACATATAGTTCACTGGTTGATGGTTTGTGTAAGTTTGATCAGTGGGAAGAGGTTAGGCTGCTTTTTGGATGAGATGATGTATCTTAATATTTTTGCCGAATGTGCACACGTTTAGCATGTTGGTAGATGCATTTTGCAAAAAGGGGATGGTTGAAGATGCTGTGCAAGTGTTAACGATAATGATCCAAAGAGGTGAACATTCAGATGTGGTTACCTATAACTCTATAATGGAAGGGTACTGTTTGTGTGGTCAAATAGATGTAGCAAGGAGAATTGTAGACTCTATGATTGATACTGGAGTCAAGCCTGAAATATTTAGTTACAACATATTAGTCAATGGGTATTGCAAGCAAAGATATTAGACGAGGCCATGCATTTATATTTTGAAATCTCGCAAAAGGGGTTGAAACCTGACATTGTTACATATAGTACTATCTTGCAAGGCCTATTTGAAGTTGGTAGAGTTGACTGTTGAGTGCTCAGAAAATTTCTTTACTGAGATGCAAAATGCAGGCCATAGTCCTGACATTTACACTTGTGGCATAATGCTTCATGGTTATTTAAAGAACGGACATGTAGAAACTTCAATCACAAAGATTTCACTACACTACTTATTCTCCTTTCGAGCCAGTTCATGTGGGAGGGGTAGGGCTCCAGTTGCAGTGGCAGTTGAAATTGAAGTGGAGTCCTTCTACAAGAGTGAGCTTTTGAAATTGAAGTGGAGTCCTTCTACAAGAGTGAGCTTATTCAAGCGGATATGCGACAACTCTCGCTAATCTCGCTAATCAGTCTTGGCTGGGGGAAGAACATCTGATTCACCAATAGGCATAAGAACAAGGCAAGAGAAAGTTCCTAGATTCATGGAGATATAGCGCCTTCTCTCTTACTTATCTATTCCCATCCATCTTTACCTCTTCTACTCCACTACTTCCCTCCTTCAAGGCGTGATTAATGCGCCTTAAACTTATTTAAAGAACGGACATGTAGAAAAAGCTATGTCCCTCTTTCATAGGTGGGAAAAACAAAAAGAAGATACTAATATTTTTATCTACAATACAGTCAATGGTGGATTTTTTAGAATTCAAAAGCTTGATAAAGCTCGTTCTATTTTTGTTAAGCTTTATTCTATCCGGTTGCATCCTGATGCTATAACATACAATATAACAGTAAATGGACTTTGTATTGAAGGTTTAATAGATGCATCCAAAGAGTTGTTAAGAAAAATGGAGGACAATGGTTGTTTGCCTGACAATGCCACTTCCAATCTTATTGGGCATGGATTTCTCAAGAGTAATAAAACTAATGAAGCAATGGCTCTTTTGGAGGAAATCATTGGGAGGGGTTTCCCAACTGATAAAGACACAGTGTCATTGCTAATAGAATTACTTTTGTTAATAGGGGAAGGCCCTTTTTTGCTTAATATGATACCAGAATTTCATCTAAGAAATGAGAAATGAAGCTCTTTCTCCTCTCACTATTGAACTACTTTAGAGCATGCTACAATTCGGTAAACCAAACGATGATAGCACTCAAGTTTATTTAGCTTCCAAATATGGTTTATGGAGGTACGTGACTTCATAAAATTCATATGTTGGAGGAATCTCTTTATCTGGAAAGTCTATCTTCCCGTATAATTTTTTTTAATATGATAATAGATGTAAGTCCTATTAAACATAACTCAATTCCTTGGTATGGTCATTCGGGAAGTTCCAATGAGGGAGACTCCCATACAATTCTAGTGAGAGCTGGAGACACCATCTTCCATTCTTATCGGAATCTGGAGTTTTTCAGTAACCATATTTAGCAATACCATTTATAGAACGTGATCCCATATTCAATAGTCTTTAAGTATTTTTGCCCATTCATTTTGTTGTGATGTCTACTCCAGTCACAGTTCATGATTTCTGTTAAAATCGGTTGCATTTGGAGGCCTAATCGATAGTCTTTCCTTCCAGAAAATATGACACAACTATATGTCAGTGTTCTTTGATTTCAGCTATGTTTTCCTTTAAAACCTTTGATACACCCAACACTTGTTGGAATCAATATGCCGTCTTTTTAAAAAAAGGGATAAATAACTAACCTTGTCTTGTATAACTTCATTTTTAATCATGTCTCTTCTAGTATGACCAAACATCCATCTGAGAATTCTCATCTCCGCTACCTTCATCTTCTAAACGTGGACGTTCTTGACTTTTGCCCCATACAACAATGCTGGTCTAACCACACTCTATAGAACTTACATTTCAGCCTAGGCGACAACTTCTTATCACAAAGCACCGCGGAGGCGACCCTACATTTCATTCACCTTACTCCAATACGGTGTGCGACATCATCATCAATCTCTCCGTCTCCTTGTATTATGGACCCAAGATACTTTAAGCTTTTGGTTTGGGTATAGCTTATGCCTCAATTTTCACTTCCACATTTGTCTCTTGCATCACGTCACTGAACTTACACTTCATATACTCCGTCTT
Organism: Przewalskia tangutica; assembly: GCA_029844215.1. Classification (NCBI taxonomy): domain Eukaryota; kingdom Viridiplantae; phylum Streptophyta; class Magnoliopsida; order Solanales; family Solanaceae; genus Przewalskia; species Przewalskia tangutica. Next base: position 62,282,139 of record CM056737.1, read on the forward strand.
AGTCGTGCTTAACCTGGATTTTTTAGCTTCTAAGATCGTTCTCCAAACTTCCAACCTATCGTTAACCCCACTGCGCTTCTGATTAATCAGAACTATGTCGTCTGCAAATAACATACACCACGACACCTCTTTTTGAATATGTCGAGTCAATTCCTCCATCACTAAGGCAAATAGAAACGGGCTAAGGGTTGATCTCTGATGCAACTTTATCACGACTGAAAGTGTTCAGAGTCACCTCACACTGTCCTAACCCAGGTCTTGACACCCTTGTACATGTCCTTAATTACCCTGATGTAGGCCACCGACACATCTCTAGACTCCAAACATCTTCAAAGGACCTCCCAAGGGATTTTATCGTATGCCTTTTCTAGATCAATGAACACCATGTGTAGGTCTCTCCTTTTGTTCCTATACTGCTCCATCAATCTCCTCATAAGATGAATAGCCTCTGTGGTCGATTACCCCGGCATGAATCCAAACTGGTTCTCTAATATTGAAACATTCCTCCTCATCCTCATCCCGATCACTCTCTTCCAGACTTTCATAGTGTGGCTTAACAGCTTGATACCCTTATAATTATTGTAATTTTGAATATCACCTTTTTTCTTGTACAACGAGACCATTGTACCTTCATTCCTCTAGCATCTTAGTCGTCCTAAATATGGCGTTCAATAATCTAGTCACCCACTTCGTACCTCCCTCCCCACGATCTTCCAAAAGTCTATTGAGTGTCTCTTTTGTCAACACTTCGCCATTCTCGTCCTTGATGCACTTCACTTGATCCAAGTCGCGAGACTTTCTCTCTCTCGTCTTGGCGAGCCTATACATATTCCTATCCCCACATTTGCATTCGAGCTCTCTATACAAGTGCTCAAAAGTTGTTGTTTTAGCCGTCGTGACCGCTAGCTTCGCTTCCTTCTTCGCTGCCTTATACCTCTCTTTATTCTTCATTTTGTCCTACCTCATCCACGCTTTCCACTAACGCCGCATAGGTAATTTTCTTGGCTTCTACTTTTCTTTGGACCTCTCCATTCCACCACCAATCCCCTTTACGTCTACCTGAGTTAGGGGTGTTCACCGGATCGTAACCGGACCTGATCGACCGAATGGGCGAACCTAATCGAAATTTTACGACCGAGGACCGTTGGACCGGTTTTTTTTTTGTTAAATGCAATTTATAAATTATAGATTTTTAAGAATGTGTTCGTTTATCAATCTCATTAAATATGTTTGTTTTTTTCCTTATCATTCAATAAACTTTATTTCATTAATATGACTAACTTAAAGAAAATCACCAAATGTACTTGGTTCGAACTACTGAACTACTCATTAATTAAAGTTACACACCACATTTATATTTTCTATTTTCTATTTTCTATTTGGAATTTGGACATTCCTGAAACTAGGGGTGCACAAAAGGTTAAAACCGGACCGGACCGAAGACCGAAATTACAGATTACTCGGACCGAATGATTTGGCACCCCACGCCCTCCACCAATCCACCATCCACCTAACCCCTGGCCGGACGTATTGACATATCTAATATAGGTTGTAAATTGATCAAACTTTATACGGTCATAACTTTATACGGTCATATATATTAGGAATTATATAATTCAATATATATTATAAATTATACATATTATATATATTAGGAAATTCAATTTATAAAAACAAAAAACAAAAAACGAGATATTCCGGTTTATAAAAAAAAAAAATCGGAATTCAACGTTCCAATTTCCTGGAAATTCAATTTATAAAAAAAAAAAAAAAAAAAATCCGGTCCATTCCGGTCCGGACCGGAAAATTCCGGTTTTTACTCGGACCGGAAAACCGGAATCCACCATTTTGACGGACCGAGGACCGGACCGATCCGGTCCGACCGTCCGGCCCATCGTCCGGACGGTCCGTCCATTCGGCCCGGTTCCCTGGTCTGCTTTGTACACCCCTAACACGAGTTGCCGCCGTGACCCTATCACCTCTGCTTTCCTAATCGTTTGATTGTCTAGCGCATACTATTTCAAGGCCCCCACTACTCCCCCCAAGCCCCCATAGCCACCAACTTCCCCTTCATCTCTTGAGCTTTGACCTTAGTTAGGCCTCCCCATCTAATTATTGGCCTGTCATCCCCAACCTTCCTCTTCTTATGTCTCTTGACCTCTTAGTCCATAACCACGAGCTTATGTTGCGTTGTAAAATTCTCGCTCGGAATAACCTTGCAATCCTTGCATACACCTTTATCACCCTTCCTAAGGAGCAAATAATCTATCTGGGTCTTAGTCACTGCACTATGGTAGGTCACCAAGTGTTCCTCCCTCTTTCGGAAGCTCGAGTTAACCATGACCAACTCAAAAGCTTTCGCGAAGTCTAAAAGCGACACTCCACCCTCATTTCTATCCCCCAAAGCCGAACCCACCATGTACATCATCATATCCTCCTGTAATAGCCCCTATGTGACCATTAAAATCTCCTCCTAACATGCGGGATACCTCTCACCACCTCGTCCAATTCATCCATAAACTCAAAATTCTTGCTCCCCCTAACCATAAGATTCTATGTGTATTTTTGGCATGTTATATAAGTTTAGCTAATATGTCAGAAATCTTATTATCTTTCTCGTTGATTCTATATTCAGTCAAACTTTACCATATGAAAAATAATGGTACAAAGCAATAACTTTTAAAGTAACTATAAAACATATAAATTTGTTGTCCGAGCACTAAGTCTTCATGAATAGGCTAGCTTTATCTCTCAATTACCGATTATGTTCTTTACTTGATGACATCTGAAAGTGTTTTTAGTTGTCTACTTGTCTTACATGAAATTCATGTATTGCTCACTCCATGACACGATACGTTTCTATCATCTATTCATCATTGAGCATACTATTTTCATTTTGTATTGATCAAATTTGTATAAATATAACTGGTTCTTCTTGAGGGAGCCTTGGAGTAACTGGTAAAGTTGTTGACATGTGAAGTCATGGGTTCAAGCCGTGGAAACAATCTCTTGCAGAAATGTGAGGTAAGGTTGCGTACAATAGACCCTTATGGTCCGGCCCTTCCCCGGACCCCGCGCATAGCGGGAGCTTAGTGCACCGGGCCATTTTTTTATAACTGGTTCTTCTCATTACCATACTATAAAGTAGCAACTTTGTCTATACTTGTAGGTCAAAACCTTTGTTTCTTTTACTAAAGCTTTGATGAATTGCAGGCTTGGGTACCGGACATTGCGACTAGCGTTATCAAGGCGTTGAAGAAATGGGAAAAAGATAATGAAGAGAAGGAAGAATTTGAAATAGATGTCTTCAAAGAATTGAATGATCTCTCAGCTGAGGTTATATCTAGAACAGCTTTTGGGAGTAGCTTTGAAGAGGGGAAGCGCATATTTGTGTTACAAGAGCAACAAATATCTCTTACTTTGCAGGCAATACGAAGCATCTATCTTCCTGGATTTAGGTTAGTGATCATATAAGCTTTGCTATTGAACTAATTTGGCAATCATGAAATGAGTATTTAAGCATGAATGCTTTTACTCTTTTTTAGTCCTTCACGGGATTCTACTCATCAATTAATGGATACTAAATCTCTTAATAAATTAACAGGTATTTGCCCACGAAAAATAACATGATGAGGCGGAGGCTAGAGAAAGAAACTCGAGAGTCAGTAAGGAAGCTGATTGAGAGTAGTAGTAAAGGAAGAGAAAATTCTAAAAACCTTCTCAGTTTGCTAATCTCTGCTAGTGAAGAAGAACACAGATTTGGGGTGGAAGAAGTCATAAATGAATGCAAGACATTTTACTTTGCCGGGAAGGAAACTACTTCCATCTTGTTAACTTGGGCACTTCTTCTTCTAGCATTGCATCAAGAGTGGCAAGATAAAGCTCGAGAAGAAGTTTTTCGAGTTTGCAAGGTTAACAACATTCCAAGTGCAGAGAATTTGAATGATTTCAAGATTGTAAGTTCAAATTTCATTGTTTCGCAGAGTTCAGTGTCTCTTATCTATTTTTTTTCCAGTTTATGTCGAATATAGCCCATGAAAATATAAACCCATCAACTTGGGCGGGATTTCTGGGGCATATATTCACTGACAGATCAATGGAGCATAACCCAAGTTAGCCTATTTAAGAAACTTTGTCTATGTTGGGCAGCTTATGTGGCCCAAATTGACCCATAAGAAAAACTTATAAGTACATAGAAAAATATATTTTTTTGAGTTTGGAGGGTTAGATTTACTTGTGATTAATAAATAAAAAGCTTTTGTTAGTTTGATTTAATAGTAAATGAAGAATGACTTTGAGTTGAGCAGGTTGCGTTATTATCATTGTTTAGCCTAAATTGACCTGCTCATCTTGATTCAAGCGAACTTTGGGGAGTTGTGATCCAACTTATATGTTGATTCAATTTGTTCTAACCCGTTTAGCCTAAATTGACCTGCTCATCTTGATTCAAGCGAACTTTGGGGAGTTGTGATCCAACTTATATGTTGATTCAATTTGTTCTAACCCGCCCAAGTTTAGGGCAATCCATCCATTTGACACTCCTAAATCTTGACAGATCACAAATTTTACTTACCATATGTTTGTTCTCTTATTTGTTCAAATGTAGGTGACAATGATACTCAATGAGACGTTGAGACTCTATCCACCGGTAGTCGCATTGACGAGAGGAACTTCTAAAGATATTAAGTTGGGAGACCTTGAAATTCCTGCAAATACTCAATTTTACGTGTCAGTAGCTGCTGTGCATCATGACACTGAGGTCTGGGGAAAAGATGCACTGGAATTCAACCCTCAGAGGTTTGCCGAGTCTCGTAAGCATTTGGCTTCATTTCTCCCTTTTGCATTAGGTCCGAGAGTATGTGTTGGGCAAAACTTAGCCATGGTTGAAGCCAAAATCATCCTGGCAATGATAGTTCAGAATTTCTCTTTTGCATTGTCACCTTCATATGTTCATGCCCCAACTATGCGCCTTACTTTACAGCCCCAGTATGGTGCTCCCATCCTTTTTAGGAAGATTTAAGTCAAAATGTACTCTTCACTGTGTGATCAGTTTGTCCGTCGATGAACGATGATACAACAGATCGTCTAACCTTCAATTTCAAACGAGTTGGATCGGTTATATGAATCATTCATTCTGCTCTACTCATGTCCCGGAAAATTGATATTGTTTTTACATACAGTTTTTTTGTAACCAGTAAATTCACATGCTGTCTCAAATGGATACAATTCAGAGGTCAATAGTCGTCAGCCCCTATCGTAATTTTACCAGTTCGAGTTTTAGTTGTCTTTAAACTTCGTTATGAAGTTCAAAGTTTTCTCAATTCCTTTATTGATTATGTAAACAAAAGAAAAAGGACATCCCTATAATAAAAGCATAGTTCAAATATGTGTAATATTAGCATCGAGCGTTGAGTTCATTAGCAGTAAAACTGTAAAGGTACTCTTTCAAAGTAACATTTGACATATATTTGGTTGAAATTTGGAAAAAAGAGTTTTTGAAGTTGGAAGTTGAAAAATAGTGTTTGAAAATTGAAGTTGTGTTTGTACATGCATTGATTTTATTTTTGAATTTTTGAAGTTTCGTGAGGGTAAAATATAGTTTTTGTCTGCCTATCTATGTCCAAATTATAGTTCTTGCATTTTCACACTGTCTGCCTATCAACGAGCCTATTCCTGATTGAACCACCTGAACTTCATTACTCCTTTTACTATAACAAATATGGAGAGAACGTGTCATTATGCTTTGGCTTAATCAGTAGTTGCTCAAACTTGAAAATTAGGTTTGGAATACCAAACATGAAAACCCCAACCATGGGAGCATGATTCAGAATTAGGTGTTGATTTATTTGTTGCTTTTCCGAACTTCACGTGATCCCCACGATTAACAAAGAACCTGGAAGACATAACCACGCAACAATGACTAGAAGATCACCGGGATATTTTTGGTCAAGAAAAGAAGACCTCCGACCATTGGCATAACTAAGATGTCTACTTGATAACTACTGACAAATATAAGGGACTCTGTATTTTACCTAGAAAATATCAGTATATAGATTGAATACAAATCCTCACTTCCACATGATCTAAACTCGACTTAGTTGTCTAAGTACATTCACGTTAATTCGATAATGAATAGACCAGGATTTCATTGGTTAGATCACGGTAAATATTTTCCCCCACTTGGTGTTTATATCAAATTATATAAATTTGTTATAGTTACATGATTTAATAAGGTGAGAGTGCATCTAACACACAAACATATGTCATACATCTATTATCTTGAATATAAACAATGAGTGAAAGTAACTTTTTATCGCTAAATGACTAAAATTTCACTCTCAACAATATATATTTCTTCTTTTGCACCAAAGAATATGGCTTGATAGTCCATGAAATAAGTTGAGATCTATGATGTATCATGTTCAAATTTTAGCGAAGAAAAAACACTAAATGACGTGTTCTCATTTAGTCAAATTTTGATGGATGGAGTTATATGATACTTGTGCTGGTGTGATGTAACAAATATTCAAGGTGTGCGCCTTGCTCCGTTTTTTTTTTTAACTTGTAGTAAAATTAAGACTCAAATTGTGATTTCTCACTATTATATGCTCTTTTGACTTTATCTCAAGTAGGGATGTCAGTGGGGAGGGTAAATGCGGGTATCGCCCCGCACCCGTTTCAGTTGGGGCGAGTATGAGAATGATTTGGTGGGTGGTGGGACGGGTATGAGTATCAAAAGTGCTACCCGCCATGGGTAGTGGGGCGGGGGTAGATTTCATATAAAACTCTTCCCGCAACCGCCCCACCCCGCTACCGCCCGTACATGTTTGTTTGGATTCTTTAATTATGTTGATTTTCTAGTATTCTTAACTAGACAAGGACTTGAAATCCCTTATTCTTTTCAAGACTCCCTTATTCTTGTCAAGTCATCAACCTATTATTATTATTATTATTATTATTATTATTATTATTATTATTGTTATTATTATTATTATTATTATTCATTTAAAATAAAGTGTACGATACCCTTCAATTTTTTTAATGTTTTTGTGTGAAAATGTATGGTAGAATGCAACAACTCTACCAGTGCATATGTGACAACTTTGGTAATGACATTGAAGTTTCTCTTTTCATTTTTTTACAATTGTGATTATTTGAAAGGACTAGAAAATTTCTTGTCTTCTTCTATATAAATTTCACACTTTATTTTAACCTTTTAATATTCGTAATATTTTGGTAAAGTTTTAGACTTTGATATTTGATACACCATAGCGAAAAAAGTTTATTTTTTCCATTTTCTTGACCTCATTTTTTATTATATAACTTTTTTTTACTACCGGTGATGGGTACCCTCCGGGGTAAGTGGAGCGGGGGCGGGTGGAGAATTTACTATCTGTGATGGGTGGTGGAGCGGGGGTGGAGGTGGATTTTAGATGACGAATACGGGGTACCCTTTCCCCGCCCCGCCCCGCCCCATTGACATCCCTAATCTCAAGTGAAACTGTGAATTTTACTATAATTAAATCTTATAATCCATGAAAAAAGAAATTCTACCAAACGAGTAGGCATGAAATGTGGTGGATGCCCTGTTCTGTACCCTTCCGTAGTCCCCACCCACCCCATATAAGATCATATTGTCCCTGATAATTACGTACAACAGGAGACAATTTGAATGACAGGTTAACGTGAAAATAATTGAGAATTATTGAATATATAGGAGATAATATTGCCACGTGGAGACAATGTCTCCTGATGTGGAAGGTGTGGCAGTCTGCGATTGGCTGTCAGAAATTCATTTTCCACCAGTATTTTAATTGCTATTTTTGATGAATAATTTAACTGAATTTAAAAATAAAAAAACACCAATTTTTTTAATTTTTCAAGATCTATAAAAAGAGACAAGGTTTACTTCATTTGGACACCAAAATATTTTGGCTATTTTCTCCAAATTTTTATCTTCTTCCAAAGTATTTGCTATTTTTTAAATATGGATCCTAATCAAAATTTTAATTTTTCTCCAAATTTTATATTTCCTAACCAACTACAAAATCCCAATATTCACGTCCACAAAATTTTCAAAATATGTCATCCAATTTTTAAATGTCATATATAATGTACCCTTCAATAGCGTTCTTGCTCAAATTCAAAATGTTGATACGAGAATTCATCAAACTAGGTGGTATAGTAGCAGAAATATTGTTACCATCAAGATTTAATATTGCAAGAACGTGCATATTTCCTAGAGATGGAGCAACCGAAAAATAATTTTCAATTTGTGATTTTTTATATTATCAATGTTTTAGTGTGTTTTTGATAAATTGTACGATTAATTTATCTTCATTAATAAAATCATGTATTGTTGTGTTTTAATATTATAATAATATTTGATATGTGTCAAAATTAAATGAATATAAATAATTTATAATTTTATTATTATATGTATAATAATATGAATTACAAGAATAATATCATATACAAAATAGAAAATGAAATAGAATGAATATATATAGTGGAATATATGTATTGATGCGGAGGAAAAGAGAAAATTAATTATTTTTTGAAATATCTTCTACCGTGGAATGTATGTGATAAATGAAGATAATTAATGATGTGACAGATCAAATAAATCTGATGTGACATGTGACAGGAGGAATCACGCCATAGTCGCTTTTCATTATCCATTAATGGATAAAATAAAATATACTAACGTATGATCTCCTTTTTTGTACTTGTACAGACATAATGACCAAACTACCCCTACAGATATAACAACTGTCTAAACATGAAATAGCACATTCCGGGAATGTTGGAGCACTAAAATCGTCACATTACACTTTGTTTTTTCTTGCTATTATTTTCTCATATTTAATAATGAGACAAGTAAAAGGATTGTCAAATTGTTGGTGACGAAGCTACAGAGCAAGTGGAATTAACATTTGAGCCAACTAATTTGGTGAAGGCTGAGAGTATTGTGGCTCCAACCTCAAGAAATTGGATTTATTGGGTTATATTTGAACTTGTGTCCCTTTCTTATTTGCAAAAAGGTGCAATTTTGAAACCCCTTTATTGTTTTGTTTTGTTTTGGGTGTCTGTCTGTGTTAGAAGAAGGCTAATTCAAAGTTCCAGTAAGAAAATTTGAAATTTGATACTTTATTTGATTAGTGTTTAAATAGAATTCCAGTTTCTAGTCAAATTATATTTCCTACGACTATAAATAGGGATGTTGCTAGCTATTTTTCATGTAATGGAAAATTGTGGAGATCATTGATATTTTGAATAAAATCACCTTCCTTCAGTCTGTTTGGAGCTTTGATCTGAGTTCCATATTCTGTGCTATTATCTCTTCTTTTTGTAAATTTGTGGTTCTTGATGGTGGTGGCTCAGAAGGATAGCATTATGACGTATTTGGGTTCCTTAGGGATGTGGTATTGTGCTTGAATTTGCCTTTTTAATGGATATGGCAACCTATTGAGTGACAAGCTTAGGCATTTATTGTATTTCACTCTTTTTTTGGGCTCTAGCCTTCTAGGCTAATAATTTAATAATGTAGTTTTTCTTTTTGGTGCAAATAGTTTAAAATTATTTTCCTAATAACCGTGGTCTTGAGGCTAGGATGGTTCACAAGCATGGGTGTTTGGTAAATCTACCCATCAAGGCTGGGATAGGGGGTGCTTACTGTGTGTTTTTTTAAAATTTAGCTAGTATAAGTGAGCAGCAATTGTTTGATATGAAATATAGAGGATTTTACAATGTCCACCTATATCCTTTACTATATTTTTATGGTTTCTTCCTCCTAATATTGGTTTCCCTGTTCCGCAGGTGTCTATATTGTCAAGTGAAGACAGAATTGATGTGTGTTAACAGATGTACTTGGAGTAATGATATTTCCTGTGTTCTGTGATACTGGTTGTGTTTCTCTTATAAACAGCTGTGGGCAAATTTTATGTGGTTGATAAACCAATATGCCTAGTAATTATCTCTTTAGACTAGGTGGTGCATTGAGGCAGCGAATCCGGAAATCCATTTCTGGGCAAGAAAGGGGGTTCCAAGATTTGGTGGTGATTTTTGCAGAAGAGCAGTTGTTGTTCGGGAAGTTCTTCTGTTCTGTGCCATCTGCACGATTGTCTGACCTGCATGTGTTTGTAACGCCTAAAATTTTAGCAGCTGCACAGGCAAATTCCAATATAGTTAATCAAAAAAAGAATCTTTCTGTGGTCGCTGCTATTCCTCGTGCATTTTCCATACCATCTGTGTCAGGGCCTGCATTTCAGGTCTGTGGCTATCACATTGATCACCTGTTAGCTGCGCCGACTCAAGTTTCTATAGAGACTATTCCTCATAAAGAACCTATGGCCATTTGTTGTTCAAGAACTTCTGTTGGCTGTTCCTCGAGTAAAATTACTTCAGGGCATCTTAAACCTTACTTTTCAGTAAATAGTCCTACTAATTTCTATAGCAATAGAAATTTCGTCGATTGTCGAAAAGCCAGCATGAGTATGAGAAATAACAATCAGCCCAATAACTTTTTGGTCTATGGATATTTTGCATACAATGTTGCAAAAAGCAAGGGCAATTCAAATCTTTATGAAGGATTTGGCTTCAAGGGTTTTCACAGTTCTTCAGCTGCATGTATTTCTGCTGTCACTGCTCCTGATGTGTCTTTTGATAACTCTCTGCGCGAGGTACACCTTGGAAGTTCAGCAGATTCTTCTGAACAGTATGTTTCTCAACTTTGTTGTTGTTATTCATTTAAGACAAGTTTGTGTAGGTACTTATCAACATAAAACTTTCCTTAGTGGTCCAACATGTCTACCAGCTTAATTAGCAATGCAAGCTTGAATGAATCAAAGTTTTTTTTGTTTTGATAATCGTGGTATTCGAGCCACCTTGTGCACACCTCAACTAATTCCACGGGATACATGCCACCTCTCACAAGCAGGTAACCCTATCCACCAAGGCTAGTATAGATGAAAAGAAATCACCTTTTTTCTCTGCTGGAATTTGAAGCTGAGACCTGGTTCTCTACCCCACTTAATTGACCACTAGGCCACATCCTTGGGTGTTGAATGAATCAACAACAACAACATACCCCGTGAAATCCCGCAACGTGGGGTCCGGAGAGGGTATAGTGTACGCAGACCTTACCTCTACCTTGGTAGGTAGAGTTGTTGTTTCCGAGAGACCCTCGGTTCAAGACAGAGCATAAGCACAAGCAAAGAAACAAAAAAGCAAAGAAAGAGAAATGGTCAGACCCGGTCAGAAAAAATTTAAAGCAATATGAAAATACTGGTATCAAAAGCGAATAAGCCATGATAGCGCATTCCGAAAAAGTAGCAGTAACTAGCGCAGGTTAATAAGCTAAACAAAGTACATTAAATGACACATAGCAGTAAAAATCAAACTATAGGGGATTATAACGCAATACTGCGCCTATTAGTATGATAGGCTAAGTGAGCCTACAATAATAACACTACAACTACTAGTTTGCAAGCGTAAGTAGGACAAGAAATAATTTATTGTGAGTTATCAAAAATAAATAATTTATAGCAGAAGTATTTTCTTAAAGTGATTGGCCGCCCAATCCATTATCTTTCATTCCTCTGGTACTTTTGTCTTTATATTACTAATTTACTAGTAGCCTTGCAAGTCCTTCCTACTCCCTGTATTAGTTATGAAAACAACATTGACTTAGTCTACATCCCACTTGTGACACAATAATACAAGTTCCTTTAGCTGTCGATTCGACTAGATTTGCATAAGCTTATGCACTTTGCATATAGCCTCTAGCCTATTTGATTGACAACAACAACAACAACATACCCAGTGAAATCCCACAATGTGGGGTCTGGGGAGGATAGAATGTACACAGACCTTACCTTCACCTTGGTAGCTAGAGCGACTGTTTTCGGGAGACCCTCGGCTTAAGACAAAGCATAATCAGGCAAAGCAAGCAAAACAAAACAAAGTATGAGAAACGGTCAGACTCAAACGAGAAATTAAAGCAATGTGGACATGAAGATAGTAAAAATCATATACGCAATGTTAGCGCATTCTAACAACAGAAAGCAGTAGCTAACAAGAAGCAGTAGCTAACACAACTAAATAAGATAAATAAATTACACTAAAGAACACATAGCAGCAAGAATCAAACTACAGAGTACTATAAAGCAATAATGCGCCTATAAGTGTGACAGGCTAATCGAACCTACAGTAATAACACTACACTATCATTTTGTAAGCGTAAAAAGGACTACGCTCTCCGTGTCCTCCAACAACCCCCTATCTAAGGTCATGTCCTCACTAAGTTGCACCTGCACCATATCCCGTCTAATCACCTCTCCCCAATGCTTCTTTGGCCTACCTCTACCCTCCTGAACCCGTCCATAACCAACCTCTCACACCTCCGCACTGAGGCATCTGCGTCTCTCCCCTGCACATGCCCGAACCATCTCAACCTCGCTTTTCGCATCTTATCCTTCACCGAGGTCACTCCCACTTTATCCTGGATATCATCATTCCTAATCCTATCTCTCCTTGTATGCCCACACATCTCTGCCCCATACAACATAGTTGGTCTAACCGCCGCCCTATAAAACTTGCCTTTAAGTTTAGTTGACACCTTTTTGTCGCACAAGACTCCAGATGTGAGCCCCGGCCCCCATTTCATCCACCCTGCCCCAATACGATGTGTGACATCGTCTTCAATCTCTCCATTCCCCTGGATAATAGACCCTAGGTATTTGAAGCTTTCTTTCTTCGAAATGACCTGAGTACCAAGCCTCACCTCCATGAAATGGAGAGAAATTTAAAGTTTCCCCCATTTCCTACTCTCAGTCAATAGGAGAGTTCTGGGATGCTCATGAGCTGAAGTTTCCTACAGAAAGTTTTTCCAGCAAATTTACATATTTATCTGCAAATCAGCCTCTACAAAGGATGTGGAGAAAGTTATAACTACCCTCTTCTTATTCTACATTCAATTACTAGGGAGAGCTAATAATAGGGCTGCATTACTACTTTACTACTAGGGACAAGCCTATTTTCAACACCCTTAGGAGGTAACAACAACATACCCATTATAATCCCACAAGTGGGGTCTGGGGAGGGTAGAGTGTATGCAGACCTTACCCCTACCTTGGGAGGTTGGGAGGCTATTTCCGATAGACCCTCGGCTTAATGAAAAGCAAACACAAACAATCGAACAAAGAAATAACAAAAGTAAAGAAACAACGGATAATAAAAAAATCAGTCAGTAAAAATGAGTAATAGCACAACTGCCATAACAAACACAAGATACTAACTGCCATAACAAACACAAGATACTAACAGAAATCAGAGGCCAAGAAACTACAAGAGTAATGCTACGACTACAAGCATGGAAAGATAAACATAACTACACTCAACTACCTACGTGCATTCTACCCTAATCCATGTCCTCCATAACTTCCTATCCTTGGGAGGTAATGTACAACATTTAAAAGCCAACAACAACAACATTTTCTATTTGGTGTAATAGGAATTTTTCTATTTTCCATTAATACTTTGGGAAGACATAAGAAACAGAGTCATTATAGTCTTATTTCTAATTTCCTTATTGTACACCCATGAGGTTCTGATTTGCATAGAAGATCAGATGTTGTTCATAGAGAATCATATCTGTGTAGGTTCTCTTCTTTTTGATCTACCACTTTTATTCAGGAGTTTTCCCCAAATTATGAAATTATTTACCTTAACAAGTGAAGTTGATACTTAATTCTGTATTATCTACTTCAATTGGCAAGTCAGCTGAGTTCCGGTGGGGTTAAAGTTTCATCCTGAAGTTTCTCAAAAAATAATAATCTTGGAACTGGACAGATTCTGGAATCCTGCACATCTCGTCGCCTTTCCGTAGCCTATTTCTACCTCTATCACTTCCATGAGTGTGTAGATGTCTTTAATTTGTTGTTCTTCCTAGAACCAATTTATGTGTAGCACCACAGAACTATCACTAAGAGCATATGCTAAATTGAGGTGTTGTTTACTTTGGAGTTGTATACGAATTTCTACTTTATCGGCTACTGCTCAATTTGAGTGTCATCTTTACTCTTAAGTTAAATCCTAATGCTTTTCTTTTTCTCAATCATATTTTTCTTTTGACAATTACAGGATTATCCATATCGACAGAAGCCTGAAACTTAATTCAGGATCGTGTTACATGCCTCATCCTGATAAAGAAGAAACAGGTGGAGAGGATGCTCATTTTATTTGCATTGATGAACAAGCAATTGGCATAGCTGATGGAGTTGGTGGATGGGCTGATGTTGGTGTTGATGCTGGAAAATACGCTCGAGAACTGATGTAGGAACCAAAGGTTCAGTAGATCCAGCCAGGGTCCTGGAGAAAGCTTATACACGCACAAAGGCCAAAGGGTCCTCAACTGCCTGCATTATTGCCCTTATAGATCAGGTATATAATGTAAATTCTGTATCTTCCATTCTGGGCCTTGGATGCATTAGGAGAGAAAAAGATTAGCCAATTAATATTTAGTAGTACTGTTATTAAGAGAATAGTTGGGGAGTGGAGTTATCTAGTATTTGTTAAGGGAACATGTTTGGGTTTCTGAAATAGAAGGAAGAAAAAGTTTATAAGGAAAGTTGATGGCCCAAATCATTAATTTTTGAGTTATATAACATGTGTTTAAACCTTCCTTTTAAGGAAAGTGGATACTACTCTCTGCCGGTAACAATGAAATTTTTATAGACAAAAGACCTCTGAACCTCTTAGCCATTGTATACAAGCAGGTGGAGAGTAGTAGTTTTGTGATTCAAATGAGAAGGAAATTAAAAGGATGTTGAGCTATTTAGAAGTTTATTTCTTTGCTTATGTTAAATTTATCATTTTCCCTCTCTTCTCAGGGTCTTCATGCCATTAACTTGGGAGATAGCGGATTTATGGTGGTTAGAGATGGATGTACTGTTTTCAGATCCCCGGTGCAGCAGCACGCTTTCAATTTTACATATCAGCTGGAGAGTGGTAACGCCGGTGATTCACCAAGCTCTGGGGAGGTCAGTTTATAACTGGTGGTCTTGTTATCTTATATAACACTTTTATATTGAGGTTCTACTTTTTTTTTATAGTCGCTGAGGTTCTACTTTGCTGTCAATACCTTTCTTTCCTTCGATATTTTCTTCATAACTTTGTACTCGTGTATTATTCAAACCTGTTTTTAAAACGCTTTTCTTGAGCAGAGGGTCTATTGGAAAACAACCTCTCTACCCCACAAAGGTAGGGGTAAGGTCTGCGTACACCCCACCCTCCTTAGACCCCACTTGTGGGATCACACTGGGTATATGTTGTTTTTGTGGTAACAATATACACTACTATACTCCAGACAAATAATGGTAAATCCAATCAATCAAATCACATTTTCGAGAAATGTGAGACATCTAAATCATAAATTAAGGAAATCTTTTCAGTGATCAGGAAAAAAGAAAAAACGCGAACTGGGTTCTGGATTATGATAAATAGTGGTCAAATGATGATGAAAAAACCTGTTCTAAATCTGAATCTTTTCATTATTTATTTTCCGCATTGAGCCGAATCTTGAGAGGTGCTTTCATGCCCGGGAACATATTTTTGTTCTTTTTAATCAACTTATGTTATACCCTTCTCCCTCTGTCCCTTATCTCTTGGATGGACTCTCACATGCTCTTAGATGACTTAAGTTTTGGATGATCTGACTGACATTATTCTGCAATTAATAATTTAAGATCTAATGACATTCCAACACCCGCTGCAGGCCTCTCACATAGTACTGTTATGTGTTTATACCTCGAGTTGATTATTGTGTCAACTGTAAATGTGCGGTGCTGACCATCACTCTAAATTTTATTTCAACTCGTCTAGTGTAGGTTTCTCCCAAGCATTTGTTCTGTAGTCTAATTCTCTGTTAAATTGAACGGCTGGCTTCTGGTGCATGGTGCAGGTGTTTAAAATACCTGTTGCTCCAGGTGATGTCATCATTGCTGGAACTGATGGGTTGTTTGACAATTTGTATAGCAATGATATAACTGCAGTAGTGGTGCATGCTACGAGAGCTGGCTTAGCGCCTCAAGTAGCAGCTCAGAAGATAGCCGTATTGGCTTGGCAAAAGGCACAGGACAAAAACAGGCAAACCCCTTTCTCTTCTGCAGCTCAAGAAGCTGGCTTCCGGTACTATGGTGGGAAGTTGGACGACATAACTGTGGTTGTGTCTTACATAACCAGTGACAAAAATGTACGAGGAGACTCTACCCTGACCTCTTGACATGTCCTATCCTTTTTCTAATGCATTTTTGTGGAACGGTTTTCCATATAGCTTCCCGGTCTATTAAGTTCATTATTTGCTTGCGTTGTCCATTTTTCCTGCATATACATGAGAATCTCTGTCTGTCTAGTCACTATAGCCTCGATTCTGAGTGCAATCCTGTGAAGAATTTGTTGATTTTAAAAAGTAAAAGATATTTTGATAGTGGCTCCTTGTGTAGTGTATTTGTCAAACTTACTGGGAGTACTGTTTCAACCAATAGATGGCATAGGTTCTTGGTCACTGTATCTGATTTAATTAGGTGAGAGGCCTGCAGCGGGTGTTGGAATACAAATTAGAGGAAAAACTCTCATAGAGGAAAAAATCATTTTCTGATTGGTTACATTGGTCGTGGGATACAAAATTCCCTCGGGCTTTCATTCAGATGGAGGGGCAGTCTTAATTCATCAACCCAAGATGAAAGTAAGAGAGGCAATTCTTAAGATTCTTTGATCACGAAAGCCCAACACTCGGCGTAGGAATTCCAAAATGTTAGAAGCTGATTTTTTGCTGTATGTTAGTTGTGTGCAGCTTTGTAAAATTTCAAACAGAATGGCAGCTGATGTGTTTACTTTCTGTTATATGCAGGAAAGCTCCAACAGCATGAAGATTTAGTTAAAGAGGTTTTGTACCTATATGAGCTAACAGGTTCGTCTTTGTTGAAATTCAAGTTGCTCTGCTTGGGGGTCATTTTTTATGCTTCGTGTGACGGATAAGTTCAGACCTAGCCTTATTGTTGGTTGCCATTGAAGTGCTCTTCCACTTGTATATATTTGTCTTTTAGCAATTTCGTAACACACCTCCCCATACCCCGTTCCACATCCTATACAAAACCCTATGGCCCCTCTCTGCCCCTCTTAGGAGAAGGTTAGCAGTGTTCATGTAAGGAAGCGTACAAAGAGAAGAGTTCTTGTAGTGATTGATAACAGTTTGGACTTTTCTGGTAATATTTTGGTACATTTTGGAATTGCATTTAAGGCATATCTAGCTTACAGCATAAAGCTTTTTTCCTTATTGGAATTTTAATTTGTCACCCTTTTCGCTTGAAAGCTCTAAAGAGTTGGTCAATGACTTGCCTTTTTATTAGGCCACATATTCTATTGGGTCGCCCCTGCTAATTAATCATGGTTAATTGATAGAAGTGTATGTAAAAGACACGTGTCATTTGCTTATTGATATTTGTAGGGTTTTTTTTTTCAAGCTGGATGGTCAGTTTTTAATGTTCAAGATCTATTAGATACAGTGTTTGAACAATACATATTGGATTTGAGTTATAATGTACATACATATTTACCAAGGGAAGGAAGTTGTAAACTACCAAGTGTGAAGTTTCACTCTAAAAAAAGTAGCTCGATGAATTGGTCTTGGAAGGCTGCCTAACTCTAAGAGCAGCCAGTACTTTGAAACAGCTGGTAAATCTGTGATTTGTCAAAGAAGCTATTTAAGTCAGACTTTGGTATGAAATCTCTACTATTCTATGTAATTATTTTGTGTACAACTGAAGAAAACGATCTTGTATGACCAATTTTTTTGCGAAACTGAATATCTTTTTACAATGTTAACACTTAACATATTAATAACTGATATCACTCGAACCAAATAGAGATATTAATAGCAAACTAAACAGTTAATGAGTAGCGATACAACTAGCTAAATATTTTATGAATATTAAACTAGCTTTGTTTCAATAGACTTCAATAAAACGCAAAAGAAAATGATAATATTTCAGTCTTTAAAAAAAATGATAATATTTCAGTCCTATTATCTCTATTCTCCCAAGTTTTTGTTTGATGGGTGACACATTCGCATATTAAATTTACTAAAATAACAATCTTAACCATGATTAAAATCATGAATATTTCCATATGTTTCTCCCCCAAAAATTTGGTAATCCTCGGGTAGCTAAAATGTTTAATCTCTTATTTGCCACACCCCGAATCAGGGCGAAACATGACACTCGATACTGCATGTGATCGAGCGAATCACATGACCTGTTTGTCAATATGGGCATCAAAACATACTAAAATAATAATTTAAAATATGTAAAACATAATGCTGGAAGTAGTTTGAAATAATCATAATGGAAATAATCTAAGTAAGACATGATAAGTCTAAAAATATAATGCTGACATGACATGATACTGGAGTAATCTATGAAACTTCTGAACGTGAGTCTGTAAAACTGTCTATCAGAACAAAACCCCGGCATACCTTTACTAATAATGCATAACCATTGATAATTAAATTGACACCTCGAATTAGGGGTGTACAAAATAGGACCGGACCGGAAAACCGGACCGGAACCGGAATGGACCGGACCGGTCCGGACCGGTTGATTCCGGTCCGGTCCTCGGTCCGTCAAAATCAAGGATTTCGGTTTCGGTCGGTCGGGTAAATCGAATTTCCGGTCGGGCCGGAATGGACCGATTTTTTTAAAATTGAATTTCCAATCGAAATTGACATTCTCGGACGCGGTGCCACGAAATTTTTACGTTGAAATCTATTGTACATCGCGAGATATTTAGATTTGAAAATGGGAAAAACGTAACGATTTGGGGGAAAAGAGAAATTGAGGGGCAAGAAGGACGTTTTTGGAGAAATCGGTGGAATCAAACCACTTACGCAGTTTGGCCACCCCCGTATCGAAAAAATACGCGAAATCAATTTTTTTTTTTAGGTAAAACGGACGTCCGAGCGCAAAGTTATGACTGTATAAAGTTTGATCAATTTACAACCTATATTAGATATGTCAATACGTCCGGTGTGAAGTGGCGGGAGAAATTTGGCGGGTGGTGGGTGGATGGGGCACTGGTTGGGGGCTGGCGGGTGGGAGTGGTGGTGAGGGGGGCAAATCATTCGGTCAGTAATCTGTAATTCGGTCTTGGTCGGTCCGGTTTAACCTTTTGTGCACCCTAGTTTCAGGAATGTCCAAATTCCAAATAGAAAATAAAAATATAAATGTGGTGTGTAACTTTAATTAATGAGTAGTTCGATAGTTCGTATACGAACCAAGTACATTTGGTGATTTTCTTTAAGTTAGTCATATTAATGAAATAAAGTTTATTGAAGGATAAGGAAAAAAAAAACATATTTAATGAGATTGATAAACGAACACATTCTTAAAAATTTATAATTTATAAATTGCATTTAACAACAACAAAAAAAAAAAACCGGTCAACCAGGTCCAAAACCAGGACCGGGCGTCTCGATTAGGTTAGGTCCATTCGGTTCGTCGGTTCGACCGGTGAACACCCCTACCCCGAATGAGATGGGGCTCGCTGATAACCCGTCTCAAGAAATCTTCTTGGCGAGAACGCTTCTCACGAAACTTCGGCACTTGCACTTTGAAGTGCATGCCCCGTGAAAATGGACATTAGTACATTTGAATTGTATTGTATGTAAAACAAGCAAGCACATGATATAATAGGAACGTGAACCTAAACTGAAACATGATCATAAGTATATTAACATGAGTAAAGTATATATATATATATATATAATTTATAGCTGTGGAGAGCATTAACAAAATCAACATTGTTAGACTCGTAGTTTACGACTACGGTATGAGAGCGCATTTAAGCGTGTAGGACTTAAATTTGATTTTGTTTAGAGAGTGGGAGGGTGGGAGGAAGTGCTGTCCCGTCCGATTTTCATTGCAAATATATATATTGACAAGACTGGACATTTTCTATCTTTCATCTTCTCTCTTCCCTTCTCCCCTTCTCTAAAAAAAACCCAAAAAAAAAGAAGTAAGAAGAAGAAAAAAAGTCAGAGCTAGTTTGGCAGCATTTGTTGTGGTAGTGTTCTTGTAGAGGCTAGCAATATAACATTTCTTCCTTTAAACTTAGTTCTAGTGTGTATACGTTAGAAAGCAAGATCTTGTGGTAGCAGATTGATTGCGCATTGCGTAGTAAATGTGGTTTGGATATGAAGAATGGGTTAAGAAGAAATTATGAGCATGTTGTAGCCAATTGTTAATTGTTGTAAACCTATGGGGCAGAATTTTTTTGGTGAAATCCCACTTTGAATTGTTGGATTAGGTGAGCCTTAAGATAAATTCATTCGAAGAAAGGAAAGTGAAGTAGAGAAAAAGAAATCTTTTGCCAATTTTTCTTATTACTTGCGTTGGTTTGGACAGTGGATGGATTGAAAAGAGGTATGTGAAGCTTTCATCTCTTGAGCATGAATTGACTTTTCGTTTAGAGCGTATAAGTCCTTGGTTAAGGGAAAAGTATGATTTTAAAGGTGATCATTGCCCTTTTGTTTATATAATAAAAAGTCTTTTTTGAAAGAGTTGAAGTATGTAGTACTTGGGTTAAAATATTCGAGGTACCCAAGATCTGAGATCGTTTCGCCGTATCTGGTAGTAGTATATCGGGCGAAGTCCCCGCATCGTTTATACCACTGTCCGTGGATTTGCTACCCATGACGGCGAGAATACCATGCGAGTCCTTATTTTATGCGATATTATATATATATATATATCTACACTTGTCACTCTCATTAGTAGTAAGGCGATAAAAGGTATTTATGTTTATGAGCGCGACGGCGGCCCGGTTATTTTACCAGCTTTTATTGAAGTTATTATGTGTGTTATTATCATTCATTATTCTCGCATATACCGGCGGGGTACCAGTAGAGGTACGATCGCGACCGGGGGTTGGGTCGTGACAAACATGAACCACCACGCGTGAAGTCTGATCTCTGCCCGATCAGCTAAGTCATCTCGTATTTTACCGGAGTACGAGACATGAACATGATGGATTCAATAATAATCTAAAGGTGTCGTCCTCTAGCAGAACGACCATGTATTTCAGGCTATCTGAGTCGACTAGATAATCTGTGCAACTCTCAAAATATGTACTTGAAAAATAGTTGGCTTGGAAGCCTATGTATTTCATGAAATAACTTGTAAACATGATCTGAGATAGTTTAACATGAACATAAATACATAACATATATCTTGTGAGAAAACATGTATAATTTCATAGGTTAAGTAATAATAATTCATGACTTGATAATTAAGAACTCATTGAATTCAAAGCATGAGTTCATGGATTACAGACAAGTTCATGACAATCATAATTGACATATCATGAATATAATAACGATAATATGATATTTATATATATAATTGAACATAGATAGGGTTATTATGAACTTGAGTAACACCCTAGATTTGAAAACTTCTTTGTCACGACTCGACCGACGGGCCGCGACCCGACGTCCTAATTGACGTCATTCGACTGTCACTCTTAATCCATTTAATACCGAGATCTATAGAAATTTGCAAAGACAATATTGCATCTACAACATATCCCCAAAATATATGAGCCGGCAAGGCTGCCTTACACAACTAACTGACATATCTCAACGGGCTAGCTGACTAGGCTGCCACCAAATAACATCATGTAAACAAAGAAACAATCATAATAGGCAAGCCGGCAAGGCTGCCCCACTATATACGGGAACATCCCCAAAACAAGCACAATTATACAGCTAGCTCAACCGCATAAACGTTCTACACAAGTCCAAAACGCATCTATCACCCACGACTGTCTACATACCTCTAAGAGTACGATAGTGACATAAGACGGGACAGGACCCCGTCGTGCCAATAAAATATATACAATCAAAATAAAGAGGTTCTGTACCAAATAGCCGGCTCCGGAAAAATGGAGCTCTCCAACTGCTGAATACAGGTCCTAAACTGAAGGGTCACCTATCTGAACACCAGAACCTGCGGCGTAACGCGGCCTGGAAAAGGGGTCGATCGATAGATGTACCAAGTATGTGAAACTGAAAAATACTATAATTGAAATCATAACAGTTCAACGTATAACAGGAGGCAAGTATGAAATCAACTTAACAGTACAACTGTGCCTTATCAAATGAGAGTAATGAAAATCAGTTCTTACCTTTTCAAAATATGCAAGTCGTGCCAAAATCATAAACTTCTATCCTCAGTATATAATAGCACGGGACTCGAACCCGTCTAAGTACTTATATATCATGGGACTCGAACCCAAGTAAGTATGTATATATCATGGGACTCGAACCCAAGTAAATATATATATCGTGGGACTCGAACCCACGTAAGTATATGGAATAATATAATGTCATGAGACTCGAACCCGCATCATGGAGAGCTAATCCATGGAATAATAATAATCCGGGAGTTGAACCCGCTTGAGACTCGAACCCAAGTAATATAATAATAATAGCCGGGACTCGAACCCGGAACATACAATATAGTGTCGGCCCTCTATGTGAGAGACTCGGTGAATGTGTAATAAGACTTGGCACGAGTAGATATCATGAGCAACTATATGCAATTAGAAATCATCTGTGACTTTCGATAATATCATCATAATAAGCTCTTTACTGAAAATCATAGGCACTTGTCATAACAATTTTCCTTTAAAACTAACTCTGTAGAAAATCGTATGCGTCCGTAGTACTTTTATTAAAATCAAGTCAAATGAAAGTTTTTCACAAAGTCATGCCAAAAAAAAGGAAGGATAGTCTCACATACCTCTTAGTCGCTTCAACCAATGCAATACTAGGATGCGCCTCGTCTAGTATGTCAGCCTATAATAATAGTAATACGTTCGTCAATTCTATGATCTCTAACGTGAGTTATATCGAATAGCGACTTCCTATTTCTATAGAAATTTGGGCAGCATTTCCTCTGTTTATGTGCGTATCCACAATTTACCAATAATCCAAATCAACCAACAATTCAAATCCAACCAACAATTCAAATCAACCAATAATTCAAATCCAACCAACAATCCAAATCAAACCAATAATCACTAT
Organism: Przewalskia tangutica; assembly: GCA_029844215.1. NCBI lineage: Eukaryota > Viridiplantae > Streptophyta > Magnoliopsida > Solanales > Solanaceae > Przewalskia > Przewalskia tangutica. The sequence continues at coordinate 62,305,279 of CM056737.1, forward strand.
CATTTCAATATGTAGTCAAAATTATCTCAAACATTCCATTTACGTCGTTAGTGCGCATACCTTCTCTTTGTAATTATTCCATTTAACAACTTCAATAACCATGGCAACTACTACATTTATTTCTCATGTTAGTCAATCATTTAGTTACGTTAGAATTATTCATGGGAGCAACCCAATCTTCTAGCAACATCGCCAATTCAAGAATATGAAATTAACATTTTTCTACACTTAAATCCTTTCAAGGCATGTATAGGTAACTACCTCAATACATATGCATGTTTGTAACTGATATTTAAATACTAATTCAGCCCGTAATACATTACCATAATGTTCAATGATTTCCATCAACTTTTCGGTCATATCAACATGTTGCCTCTTAATTCTTAAAATTTCAATTCCTCTTGTAATTCCTTCATAAAATAATTATCTCTTAATTATCAAGGCTACGTCTCAATTCGCAACATGCGATTAGTGATAAGAATTTCATCACAACACTCCAATCTGATGCACGTAAAGTAGTCTTCAAATTGGTGCGACAACATAATTTCATAACTCTTTAAAATTCAATTTCATATTTCAACATTCTTAAATAAACAATTTACAACTTAAATCTCAATGTTTCCTTCCAATTTGTAGCACCATAACACAATACTTCAACTACGACAACATGCAACTTCAATTATAGCATGGAAGGAAGAATTTTCATACCTTATTTTAATCCCCAAAACAGTCCCGATTTTTAGCCACTACTTTGTCACTGAAATTGTAACGTCCATAACTCTCTACTCCGGTATCTTATCGACGATAGGTCTGTTGTGTTGGAAACTAGACTCGACGAACTTCATTTTAGGATTTTGAAACACCCAAAACGCCTAATATGCTAGGAGATATTCCCTTCCAAAGTTGACTACAAGTCTGCCCAGATACCGATTTTGCCATTTTCGCTCCAATTTTCGGCTTCAATTTCACACTTCTTCAATTCCAAATCGACATGCAACAATCTACAATGTTAACCCATCATCTATACATGTTTTCCTTCAAAATTCCATCTTAAAATCTGGAAATATTTGGGTTAAGATTTACAAGATTGGGTATTTTCGCCACTATTTTGAGTGCTAATTTTGGGCTTAGAATTTAGATGAAGGAGTTAATCTAGGAAGAGAAAATTGTTGTCTTCAATTTGGCTATGAAGAAGGTGATTTTCGTCCATGGAAGAGAAGGAGGAGAGGAGAGTTTTGTTGAAATGAATTGTGAAGTGAGATAGAAGATAAAAGGGTTTTCTTGAACTCTTAAAATCTGAAAATTGTTTTCTACATGTTATACCCCGTGGTTCAGGCCGTGCGTATGGGGCCATGTGGAAGGAGTTAGGACTCGAAATCAGAAAACTTCGTCGGGCCTCAGCGGCGCGAGGCGTGGCAGCGGCGAAGGCGCCCGCGCATCGGGCTGCCGCGGCGCCTAAAGTTCCGGAGTCCGCAGAGTTGCGGCGCCAGCGCCGATCGCAGGCGCCGAGGCGGATCTGCGAGTTAGTGGAAATTTCTGACCGCATTTTGTTTTAAAAGAGGCCGGGTGGGTGACAAGTGTCCCCATCTGAAATGTTGCATGTTTATATTGACCAAGTCTTGAAGACTTGGTCATCTTTTCATCTTTCATCTCTCTCTCTCTAAGCTAAAAGCTCTCCCTTCTCTCTAGAAAATCAAGAGAAACTCCAAGCTTAAGAAAAATCTGAAAAGGGTGTTAAGAAGGAAAGTTAATTGCAAGCATGGAGGTTGTTGTAGTGGTATTCTTGAAAAGGAGGCTAGCAAATTGTTGGAATAATTTTGGCTAAAGCTCCAAAGATAACATTTCTTCTCTTGTAGCTAGTTATTGGTGTTGCATGTGAAGAATAAGGAATTTGTAGTGGTAAAGAATGCTCTTAGAATCATTGCATGTAAGAAAAATGGTTTGGATATGAAGGATTGGTTAAAGAGATATTATGAGCATGTTGTAGCCTACAAACCACTTTAGAATTGTTAAGTATATTGTTTTACCTATTGGGGCAGAATTTTACACACCTAAGATTGGTTGTGTAATCCCCTTTGAAACATTGGATTGTTGGGCCTTAAATGTGGCGTTTGGTTATTGATTTCGGCCTTGAAAAAGGTGGCAAAGTATGTAGAAACAAAGGAAATGCTGCCTAATTTTCCTTAGGAATTAGTAACTTGAATTTGGAATTTCTACATTGAAATTAGGGGTTAATAAACGTATTATGGTCATTATAGGTTGACATATTACGTGAGGTATTTCGGACTTAGCAAGTGGATTAATGTCACGCCCCGACTTTTCCTAAGTCTTTACTTAGGGCGTGATGGCACCTGGACAATTATTTTCCACCAGGAGCACCATTTAATTCTCTTTATTTAGAAATTTAAACTTATATTCAGATACGGAGCTATTAATAAAAATAACAATAAAGAAATTTGTTCATGACTTTATTGAAAATATAACGCGAGCCCATGCTCGTGCAAACATTGTTTCTACATAGACGTACTGACAAATCTTATTCTAAGTTGGAAGGGAGCCCATTCCACACGGGCATTTCCCGAGACACTGGAACTGACATTCTGAACCTGACGAGTACCAAGCCCGAAGCAATGGACTTGGTATGACAAGAGGCTGCGGGACGATCGCTAGCCTTGGCGTGGAGCCTTTCCTCTATCACGCTTTCCTGAAACATGTTAAATAAGGAGTCAGCCCTACCATCCGAGTGAGAACCTTACCCTGCAATTCAAAGTAACACCACAATATTCCAAGTGCAATCACATTATAACGTAATAAGCATATTGCAAAAACATATCAGGTTACAACATCTTTAAATATGCAACAACTCCTCATAGGAAATTCTCGGTTTAACTAACACTTCATTTTATCTCGTATTATACGTTAAGACATTCCCTTGCATTTCCACATGTTTATTACATTTATATATTTGTGAACGCGTATTCACTTTTCATATTTATAAATAGGTGAACATGTATTCATCTTTCATATTTGTTGCGGCGTGCAACCCGATCCATTATATTTACGTATTTGTGAACACGTATTCACTTTACGTTTTGTTGCGGCGTGCAACCCGATCCATTATGTTTACGTATTTGTGAATGTGTATTCACTTTACGTTTTGTTGCGGCGTGCAACCCGATCCATTATATTTACGTATTTGTGAACATATATTCACTTTACGTTTTGTTGCGGCGTGCAACCCGATCCATTATGTTTACGTATTTTTGAACGCGTATTCACTTTACGTTTTGTTGCGGCGTGCAACCCGATCCATTATATTTACGTATTTGTGAACATATATTCACTTTACGTTTTGTTGCGGCGTGCAACCCGATCCATTATGTTTACGTATTTGTGAACGCGTATTCACTTTACGTTTTGTTGCGGCGTGCAACCCGATCCATTATATATTTATATATTTATGTGAACACGTATTCACTTTTCATATTTTTCAGAAGATCAAATAAATACTATTCTCTTTTCTAACATTCTGTCATTCATACTTGTAACGATTATAACTTTTTAACCATAACTCCAACTAAGGTGTTTCTCAAGCGGAAACTAAGGTAAGACGGGGATCTTTCACTGTACCAAATTTCATTTAAAACTACTTTGGGTAACTAACACAAATTTATCCTCAAAACAGCCACATGAAATTTATTTCGGCAGAATATTTATTAAACAACATCCAATCTTAGAATAGTCATAACTCCTAATCTGTAAACCCGTTCAAGCCCCATAAAATCTCAAAACGACGAGAACAGAGAGCTACACGTCTCCATATGAACCATCCTTTCATATTCTGTACCATTTGGTACAGTTTTACACTTTTATTCGCTGCCCTTCCTGAATCTCGATAGATCCGAGGCAGAAACTTTAAACATCGATAACACTCAATCCGTAAGTCGGATAGACCCCCGTAAGGTCTCAAAATGTCCACAACAAAGAGATCTAGAACTTTCATTTAGCAACAATTTTCATATTCCCCACAGATTAGTACAGTTTTACGTTTCAACGTCCTGCCCTTCTGGATTCCGACGAATCCGAGGCAGCAACTTCAAACTACAATAACTCTCAACTCGTAAGTCCGTTTTAATAAATCTTTATATATATCTATCCGTAACAGAGAGATTTACAACCATGTAAATTTTCATATAATTCTAATAAGTAAAACTCAATAAAAACAGTCCGTAATTATGCCTTTCCGAATTTCGACCAAATCTAAGGCAGGGACTTTGAACTATGATAACTTTCAAAACGTACGTCCATTTTACCTCATTTTTGCTTCTATATGATCATATTAGAGAGGTGTACAATTCCTCCGAATTTCATCAAATTCTAACAATTATAACTCAGTGAGAACAGTTCGTAAAGTTCATGACGTAACTAGTTGTCTAAACAATCAAAAGTTCAATATTTCTTTTCAACACTCAATTCTTATTCTAACATGTATTGAACTAAAAATAAAGGATGTTACCAAGAATTTCTGAGTGAGAAAACTCACCTTGTAAGTGTGAAAAAAAGATTATCGGTTGCTACAAGTGATCCTTGCTCCTTAGTGTTCCCTAATTTTCTTGTTCTCCTTCCTTGATATCTTCTTGATTTTTTTCCCCTCTTGTTCACTTGATTATTTTCCTGATTTTCTAATCTTTGTGGTATGCACTTTTTTTGTGTATAAGTGTAGATGGTTGTATAACTTATGGGAGATAGAAGGCCAAGGGTGGAGGGCATTAAAATGAGTTTGGGTTAAGGGGGGTGGACGTGCATATCTCTGCATGCATCTTTATTTTTTTTCTATTTTTTTTTTCTTTTGTTTTTTTTTTTTTTTTTTTGTTTTCTTATTTTCATTTTATCTATCTATTTTATCCAACTTTAACACTAACTCTATCCCATGCAATTTATTCTTTGTTTTCTTCTATATATATATATATGTATATATATATATTTATTAATCCAACCACAACTATATATTATTATTATTTTTTTTTTCCGGATTTTACATTCTCTCCTCCTTGATCAACATTCGTCCCTCGAATGTGAATAAAATCGTAACATAATCACATAGACACAATAATGTTTATTGTTATTGTAACAAATTTGGGGCTTCACATTCTCCCTTCCTTAAGAAGCATTCATCCTCGAATGGAATAAGGTTGTAACACATGCATATAGACACGCAAATGACACACATATGAAGTACTATGTAATGCATTTTTTTTATTACCCTAGTCAAATAGGAATGGATATTTGACTTTCATCGCTCTTCCGCTTCCCGGTGGCTTCTGGTGGAGTGGTTCCTCCATAGACCTTCACTAAGCAATATCTTTATTCCTAAGGCGCTTAACCTTCCTATCAAGTATTTCCACCTAACTTCTTCATATTGAAACTCCTCATTAAGAATTATCTCACGGGAAGGATGGCGTGACTTGGATCGTGCAAGTATTTTCGTAACATTGACACATGAAATCTGGACGACCTTGCTTCCAAATTTGTGGGAGTGCTAATTCGTAAGACACATTCCCACTCTTCGCAAGATCTCATATGGCCCAATAAACCTTGGGCTCAATTTCCTTTCTTACCAAAAGCGCATCACTCCTTCATTGGGGACACTTTTAAAAATACTTTCTCCCCTCTTGGAATTCAAGATCTCTTTCCGATGATCCGCATAGGACTTATGACGACTATGAGTTGCTTTTGATCCGTTCGAATCATCTGTACCTTATCATTTGTTTCTTGAATGACTTGAGTCCGAAACGTTGCGTCACCCACCTCGAACCATCCAAGTGGAGATCTACATTTTCGTCCCATATAATGCTTCAAGCGGGGCCATTTGTATGCTAGAGTGAAAACTATTGTTGTGGCGAACTCAATTAGACATAGATGGTCCAACCGGCTTCCTCGAAATCTAACACACAAGATCGCACATGTCCTCGAGTGTTTGAATTGTTCGCTCGGCTTGCCCATCTGTTTTGCGGGTGGAAAGCCGTGCTTAACTTAACTTTTGTCGAGACCTGCTGAAACTTTTCCAAAAGTGTGAGGTGAATCGGGAACCCTATCCAAATAATTTGTAAGGGAATCCGTGTAACCGCACAATCTCCCTCAAATAAATCTGTGTGTCTTGTGGTGCGCGATCGTAGTCTTGGCCGATAAGAAATGGTGACTTTGTAAGCCGATCAACAATCACCCAAATGGAATCGTACTTCTCGAGTTTTCGGAGACCGATTCTGAAATCCATATGAATCACCTTCCATTTCCACGGGGACTCGAATGTCTGAAGTAATCCGCGGGTTTTTGATGTTCACTTTCACCGACATATAAGACATCTCCGACAAACTCCGCAACGCCCCTCTTCATCCCGTCCCCACCGAATTTGCCTTGAGGTCACGATACATTTTGTTGACCACGGATGAATGGAATATCTTGTGTTGTGACCTCATCTAAGATCTTCCTCCTTAGATCCTTTACCTTAGGAACACATAACCTACCCTTATACCGGGCGGTTCCGTCATTATCTCCCAATGTAAATCGTGTGAAGGTTTTCCTGTTGATCCTCTCTCAAATCCAACAAACTCTGTATCCTCAAACCGACTTTCTTTTATTTCGAAGCTAAAGCATGCGAGGTATCATGTACCACCACCCTACCTTCACCGATCTCGATTAAGCTAACCTCGAGGTTTCCCAATCTTTGTACCTCGAACAATACCCTCTTTTGTATTGCCAAATGGGCTGCTACCCATTGATCTCCTATCGAGCGTCACCACCACGTTGGCTTTCGGGATGGTAAAGAATACTAAGGTCATAATCCTTAAGCAACTCTAACCATCTTCTTTGTCTGAGATTCAAATCCTTCTGCGTGGTTATGTATCGCAAACTCTTATGATCGTAAATATATCCACATGCACACCATACAAATAATGTCTCCATATTCGTAAGGCAAACACCACCGCAGACTAATTCCAAGTCATGAGTTGGGTAATTCTTCTCATGTATCTTCAATTGTCTAGACATACGCAATAACCTTTCCAAAGCGCATCAAGACACATCCTAACCCAACTCTAGAGGCATCGCGATAGATCGTGAACCCTTCCCGTCCGGATGGTAAGGTTAAGATAGTGCGAGTCAACAATTCCTTTAGTTTCAAAACTTGCCTCACATGCTTCGACCACCGGTACTTAACCGCTTTTTGAGTCAACCGGTCAAAGGAGAAGCAAGACTAGAAAAACCTTTACGAATCTTCTATAATACCTGTGCAAACCCAAGAAACTTCTAACCTCTGCAGCTGAGTGGTCGGTTTGGCGATTCTTCACTACTTCTATCTTCTGGGGGTATACCATAATTACATCCCTTGACACAACATGTCCCAAAAAGGCTATCTTTTCCAACCAAAATTCACACTTTGAAAATTTAGCATATAGTTTCTCCTGTTTCAAGACTTGAAGCACTACCTCCGGATGCTCTTCCTGTTCTTCAACACACTTGTCAGAAATTAGGATATCATCTATAAATACAATTACGAACAAATTCAAGAATGGTTTAAAGATTATGTTCATTAGATCCGTAAAAATTTCAGGGCATTGGTTAATCCGAAAGACATGACCAAGAACTCATAATGGACATATCAGGTCCTAAAGGCTGTTTTTGATATATCATTCGGATTTATTTTCATCTGATGATATCTCGAACGAAGATCAATCTTGGAAAAATAATTGGCTCTCAAGTTGGTCAAAAGATCATCGATTCTTGGTAATGGATATCGATTCTTGATCGTGACCACTATTGAGTTGTCGATAATCGATGCACATTCGAGTGATCCATCTTTTTCTTCACAAAAGGATCAGTGCGCTGGGGAAACACTAGGCCTTATAAATTCTTTATCCAGAAGATCCCTCAACTGTTCTTTTAACTCTCTCAATTTAGCTGGGGCCATTCGATATGAAAGAATAGAAATAGGTCTTGTACCCAGAATTAACTCTATAGCGAACTCCACTTCTCTATCCGGAGGAAGGCCTGGGAGATCTTCAGGAAAAAACCTTCGAAATTTTTCAAACAATAGGGACATCATGCACGGTGGGGACTCTTTTTGGGTATCTACTATATTAGCGGATATGTACTCCACTTTGTGACTCCTTAATAACTTTTGAGACCTAAGGTAGGAAATAAGTAGACGTGAGGATATTCTTCGCATCATGGGTAGCAAATCCACGGGCAGTGGTATAACGTCTTGGGGATTTTCCTCATTTATACTCTTACCTGGCGGTGGTATGGCGTCTTGGGGCTTTCCCTCATTCATACTCTTACCGGAGAAGGTGGTATGGCGTCTTGGGGCTTTCCTCATTCATACTCTTACCCGGAGAAGGTGGTATAACGTCTTGGCTTGCCTCATTTATACTCTTACCCTGGAGAAGGTGGTATAACGTCTTGGGGGTTTACCCCTCATTTATACTCTTACCCTGGAGAAGGTGGTATAACGTCTTGGGGGTTTACCCCTCATTTATACTCTTACCCTAGCTCAACCGGCTATCCTACATAACATAAGTAAGTCAAGAAATCCCCTAACTTCTTATTGACATTATTAATATATCCTCTCATTTTAGTTCACTTAAGGCACTAACATGCCTTAATAAAAGAATCCGGAAATTTAATCTCAAGTACTACATACTTATACTCTTTTAAAACGAATGACTCTTTTTTTTTTTATATAAAACTTTCAAGATACTAATAACCATAGCATCAAGTCACTTGTCCTTACTTATCTTACTTAAAGTAAATCTCTCCTTTTAACTTTCCATAAAGCGAATATAACCAACTTCCCATAAAGTCGTTATATTAATCTTATACCTTAGTCAATTACATTTTCCTATTTCCAAGGGACTTAAACTTTTAAAACAAAACAAGTATCATATACTCAAAACACTTCAAGTCCCTTAACTTTGAAAACTTAAGACAGCCTTCATAGTTTTAAAGTGGGTTAACCTCCTAACTCGCCAACTTGGCCATTCTTAAATAAGTAAAGGATATCAAGGTATCAGACGTCACCGTACTATATAAGTACAACTATTCATGCTCAAGAGATAGGAAAGTTCCACATACCTTTATTGATCTTCTAAAGCGATAAGTGGAACTCTGCGGATGGAGTTGACTATTTTCTATAGTATGACTCCAATCGGATAGTTGAAAAAGGTCGAGTCACATAAATGCCTCTTTCGTGAATACTCTCTTTTTGATTTGGCTAAACCTTCTACCCTCATTGTCATGTTGACGATCTGAAGGTACGTCCGATCATAGGCTAATGCCACTACCTTCTACCAAGTTCGGGTTTAAACCTCACAAATATTTTGACCTTCTCCTTTCGTAGGAATAATATGCGCGTTGTATGATGAAGATCGCATGAATTAGGTATTATATTCTTTCACATTGCGGTCTTCTTGTTTCAATTGTTCAAACTCACGCTGGCGCATCTTTTCGGGTGTTAGGCATGTACTTTTAATGAATACGGCTCTGAACTCCCCCCACATCATCGGTGGTGACATCGGGGAACGATTTCTTCTAAAGTTTCTCCACCACACCCCTGTATTGTCCATAGTTTATCGTTGCACATTACCAAATTGACGTCATGCGTCTCCACACATCCTCGTGTAAACAGTAGGTTTTCTACCTCATCGAGAAATACTATTGGGTTAGACTTGTAGTCCTTCCCTGTATAGATATGTTCCCTTCTTCTCACAAAATTTGCCCCATAGTCTATCTGGTACCTCTCCTACCTTTTCGGTCGGTGGTGCAGTCACATCTGGTTATTTTATCGTTGTACACTCCCTTCCACAATCCTCTGAAGGAGGTAGTACGAGAACGAAGTCTTTGAAAAGACTCAAGATAGGCACGAGAAGAGTACGAAAGAAGTGAAACTTTAGGATGTTATTCCGTTTACTTATTACTAAGGTGGCGCGCACACCGTCGCAATAAGTAACCGTTCAAACACCCAACTCGAAGAAACTTCCTAGAATCTCCTAACCTGGTTTAGCTTTGATACCAACTTGTCACGCCCCGACTTTTCCTAAGTCTTTACTTATGGCGTGATGGCACCTGGACAGTTATTTTCCACCAGGAGCACCATTTAATTCTCTTTATTTAGAAATTTAAACTTATATTCAGATACGGAGCTATTAATAAAAATAACAATAAAGAAATTTGTTCATGACTTTATTGAAAATATAACGCGAGCCCATGCTCGTGCAAACATTGTTTCTACATAGACGTACTGACAAATCTTATTCTAAGTTGGAAGGGAGCCCATTCCACACGTGCATTTCGAGACACCGAACCGACATTACGAACTCGACGAGTACCAAGCCCAAGCAATGGACTTGGTATGACAAGAGGTCATGGACGATCGCTAGCCTTGGCGTGGAGCCTTTCCTCTATCACGCTTTCTGAAACATGTTAAATAAAGTCACTACCATCAAAGGTGAGTGAGAACCTTACTGCAATTCAAAGTAACACCACAATATTCCAAGTGCAATCACATTATAACGTAATAAGCATATTGCAAAAACATATCAGGTTACAACATCTTTAAATATGCAACAACTCCTCATAGGAAATTCTCGGTTTAACTAACACTTCATTTTATCTCGTATTATACGTTAAGACATTCCCTTGCATTTCCACATGTTTATTACATTTATATATTTGTGAACGCGTATTCACTTTTCATATTTATAAATAGGTGAACATGTATTCATCTTTCATATTTGTTGCGGCGTGCAAACCGATCCATTATATATTTATATATTTATGTGAACACGTATTCACTTTTCATATTTTTCAGAAGATCAAATAAATACTATTCTCTTTTCTAACATTCTGTCATTCATACTTGTAACGATTATAACTTTTTAACCATAACTCCAACTAAGGTGTTTCTCAAGCGGAAACTAAGGTAAGACGGGGATCTTTCACTGTACCAAATTTCATTTAAAACTACTTTGGGTAACTAACACAAATTTATCCTCAAAACAGCCACATGAAATTTATTTCGGCAGAATATTTATTAAACAACATCCAATCTTAGAATAGTCATAACTCCTAATCTGTAAACCCGTTCAAGCCCCATAAAATCTCAAAACGACGAGAACAGAGAGCTACACGTCTCCATGTGAACCATCCTTTCATATTCTGTACCATTTGGTACAGTTTTACACTTTTATTCGCTGCCCTTCCTGAATCTCGATAGATCCGAGGCAGAAACTTTAAACAGCGATAACACTCAATCCGTAAGTCGGATAGACCCCCATAAGGTCTCAAAATGTCCACAACAAAGAGATCTAGAACTTTCATTTAGCAACAATTTTCATATTCCCCACAGATTAGTACAGTTTTACGTTTCAACGTCCTGCCCTTCTGGATTCCGACGAATCCGAGGCAGCAACTTCAAACTACAATAACTCTCAACTCGTAAGTCCGTTTTAATAAATCTTTATATATATCTGTCCGTAACAGAGATATTTACAACCATGTAAATTTTCATATAATTCTAATAAGTAAAACTCAATAAAAACAGTCTGTAATTATGCCTTTCCGAATTTCGACCAAATCTAAGGCAGGAACTTTGAACTATGATAACTTTCAAACCGTACGTCCATTTTACCTCATTTTTGCTTCTATATGATCATATTAGAGAGGTGTACAATTCCTCCGAATTTCATCAAATTCTAACAATTATAACTCAGTGAGAACAGTTCGTAAAGTTCATGACGTAACTAGTTGTCTAAACAATCAAAAGTTCAATATTTCTTTTCAACACTCAATTCTTATTCTAACATGTATTGAACTAAAAATAAAGGATGTTACCAAGAATTTCTGAGTGAGAAAACTCACCTTGTAAGTGTGAAAAAAAGATTATCGGTTGCTACAAGTGATCCTTGCTCCTTAGTGTTCCCTAATTTTCTTGTTCTCCTTCCTTGATATCTTCTTGATTTTTTCCCCCTCTTGTTCACTTGATTATTTTCCTGATTTTCTAATCTTTGTGGTATGCATTTTTTTGTGTATAAGTATAATGTATAAGTGTAGATGGTTGTATAACTTATGGGAGATAGAAGGCCAAGGGTGGAGGGCATTAAAATGGGTTTGGGTTAAGGGGGGTGGACGTGCATATCTCTGCATGCATCTTTATTTTTTTATTTTTTATTTTTTTTCTTTTGTTTCTTTTTTTTGTTTTTGTTTTTGTTTTCTTATTTTCATTTTATCTATCTATTTTATCCAACTTTAACACTAACTCTATCCCATGCAATTTATTCTTTGTTTTCTTCTATATATATATATATATGTATATATATATATATATTTATTAATCCAACCACAACTATATATTATTATTATTTTTTTTTCGGATTTTACAATTAACCGAAGAGGTATGTGGAACTTTCCTATCTTTTGAGCATGAGTAGTTGTATCTATGTAGTACGGTAGACGTACAAGATTCGATATCTTTCACTTATTTTAAAGTATATTGGTACTTGTTTCATTTTAAAAGTATAAGTTCCTTGGATTTAGGGAAAATGTATTTGACAAAGGAATAACGCTAATATAATGACTTTATGGGAAGTTGGTTATATTAGTTTTTGAGAGGTTCACAAAGAAAGGTTTACTCTAATTAAAACAAGTACGGGTAAAGGATTTGAAACTAAGAAAGGTGAATTGATTTTTAGGCATTGGTTGCCTAAGGTTTTAAAGGAAATGAAGTCACTTGATTTAGAAGCTTATTATATTTCTAAAAGGAAATGTGACTTGTTTTGAAAAGAAATTGTAACTTGATACTATGGTGATTAGTATCTTGGAATTTTTGTATAAAAAGGAGTTATTTCTTAAAAGGTTAGAAGTACATGGTACTTAGGTTAAATTCCCGGATTTTCTATTAAAAGACATGTTGGTGCCTTAGGTATACTAAAATGAGAGGATATATTAATAATGTTAATAAGAAGTTAGGAGATTTCTTAACTTGCTTATGTTATGATATGATAGGCCGGTAGTGCTTATGTTATGATATGATAGGCCGGTAGTGCTTATGTTATGTATGATAAGTAGGTAGTGCTTATGTTATGATATGATAGTAGGTAGTGCTTATGTTATGATATGATAGGCGGTAGTGCTTATGTTATGTATGATAGCGGATGAGCTATGTTATATATATATTATTACGGTAAACCGGGTTATTCTTGTTATTCCTTTGGACATACCGACGATGGGTGGCCCGGGTATGCTCGATAGGATGGTTTACTACTTATGCCATGGATTTGCTACCCATGATGCGAGAGCGGCGTTTGTACTCATGCGGATCCGGTCCACATGATCCATGCGGGTGAAATAGTCCAATGCGAGTACGGCGATGATACTCATGCGGGTCCACAGGATCCATGCGGGTGAAATAGTCCCATGCGGGTGAAATAGTCCCACGACGAGGCGGATGACCTCACGCGGGTCCACGGGACCTATGCGGGTGAAATAGTCCCGGGAGTAGGATTGCTTAATGATACTACGGCGAGGTACCTGTTTTGATCATGAGCTTCCTATTTTTATGCAAAGATATATATACATTTGTTACTCCTATGTTAGTAAGGCACAATGCAAAGTAAACTGATTTTCGTCTATAACTCCAGCTTATATTTTGACTTATGATATTATTACAGTATTTTCCAGTTTCACATATTTGGTACATGTTGTACTGACCTCCTTCGGGGGGCTGCGTTCATGCCGCAGTTGAGGTTCATAGCTTGCGATCCGCACTCTTAGGATCACGGTTCGGTTCGGAAGGCTCCATTTCTCCGAGGCCTCGTCTTTTGATGCGATTCCCTGAGGTTGTAGACTTTTGTACATTCAGGGGGTATGGCGGGGCCCTGTTCCGTCATAGTGTTATACCTTCTTAGAGGCTTGTAGTCCTGTCATGACGTGGGGTGTAAGGATGTAACTGTTCGTTTTATTATCTTTAGAGTTAGCCACTTTGGGTTGCTTTGTTTTATATTCTTATATGGTTCTTGTTTGTGAGTTTATTTCATTGGTTTTCTCGATGTTGTATCGCGGTGCGGGTAAGGCACGATCCACGATCCGAGGTCGGTCGTGACAAAAGTGGTATCGAGCGATTAATCCTCGGAAAGGTCTATGCGTATCTAGTAGAGTCTTGATTATCGGTGTGTTGTGCACCACATCTATAATCAGGAGGCTGCAGGATACTTTACTTAACATGAGTAAAGTATATATATATATATAATTTATAGCTGTGGAGAGCATTAACAAAATCAACATGAACCACCACGCGTGAAGTCTGATCTCTGCCCGATCAGCTAAGTCATCTCGTATTTTACCGGAGTACGAGACATGAACATGATGGATTCAATAATAATCTAAAGGTGTCGTCCTCTAGCAGAACGACCATGTATTTCAGGCTATCTGAGTCGACTAGATAATCTGTGCAACTCTCAAAATATGTACTTGAAAAATAGTTGGCTTGGAAGCCTATGTATTTCATGAAATAACTTGTAAACATGATCTGAGATAGTTTAACATGAACATAAATACATAACATATATCTTGTGAGAAAACATGTATAATTTCATAGGTTAAGTAATAATAATTCATGACTTGATAATTAAGAACTCATTGAATTCAAAGCATGAGTTCATGGATTACAGACAAGTTCATGACAATCATAATTGACATATCATGAATATAATAACGATAATATGATATTTATATATATAATTGAACATAGATAGGGTTATTATGAACTTGAGTAACACCCTAGATTTGAAAACTTCTTTGTCACGACTCGACCCGACGGGCCGCGACCCGACGTCCTAATTGGACGTCATTACTGACCTGTCACTCTTAATCCATTTAATACCGAGATCTATAGAAATTTCGGCAGCACAATGTTGCATCTACAACATATCCCCAAAATATATGAGCCGGCAAGGCTGCCTTACACAACTAACTGACATATCTCAACGGGCTAGCTGACTAGGCTGCCACCAAATAACATCATGTAAACAAAGAAACAATCATAATAGGCAAGCCGGCAAGGCTGCCCCACTATATACGGGAACATCCCCAAAACAAGCACAATTATACAGCTAGCTCAACCGCATAAACGTTCTACACAAGTCCAAAACACATCTATCACCCACGACTGTCTACATACCTCTAAGAGTACGATAGTGACATAAGACGGGACAGGACCCCGTCGTGCCAATAAAATATATACAATCAAAATAAAGAGGTTCTGTACCAAATAGCCGGCTCCGGAAAAATGGAGCTCTCCAATGCTTGAATCTGGTCTAAAGCGAAGGTCACCTATCGAACACGAACTGCGGCGTAACGCACCCGGGAAAAGGGGTCGATGCGATAGATGTACCAAGTATGTGAAACTGAAAAATACTATAATTGAAATCATAACAGTTCAACGTATAACAGGAGGCAAGTATGAAATCAACTTAACAGTACAACTGTGCCTTATCAAATGAGAGTAATGAAAATCAGTTCTTACCTTTTCAAAATATGCAAGTCGTGCCAAAATCATAAACTTCTATCCTCAGGATATAATAGCACGGGACTCGAACCCGTCTAAGTACTTATATATCATGGGACTCGAACCCAAGTAAGTATGTATATATCATGGGACTCGAACCCAAGTAAATATATATATCGTGGGACTCGAACCCACGTAAGTATATGGAATAATATAATGTCATGAGACTCGAACCCGCATCATGGAGAGCTAATCCATGGAATAATAATAATCCGGGAGTTGAACCCGCTTGAGACTCGAACCCAAGTAATATAATAATAATAGCCGGGACTCGAACCCGGAACATACAATATAGTGTCGGCCCTCTATGTGAGAGACTCGGTGAATGTGTAATAAGACTTGGCACGAGTAGATATCATGAGCAACTATATGCAATTAGAAATCATCTGTGACTTTCGATAATATCATCATAATAAGCTCTTTACTGAAAATCATAGGCACTTGTCATAACAATTTTCCTTTAAAACTAACTCTGTAGAAAATCATGTACGTCCGCCGTACTTTTATTAAAATCAAGTCAAATGAAAGTTTTTCACAAAGTCATGCCAAAAAAAAGGAAGGATAGTCTCACATACCTCTTAGTCGCTCAACCAATGCAATACTAGGATGCGCCTCGTCTAGTATGTCAGCCTATAATAATAGTAATACGTTCGTCAATTCTATGATCTCTAACGTGAGTTATATCGAATAGCGACTTCCTATTTCTATAGAAATTTGGGCAGCATTTCCTCTGTTTATGTGCGTATCCACAATTTACCAATAATCCAAATCAACCAACAATTCAAATTCAACCAACAATTCAAATCAACCAATAATTCAAATCCAACCAACAATCCAAATCAAACCAATAATCACTATCATTTCAATATGTAGTCAAAATTATCTCAAACATTCCATTTACGTCGTTAGTGCGCATACCTTCTCTTTGTAATTATTCCATTTAACAACTTCAATAACCATGGAAACTACTACATTTATTTCTCATGTTAGTCAATCATTTAGTTACGTTAGAATTATTCATGGGAGCAACCCAATCTTCTAGCAACATCGCCAATTCAAGAATATGAAATTAACATTTTTCTACACTTAAATCCTTTCAAGGCATGTATAGGTAACTACCTCAATACATATGCATGTTTGTAACTGATATTTAAATACTAATTCAGCCCGTAATACATTACCATAATGTTCAATGATTTCCATCAACTTTTCGGTCATATCAACATGTTGCCTCTTAATTCTTAAAATTTCAATTCCTCTTGTAATTCCTTCATAAAATAATTATCTCTTAATTATCAAGGCTACGTCTCAATTCGCAACATGCGATTAGTGATAAGAATTTCATCACAACACTCCAATCTGATGCACATAAAGTAGTCTTCAAATTGGTCTGACAACATAATTTCATAACTCTTTAAAATTCAATTTCATATTTCAACATTCTTAAATAAACAATTTACAACTTAAATCTCAATGTTTCCTTCCAATTTGTAGCACCATAACACAATACTTCAACTACGACAACATGCAACTTCAATTATAGCATGGAAGGAAGAATTTTCATACCTTATTTTAATCCCCAAAACAGTCCCGATTTTTAGCCACTACTTTGTCAGCTGAAATTGTAACGTCCATAACTCTCTACTCCGGTATCTTATCGACGATAGGTCTGTTGTGTTGGAAACTAGACTCGACGAACTTCATTTTAGGATTTTGAAACACCCAAAAACGCCTAATATGCTAGGAGATATTCCCTTCCAAAGTTGACTACAAGTCTGCCCAGCAGTACCGATTTTGCCACTGTTTTCGCTCCAATTTTCTGGCTTCAATTTCACACTTCTTCAATTCCAAATCGACATGCAACAATCTACAATGTTAACCCATCATCTATACATGTTTTCCCTTCAAAATTCCATCTTAAAATCTGGAAATATTTGGGTTAAGATTTCGGCCAGCATTGGGTATTTTCGCCACTATTTTGAGTGCTAATTTTGGGCTTAGAATTTAGATGAAGGAGTTAATCTAGGAAGAGAAAATTGTTGTCTTCAATTTGGCTATGAAGAAGGTGATTTTCGTCCATGGAAGAGAAGGAGGAGAGGAGAGTTTTGTTGAAATGAATTGTGAAGTGAGATAGAAGATAAAAGGGTTTTCTTGAACTCTTAAAATCTGAAAATTGTTTTCTACATGTTATACCCCGTGGTTCAGGCCGTGCGTATGGGGCCATGTGGAAGGAGTTAGGACTCGAAATCAGAAAACTTCGGTCAGGCCTCGTGGGCCGCAGCGGCAAGGCGGAATGGCCAGCGCCGAAATCGGGCATGGCGCCTAAAGTTCGAAGTCCGCAGGAGCGCGCCATGCGCGCCGATCGCAGGCCGCGCGCCGAGGCGGGATCTGCGAGAGTTAGTGGAAATTTCTGCACTGTTTTGTTTTAAAAGAGGCCATGGGTGGGTGACAAGTGTCCCCATCTGAAATGTTGCATGTTATATTGACCAAGTCTTGAAGACTTGGTCATCTTTTCATCTTTCATCTCTCTCTCTCTCTAAGCTAAAAAGCTCTCCCTTCTCTCTAGAAAATCAAGAGAAACTCCAAGCTTAAGAAAAATCTGAAAAGGGTGTTAAGAAGGAAAGTTAATTGCAAGCTTGTGGAGGTTGTTGTAGTGGTATTCTTGAAAAGGAGGCTAGCAAATTGTTGGAATAATTTTGGCTAAAGCTCCAAAGGTAACATTTCTTCTCTTGTAGCTAGTTATTGGTGTTGCATGTGAAGAATAAGGAATTTGTAGTGGTAAAGAATGCTCTTAGAATCATTGCATGTAAGAAAAATGGTTTGGATATGAAAGATTAGTTAAAGAGATATTATGAGCATGTTGTAGCCAACAAACCACTTTAGAATTGTTAAGTATATTGTTTTACCTATTGGGGCAGAATTTTACACACCTAAGTTTGGTTGTGTAATCCCCTTTGAAATATTGGATTGTTGGGCCTTAAATGTGGCGTTTGGTTATTGATTTCGGCATTGAAAAAGGTGGCAAAGTATGTAGAAACAAAGGAAATGCTGCCTAATTTTCCTTAGGAATTAGTAACTTGAATTTGGAATTTCTACATTGAAATTAGGGGTTAATAAACGTATTATGGTCATTATAGGTTGACATATTACGTGAGGTATTTCGGACTTAGCAAGTGGATTAACCGAAGAGGTATGTGGAACTTTCCTATCTTTTGAGCATGAGTAGTTGTATCTATGTAGTACGGTAGACGTACAAGATTCGATATCTTTCACTTGTTTTAAAGTATATTGGTACTTGTTTCATTTTAAAAGTATAAGTCTCTTGGATTTAGGGAAAATGTATTTGACAAAGGAATAACGCTAATATAATGACTTTATGGGAAGTTGGTTATATTAGTTTTTGAGAGGTTCACAAAGAAAGGTTTACTCTAATTAAAACAAGTACGGGTAAAGGATTTGAAACTAAGAAAGGTGAATTGATTTTTAGGCATTGGTTGCCTAAGGTTTTAAAGGAAATGAAGTCACTTGATTTAGAAGCTTATTATATTTCTAAAAGGAAATGTGACTTGTTTTGAAAAGAAATTGTAACTTGATACTATGGTGATTAGTATCTTGGAATTTTTGTATAAAAAGGAGTTATTTCTTAAAAGGTTAGAAGTACATGGTACTTGTGTTAAATTTCCGGATTTTCTATTAAAAGACATGTTGGTGCCTTAGGTATACTAAAATGAGAGGATATATTAATAATGTTAATAAGAAGTTAGGGGATTTCTTAACTTGCTTATGTTATGATATGATAGGCCGGTAGTGCTTATGTTATGATATGATAAGCCGGTAGTGCTTATGTTATGATATGATAGGCCGGTAGTGCTTATGTTATGATATGATAGGCCGGTAGTGCTTCTGTTATGTATGATAGCCGGATGAGCTATGTTATATATATATTATTACGGGTAAACCCCGAGTTATTCTTGTTATTCCTTTGGACATACTGACACGATGGGTGGCCCACGGGTATGCTCCAATAGGATGGTTTACTACTTATGCCATGGATTTGCTACCCATGATGCGAGTGCGGCGTTTGTACTCATGCGGATCCGATCCACAGGATCCATGCGGGTGAAATAGTCCCATGCGAGTACGGCGATGGTACTCATGCGGGTCCACAGGATCCATGCGGGTGAAATAGTCCCATGCGGGTGAAATAGTCCCATGACGAGGCGGATGACCTCATGCGGGTCCACAGGACCTATGCGGGTGAAATAGTCCCAGAAGTAGGATTGCTTAATGATACTACGGGCGAGGTACCCTGTTTTGATCATGAGCTTCCTATTTTTATGCAGTATATATATACATTTGTTACTCTCATTGTTAGTAAGACACGGTGCAAAGTAAAGCGATTTTCGCTATAACTCCAAATTATATTTTGACTTATGATATTATTACGATTTTCCGCCGCATATTTGGTACATGTTAGATCGACCTCCTTCGGGCTGCGTTCATGCCGCGAGTTGAGGTTCATAGCTTGCCGATCCGTACTCTTAGGATCACGGTTCGATTCTCGGAAGGCTCCATTTCTCGGAGGCCTCGTCTTTTAGCACGATTCCCGAGGTTGTAGACTTTTGTACATTCGGGGTATGGCGGGGCCTGTCCGTCATAGTGTTATACCTTCAGAGGCTTGTAGTCTGTCATGAATTGGGGTGTAAGGATGTAGCTGTCGTTTATTATATTTAGAGGTAGCCACTTTGGGTTAGCCTGTTTTATATTCTTATATGGTTCTTGTTTGTGAGTTTATTTCCGCTGGTTTTCTCTGATGTTGTATCACAAGGGTGCCCGGGGTAAGGCACCAGTCACGGATCCGAGGTCGGGTCGTGATAAAAGTGGTATCAGAGCAGTTAATCCTCGGAAAGGGTCTACAGGCCGTATCTAGTAGAGTCTTGATTATCGGTGTGTTGTGCACCACATCTATAATCAGGAGGCTGCAGGATACTTTACTTAACATGAGTAAAGTATATATATATATATAATTTATAGCTGTGGAGAGCATTAACAAAATCAACATGAACCACCACGCGTGAAGTCTGATCTCTGCCCGATCAGCTAAGTCATCTCGTATTTTACCGGAGTACGAGACATGAACATGATGGATTCAATAATAATCTAAAGGTGTCGTCCTCTAGCAGAACGACCATGTATTTCAGGCTATCTGAGTCGACTAGATAATCTGTGCAACTCTCAAAATATGTACTTGAAAAATAGTTGGCTTGGAAGCCTATGTATTTCATGAAATAACTTGTAAACATGATCTGAGATAGTTTAACATGAACATAAATACATAACATATATCTTGTGAGAAACATGTATAATTTCATAGGTTAAGTAATAATAATTCATGACTTGATAATTAAGAACTCATTGAATTCAAAGCATGAGTTCATGGATTACAGACAAGTTCATGACAATCATAATTGACATATCATGAATATAATAACGATAATATGATATTTATATATATAATTGAACATAGATAGGGTTATTATGAACTTGAGTAACACCCTAGATTTGAAAACTTCTTTGTCACGATTCGACCCGACGGGCCGCGACCCGACGTCCTAATTGACGCCACATCGACTGTCACTCTTAATCCATTTAATACCGAGATCTATAGAAATTTCGGCAGCACAATGTTGCATCTACAACATATCCCCAAAATATATGAGCCGGCAAGGCTGCCTTACACAACTAACTGACATATCTCAACGGGCTAGCTGACTAGGCTGCCACCAAATAACATCATGTAAACAAAGAAACAATCATAATAGGCAAGCCGGCAAGGCTGCCCCACTATATACGGGAACATCCCCAAAACAAGCACAATTATACAGCTAGCTCAACCGCATAAACGTTCTACACAAGTCCAAAACACATCTATCACCCACGACTGTCTACAGACCTCTAAGAGTACGATAGTGACATAAGACGGGACAGGACCCCGTCGTGCCCATAAAATATATACAATCAAAATAAAGAGGTTCTGTACCAAATAGCCGGCTCCGGAAAAATGGAGCTCTCCAACTGCTGAATACAGGTCCTAAACTGAAGGGTCACCTATCTGAACACCAGAACCTGCGGGCATGAACGCAGCCCCCCGGGGAAAAGGGGGTCAGTACGATAGATGTACCAAGTATGTGAAACTGAAAAATACTATAATTGAAATCATAACAGTTCAACGTATAACAGGAGGCAAGTATGAAATCAACTTAACAGTTTAACTGTGCCTTATCAAATGAGAGTAATGAAAATCAGTTCTTACCTTTTCAAAATATGCAAGTCGTGCCAAAATCATAAACTTCTATCCTCAGTATATAATAGCACGGGACTCGAACCCGTCTAAGTACTTATATATCATGGGACTCGAACCCAAGTAAGTATGTATATATCATGGGACTCGAACCCAAGTAAATATATATATCGTGGGACTCGAACCCACGTAAGTATATGGAATAATATAATGTCATGAGACTCGAACCCGCATCATGGAGAGCTAATCCATGGAATAATAATAATCCGGGAGTTGAACCCGCTTGAGACTCGAACCCAAGTAATATAATAATAATAGCCGGGACTCGAACCCGGAACATACAATATAGTGTCGGCCCTCTATGTGAGAGACTCGGTGAATGTGTAATAAGACTTGGCACGAGTAGATATCATGAGCAACTATATGCAATTAGAAATCATCTGTGACTTTCGATAATATCATCATAATAAGCTCTTTACTGAAAATCATAGGCACTTGTCATAACAATTTTCCTTTAAAACTAACTCTGTAGAAAATCATGTACGTCCGCCGTACTTTTATTAAAATCAAGTCAAATGAAAGTTTTTCACAAAGTCATGCCAAAAAAAAAGGAAGGATAGTCTCACATACCTCTTAGTCGCTCAACCAATGCAATACTAGGATGCGCCTCGTCTAGTATGTCAGCCTATAATAATAGTAATACGTTCGTCAATTCTATGATCTCTAACGTGAGTTATATCGAATAGCGACTTCCTATTTCTATAGAAATTTGGGCAGCATTTCCTCTGTTTATGTGCGTATCCACAATTTACCAATAATCCAAATCAACCAACAATTCAAATCCAACCAACAATTCAAATCAACCAATAATTCAAATCCAACCAACAATCCAAATCAAACCAATAATCACTATCATTTCAATATGTAGTCAAAATTATCTCAAACATTCCATTTACGTCGTTAGTGCGCATACCTTCTCTTTGTAATTATTCCATTTAACAACTTCAATAACCATGGCAACTACTACATTTATTTCTCATGTTAGTCAATCATTTAGTTACGTTAGAATTATTCATGGGAGCAACCCAATCTTCTAGCAACATCGCCAATTCAAGAATATGAAATTAACATTTTTCTACACTTAAATCCTTTCAAGGCATGTATAGGTAACTACCTCAATACATATGCATGTTTGTAACTGATATTTAAATATTAATTCAGCCCGTAATACATTACCATAATGTTCAATGATTTCCATCAACTTTTCGGTCATATCAACATGTTGCCTCTTAATTCTTAAAATTTCAATTCCTCTTGTAATTCCTTCATAAAATAATTATCTCTTAATTATCAAGGCTACGTCTCAATTCGCAACATGCGATTAGTGATAAGAATTTCATCACAACACTCCAATCTGATGCACATAAAGTAGTCTTCAAATTGGTCTGACAACATAATTTCATAACTCTTTAAAATTCAATTTCATATTTCAACATTCTTAAATAAACAATTTACAACTTAAATCTCAATGTTTCCTTCCAATTTGTAGCACCATAACACAATACTTCAACTACGACAACATGCAACTTCAATTATAGCATGGAAGGAAGAATTTTCATACCTTATTTTAATCCCCAAAACAGTCCCGATTTTTAGCCACTACTTTGTCAGCTGAAATTGTAACGTCCATAACTCTCTACTCCGGTATCTTATCGACGATAGGTCTGTTGTGTTGGAAACTAGACTCGACGAACTTAATTTTAGGATTTTGAAACACCCAAAAACGCCTAATATGCTAGGAGATATTCCCTTCCAAAGTTGACTACAAGTCTGCCCAGCAGTACCGATTTTGCCACTGTTTTCGCTCCAATTCTCTGGCTTCAATTTCACACTTCTTCAATTCCAAATTGACATGCAACAATCTACAATGTTAACCCATCATCTATACATGTTTTCCCTTCAAAATTCCATCTTAAAATCTGGAAATATTTGGGTTAATATTTCGGCCAGCATTGGGTATTTTCGCCACTATTTTGAGTGCTAATTTTGGGCTTAGAATTTAGATGAAGGAGTTAATCTAGGAAGAGAAAATTGTTGTCTTCAATTTGGCTATAAAGAAGGTGATTTTCGTCCATGGAAGAGAAGGAGGAGAGGAGAGTTTTGTTGAAATGAATTGTGAAGTGAGATAGAAGATAAAAGGGTTTTCTTGAACTCTTAAAATCTGAAAATTGTTTTCTACATGTTATACCCCGTGGTTCAGGCCGTGCGTATGGGGCCATGCGGAAGGAGTTAGGACTCGAAATCAGAAAACTTCGGTCAGGGGCCTCAGCGCCGCGGCGCCGGAAATCAGGGCCGCGGCGCCTAAAGTTCCGAGAGTCCGCAGGAGTTGCGGCGCCGAGGCGGGATCTGCGAGAGTTAGTGGAAATTTCTGCACTGTTTTGTTTTAAAAGAGGCCATGGGTGGGTGACAAGTGTCCCCCCCATCTGAAATGTTGCATGCCTTATATTGACCAAGTCTTGAAGACTTGGTCATCTTTTCATCTTTCATCTCTCTCTCTCTAAGCTAAAAAGCTCTCCCTTCTCTCTAGAAAATCAAGAGAAACTCCAAGCTTAAGAAAAATCTGAAAAGGGTGTTAAGAAGGAAAGTTAATTGCAAGCTTGTGGAGGTTGTTATAGTGGTATTCTTGAAAAGGAGGCTAGCAAATTGTTGGAATAATTTTGGCTAAAGCTCCAAAGGTAACATTTCTTCTCTTGTAGCTAGTTATTGGTGTTGCATGTGAAGAATAAGGAATTTGTAGTGGTAAAGAATGCTCTTAGAATCATTGCATGTAAGAAAAATGGTTTGGATATGAAGGATTGGTTAAAGAGATATTATGAGCATGTTGTAGCCTACAAACCACTTTAGAATTGTTAAGTATATTGTTTTACCTATTGGGGCAGAATTTTACACACCTAAGATTGGTTGTGTAATCCCCTTTGAAATATTGGATTGTTGGGCCTTAAATGTGGCGTTTGGTTATTGATTTCGGCCTTGAAAAAGGTGGCAAAATATGTAGAAACAAAGGAAATGCTGCCTAATTTTCCTTAGGAATTAGTAACTTGAATTTGGAATTTCTACATTGAAATTAGGGGTTAATAAACGTATTATGGTCATTATAGGTTGACATATTACGTGAGGTATTTCGGACTTAGCAAGTGGATTAACCGAAGAGGTATGTAGAACTTTTCTATCTTTTGAGCATGAGTAGTTGTATCTATGTAGTACGGTAGACGTACAAGATTCGATATCTTTCACTTGTTTTAAAGTATATTGGTACTTGTTTCATTTTAAAAGTATAAGTCCCTTGGATTTAGGGAAAATGTATTTGACAAAGGAATAACGCTAATATAATGACTTTATGGGAAGTTGGTTATATTAGTTTTTGAGAGGTTCACAAAGAAAGGTTTACTCTAATTAAAACAAGTACGGGTAAAGGATTTGAAACTAAGAAAGGTGAATTGATTTTTAGGCATTGGTTGCCTAAGGTTTTAAAGGAAATGAAGTCACTTGATTTAGAAGCTTATTATATTTCTAAAAGGAAATGTGACTTGTTTTGAAAAGAAATTGTAACTTGATACTATGGTGATTAGTATCTTGGAATTTTTGTATAAAAAGGAGTTATTTCTTAAAAGGTTAGAAGTACATGGTACTTGGGTTAAATTCCCGGATTTTCTATTAAAAGACATGTTGGTGTCTTAGGTATACTAAAATGAGATGATATATTAATAATGTTAATAAGAAGTTAGGGGATTTCTTAACTTGCTTATGTTATGATATGATAGGCCGGTAGTGCTTATGTTATGATATGATAGGCCGGTAGTGCTTATGTTATGATATGATAGGCCGGTAGTGCTTATGTTATGATATGATAGGCCGGTAGTGCTTATGTTATGTATGATAGCCGGATGAGCTATGTTATATATATATTATTACGGGTAAACCCCGGGTTATTCTTATTATTCCTTTGGACATACTGACACGATGGGTGGCCCACGGGTATGCTCCAATAGGATGGTTTACTACTTATGCCATGGATTTGCTACCCATGATGCGAGTGCGGCGTTTGTACTACGTGCGGATCCGGTCCACGGGATCCACGTGCGGGTGAAATAGTCCCGTGCGAGTACGGCGATGGTACTCATGCGGGTCCACAGGATCCATGCGGGTGAAATAGTCCCATGCGGGTGAAATAGTCCCATGACGAGGCGGATGACCTCATGCGGGTCCACAGGACCTATGCGGGTGAAATAGTCCCAGAAGTAGGATTGCTTAATGATACTACGGGCGAGGTACCCTGTTTTGATCATGAGCTTCCTATTTTTATGCAGTATATATATATACATTTGTTACTCTCATTGTTAGTAAGGCACGTGCAAAGTAAAGCGATTTTCGCCTATAACTCCGGCTTATATTTTGACTTATGATATTATTACGATTTTCCGCTTCGCATATTTGGTACATGTTGTATCCGACCTCTTGGGGCTGCGTTCATGCCGCAGTTGAGGTTCATAGCTTGGCCGATCCGCACTTAGGATCACGGTTCGGTTCTCGGAAGGCTCCATTTCTCCGGAGGCCTCGTCTTTTGGTACGATTCCCTGAGGTTGTAGACTTTTGTACATTCAGGGGGTATGGCAGGGCCCTGTCCCGTCATAGTGTTATACCTTCTTAGAGGCTTGTAGTCCTGTCATGAATTGGGGTGTAAGGATGTAACTGTTCGTTTTATTATATTTAGAGGTAGCCACTTTGGGTTAGCCTGTTTTATATTCTTATATGGTTCTTGTTTGTGAGTTTATTTCCGTTGGTTTTCTCTGATGTTGTATCACAAGGGTGCCCGGGGTAAGGCACCAGTCACGTATCTGAGGTCGGGTCGTGACACTACACTTTGGTCCATTTCTCACCAATAATTAATCTTATGTCCCAATTCTTTTAAATCTTGAAAAACTCATAAGAACTCGTATCCTCGTCGTTGTAACTTACATATTATGTTGCTAGTTCATAGCGGGAATACATATAACTATCATTTTAAATTCCCCATGTCACACACGTAGTAACCAAATTTTTTTCGGATTCACATCATTTGAATACCAACTTCCGAATTAGCTTGTATTACTATACTTTATATCCAATATCCGAATCTTATTTCTTAATGACGTTCTTAATTATCGTCTTAACTTACGAGGTTTAACATTTTCCCCCCCTTAAAAACATTCGTCCTCGAATGTTCATAATAAGTCTTATGCTAGAAGAATTTCGGCAGAGTCTCCTTTATGACTATGCCTATCCACCTGTATCCAGCAAACCAACAGATGCCTCACAGGGCCACAATATAATACACATGCAATTCACCAATTCAAAATGGTTAAGTAAAGAACCAAATTACCTGTGAATATTCAACTGAATTTTATGTAATACCTTGAATGACATTCTTTTAACCCATATTTACCTATATACCTCAGAAGGATAAGATCTTTATCTCAACAAATCTCAGGCACTTGACACAGTAAATTTACTAGAACTTGTCATTATCACCAAGAATTGTGGATATAACAAGTATGTAGCGACATAAAAGACAATGTCATCTGGTAGATACTACCCTAGCCTTGACAAATCCCATCAATCTCTACGTAGCAGTTCTGGACATCTTTCACTCTTTCTTTAATAAGAAACTCTGATAGTAGTACATAGTGTAATGTTTCCAATTTGGTACGATTATCAAATCAAATATTAGCGGTCCCACTCTTTGTTTCCCACCATATTTCTTGTTCCATGTTATCATTTACCTCAACAATCATTTTCAAGGCCTGAGAACCACCTTCCCGTTGCACATATTGAGGGTAATGCTTCTTAGAGTACATGTTCCCTAGAAAGTTAACACATAGAGAGTTGGTGGTCCTAGATTTCCATCATAGCTTTTTATACATTTGCCTTTAATATCTTCAAAATGAGGTTTGAACCCCAATCCACTATCATCCTTAGGCAAGTACATTTATAACCATGTAAACCAATGCTTAGCCTTAACATCATCCTTACTATACACCAGAAGAAAATTACAACTATTTGTATGTATATCTTTGATTACACATTTTGCAAGTCTTATAGCAGACAGTATGTGTATATGCACACTTGTGACACACTAGTAATCAACACTGCTTTACCTCATGGTGACAACAATTTTTCTTCCTAAGCATGTAACTTGTCTTTAATCTTCTTAATTAATTCAGCATAGTCTATCTTAATCTTTCTAACATGAAATACTGGATATCCTAAATACATGAATGGAAATGTTCCCCTTGTGAAATCAGTAATACATTTTCTTGCTGAATCAAGTTATTAGTAGTCTTAGCATGCATATAAACAAAACTCTCCTTTTATCGAATGGCCAGAAGCTTCTTCATACTCCTTCAAAGTCTGCCTTAACTCTTTGTAAAATCATTCTATTTGCTTCTGTTGGAAATTCTTCAAACAACTCTTCTTTAAATCTAACAATATCCTCCCTAAAACTTAGTTTCTTAAAAATATCTCCAAAAATTTCCTTACTCCATAATAATAGGGCAGTCTTGACATTCTTCAGTTTCGGTATACACGAAACAAAATCATCTTAATCAACAACAGTGTGCAAATTTTGATTTAGCGCCTAAAAGAACGCTTCATATTCCGTCCAAAACTTGAGGAATCTAAATGGTTTACTCACATGCATAGATTGATCACCATAAGTTAACAACTAAGGGGCATGGTCTAAACTTGTTCTTATTACATGTTCCACTTCCATTTGTCCAAACCAAGCTAAAATAAATGTTTGCCAATATTCTATCGAACCTCTTAAAAGTACAGTCATTATCGGCTCCTTCATTCCACTGCTTAAAAGGACTCCCTTTAAATTCAATTTCAAACATTTCACATGAATTAATATAAAATGCAAAATTCTCACGCTCTGCAGGATATATATGGAGATCGCCTATTGTCTCCCTTTCATTTATAATAACATTAAAATTCCCACTAACTAGTCAAGGATCCCTCATATCGTCAACAATATAGTATAAACTATTCCAGAGACAACCTTCCCAATGAATCACACTTTGCATATACCATAGTATATCTACCTAGTTCATGTAACTCCTTCACCAGTGAGTCCTTAAGTTTGTCATGTTAATCATCCCTCATATTATCTCTGATTAAGTTTCTCTGCTGATTAATATATTTAGGATAGACATATCCGCTTCCACTGCCCTGTTCTGCTCCACATTGGGCATCATTATCCCCTCTCGTTGGACTTGCTAACTCAGTTGTGTCTATGGCTGCGTCGACATTTGTCACTTGGCTACATCACACTGAATATCTATTATCACTTCGTTGAATTCATCTATATCTTTGTACCTCTCTTATCTGTTTTTCATCCTTCTATTATGGTCTGTAGAAATTCAGGATTCAACCTCCACCTATTAAAATATCTGAACTTATACTGAGCCTTTATGCCTACTTCCCACCTAATTAACTCAAGAGAATGTTCATATAGGCCTGGTTCCATGAAAGGCACCTTAGAAACATGTAGGTTATCATCTCATTCTTAATTAGTAAGTGTTGCTATACACCCTGCTTGCCACTCATTTCACCATAACCCGCTACCTACTGCTTAAAATCCCTTATCTCAGCCTGACACTTCACTCTTCTATTTCATTTTAATGCCTAGTTGAAATCACTCATTATTGCTTATGGTCCTTGTATCTGGCCATGTAACCTTCCAATATCTATTAACATTTCATTTTAAGAGCCACATCATTAAACGCATTCACCAAGGTCATATGAAAACTTTTATTTATACCCCTATGTGTCACCCCGCAATGTTCCAACTATTTTGTACAGCTTTTAATATCTACCTCATCGAGATGAGGCTTCCAAGAGACCAAATAACACCATCTTAGTATTCTGCGTGAACCAATGCATTGAAACTGTACATGAATACATACCTTGGTTACCAATCCTTCAAATAACTTCTTAACTGAAAATATGAACTCCAGAGGTTACAATATTTAAAATGCTTGACACAACTATACACTAATAGGATGCTCATCATTCCCAAATTCTAAGTCATTTGCGAAAGAAACTCAATTAATCCCTATGTCCAATACTTCCCAACATTCGGTCCAAAGTAAGAAAAATGCTTTCATTCTTATATATCAATCTTATTATTCTAGAAGTAATATCCCCTTCTCATTCTTACATGGAAACAATATTCTTTTGCAGTTTCCTACCTTCACATAGTCCAACAACATGGTATACCCTAAAACAGTCACAGATTCTAACAATTAGCGCTCAAAATTTAATTAGAGGTATGAAGGAGAAAATAATATGTAAGCTTCATTTTCTATCTTTGGAATGAAAAGTTCAATCTTTGTAACTATAGAGCAGATAACGTAGCATAACTGGGTAACAATTCGTAAGATAGATACTACTGCAATTCATTTCACAAGTCGATACTTCATTCATGGTCTGGAAGGGATCTCTTCACTACTCATAATTATAAACAACTTCATTTCTTTTAACACTTGTTCACTCATTTCTTACTTGTCGTACTTTCCATAATTCCAACACATTCTAGTATACATACGTAATCTCGGACATTGCTCCTGGTTCTAATCCCTGATGATATCATCCCTTAAGTGATGAATTGTTAACTTATTTTCTTATTTGGTACGTAAAAGATTCTGAAGAGTTACATTATCTGACGTTGACCTAGTATCTCCAAACCTGATCATCATACTTCTATTCAAATTCTTCCACTTTCCTTATGGCTTGACACACCAGGTCAAGTCCGATTTACTCTGATTTTCCCCTTCCGAGCCACTGTCGCTGTCTTTTGGAACATAACTGCAACCACAATAATTATTAGGAAGAGGGGGGGGATTATCCTATTGACATAGCTCTATTGCACGATCTATGAGATGAAAGAGTAGAAACTAATCCTAAATGTTCGGCAGCCTCCTGTGTATAAGTATGGTGCACAACATACCCATACACAAGACTCTACTAGACACGGTCTGTAGACATTCCGAGGACTAACTGCTCGGATACCACTTTTGTCACGACTCGACCCGACGGGCCGCGACCCGACGTCTTAATTGGACGTCATTACTGACCTGTCACTCTTAATCCATTTAATACCGAGATATATAGAAATTTCGGCAGCACAATGTTGCATCTACAACATATCCCCAAAATATGTGAGCCGACAAGGCTGCCTTACACAACTAACTGACATATCTCAACGGGCTAGCTGACTAGACTGCCACCAAATAACATCATGTAAACAAAGAAACAATCATAATAGGCAAGTGCAAGGCCGCCCACTATATACGGGAACATCCCCAAAACAAGCACAATTATACAGCTAGCTCAACCGCATAAACGTTCTACACAAGTCCAAAACACATCTATCACCCACGACTGTCTACAGACCTCTAAGAGTACGATAGTGACATAAGACGGGACATGACCCCGTCGTGCCCATAAAATATATACAATCAAAATAAAGAGGTTCTCAGATAATGCCGGCCCTAAAAATGGAGTTTCCAAGCCGAATACAGTGTCCTAAATCTGCGGTCACCTATGTGAACACCAGAACCTGCGGGAATGAACGCATCCCCCCGGGGAAAAGGGGTCGACGATAGATGTACCAAGTATGTGAAATCAAAAATACTATAATTGAAATCATAATGATTCAACGTATAACATGAGGCAAGTATGAAATCAACTTAACGATAACTGTTTTAACAAATGAGAGTAATGAAAATCAGTTCTTACCTTTTCAAAATATGCAAGTCGTGCCAAAATCATAAACTTCTATCCTCAGTATATAATAGCACGGGACTCGAACCCGTCTAAGTACTTATATATCATGGGACTCGAACCCAAGTAAGTATGTATATATCATGGGACTCGAACTCAAGTAAGTATATATATCGTGGGACTCGAACCCACGTAAGTATATGGAATAATATAATGTCATGGGACTCGAACCCGCATCATGGAGAGCTAATCCATGAAATAATAATAATCCGGGAGTTGAACCCGCTTGGGACTCGAACCCAAGTAATATAATAATAATAGCCGGGACTCGAACCCGGAACATACAATATAGTGCCGACCCTCTATGTGAGAGACTCGGTGAATGTGTAATAAGACTTGGCACGAGTAGATATCATGAGCAACTATATACAATTAGAAATCATCTGTGACTTTCGATAATATCATCATAATAAGCTCTTTACTGAAAATCATAGGCACTTGTCATAACAATTTTCCTTTAAAACTAACTCTGTAGAAAATCATGTACGTCCGCCGTACTTTTATTAAAATCAAGTCAAATGAAAGTTTTTCACAAAGTCATGCCAAAAAAAAGGAAGGATAGTCTCACATACCTCTTAGTCGCTCAACCAATGCAATACTAGGATGCGCCTCGTCTAGTATGTCAGCCTATAATAATAGTAATACGTTCGTCAATTCTATGATCTCTAACGTGAGTTATATCGAATAGCGACTTCCTATTTCTATAGAAATTTGGGCGATTTCTCTGTTTATGTGCGTATCCACAATTTACCAATAATCCAAATCAACCAACAATTCAAATCCAACCAACAATTCAAATCAACCAATAATTCAAATCCAACCAACAATTCAAATCAAACCAATAATCACTATCATTTCAATATGTAGTCAAAATTATCTCAAACATTCCATTTACGTCGTTAGTGCGCATACCTTCTCTTTGTAATTATTCCATTTAACAACTTCAATAACCATGGCAACTACTACATTTATTTCTCATGTTAGTCAATCATTTAGTTACGTTAGAATTATTCATGGGAGCAACCCAATCTTCTAGCAACATCGCCAATTCAAGAATATGAAATTAACATTTTTCTACACTTAAATCCTTTCAAGGCATGTATAGGTAACTACCTCAATACATATGCATGTTTGTAACTGATATTTAAATACTAATTCAGCCCGTAATACATTACCATAATGTTCAATGATTTCCATCAACGTTTCGGTCATATCAATATGTTGCCTCTTAATTCTTAAAATTTCAATTCCTCTTGTAATTCCTTCATAAAATAATTATCTCTTAATTATCAAGGCTATGTCTCAATTCGCAACATGCGATTAGTGATAAGAATTTCATCACAACACTCCAATATGATGCACATAAAGTAGTCTTCAAATTGGTCTGACAACATAATTTCATAACTCTTTAAAATTCAATTTCATATTTCAACATTCTTAAATAAACAATTTACAACTTAAATCTCAATGTTTCCTTCCAATTTGTAGCACCATAACACAATACTTCAACTACGACAACATGCAACTTCAATTATAGCATGGAAGGAAGAATTTTCATACCTTATTTTAATCCCCAAAACAGTCCCGATTTTTAGCCACGGCTTTGTCAGCTGAAATTGTAACGTCCATAACTCTCTATTCCGGTATCCTATCGATGATAGGTCTGTTGTGTTGGAAACTAGACTCGACGAACTTCATTTTAGGCTTTTGAAACACCCACAATCGCCTAATATGCTAGGAGATATTCCCTTCCAAAGTTGACTACAAATCTGCCCAAAGATACCGATTTTGCCATCGCTTTTCGCTCCAATTTTCTGGCTTCAATTTCACACTTCTTCAATTCCAAATCGACATGCAACAATCTACAATGTTAACCCATCATCTATACATGTTTTCCCTTCAAAATTCCATCTTAAAATCTGGAAATATTTGGGTTAATATTTCGGCCAGCATTGGGTATTTTCGCCACTATTTTGAGTGCTAATTTTGGGCTTAGAATTTAGATGAAGGAGTTAATCTAGGAAGAGAAAATTGTTGTCTTCAATTTGGCAATGAAGAAGGTGATTTTCGTCCATGGAAGAGAAGGAGGAGAGGAGAGTTTTGTTGAAATGAATTGTGAAGTGAGATAGAAGATAAAAGGGTTTTCTTGAACTCTTAAAATCTGAAAATTGTTTTCTACACTTTGGTCCACTTCTCACCAATAATTAATCTTATGTCCCAATTCTTTTAAATCTTGAAAAACTCATAAGAACTCGTATCCTCGTCGTTGTAACTTACATACTATGTTGCTAGTTCATAGCGGGAATACATATAACTATCATTTTAAATTCCCCATGTCACACACGTAGTAACCAAAATTTTTTCGGATTCACATCATTTGAATACCAACATCCGAATTAGCTTGTATTACTATACTTTATATCCAATATCCGAATCTTATTTCTTAATGACGTTCTTAATTATCGTCTTAACTTACGAGGTGTAACATTCTTGTTTCATGGATTACATGTGGCGTGGGGGAGAATAATGATGTCCCCATATGGATGGAAGCTCTACATACCTGACTTGCTTCCAAACTTGTATTAAAATTTTGACTTTGAAGAAGCACTCCAAAGATTGCACCTTGTGTTATACCCCGTAGTTCTGACCCTACGTATGAGAGCGTACGAAAGCATGTAAGACTTAAAATTTTCAAAGGATAGGTTGACGGATTATTCCGGGCGAGTTTTAGTCAACTTTGAGGCGGGTTATGACCCGATTCGTTGAGAGTTCCTAAGTATTTTAAAGACCTAGGGCGTAGTTCGTTGAGTCTAGATTCCAACGCAACCAACCGTTCGTCGATAGGGCGTAGGAGTAGAAAGTTATGAGAGTTACAAGTTCAGCGCAATGCGGCGTAAATGCGTTTTAGGCAAAGCGCGGGGCCGCGGCGCGGATGCAGGCCGCGCGCCTAAAGCATCGAGGGTCGCTGAAGTTGCAGCGCGCGCCAGATGACAGGGTCGCGCGCAAAAGTTCAGAGAGCCTGTGGAAGTTTCAGGCGCGGGATTTTGGGCGAAAAACTTAAAAGTCGATTTTTCTTTTAAAAGACCTTGGGAGGTGACAAGTGTCCCCATCTGATTTCTTGCATGCAATATATTGACCAAGTCTTGAAGACTTGGTCATCTTCCAATTTCCCTCTCTCTCTAAAGCTTTAGCTCTCCCTTCTCTCTAAGTTTCCAAGAGAATTTCTAAGCCTAAAGAAAATCTGAAAAGTGTGATAGGAAGGTAAGGTTATTACAAGCTTGTGAAGACTATTGTGGTGATATTCTTGGAGTAGAGGCTAGCAATTGTTGGAGTAAATTGGCTAAAAGCTCTAAGGTAACCATTCTTCTTTTATAGTTGGTATTTGGTATTGCATGTTAAGTAGGAAGAACTTTTAGTTGGAAATAAGGCCCTTAGATGGATTGCATGTGAGAAATGTGGTTGGAATATGAAGGGATTGGTTAAAAGAACAAATGAGCATGTTGTAGCCTAAGAACTACCTTAAACTTGTTAAAATGAATTATTGTAACTTATGGGGCAGAATTTTGGGTGTGTAATCCCCTTTGCATTGTTGGATTGTTGAGCCTTGAATGTGGCATTTGGATGATAAATTCGGCCTTGAGAAAGGTGGCAAAGTATGTAGAAACAAAGGAAATGCTGCCCAATTTTCCATAGGATTTAGTGGCTTTGAGTTAGATAATTCTACATTCAAAAAAGAGGTTAATGAACATATCAACGTTATTATAGGTTGAAATATTACTCATGGTAGTTGGACTAGCAAGTGGATTGACCAAAGAGGTATGTGAAGTTTTCCTATCTCTTGAGCATGAATAGATGAAACTATGTAGTACGGTAGACGTACAAGATTTGGTATTCTTACTTGTTTTAAGTATATAATGACTTGTTTCATTTTAAGAATGTATAATTCCCTTAGTTCGGGGAAAAGTATGATTTTACTAAAGTGTAGAGTTAATATAACAACTTTATGGGAAGTTGGTTTATTAGCTTCATAAAAGGTTAATGAGAAGAGATTTACTCTAAATAAGACAAGTATATGGAGAGGCAAATTGATTTTAAGGTATCAATTGCCCAAATGTTTTTGTGTATAAAGAAGAGTCATTTTCAAAAGAGTTGAAGTATGTAGTACTTGGGTTAAACTCCCGGTGTTCTTTTATTAAAGATATGGTTAAGTGCCTTAAGTAAACTAGAATGAGAGGTATATGAACAAGACTAATAAGAAGTTATAAGTTTTCTTAACTTATTTATTATTATGATATGATGTACAGGTAAGAGTATGTCCGGCGGGCAAGCCCCAAGATCGCCATACCACCTCCTTCAGCAAAGAGTATATCCGAGGGCAGATCCAAGATCGTTATACCATCCGCACCAAGATAAGAGTATATCCGGCGGCAAGCCCCAAGATCGTTATACCATCTGCTCCAGCAAAGAGTATATCCGAGGTACCTCAAGATCGTTATACCATCCGCCTGGTAAGAGTATATCCGGCGGGAAAGTCCTCAAGATCGTTATACCACGTGTTCGTGGATTTGCTACCCATGACGCGAGGAATACCTCACGCGAGTCCTTATGGGCTTACGCGGTGAAATAGTCCCACGCCACGGTACACTGATGCGGTGAGTACCTCACGCGGTCCACGGGACCCACGCGGTGAAATAGTCCCAGGAGTAGGATGGTTTTATTGATACTACGGGCGAGGTACCCTGTTTTGATCATGAGCCTCCTACTTTATGCAGTATTATATATATACTTATCACTCTCATTGTTAGTAAGGCACAGTAAAAGGTATTTTATTGTCTTTCATGACTCCAGCTTGCTTTTAGACTTATGATATCATATTACAGTATTTTCCCAGCTTTACATACTTGGTACATATCAGGTAATCGACCCTTCCTGGGCCGCTCATGCCGCAGGTAAGGGTAAGCAGATTGAGGATCCTCGTTCTTAGGATCACTATTCCGGTGTCAGAAGCTCCATTCCTCCGGAAGCTTATTTTTTGGTACGGATATTTCCCTGATGCTATAGGTATTTTGTACATCCAGGGGTATGGCGGGGCCCTGTCCCGCCACAGTTGTTATCTTTAGAGGTCTGTGGCCACCTATGTGTTTTGGGCTATAAGAACCAGTTGTATTATAAATACTTTATTTGAGTATGTTTATGGAAGGCAGCCTTATCGGCTGGCCAGATATGTTTTACCCTTTTTATGAAGTTATGTGTTGTGTTATGTTCCGCTGCTATTCTCTGACATATACCTTACAGGGTACCCCAGTAGGGTACTAGTCGCGGCTCCGGGGTCGGGTCGTGACACCTTGAAACCTTAAATTGGGTTTATCTTGAAACCCGTAGGTTAAGAGTAGTGAAATTCACATAGAAATTGATTATACTATGTTAGAAATCGCAAGAAAATACTTGAAAAGGACTTACCTTGGTGTAGAAGATGGTTGGAAAGAGAGAAAGGGTTTGGGAATATGAAAAACTGATTCTGAAACTAAGTCTGCATATTTATACTGTTTGTTGTCTGAGGAGTTTGACTGTCAATTCGACGGTCTGAGTCTGGACCGTCAATATTTTGACAGTTTGTCAACTTTTTGACGATCCGTATAATCGGACCGTCATGAACTTATACAATTCCATTGATTTCAAAACTTGAGGATTTAGAGACTGTGAAGATCGATGTGCCGTCAATAATTTGACGGTCCGTACAATTGATAAACAGGCCGTCAATTTCAAAGGTTCAATTGACGGTTAGCTTTGACAGGCTGTAAAATATTTTACGGTCCATACAATGTAGCGTCAATTTTCATCTGCAATGCAATGCTGAATTTGTTTTAATTTTCTACGTCCGTAGATCATGAATAAAGCTTAGTTTGAAGGTACGATGTGTTACATTATTAGTAACAAAATATCCAACAATTAACCCTTCAATAACTAATTTGTACAATTAGAGGAGTTACATGTATTGGTTAGCATTACAGTTGTCTGGAAAAAAAAAAGGCAGACAAAGGCAAGCTTTTAATATATAAGTTCTGAATTTGGAGGGACTAATTGCTAGATCTTTTCTTAATAAAAGATTAGTTAATGTATCGTTAATTCAGCTACCATAATTGTGAGGGATTGCCATTTTTTTTGGTAGAAACATATGGAAATATTCATTATTTTAATCATGGTTAACACCCTTGTTTAGTTAATTTAATCTACATCATTCATTTTAAAATGAGACATATGTCACTCATCCAAATAAGAATTTGGAGATAATAGAGATAATAGAAAATGAAGAGGGGCCAAATCCATGAAGTTCTTGGTTTAAATGAAATATTATTTCAAGTCGAGAATGCTGGTTTTAATGTGTATTTCAAATGTTTCAGATTTTGTTGCCAAACCTAAAAGTAGGGTTGGTCAGTGGGCCGGGCTCGATCCGGTCCAGATCCGATCCCGTCTCGGCCCCGATTAAATTAAAAAAAAAAATTAGCGGGTCCGGAGCTCAAACCGGGACGGGACATGGTATGGTCCCGCCCGACCCGGTTCCGCTAGGACTCGATCCGTCCCGGTCCCGCCATTTGCCAAAAATAGCCGTTGTCTAACGGCCATTTTACATTTTGGCCGTTAGACAACGGCCTTTTTTGGCTTCCCCCACTCCCCCTACCCCATTTATATTTATTTTTAATCCCTAAGTTATTATATTTACACTTTAACCCAATTTTTCAATTATAAATACCTCATTTTCTCTTCTTATTTCTCACAAATCTTCCTACATTTTCTCTAATTTCTATACAACATGAAATAATTAATAATATAAGAGGCACAAAAACAACCTTGAATGTTTTTTTACACTCTTCTTGTCTTTGTTTAATTATTTAGTTTATAAATATATATGAGTATAATACTATAATAGTATAATACTATAATAGTATAATATAAGTATATGACTATCACTATAATATGAATATATGTTACTTTGGTAGTAATTTAGTATTTTTTAATTTAGTAGAAAAATTTTAAAAAAGGCCCGCCTTCGATCTGCCTCGCCCGTCCCGACTAATCGCCCATCGACGGCAGATCGACGGACACAGATCGCCCCGCCAAGATCGGGTCCCATCCGCCCGCCCACCACCATGCCCTCCTCCGCTCCCGACTCGCTCCGACCCCGCCTATCCCGATCTCAGTGGGCTCGGTCCGACCCACTGGCCAGCCCTACCGAAAAGTAAACAACCACCTAAATGTACTTGCTACTGAAATACAGGAATGTCTTTGGACTCGTGCGAGGTGTGCTATCGCACAGGGCCCTCTGAAAAATGAAAATTTTAAGATCCCTTTTTTCATTTTTTATTAAGTAGTATTAGCCATAATTTACTGTAAAAATACATAATTTGCGGGTCTTAATTTATTTAAGGGTCCACTTTTACGAATTAGAACAGAATCCTCAAAATGTTTGAAACGGTCCTGATGAAATAAGGGAATTTATCAAATTGCACCCAAAAAAAAAGGAAATCTAATTAAACATTCAAAAACCCTCACTAAATCCTCAAATTTAGCTAATCATTTAATAATTTTCCATTACAATTACGTATTAGAGAGTCAACCGAATTAGGTAGTAAAATTTGCATAATCTCCAAAATAAGCATAATAGTCATGTGGTGTGTTGGCAAGGAGCTTGGTTTTTAAAAAATATTTACGCTTTTAAATTTTATGTTGAGTGACAAACAAATTAAAAGGAGATAAAAATGTTCACATGTTGAATTCACAGACACCCTGGTCCGGCGAACACGGGATAGAAAGTGATAAAATATTGTAACCACATCGGTGCCACTGATACTGATACCCCCTCCGACGACTCTCTCACTTGTTCCATACATACATACCAAAGATCCAATCTTTTCTTTTTTGTAGCATAATATTGTTTACCCTTTTTGTTTTTAATAAGTTCCATGCTATAGCAAAATGGTGGGTCGTAGGGAGAAGTACAGTCAATCAATAAGAGGATATAGAATTGCTGGAGCAATAGCGATCGGTGTATTATTGGGGTGTGTGTTTGCTTTCTTATATCCAAATGGATTCTTCTCTCCTCAAACTCGCCCTCTTTCTAAATCTAATATTCAGGTAACTCTTGAAATGCTGTAATCTAAGTTAGTTGCTTCCTTTGTGTTTCGAGAGTCGAACAGTTTAATTTTTACTGTGAATTCGGATATGAAATCTTTTAAGTTTTTTTTTTATAAATAAAATTTGTTATTTGGAAAGTAAGTGCTAAAAGTCATTGTAATTGACAACTCAAAATATTTAAAAGATAGTATATGAAAAAACACTTATTTGAATCTCGAAATCTGAAAGGTGCCGCATTAATGGGGACGGAGGGAGTAAGTAATACAGTTGTTTCTTAGCGTAATGTGTTAATTAATTGATGTAGTTGTTTCTTAGTGTTGTAAGTTCTTAACTCTTGTCTTTAAATTGCATTAAAGTGGTTGTTAAGTCTTGTCCGTAAGGAATTCAGTTCAGGTGAGTCTTGAAACATGGATGTAATGCAATTTGGGCTTACTTTTGTATATATTTTTCTTGATATAAAAGATGGGGTTATGATAAAATTGTGTTATTAGACTAGTAAGAACTTTGGTGATTTGTTGTCCCCTTGAAATACTGTAGTCGAAGTTAAGTAACATAGTTGTTTGCTAGTGTTGTAAGTTCTTAACTTTTGTCTTTAAATTTCATTAAAGTGGGTGTACTGTATATGAAGTTTATTAGGGTGCTGTTAGGAATTCAGTTCAGTATCTTTAGGTGAGTTTTGAAGCTTAGACATAATGCAATTTTGGATTATTCTGTATATATTCTTCTTGATATAGGAGTGGGGTTATGATAGAATTTTGAGTTATTAGACTAAGTAAGGGCTTTGGTGATTCCCCCCCCCCCCCCTTTGAAATGTTGTAATCCAAGTTAATTGATTTGCTAGTGTTATAAGTTCTTAACTGTCTTTAAATTACATTAAAGTGGTTGTAATGTATATGAAGCTTATTAGGGTGCTGTTAGGAATTCAGTTCAGTTTCTTCAGGTGAGTCTTGAAGCTTGGACATAATGCAATTTTGGCTTTTACTCCTTGTATATATTTTTCTTGATATAGGAGATGGGGTTATGATAGAATTTTGTGTTATTAGACTAAGTAAGAGCTTTAGTGATTGTTTTCCCCTTGAAATGCTGTAATCCAAGTTAATTAACATAGTTGTTTGTTAGTGTTGTAATTTCTTAACTCTTGTCTTTAAATTGCATTAAAGTGGTTGTAATGTATATGAAGTGATTTAGGGTGCTGTAAGGAATTCAGTTCAGCTCTTATCTTTTGTTAGTTGTACATGTGTATATCCCATTCCTATACAAAAAGACAATCTTGATAATGGTTATGATAGAATTGTGTGTTATTAGACTAAGAGCTTGGTGATATTTTCCCTCTTTGAAATGCTGTAATCTAAGTTAATTACTCCCGTTGTCCCAATTTATGTGGCACAGTTCGAATTTCGAGAGTCAAACAATTTAATTTTGTTTATAGTCCCGGATTAGGGTAGAAGGGTAGTAGGTAGTCGAGCGTAGTTACTTACGCTTGTAAATTGATAGTTGTAGTGTTATTTTTGTAAGCCCACCTAGCCTATCATACTAATAGACGCAATATTGCTTTATAGTCCGCTGCAATTTGATTTATGCTGATATGTGTCCTTTAGTGTACTTTGTTTAGCTTATTTACCTGCTTTAGTTACTGCTTACTTTTTCAGAATGCGCTATCATGACTTATTCGCTTTTGATACCAACATTTTCATACTGCTTTAAATTTTTTTCGACCGGCTCTGACCGTTTCTCTTGCTTTGCTTGTGCTTATGCTCTGTCTTGAGCCGAGGGTCTCTCGGAAACAACCGCTTTACCTACCAAGGTAGAGGTAAGGTCTGCGTACACTCTACCCTCCCCAGACCCCGCATTATGGGATTTCACTGAGTATGTTGTTGTTGTAAACTGTTTAATTTTGACTGGAAATTCGGTTATGAAATTGAAATAAAATTTGTTATTCGGAAACTACATAAAAAGTGCTATAAGTCACAATAATTGACAACTCAAAATATTTAAAAGATATATGGAAAAATTACACTAAAAAAAAGACTTATTTGAATCTCGAAATCTGAAAGGTGCCACATAAATTGGGACGGAAGGAGTAAGTAATACAGTTGTTTCTTAGTGTTATAAGTTCTTAACTGTCTTTAAATTGCATTAAAGTTGTTGTAATGTATATGAAGTGATTTAGGGTGCTGTTAGGAATTTAGTTTGGCTCTTATCTGTTGTTAGATGTACATGTGTATATCCCATTCCTATATAATTAAAAAAAACAAGCATTGATTATGGTTGTTGTTTTTATGTTGGACTTGATAACTGCTCGAATGTTACTTGAGCAATATTGAGAATTATTCTATAGCTCCTTAAGTTCTTTACTCTTGTCTTTAAATGCTTGGAATTGGTGTATATGGAGTGATTAGGGTGCTGTTAGGAATTTAGTTTGGCTCTCATCTGTTGTTTGATGTACATGTGTAAATCCCATTCCTATATAATAAAAAAACAAGCATTGATTATGGTTGTTGTTTTTATGTTGGACTTGATATTAAATGCTTGAATGTTACTTGATCAATGTTGAAAATTATTTATATTTTTGAAACTGGTAACTGTATCATCTATATTTCAAATGTAGCAAAACCTAGTACTGAAACCATATTTACAACACAACTCTAAATCTTACTGACCTCTTTCTATATTGAATCTAAAACATCAATAATAGTGACAGTATCATTTGAGTAGATCTGATTACACCAAAAACACAAAAGCAAGATAAAGTTTAGCTTAATCTTCTGCAACCCATTCTCCACATTCTCAAACCATCTGGAATTTCTCTTCTTCCAAATTGTCCACCAGATGCAGGCAGGGAAATTCTCCATCTGCTCCTATCCTTTGCATGTAAGCCTGTTTCCTCCCAACTTTTGAGAGCATCTGTGACCTTTCCAGGCATGGTCCAAGAGAATAGCTCCTTAAGTTCCTTACTCTGGTCTTTAAATGCTTGGAATTGGTGTATATGGAGTGTTTAGGGTGCTGTTAGGAATTCAGTTCAGCTCTTATCTTATGTTAGATGTACATGTGTATATCCATTCCTATACAAAAAGACAAATATTGATAATGGTTATTGTTGTTATGTTGGACTTGATATTAAATGCTTGAATGTTGCTTGATCAATGTTGAAAATTATTTTATAGCTCCTTAAGTTCGTTACTCTGTCTTTAAATGCTTGGAATTGGTGTATATGAAGTGATTAGGGTGCTCTTAGGAATTCAGTTCATCTCTTATCTTTTGTTAGATGTATTATGTGTATATCCCATTTATACATAAAAGACAAATCTTGATTATGGTTATTGTTGTTATGTTGGACTTGATATTAAATGCTTGAATGTTGCTTGATCAATGTTGAATTATTTTTATAGCTCATTAATTTATTTAATTCCTAGGTTGACTCATCCAATTGTGAATCTACGGAGAAGGTAAACATGATGAAATCCGAAAATAGGAGGTTGTCTGAGAAGAATGCAGAGTTGCAAAAGCAGGTGAGAGAGCTAAATCAAAAGCTTCAGGTGGCTGAGCAGGGAAATGGTCGTGCTCAGGAGCAACAACTGGTGGTGTCGAGTCAACCTCAGAAAGCTGGGCCTTTTGGAACCGTCAAAAGTTTGAGAACTAACCCTCCTGTTTTGCCTGATGAGTCGGTGAACCCTAGATTAGCAAAGCTCTTGTCAGAGATTGCAGTTAACAAAGAGGTCATAGTTGCACTAGCCAATTCAAATGTGAAATCCATGCTGGAGGTTTGGTTCAACAGTATTAAAAAAGTGGGTATTCCCAATTATCTGGTTGTGGCTTTGGATGACGCTATAGTGGATTTATGCAAGGAAAATGATGTCCCGGTTTATAAAAGAGATCCTGATGAGAATGTTGACTTTATTGGGAAAAGTGGAGGCAACCATGCTGTCTCAGGGTTGAAGTTTCGAATTTTGAGGGAATTTTTGCAGCTTGGTTACGGGGTCCTCCTTTCTGATGTCGATATTGTGTATTTGCAAAATCCTTTTGATCATTTATACCGGGATTCAGATGTTGAATCGATGTCAGATGGTCATAATAATATGACAGCTTATGGTTATAATGATGTTTTTGATGAACCTTCAATGGGTTGGGCTCGATATGCACATACAATGAGGATATGGGTTTATAATTCTGGTTTCTTTTATATCCGCCCAACGATTCCTTCAATCGAGCTCTTAGATCGAGTTGCTGATCGGCTTACTAAACAGCCAAATTCGTGGGACCAGGCAGTTTTCAATGAAGAATTGGCCTTTCCATCACATCCTGGGTATATTGGCCTTTATGCTTCCAGGAGAACAATGGATATATATCAGTTCATGAATAGCAAGGTCCTATTCAAAACTGTAAGAAAAGACGCTAATCTGAAGAAGCTGAAACCAGTTATAGTTCATGTTAACTATCACCCGGACAAGTTTCCTAGAATGAAAGCAGTTGTCGAGTACTATGTCAATGGCAAACAGGATGCGCTGGATGCATTCCCAGATGGTTCAGTATAATAGGCAAGCGATATCATCTGTCTTGATATTTGTCTTTTCATACAGGTAGGCTCAGTTGATTCCCCCCTTTTTGGATCAATGTGTAATACCCGACTTCTTATCAACTACGTTCAGAACTTGTATCTCTTTTAGCACAGTAGTAGTTTTATTCGAAAATTTTACACGATTTGCTCCTTTCATATTATTTGCTTTGGTTCATCTTGTCTCTTGAGTGGCTACTGAAA
Source organism: Przewalskia tangutica (assembly GCA_029844215.1). Lineage (NCBI taxonomy): Eukaryota > Viridiplantae > Streptophyta > Magnoliopsida > Solanales > Solanaceae > Przewalskia > Przewalskia tangutica. The sequence goes on from CM056737.1 coordinate 62,349,967, forward strand.
CACAACAGGATTCTAGTTGCAGGGGCATTGCAGTAAAAGCTCTGTCTGGAAAAAGAATGATCACCTACAAGCCTATTAGTAAATCAAATGACCATTAGACGGAATAGTTACCTTCTTCATTTAACATCATATAGCTGTTAGTTGATATTGTTCTTTTCAGGATGCATGTAGATATGTTAGATGACTATTATTTAGTTTTAGGTATTGAGGCATCTCGACTTCTGTTAGCATTAGAGTTTGTGATGTGGTTTCCTTGGACAAACTATATTGCCCCTTGCTGTTTGGCATGAGACTTAATAGATTTGCTTGAGTAATAGTGTCACGCCCTGACTTTTCACAAGTCTTTCTTTAGAGCGTGATGACACCTGGACCACTATATATTTTTTCAGGTGAACTATTAACTTCTTTTCTTTGTAATTTATACATGTATTTAAATGCGGAAATGATATATATACTAATAAGCAATTCAAAGTTTACAAAGAAAAATCTTGTGTGGGGCATTCCTCGAAATAATGAAACATAGTTCTTTAAACATACTTAATCTAGAATAACTTTCACCAAATCCGAAATAATGGATTGGTGAGTCAAAGTGGCTGCAGAACGATCGCTAGCCCTGTTGCGGAGCTTTTCCTCTATCGCGCTTTCCTGAAATGTGTTAAATAAAAGAGTCAGCCCTACCATCCGGGACTGAGTGAGGACCTCGCCTTAAATTCCAAAGTAATCTCTCAATATTTCAAATACAATCATATTATAACACAATAAACATGTTATGAAACAAATTTCAACACTTTCAATGTACCATATTTATTTTTCCATATGGTATATTATATATTTATTTAAAATGTGCAACCTGATTTAATGCACTTAACACATAGATTCAAAATAAGTGACCTTGAATAGCCCCAAAGACAATGTATTTAAAGTAGCCCCGAAGGTTAATGCATTTAAAATAGCCCGAAGGCAAATGTCCTTGATAGCCCGAAAGCTCCTTGAATAGCCCGAAGGCAAATGTCCTTAAATAGCCCGAAGACTCCTTGAATAGCCCGAAGGCAAATGTCCTTGAATAGCCCGAAGGCTCCTTGAATAGCTTGAAGGCTAATATATTTAAAATAGCCCGAAGGCAAATGTCCTTAAATAGCCCAAAGACTCCTTGAATAGCCCGAAGGCAAATGTCCTTGAATAGCTCGAAGGCTAATATATTTAAAATAGCCCGAAGGCTCCTTGAATAGCCGAAGCAAATGTCCTTGAATAGCTCGAAGGCTCCTTGAATTGCCCGAAGGCAAATGTCCTTGAATAGCCCGAAGGCTCCTTGAATAGCTCGAAGGCTAATATATTTAAAATAGCCTGAAGGCTCCTTGAATAGCCCGAAGGCTTCTTGAATAGCCCGAAAACAAATATCTTTAAATAGCCTCAAAGGCAATGTATTTAGATTATCAAGATTTTCATCATTTCAATTGTATGACTAAACTCATACACATATATATATTGGCACAACTTCAGAAGATTCAAATAATATTTCTTTCTTTCAACTTTCTCGCATCTCCTGTTTGTAAAGGTTATAACATTAAATCCGTAACTCCAAATAAGGTGTTTATTATGCCAAATAGAAGGCAATACTAGTATCTTTTATTATGTCAAATTCCATATGAAAGTACTTAGTGTAACTGGTACAGATTTACGAAAGAAACAACCCTATGAAATTTGTGTCGCTAGAATTTTTGTAAAATAAGACACGATATTAAAACAGTCATAAATTCTTATCCGTAAGTCGGATTAATCTCCGTAAAGTATCAAATTGTCGAGAACAGATAAATCTAGGACTTATATTCAGCAAAAACTTCCATATTTGATGCGCGATTTAATGCACACACTTTAACGCAAGTGCACATTGTCGACTCAAGTAATATAGTCTTGAAGACCGAGTTATCGTCCTCAGGGATTAGTGTTCAAGTACCAACTTCTATTCTTTGTTATCTATTTGGTGACCGATATTTGAGTTGTTGATCATGACTAATGATTATAAAGACTAATTAACTATGTGTTTACTTCAGTAATGAGGGAAATAGGGCTTCCAAGTCTCCTCAACTATCCGCTTATATTACTTATTAATGCAATAAATTATAGTTCTTCTTCTTTTGGAGATAGCAGGTTTACTAATCCGTTTTATACTCCCGTTAAGACTATATAAACACTCAACCCCAGTAGCGCTCCTTTCTACCTTTCGGTGATAAGGATGACTCTATAGGAGGATTAAGAACAAAAACCCATGTTTAACGCTACACAAGTAATTGAGGTATTTTCATCCCCAATTCGACCTATGATTACCCAACTACAACATAGTCACAATCTCCTCCTTTCGAAGTTTGATTAGAAATCATATAAATAATAATAATTAATGATCAAGTAATTACCAAGCATTCAAAACAACTATTGGATAAATCTCAACAATAAGAAGAACAACCATAAACATGCATTAATTCATAAAATAAGGTTCAAGTGAATTGACATGGAAAACCCTATATTAGAATTAGTTCCTAGCCATAGACATGACAAGAACTAATTCAATATCCAACATAAAACTGAAATAAAGTAAAAGAAAGAAAGAAAATTACAAGAGAATGGTCTCCAATCTTGAACTCTAAGATGTGTTGTGTTTGTGCAAGAAAGGGAACTCTTTAAAACTGCCTAGGGTTCTCTTTTTATAGCCTCCAAACCGCCCTTAAGGTTTTCCTTCAGGCCTGACCCATAAAATCGTCCAAAACCTGATTTTTCCCGCGTTGGCGTCGCGGCTGCCATCGGGCGTCGCGGCGCAGCCTCTGCTCGAGGCGCCGCGTCTGAACTTCCAAGGCCTTCGATATTGGGCGCCGGGCGCTCGCCTGTTGGCTGGAGGCCACGCGCCGCAATCTGTCTGCACGGTTCGCCACTTTCTCGCATTTTAAGCTCCGGAACCTCCACTTTTGCCCTATTTTCGCTCCTTTTCCGCCAAAGAGCCATTTTAACCAATTTGACTCAAAAGAAAGAAAATATATCCTAAGACGACACATATTTGTAAAAAAAAGGACAAAAGACTCACTAAAAACGACTCAAAAAGTGTATATAAAATACACTGATCAAATACCCCCAAACTTAACCTTTGCTCGCCCTCGAGCAAAGATCAAAAGAAAGAAATAAAGACTCAAGGAAAAAGAAAATAGAAAGACTCAATGACATTGATCACTTTGCTGCATCGGTGTTACTTAAAAAAACATGAAGGTTAGCAAAATAATATGCAGGAACATATAACATGAAATATTAGCACTCTAAACACATTAAGCTAGATATTTCGCAAACTCATTTTTATCATACTTAATGGAAGTCAAAATACTGAATTATGCATGTTAATTTCAAAAATCCTATGACATTTTTACTTGCTATTCTCCACTAATCATGGATATGCATATAAGAGATCTTCAGGGCTTTTAAAGGTTGTAATGTAGGCTTAGGCATGGGTAGGTAAAAATAGGCATTTAGGCTCATTTTGTGTACCATAAGCTCTTTAGCTTTTCAATGTTTCCCTTTTCTTTTGATTTCTTTTCTTCACTTCAAATCTATCTTTCCCCTCTTTTGTTTTGAGAGCGTGAAGTGTATTATAATAACAAGCACCCCCAAACTTAGGCTTTTGCCTAGTTCTTATTACTTTTTTATTGGGGTGCATCAATCTTGTTTGCTCTTTTTGTCTCTTTTTTAACACATTCTATTCCAACTATTTCACATTTTTACTTATGGCACAAGTATGAAAATATAGGGTGTCAAAGAAAAAGTTCAATATTTAGGTTCAACGGGGCTGACTAGGGATATTTTTAATGTCAGGGATAGAAAATAGTGGTAAGAATTGGCTAACAAAGAAACGCCTGAGTCATCTCCCTAACATGCACATCCTAACTATTTCGCCTCAAATAACAAGTAATCATAACACATAGGTTTTAATCATTTAGCATGCATAATTCAAGCAAGAAACCCCAATTAGACAGATTTTATGAGTTTTTTGGCATATCTAACCTAAGTGTTTAGATAGTTGTTTTTAATTCCATTACATTATTCCACCTTACTTCACTAGGTGTTTCTAGTAACTACAGCATGCATGATCTTTGACAGACAATTGTGACTCAAAAAGAAAAAAAAATTATGACTCAAAAATACACAAAACAATCAAAAAGACTCAAACATACTACAACAATAAGACACAAATAAGACACCCCCCCCCCCCCAAACTTAAATCACACATTGTCCCCAATGTGTGCAAAACTCAAAGACAATAAAAGAAAAAGACACTTACAGACTTGGTTTAAAATGGTGGTGGTGACGGTGTCATTGGATAGTGCATTGACCACTGGTTGAACAAGGAACTCATCTCATTAATTTGCTGCCTCGTTTCTTGTTGTCCTTGTATCACCGTGTCCAAACTCTGCATCATCCTTATCTGATTCTGTGGGTGGCTGGTGGCTGCTTCCTGCCGCATATTGAGCCTCTATCTCAGGCTCATCTTCGTCCATGGCGGCCTCTGCTGCCGCGCGGTGGTCTTGGTGCTCTTCGCTTCTTCTTTGGGGACTTGGAGTGCGGGAAGGAGTGCATTATCCCATATGACACAGGCAGTTGGTTTCTCTCACGAGTATCACTGGGTAGGGTTGGGACCCCATTTATGGCGCATAAACTTGTAATAAGTGAGTCATGTCCCAACCCACCTGTTGTTACCAACATGTTGGTCTCTTCAATACTTTGCACTATCTCCTTCCCCACATCAATCGTCTTCCCTGTCATAATTTCATATATCAATTTGATTCTGTCTTCTGGCACTCTGGTGAAGTGCGTTGATGGAATTAGGCGCATCGATTTAAATACAACCAACCTCGTCGCTTTGTTGAACCGACACTGCTCACCCTCTTGACCCATTTCGCAATATCAAACGCACCCGGGGTAGCATCGCGGTTCTGCGACGGTATTCCAGTCGATGTTGTTGGTGTTTCTAGACCATGTTCTGAAGTAGCTTCGGTCATCACCTCTTTCATCAACATCAATCGCTTCTAATATCGCATTGACCTCTTACGCCACGGACACATATTTTCCCCTCACAAAGCATCAATTGTCCACCTTCTCCGGAAGATTAGCATAAAATTCACGCACCATCACTGTGTTCATTGGTACTATCTTTCCCGGGTTTACAAATCTTTTCCACCCCATCATCTCAATCATCGCCCGAATGGGCTCATAGACATCCTCCCCCCCAAGCGAATCCCTTTGATAGTCCATTCCCCTTTCAGGGATTAAGGGCCTAGTACTAAGTTTTTTGTATCTTTCATGAGCTTGTTGGCTAATAAACCTAGTATCATCATATTGAGAGGCTGAGGTGGATGTGAAGGCTCTTCTCTTTTTGGCAGACATGGTTAGATGCAGTGTTTCCTTAGTATCACAAAAGTTGCCCAACACTATCACCCAACACTAGCAGCTACAACACCTAATACCCCCAAACTTCACTTAAGAAGCTTTTACACAACACCCACACCCTCCTTGTATATTCTTCCTCAAAATTTCACAACCAATTTTTAACACCCCAACAACTTCAACAATACAACACTCCTCCAATCTACTACCTCCTTTGACTACAGTAAAACTTTCAAGAAAAGATAAAGATTACCTTTTGACGGTGTTCTTCAAGGTTTTCTTGCTTCTAATGGTGATTTGAGGCAATGAGATCAGGTTTGTTGGTTGAGATGGTTAAGGGTTTAGGGAATTTAAGAGCTTTGGTTGTGTTTGAGTTTGGTTTATGGAAGATTTTTAGGTAAAGTGTGGATTTTTGTGGGTTTTGTGGAGAAGAAGGGTTAGGTTTCTATTTGGAATTTGGGGGAAAATCGGATTGGGGCGTCTTTTATTTTCTGGTTTCGCCACGTATGCGGCTAATTTATCGCGCTTCTTGGGAATTTCTGCGTCGCGGCCTACTGAGTAGCGCTAACCCGATTTTCTGGAATCCCTTTGTTGTTTCAGTTTTTCGCCCTCCAAATTTGTTGGTCTGCACCTGTTAACACAACACAAACACTACCTCCGTGAGACTGTTCTTAGTAAAAATTAAAGTAAAATAATTCAAAATACCTTGGGTTGCCTCCCAAGTAGCGCTGTCTTTAACGTCTTTTAGCCGGACGCAAGTTCCTTAACTCAAGAAGTGTGGGGTAGATTAACCCCACAACCAATCCATTTTTTCCACATTTTTCTTTTTCTTCTTCTGTTTCTCTTCTTAAAATTATTTTCAAGGGAAGGTGCAGGAACACATACTTGCTTTGGCGGAGGTTCAACATCATGTACTTTCTTTGGTGGGCCTATCTCCCTTGGTTTGGCTTGCACTGGCTCACAGGGGGTTCTGATGGTGCTGATTGCAAAGCACCTGCTCATGACTGGTGGCTCAATAACGTGTTTAAACACTTTAAACACCATTTCTTCGCTCTCCACCCTCAATGTCAGCTCTCATTTTTCTACATCGATCAGGGCTCTCCCTGTCGCCAAGAACGGTCTCCCCAATATGATGGGGATCTCTGCATCCTCTTCCATGTCAAGAATGAGGAAGTCCGCAGGAAAAAAGAATTTTCCTACTTTAACAAACACGTCCTCAATCTTCCCCCTTGGGTGCACCACTGTTCTATCGGCTAGTTGCAGGCTCACCGTGGTTGGTTTTGCCTCACCTAACTCCAACCGTTTAAACACTGACAAAGGCATCAAATTTATGTTTGCCCCTAAATCACAAAGGGCCCTGTTGCATGTCACCTTGCCAACTGTGCAAGGCAATGTAAAGCTCCCAGGGTCTTTTAGTTTAGGGGGCAACTTCTTCTGCAGGATAGCACTGCACTCCTCAGTCAGTGCCACCATCTCATATTCTGCTAGTTTCTTCTTCTTCCCCAAAATCTCCTTCATGGATTTAAAATAAGAAGGCATTTGCTCCAACGCCTCTATGAAGGGTATGTTGATATGTAACTTTCTGAACGTCTCCAAAAACTTGGAGAATTGTTTATCAACTACCTTCCTCTGCAATCTCTGTGGGAACGGAATCTTCTCAGTATACTCATTCTCTAGAGCTTTCTCTACTACTGGGCGAGCTTCAACCACCTTCTCTTTCTCTATTTCCACCATTTGTTCAATCGCTACCGAGGTGTATCTCGCTCCAACTGCTTACCACTTCTCATCTGCATCGCATTGTTCTCAGTGGTTCATCTCTGTTGCTTGGCGGTGTACCACGTGGCTCGTTGTTCGATAGCTTTGCTAGTTGACCCACTTGTGTTTCCAAGTTCCTGAACGAAGATCTAGTTTCTGCCATGAACTGGGACTGGGAGTTGGTAAGTGTCAACAAAGCTGCTCTCAGCTCGTCTGGCTTTTCTGGCTGAACCGGTGCATTGAATTGTTGAGAAGGTGAGGCCTGAGTGAATGGTCACGATTTTGCATCGCCTCTTTATTGATTCTGCTGCCCCTGCTCTCATCTCCATGAAAAAATTAGGTGATTCCTCCACCCTGGATTGTATGTGTTGGAGTATGGGTTGTTCTGGGGCCTCTGATAGTTACCCACAGCTTGGCACTCTGCTTGCTCGATCGGCATATTATTAGGATCTGCTGAAGGACATCTATCGAATGTATGTGGACCACCACACATTTCACAGCTCTTTGGCATCTGCACTGCATTCACTGATATTGTATGTTGTTGCAGCTACTTGGTCAACGGGGCAACTTGGGCATTCAGGGCAGTGATGGCATCTATCTCGTGAACTCCCACTGTTCTCCTTCCACTCATTTGTCTATCTTCTGTGACATGGTTATTGGTGGCCATGTCTTCTAGTAAATCGTGAGCTTCATGGGCTGTTTTCCTCATAAAGGTCCCACCTGCTGCTGCATCAATAATTGTTCTGGTTGTTCCGCTCAGCCCATTATAGAAGATGTGGACCAAGTTCCACAACTCAATACTGTGGTGTGGACACTTCCTCTATAAGTCCTTGAATCTCTCCCAAGCTTCGTATAATGACTCTCCGTCTACTTGGTAGAAATTATTCAGCTCCCCTCTCAACTTTGCTGCTTTGCATGGTGGGAAGAATTTTGCCAAAAATTTCTGTGCCAGCTCTTGCCATGTAAAAATTGAATCACCGTATGAATTTAACCATACTTTGCTCTATCCTCGAGTGAGAAGGAAAAAGCTCAACTGACGGCCATCGTGAACGCCAATTATATCGAATGTTGCACACACTCAAGAAATTAGCTATGTGCATATGAGGATCCTCCGACGGCGATCCTCCAAATCGCACTGCCGTGTCGCACTCATACTTAGAATCGCCGGTTTGATCTCAAAGTTATTTGCTCCTATTACTGGGAGCCTAATACATGTCTTTGCTTCGTTCACCCTCGGCAGCACGTAGTCTCCCAAGCTTCTTTCTGCCTGGACTTGAACTCTCTCCTCGACATCCATAGGTATTCTCCGAGGCATTCTTTGATTAGGCTGATGATCGCCTAATCCCTCATTCATATCATTATTGTTTTGTGCGCCTTCCATCTCTTTTACAGCTGAAATCCGTTGGTTCCTTCTGTTCTGTTTACAGGTTTTCTCAATCTCTGGATTGAAGGGAACAAGAGTGTCTGCTCCTCTTCTCCTTCGCATAAACTGAGTTCCTGAAACAGATCAAAAACAGACAAACGGATCACGGCAACTGGTTCTCAAAAAAAAAACGTAAAAATAAAAAAAAAAATTAAAAAAAACCAAATTAGAAATTAAGAATAGATAAAATTGATATTGAACTATGCCTAATCCCCGGCAACGGCGCCAAAAACTTGATGCACGATTTAATGCACACACTTTAACGCAAGTGCACGTTGTCGACTCAAGTAATATAGTCTTGAAGACCGAGTTATCGCCCCGTGGATTAGTGTTCAAGTACCAACTTCTATTCTTTGTTATCTATTTGGTGACCGATATTTGAGTTGTAGATTATGACTAATGATTATAAAGACTAATTAACTATGTGTTTACTTCAGTAATGAGGAAAATAGGGATTCCAAGTCTCCTCAACTATCCGCTTATATTACTTATTAATGCAATAAATTATGGTTCTTCTTCTTTTGGAGATAGCAGGTTTACTAATCCGTTTTATACTCCCGTTAAGGCTATATAAACACTCAACCCCAGTAGCGCTCCTTTCTACCTTTCGGTGATAAGGATGACTCTATAGGAGGATTAAGAACAAAAACCCATGTTTAACGCTACACAAGTAATTGAGGTATTTTCATCCCCAATTCGACCTATGATTACCCAACTACAGCATAGTCACAACCTCCTCCTTTCGAAGTTTGATTAGAAATCATATAAATAATAATAATTAATGATCAAGTAATTACCAAGCATTCAAAACAACTATTGGATAAATCTCAACAATAAGAAGAACAACCATAAACATGCATTAATTCATAAAATAAGGTTCAAGTGAATTGACATGGAAAGCCTTATATTAGAATTAGTTTCTAGCCATAGACATGACAAGAACTAATTCAATATCCAACATAAAACTGAAATAAAGTAAAAGAAAGAAAGAAAATTACAAGAGAATGGTCTCCAATCTTGAACTCCAAGATGTGTTGTGTTTGTGCAAGAAAGGGAACTCTTTAAAACTGCCTAGGGTTCTCTTTTTATAGCCTCCAAACCGCCCTTAAGGTTTTCCTTCAGGCCTGACCCATAAAATCGTCCAAACCCTGATTTTTCCCGCGTCGGCGCCGCGTTCGTATCAGCCGCGCCGGAACTTCAAACTCTCGATGATGGCGCGCGCTGCAGCTCTGGCATGCGAGGCGCCGCGCGCTGAACTTCGAGGCCTCGATATCGGCGCCGGGCGCTGGCCTCATGTTCGGAGGCGCCGCTGCAACGTTGTCTCTGCCTGGTTCGCCACTTTCTCGCATTTTAAGCTCTGGAACCTCCACTTTTGCCCTCTTTCCGCTCCTTTTCCGTCAAAGAGCCATTTTAACCAATTTGACTTAAAAGAAAGAAAATCTATCTTAAGACGACACGTATTTGTACAAAAAAGGACAAAAGACTCACTAAAAACGACTCAAAAAGTGTATAAAAAATACACTGATCAATATTCCTTACCAATTTGTACAGTTTTTACCTTATACGTTCTGCTCCTCCGGATTTCGGTTGATCCGAGGCAGAAACTTTAAACAGTCATAACTTCCAAACCGTAAGTCGGATTTATTCCCGTAAAGTCTTAAACTGTCGGGAACAGAGTAATCTACAACTTTTATTCAGCACATAACTTTAGATTTTTTACCAATTTGTACAGGTTTTACGTTATTTGTTCTGCTCTTCCGGATTTCGATTAATCCGATGCAGAAACTTTAAACAGTCATAACTTTTAAACCGTAAGTCCGTTTTAGCCCCGCTTGGGCACAATCTGATTGAAAGTGAGAGATATAAAACTTTGTAAATTTTTATCTAATTCTAACAAGTTTAACTCGGCAAAAACAGTCATGGCTCAAACTTGTTATAAGACACTACTTATATTAATTAATTCATCACAACTTATGTTTCTAAAAACATATATTATTTTAGCATACATACTATGTTTTAACATGCATTGTAATCAAAACAAAGGATTTTACGAAGAATATGTGTGTTACACCCCGTATTTACAGGACATGTGTTAAGAACGTACGTAAGAATTCCAAATGTTAAGATTTGAGACAAGTAAAAATTTATCGAAATTATGGAATTGTCGGAAAACGTAATATTGTGACGAATGGGAGGGCGACACGTGTCACCCCCTTATGTTGCCTTGGACGAAATTAGGCATGGGCAAAAGGGTCATTTGACCCTTGTTAGGAAGACAAGTCTTGCAACTTGAAGAGCTTGACAATGTTGACTTAGTCAAAGGGGCCACTTGGCTAGATTTTTAAATGAAAATTCATCCAAACCTCACAAGTGTTCTAATCTTAACCCTCCATGTTGCTATATAGTCATCCTAAGTAGCAAGACAAGGCATTTACACTTAGAAAAATTTGAAGAACTCTTGTTCTTGCTAAGCTAGCTCTCGGGTTTGAGAGGGTATAAGGAGAAAACAATTTTGTTTGTTGTCCAATAAGCTCCACACTTTAAACCAAGGTTCATGAGGGTATTGTAAGTGTATCTCAATAGAAAAATCCCGGAAAAAGATAGTTTTCGTATTATTCGCAAGATGAAAACCTAGTTGCCTTTCTAGGTTTTGGTTGGAAGATTGAAGGAAATTTGTTGGTGTTGTTCTAAGGGTCTCAAGTAGCGGATTGGAGTGTCAAGAAGGGGCTCTAAGTTTCTAGGGAGCGACTTCGGATCTTGAAGTGGATTAAGGCTCGCTAAGGTAGCAATCTTGTTCTCTTATGTATTACAAGATTATATTTTATTGTTAGCCTTATGTCACGACCCGACTCGGCCGCATCGTACTTACCGGTACTCGTCGTATATGTCAGAGAATAACAGCGGAACATACATAACACATAACTTATAAAAAGGGTAAACATCACTGGCCAGCCGATAAGGCTGCCTTCCATAAAACATACTTAAATAAAAGTATAGTAGTACAACTGGTTCTTATAGCCCAAAACATACATGTGACCACGCACTTAAAGATAACCACGTGGCGGGACAGGGCCGCCATACCACCGAATGTACAAAATACCTATAGATCGTGGAATATCCGTACTAATAAACAAGCTTCCGAGGAATGAGCTTCGACACCGGAATAGTGATCCTAAGAACGAGGATCCACAATCGCTTACCACCTGGCATTTAACGCAGCCCCGAGAAGGGGGTCATAATATGTACCAAGTATGTAAAGTCGGAAAATACTGTAATAATGATATCATAAGTCTAAAAGTAACCTGAGTCATGGAAGACAAACAAAATACATTTTATCGTGCCTTACTATCAATGAGAGTGACAAGTGTATATAATCGCATAAAATAGGGCCTCATGATCAAAACAGGTACTCGCCTGTAGTATCAATAAGCACCCCTACTCGCGGGACTATTTCACCCGCATAGGTCATGTGGACCCGCATGAGGTATTCCTCGTGATAGTGTACCGCCGCGTGGGACTATTTCACCCGCATAAGCCCATAAGGACTCGCATGAGGTATTCCTCGCGTCGTGGGTAGCAAATCCACTAACAGGTGGTATAACGATCTTGGGACTTTCCTCGATATTCTCTTACCAAACAGATGGTATAACGATCTTGGGGCTTGCCGCCGGATATACTCTCTTACAGGCGGATGGTATAACGATCTTGGGGCTTGCCTCCGGATATACTCTTACACTGAAGAAGGTGGTATGACGATCTTGGAGCTTGCCCCTCAGACATACTCTTACCCTGGAGTCGGTGGTATAACGATCTTGGGGCCTACCCCTCAGATATACTCTTACCCTAGCTCAAATCCATCATATCATAATCATAAATAAGTTAAGAAAACTTATAACTTCTTATTAGTCTTGTTCATATACCCTCTCATTTTAGTTTACTTAAGGCACTTAATCATATCTTTAATAAAAGAAAACCAGGAATTTAACCCAAGTACTCCATACTTCAACTCTTTTAAAAGTGACTCCTTTTCATACATAAAACCTTTGGGCAATTGATGCCTTAAAATCAATTTGCCTCTTCATATACTTATCTTACTTAGAGTAAATCTCTTCTCATTAACCTTTTATGAAGCTAATAAACCAACTTCCCATAAAGTTGTTATATTAACTCTATACTTTAGTAAAATCATATTTTCCCCCTAACCAAGGGACTTATACATTCTTAAAACGAAACAAGTCATTATATACTTAAAACAAGTAAGAATACCAAATCTTGTACGTCTACCGTACTACATAGTTTCATCTATTCATGCTCAAGAGATAGGAAAACTTCACATACCTCTTTGGTCAATCCACTTGCTAAGCTCAACTACCGCAAGTAATATTTCAACCTATAATAATCATGATACGTTTGTTAACCTCTAATCTCAAAGTAGAACAATCCAAGTTCAAAGTCACTAAATTCTATGGAAAATTGGGAAGCATTTCCTTTGTTTCTACTCACTTTGCCACCTTTCTCAAGGCCGAATTTATCATCCAAACGCCACATTTAAGGCTCAACAATCCAACATTTCAAAGGGGATTACACACCTAAACTTGGGTGTGTAAAATTCTGCCCCATAAGGTACAACAATTCTCTTAACAATTCTAAGGTAGTTTTTAGGCTACAACATGCTCATAATATCTTCTTAACCAATTCTTTCATATCCAAACCACATTTCTTGCATGCAATGACTCTAAGAGCATTATTTACTACCACAAGTTCTTTCTTCTTAACATGCAACACTAGAACTAATTCTAAAGGAAGAAATGTTACCTTAAAGTTTTAGCCAAACTTATTCCAAATATTTTGCTAGCTTCCTTGCCAAGAACACCACCACAACAACACCAACAAGCTAGCTACAAGCTTCCTTCTTGTTCTTAACTTTTCAGTTTTTTCTTAGGCTTTGAATTTCCTTTGGAAATGTAGAGAGAATGAGGAGCTAATTTAGAGAGATGGAGAGGTTTGAAAGATGACCAAGTCTTCAAGACTTGGTCAATATAAGGCATGCAAGAAAAATCAGATGGGGGGGACACTTGTCACCCTCCCATGGCCTTTTTAAAGAGAAATCGGACTTTCCTAAGTTTTTCCGCCTAAAATCCCGCCGGCCATGGCGCCACACGGAGCCGCGGCGCTAAACCTGCAGCCTCTTCAACTTCCAGCGCGCTGCCTCGCTGGCATGGCGCTGCAACTTCAGCGACCTTCGATTTCCGCGCCATGCGTCAGCGCCGCGCCGCGTCGCCGCTTTGTCCAAACACATTTCTGTCCGATCAAGACCGAACTTGCAACTCTCATAACTTTCTACTCCGACGCCCTATCGGCGAATGGTTGGTTGCGTTGGAATCTAGACTCACGAACTACGCCTAGACCTTTGAAACACTTAGAACTCTCAATGTACCGGGTCATAACCCGCCTCAAAGTTGACTAAAACCCGTCCGGAACAATCCGTCAACCTATCCTTAAAAAATTTTAAGTCTTACATGCTTTCGTACGCTCTCATACGTAGGGTTCGAACTACGGGGTATAACATTCTTCCCCCCTTAGAAACATTCGTCCCGAATGTTCCTTCTAGGCTTACTCAAATCACAATATCGACATAGACCCTCTTAACTATTCTTTTGCAAATAAAAAAGCTCCACGAGCCACAACATACTGAAGCGTAAATGCTAAATCAGAACTAACAAGCAGGAAAGTGGGTTACCTGGAGGTATAGAAAATAGGTGAGGGTACTTCTTCATCATGTCATCCTCTGCTTCCCACGTCATTTCCTCCCTGCTCTCGTTCCGCCATAAGACCTTGACGGAAGCCACGTCCTTCGTCCGAAGTCGCCTAACCTGACGATCGAGTATCGCTATGGGATTCTCCTCATACGATAACTCCTCAGTCACCTGGACATCATGAATCGGGTGCACTCTAGATGGATCTCCAATACATTTCCACAACATAGACATATGAAAAACTGGATGCACCGCCTCCAGATCGGATGGAAGATCTAACTCATAGTAACCCCGCTTACCCTACGACAACTGACATGGCCCAATGTACTCGGGCTAAGCTTCCTTCTTTCCAAATCTCATCACGCCTTCACGGGCGATACCTTTAGAAAACCCAATCATCTATCTCAAATTCCAAGTGTCGACGCCGATGATCCGCATACGACTTCGCCGACTGAGCCGCTAACAACCGCTCTCGATAAGCTTCACTTTATCCATCGTGAACTAAGTCCGCCCGACTAATCGAACTTCTCCCACTCGACCACCTATCGGTGACTGCACTTCTCCCCGTATAAGGCCTCAAGCGCGCCATCCGAATCGGAATGGTAGCCGTTGTTGTAAGCAAACTCCACAAGAGGCAAATGATCCTCCCACTACCTCAAATCAATAACACAAGCCCGCAAAGATATCCTCGTTGTTCGGATAGCGCTACCGTCCGCTTGGCCCGAGGATGAAATGTCAGATCGAGACTTGTCGCGCCTTTTCTACCGCATTTTTAAACTCCTGCTTAAAAATGCAAATGTTAGAAAATAAATAATAAAATGCTAATAATGTTCAAAAATGCTTAAAGGATGCTAAAATGTTAAAAGGTGCTAAGGGATTAATTTTAAAGTAAAGGGTGCTAAAAGTGCAAAAATGCTAAAAGTGGAAAAGAGGCTAAAATTTAAAAGGGTGCTAAAATGCTAAAGGGTTGCTAGAATGCTAAGGGTTCGCGGAGTCGCCACCTAATTAATTTGGGTGAATTAGGACACCTAAATGTTTAACTAGTTTAAAGTTAAACATTACCTCCATTTTATGGTCTGCTAAACTTAGTGAGATTCTGGGTAAGGGTTCTTTATTAATCTAGAGGGAGGGGGTTAGGCACCCTCTAAGATCCGCTAACTTGCGGTTGTCCTGCCAAACCTAGGGTAATTATTATATTTTAAAAATGCAAAATAAAAGATCTTCCCGCTTAATAAAATGCTAAAAAATGCTAAAATGTTTAAAGGTGCTTAAGTCTAAAAAGGGCAAAAGGTGTTATAAATAAATAAAAGAGCCAAATGCTAAATGTTTAAAGTGCTTAAAATACTAAAGGTTGCTAAAAGGTGCTAAAAGATTGATTTTAAAGCTAAAGGGTGCTAAGAGGTGCTTAAAAGTGTTAAATGCTAAAGTGCTGAATGTTAGGAAATAGATGCTAGCATGTTAAAATGTTTAAAAGGTGCTTAAAGTATTGAAAGGGCAAAAGGTGCTATATGCTAAAGTACAAAGAATGCTAGGAAGGTGCTAAAATGTTACTAAAGTTTAAAGAGGGGCTACGAATGCAAAAACTGTTAAGATACTAGAAAGTGTTAAATGCTAAAGTGCTTTATAGACTAATTATATGCTCATGCTAGCTAAATTAATCTTGCCTAGCTGCAGATAATGTTATATAAGCGATGCTTTAAGATGATTTTTGAGAGTTTAGGAAGAAACCTGTTATGAATTTTAATACGCAAAATGTTGGTTTTATAATGCAAGTTAAATCATTTTGGCAAAAATTAGACATGCATGACAATCTTAAAAGGCAAGTAAATTAAGCGATGAACTTTAAATTTCCTTCCCCACTTATATGTTTAAAGGCTAATTATTCTAGATATCCTATTAATTACAAAGTTAAATAATTAGGCAACAAATTTCAAACAAATAGTATATAGAATTGGATATGATCGCGCTTCCAAGATGCGTGGCGACATCGTCTTATCCTATTTTGTCTTAGGAATTTCGAAGCGGGAATGCAAATGCGGGTGCGGTCGCCATTTGAAATGACTTGCGATGAGTCTCGCCAAGTGAGACTCTTTATTTTGCTCCGGTCGTGCATGTAAAAATAAAGAAAGATAAGGATTAGTATATACCCTAATTACTTGAATCATAAAATCTGTACACACATAATCTATGTTTGTACGTAATCAGCATATAAAAATGTGTAAATCAAGAATAGGATGGTGCCGTGAAATAACCAAAGAAACAAGTTATGGATGCACGCACAGCAAACAAAGATTTCGACAAGCCAATAAGTTCTAAATCATTTATCATTCTAGGCGAAACGGCGGATTATTATCGACCCTAGGCAGCAGGCCTTTGGATATGATCAGTAATCAGCAGGGAGATTTTCCTTCTTATTCTTTGGACATGTTTTAGACTGAATGTATATAGTCAGTAGGTATACTTTTAAGTAGGAACAAAGGGCACTGTAGGAGTTCCTTACTTGAACAAGTCTCAATACCAAGTTGTATCCTATATACTGCTACTACAGCGGTAATTACAAGTAAATGTAAGGCAACAGAGCTACAACTTAACATAGCATAGGCTAGCTTTCATGAGAGCTTACCACTAATGTCAATACCGCTACCATTTTATGCAAATCAATCAGGTAGGATATAGACTAGACAACCTAGGAGATGTCATATGCTAATATGGAGGTATTTTATCATCCAAACATACAGGATAAGCAAATAGATAACCCTGCAGACACGAGAGCTAAGGAAATGAACATGTGATCCTTTGCGTAATAACACTCTAAAGTGCAGAATTACTCAAGATATGATTGTCATACAAGATCCAATTCATTCTATACACTTGATATAATGACATTTAGACATATTGGGCATGAATATCTCGCATGCATAGAGAAATTGATGCATATGGACCTATCCTTCCCGAGTGAAATCTATTCAAATCGTATGCCAAACCATCTCTCGACTACCAAAGCATTTAAGATCATATTATGTCAATATACACACCCATTAAAGGAAACAGACCTAACTGGTATGAAATGCAACAGGATCAGATGATAGCAACCGATGCACACCTCCTCCGAACAAACTTAATAGATGAAATTAACACTTCATCGTTCTAATGACGCGACATAACCTTTAGATTTAGCCTCCCACTAAATGAATGCATATGAAAGCAATACGAATCGCGAAATAACACATCTTAACAAAACAGCCAAGACTTATACTCATTTGGACTAACATGATGTATACAACGACCAGTTAACTAAACCTATGGACTGCATCAAACCAACTGACTATCATCAATCCCTTTTTGCCGACACATATTTAAGCAACATATTAAGCCTAGTATTTTAAACATCAATCCTAATCGATAATTTAGAAAATCAGAATCTTGCTAAGATAAACTAAGACATATCGAACACTTACATAACGACGTTAACAAATTTATCAAGAAATATATACCAGAAAGCACATAAATTCGCATAAAGAAACAAAATTCGACAGGAAATGAGTTTACCTTCTCCGGACAGCGACCCAGGGCAGCGTATCAAGTCGTCGGTCCAGTCGACGGGTTTTGGGCTTTGCGATGCGAAACAGAGGAAGGTTTTGCTTCACGATTCCTCGTTGTATTTACTACTATGCTTTGCCCTATGTTCGACTGCCCTAATGGTTCTTAACTGCAGCTAAGGGTTCGATGCTATCTCCCCTAAGATGAACTCCATCAGTATCGGTTTCGATGCTATCTACGCCGACCGAGCCCTGCATTCGACCACGAGCTCTCTCTTATATGCTCTCCTATGCTCGCTTCGCCGTCGATGCTCTCCGTCGATTCTTCTTTGACTCTATGAGCCCCGCCTGTTCCACCCTTGTATGCGCTCAAATGTTCAGATTTATAGCTCGAGTTTGGGTTCTAATGTTGGTAAGCTTTTGGGTGATTGGTGAGATTTTGTCTTCGATTCTTATGGTAAGACTTGATTTGACGATTTATGGAAGATTTGGCAATAGGAAGGAAAGTAGATAATGGGTTTATGGTAAGAAACCGCTGGTGGTGCGTGGGTAAAGGGAAAGGAAAGTCGCCGGATTTTCCACCCTGAAAATCCGGCGAGATTCGTGGCTCGGCGGCGAGGAGCGCGGTTCTCTTTAGGGTCACGGTTTGATCTTGCGAAGAAAATAAGTGCTAAGGGTTCTGGACTTGTGGGCTGATAAGGGGAAAAGGATTGGGCCTTGGGTCGCGGGCATGCGGGTAGAGGGCGACGTGGGCTTGCGGATTGGGCAGCGTTTTATGGGTTAATTAATGGGCTGGGGTGATTGGGTATTAGTTTTAGGTTAATTATTAGTTTAATTTAAGTGGGTTATTAGTTAATTAATTAGTGGTGAGTTTTAGGTGCTATTTAATTAATTAGTAAATTAATAAATTTTGCTTAAATTGTTTAGGTGATTTATTAACCTAATTGTTATAAATGCGCGTCTATTAATGCTTAATATTTTAGAATGCGGCGCTATTATTTTAAAAACTTATTATGTGCATTATTATAAATTAAATTATTAAACTGCTTTACGTATTAATAAATGCGACTATGCTACTTGACACGACGTCATTGCTAAATTAATTATTTTATGTATTTATTAATTATTTAAGAATTACGACAAAGCTTAAAGTTAATAAATGCGGGCGCGGGACTCTAAGTGCTTAAAACTCTACGTAAGACGCGATGCCATTATTAAATTATTTATTTATGCCTGTATTTAATGTTTTATTCGCTGCATTTTATTATAAAAATCCTAAAAAATTATTTTACAAAATTAGTGTAATTTTATAGTTAATGGCTGGACGGGAGGGTCAAAATTGGGTGTCAACAAGACTCACCTGTGTCCCTAATCCCTTCTGAAAAGACCTCCAGAAGTTAGCCGAGAACTGGGCTCCTTTATCTGATATAATCGACACCGGGACTCCGTGCAGTCTCAAAATCTCTCTAATATATAATCTGGCATAGTCCTCACCGAGAACGCTGCTCGACTAAGAAAATGGTGATTTCACACCGCCGACGATAACCCAAATGGAGTCGTGCTTCCCGAGTGGAAGGTAATCCTGTAATAAAATCCATATTTACCACCTCCCACTTCCAAGTCGGAATATCGATACCGCAATGCACCACCGCTTCGTGCTCAACCTTAACTCACGACAATTCGCATCGTACGAACTCCGCAACGCCCCTCTTCGTGCCATCCCACCAATACACGATCCGAGGTCATGATACATCTTAGTCGACCGGATGAATAGAATAACGAGCACCGTGTGCCTCCCTGGCCGACGGTCCTCACACATCGGGAACACACAACCGCCCTCAAATATTAGCACCCCACCAGCGCTACTCAAATAGACTTTTCTCTTTCGAGAGTCGATCTCGCATCGCACTAATCGGATCCTCATATTGTCGCCTCTTCACCTCCTCGACGATGGAAGACTCGGCAACCTCTCGAACCCGAACTCCATCACTAACAGAATCAACCAAACGAACCCCAAGGCTCGCTAGCTGATGTAACTCTCGGACCATATCCCTCTTCTCTGGCTGAACATCGCATGGACTACCCATCGACCGCGACTAAGCGGCATCTGCAACTACATCGGCCTTCCCGTGGTAGAGAATATCAACATCGTAATCCTTAAGTAGCTCCAACCACCGCCTTCGCCGCAAGTTCACCTCCTCGGTCAAGATATACTAGAGACTCTTGTAGTCCGTGTAAATGTCCACATGAACTCCATATAAATAATGTCTCGGATCTTCAAGGCATGAATCACACCGCTAACTCAAGTCATGTGTGGGATAGTTCTTCTCATGCTTCCTGCCGCCGAGATGCATAAGTTATAACCTTGCCGTGGCCGCATCAAAGACGCACTCCAAGCCCGACACTGACGCGCCACAATAAAACCACATATCCATCTAAACCTCCGGAAGAGTAAGAATCGCTGGCCACAACTTCTCCTTTAGCAATCGGAAACTTTCTCACAAGTATCCGCCCACCGAACATAGCCGCTACGAGTTAGCTTAGTCAAAGGGGCTGAAATAAGCAAACTTCCACAAACCTCCGATAATAACTGCAAGGCCCAAAGTTGCGCACTCTCCGCTTGTAGTGGGTCCGCCAAGTCTTGATCGCTCAATCTTAGTCAGACAACCCGAATACCGGACCCGATAACATGCCCTAAGAAAGCCACGAAGCTAACTAACTCGTGACTTCGAGAACTTGGCATACAATCGCCGGCCTCGGAGGACTCTAATACCGCCCTCAAATGACCAGATGCTTCCCAGGCGCGAATACACCAAGATATCATCAATGAAAACTATAACGAACATATCCAAGAATGGCTCGAACACCCTATTCATCAAATCCATGAATATCACTGAGCGCTGGTCAAACCGAAGACATTACTCAACTCATAGTGCCCATACCGTCCCGAATGCGATCTTCGGGATGTCCGCCTCTAACTCGTACTGATGGTAACTGCACCGCAGTCTATCTTGAAAACACCTTGCTCCTCGTGAATCGTCAAACAAATCGCCAATCCCGGGAGGATATCTGTTTGATAGTTACCTTGTTCACCGTCAGAATCAATACACATACGCAGCTGGCCCCATCCTTCTTCTTTACAAATAACACCGGCGCTCCCTGCGGAGAAACACTTGATAAAGCCTTTCTCCAGAAGTCTTTCACCGTCCTTCAATTCCTTCAACTCGGTGCCATCCTCGTATGGCTAATAGATATCGGCCGAGTATCCGCGCCAAATCAATGCAAAACTCAATCTCCCTCTCAGGAGGGATACCCGGAAGCTCATCTGGGAATACATTTGAAAACTCTCTAACGACCGAATCGATCAAGATCCAGCATTCTCACCTCGGTCGAATACGAACCATATGGTAGATATACCCTTCCGCACCATCTTCCAGCCTTGAGGTAAGAAATAAACTTACCTCTACGACGCAGATTCCCTTCCACTTCCGATGGCCACGAAACCGAACCGAACTAATCTCTCTCATACCACATTGGCATAGCAAGACGCTAGCCAATCCATACCCATAATCACATCAAAGTCGGTCATATCCAACTCTATCAAGTCGTCTAGAGTCTGACGACTGTCTATAGTCACTGGGCAAGCCTTATATACCCGCCGGCTACCATCGAATCACCATCGCGTAGCCACCGCAAAATGTCTTATGGACTCGGCTCTATCCCTATTCTACCGGCAATATGAGGAGATATGTAGGACAAGGTAGAACTCGGATCTATCAAAGCATATACATCACGGCAAGAAACCAATAATGTACTGCGACATCCGTGACGCCTCCGGTCCCGCTGACCGACATAGCATATACGCGGCTCGAGGACCGCTAGAATCGAACCCCTACCACGACCTCGCGCACCTGGCCGCCCATAAGTACCACGCCCTCGGGCGTCGACCATCAAGACGAAGATCCAAAGAATGCACTTCGCTTGGCTGAACCAGAACGCCTCACGCTTGGCACGGACAATCTTCTTCGATGGCTCGCCGCCACAAGAGTAACATGCTCCCGAACCCATACGGCACTCGCCGGATGAGACCTACCGCATCGTAACGCACCGAGAGGTAGGTGGTCTCGACAGCGCCGGTTCGCCTCGAAACTCGAAGTCCCGAGCTCGACCGCCTCGAATAACTCGCTGACGACCTCCCGCCGGAAATCGAGAAGGAGCACTCTGGCCGGAATGTGGACCTAGTTCTGGCCAGGCCGCTTTAAAATCGCCACGAGAACTCGTCTCGCCTTGGGCTGGCCAAATCTAGCCGATCCCGCTCTCTCGCCTCAATCCTCGTGGCGCACGCTGCATCCCGCAATATCCATCTCGATGAAGAGCCACCCCAAGCATGCAGAATCATGACGGTCTAACCCCATCACATATCGATGAACCCCGTCGCCATGTCGGCTACTATGGTGTGCGATATTCGCCAGAGTCGAACTCAGTCAGATTTCGATAGTCCTCCCGCCCCGCCTCAAGGTCAAGAACCTATCTACGCTGGCTCTCTCACCTCGTGAGGCAATAAGTGGTCTAGAACGCCTCGTGAACTCCTCCCCATCACCGGAAGAGCATCCTCACCCTCGAAAATACCCATGACTCAAACTACCAACGCAATATCGCAGAACCTGGTAAGCTAGTATAACAGACTCGATCCCGATGACCTGGCGATACGACGGTCCGTCAGAATCGCCGGACAAACTCGCGGATCCTCCTCAAATCTCGAACCATAGAACTCAGTGGTGACGATAACTCAGAAATCCCAGAAACCGCTTGGCTCTAGGGTTGGCCGCCTGCCCTGTCGGCGCTGAAACCTCCGCAGCCTCTCTGAACTTACACCTACGGCTGCCGGCAGTGATGGAGGATTCCACGGGCAGGAGGTATATATATATATGTATTGTATATGTGTACGCCGACAGTGAGGTAGGATGCCACGCGCGCACACGAGTATGATTTATGTCACATCGCCAGGCGATGAGGGAATTCCACGCACGCTTTGATATTTGTGTGATTTGATCGCCCCGATCGGGGTAGAGTATATCGTCCCTCCAAAGTCGGATTATGTTATGAAAGATAAGTAAGTTATATGGTAATGAACTTGACGATTTTTCCTAAGTATATGCGTAAGAAAGTGACTATAACTTTTATTGAAAATGGGAAAAGATAATAAGGTACGATTAAGTTCACGAGATGGTAATGACACGGTAGGATCTGGTATGTACCACTTTTTATACTTGCCACGCCATTCTTTTGTCAGATTATGATTTGTTTATTGTACCTTATGTTCGTTCCATATTCTGCACTGTCTTGATCGACTTCTTCTGCGTTAAATGCCCGCATGTTTTAGGTAGAGTTGGTGATCCTCGCTCTTAGGATCTCGCTTGATTTTGGGAAAAAGCTCCATTTGCTCGGAGGCTTATCTCTTGGTACGGTTTTCCCGAGGTTGTAGATTCACGTATATTCGTGGTATGGCGGGCCTGTCCCGCCACTTGTTATGTTAAAACTCTTGAGGTTTGTAGTCACATATCGTGGGTCGCTTTGTTAATGTAAGGAGGCAACCGCTTGTATATGTATGTCCGCGGAAGGTAGCCTATCGGCTAACTTTGTTGTTTTATTTCGTTGTTTTATTTTATAAGTTTCATGTATGTTCACGATTATCTCTCGATGTATACTTAAGGGTGCCTGGTAGGCACTGCACGCGCCCGGCTTGGGTCGTGACAAAAGTGGTATCGAGCGATTAGTCCTCGGAAAGTGTCTACTGCATCGTGTCTAGTAGTCTTGATTATCGGTGTGTTGTGCACCACATCTATAATCGTGAGGTCGCAGACATTTAAGATTGGTTTCATTCTTCTCTCTTTGAGATCGCGGCATGAAAGTCGCCATAGTAGGTTGAATCCTCTCCGACCCTTCTTATGTAATGCTTATGCCTCCACTGGCGCGACCAGGCCCGGAAGGGCAAAGCGCGGCAGGAGGCGCTAGTGGTACGTTGAGGGTTACCAGGACTCGAGCACAGACTATGCCTGAGGTAGTAGGCGGATCGGCGAGCTCAGCCGCGCCGGCGGTATTAGAGGAGCCGAGAGCGGCAGTAGCTCCAGAGGTTCCGGTACCCGAGCCTCCAGTTCCTCAGCCAGGGGCAGAGTTTAGAGATTATGGAGAACAAATCAAACTTTTGACTAGCATAGTGGTAGGGCAGCGCCGACAGGAGCAGGTAGCTAACCCTAGAGCCGACAGTTTGAGGATTCGGGATTTTCTGGGTTGTAGTCCACCGAGGTTTTATGGTTCGAGATCTGAGGATGATCCTCAAGAGTTCGTTCAGCCTACCGGACTATGCAGTGCTTAGGGCCTCGGAGACAGAGTCGATTGTGTTAGCTTTACCGTTCTGCGATATTGCGTTGAACCGGTTTGAGTCTTGGGAGTTGTCGAGAGGTGTGTGCTCGCGCGATTTGGGATGAGTTCACGGAGGCCTTTCTTGATCACTTTTGCCTCGAATTGAGGAGAGCCCGTGTTGATAGGTTCTTGTCATTGAGGCGAATGGGAGGACCATCGTGAATACAACCGAGGTTTGACTCGTTGGCGGTATGCGCGCACACTATTGTGGCGATATGGCGATGAGTTCACCGCTATGTGATGGGCTAGACCATTATATGACATCGTGATGCTCGGAGCCGCCCTTCACCGGTATGAATATTGCCAGATGCAGCTTATGCACGCGGATCGAGGCGAGAGAGAGAGACGGCCGACGCGATCCCACCAAGAGGCTGGGACGAGGTTCCAGGTAACTTTCGAGGCGGCCTCAACGGCAGAACTAGGTCTACATCTCACCGCGCAGAGTGCTCCTTTCCGGTCTTCGGCACGAGGTTTGGTCGCCAGGATATTCGGGAGCAGTCGTGGCTCGGGTCGCAGTTCACAGATGTCCGAGGATAAGAGCGTGGAAGCCACCTTTGCCGGTGTGGTCACCGTAGTAGATTCCATTTTGGGAGTGTCGTACTACTGACACTTGTTATGCTTGCGCCAACAGGCCATTTCGCGAGATCGTCCGACCAGAGCGCAATCGCGGATAGCATACCATCGGATCGATTGGGTTCTTCGCCTTCAATAGCTAGGCGGGATGTTCATGCACGGCAGCGATGCAGGCCGTGGTGGAGGTTCCCAGTTTTAGCAGTCCTTTGAACCGCCAATATGATTTCAGGCATATTTTTGACCCCTTTAGAGACTTGTATGCATGTTAAGGTTGTTGTAAGATTAAGTGTCATGAACGAATAATATTGAGACTGTGTATGTATGCTAGAGTAACTTGTAAGTACGAGAAGATAATCCTTTTTGGGCTTATGAGGGATGGTTATGTGTGTGCGAGGTGTTAGGGCCATATGTGGCATAATTAGGTGTCATTAAGTGTAGTTTTATGAGATTATACCGAGAAATGATAGATTGAGCTCCGAAAGAACATTCGAGGACGAATGTTTCTAAGGGGGGAAGAATGTTACACCCCGTATTTATAGGACATGTGTTAAGAACGTACGTAAGAATTCCAAATATTAAGATTTGAGACTAGTAAAAATTTATCGGAATTATGAAATTGTCGGAAAACGTAATATTGTGACGAAGGGGAGGGTGACACGTGTCACCCCCCCTTATGTTGCCTTGGACGAAATTAGGCATGGGAAAAAGGGTCATTTGACCCTTGTTAGGAAGACAAGTCTTGCAACTTGAAGAGCTTGACAATGTTGACTTAGTCAAAGGGGCCACTTGGCTAGATTTTTAAATGAAAATTCATCCAAACCTCACAAGTGTTCTAATCTTAACCCTCCATGTTGTTATATAGTCAACCTAAGTAGCAAGACAAGGCATTTACACTTAGAAAAAATTGAAGAACTCTTGTTCTTGCTAAGCTAGCTCTCGGGTTTGAGAGGGTACAAGGAGAAAAAAAATTTGTTTGTTGTCCAATAAGCTCCACACTTTAAACCAAGGTTCATGAGGGTATTGTAAGTGTATCTCAATAGAAAATCCCGGAAAAAGATAGTTTTCG
Organism: Przewalskia tangutica; assembly: GCA_029844215.1. NCBI lineage: Eukaryota > Viridiplantae > Streptophyta > Magnoliopsida > Solanales > Solanaceae > Przewalskia > Przewalskia tangutica. The sequence goes on from CM056737.1 coordinate 62,375,920, forward strand.
TATTAGTCGCAAGATGAAAACCTAGTTGCCTTTCTAGGTTTTGGTTGGAAGATTGAAGGAAATTTGTTGGTGTTGTTCTAAGGGTCTCAAGTAGCGGATTGGAGTGTCAAGGAGGGGCTCTAAGTTTCTAGGGAGCGACTTCGGATCTTGAAGTGGATTAAGGCTCGCTAAGGTAGCAATCTTGTTCTCTTATGTATTACAAGATTATATTTTGTTGTTAGCCTTACATATTTGCTAGCATGAAGTATATGTGTTGAAGTTTTATAAGTATTATGGATTGATTCTAGCCTTAAATATGAAATGTCATATAAACCATTTGAAGTTGGATTACAATTTGGTCGTTAATTAGAATCGTCGCATGTTACTTACTTAAAGATTATGGTAGTTATGATCGATTGCGACTTGATATCATGTTATGCTAACAACTTGGATTGAAATGGAAATTTGATAAGAATTGGTGTTATTGTATCTCAAGTTGCTGAATTGGCCTAGTAATTTGTATTAGTTTGATATCATTTGTGGGGCGGAATTTTACACGTCTAGTAGGCGTGTAATCCCCTATTGATTAATTGCATTGTTGGGCCTTAAATGTGGCGTGTTTGGTTATTGAATTCGGCCTTGAAAAAGGTGGCAAAGTATGTAGAAACAAAGGAAGTGTTGTCCGATTTTCCGTAGAATTTAGTGACTTAGCACCTAGAATATTCTACGTTTGAAGTAAGAAGTTAATGGACGTATTATGGCCATTATAGGTTGAAGTACTAAGTATAGCGTATTCTACTTGAAAGATGAAATAGCTATCAAGGTGGAAGTGCTTTGGAGCATTTTGCTACTTGTCGATAATCATCGCGAGGTATGTGAACCTCTTCCTTCTTTTGGCATGATTCTATGTATGGAATATATATGTAGTAATATTTCATGTTCCCTTCTACTCTTAGAAGTTAAGAGGTATGTATGTGATTTACTCTATGTAAAGGTTATGTCTAGGTTATCCTAAGTTCTTACCAAGTCTTATGGGGGATGTTGGTAAGAGTCGTTAGGAGGTATTTGGAGCCAAGTTGACTTGGCTAATTTTACGGCACAAATGAGAATAAGTATCGAGCAAGCCATTGCAGCGTTAATAAAGGAAAAATGTAATGACAATTGATTATATTAAAATGAGTAGAATTCTCCATCTGCATAGAAGCTAAGATAAGACAAAATTGTATTACATTTTCTAGATCATGGCTGCTTTAATAAGATCGTTATAATCAAGTATAATCTACTCACACTCATAAGGCATATGTGCTTAACTTAAAGAATTTACGTTATGAAGTTTTAAGACTGTGAACCTTAGATTCATAAAAGGTTGAGAGACTTTATTTTCAGGTAATGAAACTTGATTCTTAAAGGAAGAATTGACTTGATTTAAGGGAAGTAACTTGTTTTAAAAGGTGTGAGTACTTGAGTTTTAAAGTTAAGAAACTTGATTTCTAAAAGTTAAGAGACTAAATGTATTTTGAAAGTTAAGAGAATTGATTTGAAAGTATATAATACTTGGTTTTAAAAAGTATATAATACTTGGTTTTAAAAAGTATAAGTCTCTTGGTTATAAAAGTAATGAGTTTGTCTAAAACCATAAAGGGTTATAACGGCTTTATGGAAAGTTGGTTATAACGGATTTATGGAAGGTTAAGAGAATGGTTTTCTCTAATAAGGTAAACAAAGAAATAACTTGAATTAAGGAAGGGCAATTATTTAAAGGTATCACTTGCTTAAAACTTTAAAGTAAGGGTCACCTGATTTAGAAGCCGAGAAATGTATTTCTAAAGTATAGTGACTTACGTGAAATGTACACAAGCCTTGATACTACGGGTGTTAGTATCTTGGGGTTTTATATAAAAAGGAATCTTTTGAAAAGAATGGAAGTACGTAGTACTTGGGGTTAAATTCCCGGATTTTTATGTGTGAAACGAAAGTGCCATGAGTTTATAAAAAATGGAAGTCTAAAGGTTTAATGAACTTGCCTATGTTTGCTTGTGATAGCTTTGAGTGCAAATATTATATGTTTACGTTGTCGTGACTCTCAGCGAGGCCGTATCGCCTTGTAAGTTTACTTGGACGCATCGACGTGATGTGGGATTCCACGGGTATGCTTCCATTATGATTGATCCTTGGACATACGCTTATACGATGTGGGATTCCGGGCATGTGACCGAGGCGGGTTAGATTCGGATTTGTTTTATTACCCATGGCCACGCTTATACGATGAGGATTCCGCACGCGACCATACTATTACGACTATTACTCCACGGGCTAGCTCCCATGAAGACATATACCCACGATGAGGATTCCGGCATGTTATATTCTTATTCCACGGGCTAGCTCTACGAAGACTGCGCACTACGATGAGGACGCCGAGGCACGTTATGACCATGCTTATACGATGAGGATTCCGCACGCATGCTGCGTTATATATATATATAGTATACGTGTCAGACGATGAGGTGATGTAGGATGCCACGCGCGTGTCACCGATTATATGTTACACCTACGGCCGCCATGATGGAGGATTCCACGCGAGGTATATATATGTATTGTATATGCATGGTACGCCGGTGAGGTAGGATGCCACGCGTACACGAGTATGATTTATGTCATAGATGGCCGTGATGAAGGAATTCCACGCACGCTTTGATATTTGTGTGATTTGATCGCGTCCCATCGGCGGGTAGTATATATGCCCTCCATAAAGGCGGATTATGTTATGAAAGATAAGTAAGTTATATGGTAATGAACTTGACGATTTTTCCTAAGTATGTACGTAAGAAAGTGACTATAACTTTTATTGAAAATGGGAAAAGATAATAAGGTACGATTAAGTTCACGAGATAGTAATGACACGGTAGGATCTGGTATGTACCCTTTTTATACTTGCACCTGTCATTCTTTTGTACAATTATGATTTGTTTATCAGACTTATTTTCCGTTCCATATTCTGCACTGTTGTCGACTTCTTGGGCCGCGTTCATGCCCGCAGTTTTAGGTACTGCAGTTGGTGATCCTTGCTCTTGGATCTCGTTGATTTTGGGAAAAGCTCCATTTGCTCCGAGGCTTATCTCTTGGTACGGTTTTCCACGATGTTGTAGATTCATGTATATTCGTGGTATGGCGGGGCCTCTCCCGCCACGATTGTTATGTTAAAACTCTTAAGGTGCGTAGTCACATATCGTGGGTCGCTTTGTTAATGTAAAGAGTCAACCGCTTGCCAGTATATGTATGTCTGGAAGGTAGCCACATCGGCTAACCTGTTTTTATTTCTGTTGTTTTATTTTATAAGTTTCATGTATGTTCATTGATTATCTCTCGATGTATACTGTAAGGGTGCCTGTGTAGGGCACCGCCATGCCCGAGTCACATGAATTAGGTATTGTATTATTTCACATTGTGGTATTGTATTATTTCACATTGTGGTCTCCTTGTTTCCACAGTTTAAACTCACGCCTGAGCGTATCATTTTGGGTGTTAAGCATGTACTTTTCAATGAATGCGGCTCTGAACTGCCCCCACGTCATCGGTGGTGACTTCGGGGATGATTTCTTCTAAAATTTCTCCACCTCACCCCTGCGTCATCCATAATTTATCGTTGCACATCTCATTCAACAATCTTTTGAAGGAGGTAGTACGAGAACCAAGTCTTTGAAAAGACTCAAGATAGGCACGAGAAGAGTATGAAGAAATTGAAACTGTTTAGGATATTAATTAAGGAAGGTGGATGAAGACCTTAGGAAAAGGTATCTAAGTTCACCCCTCTCCCTACGGTCGAGTTAGCCCATGACCTCAAGATCAAGAAGAGCCAGTCAATTCCGTTCACTTATTAGTAAGGTGGCGCGCACACCGTCGCAATAAGTAACCGTTCAAACACCCAACTCAATGAAATTTCCTAGAATCTTCTAACCTGGTTTAGCTCTGATACCAACTTGTCACGCCCTGACTTTTCACAAGTCTTTCCTTAGGGCGTGATGACACATGGACAACTATACCTTTTCCAGGCGAACCATTAACTTCTTTTCTTTCTAATTTATACATGTATTTAAATGCGAAAATAATATATATACTAATAAGCAATTCAAAGTTTACAAAAAAAAATCTAGTGTGGGGCATTCCCCGAAATAATGAAACATAGTTCTTTAAACATATTTAATCTAGAATAACTTTCACCAAATCCGAAATAATGGATTGGTGGGTCAAAGAGGTTGCAGGACGATCGCTAGCCCTGTTGCGAAGCTTTTCCTCTATCTCGCTTTCCTAAAATGTGTTAAATAAAAGAGTCAGTCGTACCATCCGGGGATGAGTGAGGACCTCACCTTAAATTCCAAAGTAATCTCTCAATATTTCAAATACAATCATATTATAACACAATAAACATGTTATGAAACAAACTTCAACACTTTCAATGTACCACATTTCAATATTCACATAATATTTTTCTCTTTCAACTCATTTCAGGAAATACCCCGTTTAACCAACATACATATTTATTTTTCCATTTAGTATATTATATATTTATTTAAAATGTGCAACATGATTTAATGCACTTAACACATAGATTCAAAACAAGTGACCTTGAATAGCCCCGAAAACAATGTATTTAAAGTAGTCCCGAAGGTAAATGCATTTAAAATAGCCCGAAGGCAAATGTCCTTGAATAGCCCGAAGGCAAATGTCCTTAAATAGGAAGACTCCTTGAATATCCCGAAGGCAAATGCCCTTGAATAGCTCGAAGACTCCTTGAATAGCTCGAAGGTTAATATATTTAAAATAGCCCGAAGGCAAAAGTCCTTGAATAGCCCGAAGGCTAATATATTTAAAATAGCCCGAAGGCTCCTTGAATAGCCCAAAGACTAATATATTTAAAATAGCCCGAAGGCTCCTTGAATAGCTCGAAGGCTAATATATTTAAAATTGCCCGAAGGCTCCTTGAATAGCCCGAAGGCAAATATCCTTAAATAGCCCCAAAGACAATGTATTTAGATTATCAAGATTTTCATCATTTCAATTGTATGACTAAACTCATACACATATATATATATATATATATATATATATATATTGGCACAACTTCAGAAGATTCAAATAATATTTCTTTCTTTACTTTCTCGCATCTCCTGCTTGTAAAGGTTATAACATTAAATCCGTAACTCCAAATAAGGTGTTTATTATGCCAAATAGAAGGCAATACTAGTATCTTTTATTATGTCAAATTCCATATGAAAATACTTAGTATAACTGGTACAGATTTACGAAAGAAACAACCCTATGAAATCTGTGTCGCTAGAATTTTTGTAAAATAAGACACGATATTAAAACAGTCATAAATTCTTATCCGTAAGTCAGATTAATCTCCGTAAAATATCAAATTGTCTAGAACAGATAAATCTAGGAGTTATATTCAGCACAAACTTCCATATTCCTTACCAATTTGTACAATTTGTACCTTATACGTTCTGCTCCTCCGGATTTCAGTTGATCCTGAGGCAGAAACTTTAAACAGTCATAACTTCCAAACCGTAAGTCGGATTTATTTCCGTAAAGTCTCAAACTGTCGGGAACAGAGTAATCTACAACTTTTATTCAGCACATAACTTTAGATTCTTTACCAATTTGTACAGGTTTTACATTATTTGTTCTGCTCTTCCGGATTTCGGTTAATCCGATGCAGAAACTTTAAACAGTCATAACTTTCAAACCGTAAGTCCGTTTTAGCCCCGCTTGGGCAAAATCTGATCTAAAGTGAGAGATATACAACCTTGTAAATTTTCATCCAATTCTAACAAGTTTAACTCCGCAAAAACAGTCATGGCTCAAACTTGTTATAAGACACTAATATTAATTAATTCATCACAACTTATGTTTCTAAAAACATATATTATTTTAGCATGCATACTATGTTTTAACATGCATTGTAATCAAAACAAAGGATTTACTAAGGATATGTGAGTGAGAAAAACTCACCTTTGTTGCTTCGTAATCGTGAATGAACTTTCACTTCAACTTATACTTCAACCAAACCTTTATTTGAGACTTCTTAATTGCTTTCTTTAATCTTCGTTCTCTGAAATTTTTGTTTTTTTTCTTTTTCCCTCAGCCTTGCCTTCTGTTTTGTGTATGCATAGATATATATTTTTGTATTGTGTGTGCCATATGTGTTTGTGTCGTGTGTGTGTTATGTAAATGTGCAAGCTGCACAATTTTTGGGACGTGGAGAGTGGGGGAGTGGGAGGAAAATGGAGGAGTTATGGTGTGTGTTTTTTTATTTCTTTTCTGTTTTGTTTTGGTTTTTTTTTAAAATTTTTCAAGACTTTACATTCTCACCTCCTTAAACAACATTCGTCCTCGAATGTGAATAAGGATGTAACAAAACACATGCACCGAATTTTTCAAGACTTTACATTCTCACCTTCTTAAACAACATTCGTTCTCGAATGTGAATAAGAATGTAACAAAACACATGCATCGAATTTTTCAAGACTTTACAAATAGTTACAAATTATATTGTCTCTGTTCATAAAAAGGTTATTGTCTGATTAGGTACTTCAATTTAGCACTTTTTGATTTCAATACAGTTGTTACCATGTCAATATATACATATGTGCTATCATGACGTATTCGATTCTGTTATAATCATGTTCATATTGCTTTAATTTCTTATCTGCCGTTTCTCTTGCGTTGTGTTGCTTGCTTCTGATTATGTTTTGTCTTGAGCCGAGGGTCTTCCGGAAACAGCCGTTCTACCTACCAAGGTAGAGGTAAAGTCTGTGTACACTCTACCCTCCTCAGATCCCATATTGTTGAATTTTACTGTGTATGTTGTTGTTGTTGTTACTCGTTTGGTACTCCATTTGGAGAACTTAGTAGAGACCGTATTAGATGTACAGAGAACTTAGTGGAGACTGTATTAGATATCTATCGGATAGTCAAACATTTCTTACTCGTTTTGGCATTCTGTATTAACAATTTTCGTATTAACAATACATTATTTATCGTATAACTCAGCAAGAAGAAAGATGGCGTTGCAATTTTATGTATTATTTATCGTATACATCACTTGTCGTATTTACTCAATACAAGAAGAAAGATGGTGTTGTTATTACTATGTAAAAACTCTCATATGACTATAGTATATCGCTTTCTATGTGAGTATATCAAAATTCAAATTCAGTGTTGAAGTTGGAAATAGAAAAAGCTAATCTAGTTTAGACAAAATATGATCTTCTCTTAGAGTCTGTGCATGCCGTGTTTTAGTGCAATCAACCAGACAACAAGAAGCCATAATTTTCAGTTTTAACAAAATGATTTTCCAACTAATATAAGATGATCTCCTAGATGCATTTTAGGTTGGTAGATTGACATTTTCAGGACTGTGAAAAATATCCATATGTCAGAGCATCATTTCATTACAATACTGGAAAAAAGGAGATGCCAATACATATGCCAATACGAGGCCTGTTTTCCGAATACGTGATACATGTTTCTAAGTTAACATAAGAAAAGAAAAAAAAAGAAATTAAGATGTAATGCTAGACTTTATAAGACTGGATAATGGGTACTGCAGGAGTTCATTCATAGTAACTAATCTGAGACATCAACAAACTCGGGTGATTCAACAGTAGTCTCTTCAGATGGAGTTTTAGGAAAAGAGCTGTCACTGTCATCATCGTCATTATTGCCATCATTTTCTTCCTCGTTTTCACTCGCATCACCACCATCACTGTCATTGTCATTATTATTGCCATCATTTTCTTCTTCAATTTCACCCGCATCATCACCATCACTGTCATCACCGCCACCATTTTCTTCCTCAATTTCACCCTCATCACTGTCATCGTCATCATTTTCACTCTCATCGCCAGCACCTTCGTCATCACGTCATTTCCGTCATTTTCAGCTTCAGAAGGGGCCTCATCACCGTCATTTTCAGCTTCAGAAGGGGCCTCAAAATCCGCGTAGAGATGAGAGCCATCTTGGACCTCGCTAACACGTTTTTATCATCATCCAACAAGAGATGATCACCATCTCTGTTGAGATGCAGGATGAGGCGATCACCTGGAAGGTTTTCTTGGACTTGTATTCTTGTCTTCAAATGTAGCACTGTCGAGTCATCTTCTACTGTGATATGAAAGGTAGTCCCTGTCACAACCTGTACCACCAGCTGCATTTTTTTTCTCTTGTTTGTGTTGAGTGCTTGTTTTTTTTTCCTGTGTGTTGAGTGCTTGTTCTGAGTGAGATTTTCATGGATTATAAAGAAGGTTTTCACAAGAACTGCATTCTTGAGATGAGTCTTACAATTTGCATTGCCTGGAATAATGGAATAGTTATGACTAGTGAGAAACTCAAGTCATGAAAATCATGGTGGGATCAGTTCTTGTTCTTCAGAATTGGTTACTATAGTTAGTCTACGTTTTTAACTATGCATGAATATTGGCCAGAATCATATCACAAATATCAAATGAGTTATGTCAGACAGTCATGGTGTTGCTGTTGGCTGCAAAAATGGCTGTAACGTTAAATTATGCAATGGAAAGTTAAATCAAAATGTGAAAATTTCAAGAAGAAATCGGAAAAATGTTGATATTAGGGTCCCAAAGCTCAGGAAGTCCAGCCACTAATCTCCCCATCCACACGTATAAAGTGTCTAACAATGTCATTATAGTAAAAAATCATAATTAAATCTTGTTGTTTGGGTTTCATAAATCTTGTTTTGTCCACGGTCTTGTCCAACTACCATTGTAGTTTCGCAAACATTCCATCCCTCTCCTCAAACAAATGGTGGTTTAAGAAATTAATGATCCCGAATAGAATGAAGCACTTTAAAAGTTCTGCTCATTTAACTAAAAGCATCAAATTTTCAATTGTCATCAATAGCTCAGATAACTTTGTGGTAGAACAACAATAACATATCCAGTGTAATTCCACACAGTGGGGTCCGGAGAAGGTAAAATGTGGGCGCAGACTTTATCCCTATCTTGGGAGGTAGGTTGTTCCCGAAAGACCCTCGGCTCAAGAGAAAACATGATAAAATAATGATTATACGGTTTGAACAAAGTAAAATAAAGAGATCATGATAAAATACTATAGATTCAACTAATCTATAGTATTAAATACATATTCAGCTAATCAATAGATATTACATTATTAGGTAATTGGTGTTGGACAACAGAGCCACAGAAGTTAATATATGTATCAAAACTTCTCATGCAGTTCAAAGGCCACAACAATGGGTTGACAATATCTATTATAAAATGAATAGAAACTTTACAGTAATGAAAGAGTCTGAGTCATCGTAGACTTAGAGCAAATGTTATGGCATAAATATTCATCTCGCCGAAAAGTATTTTCCACTACAGTCAATTATAACGGAAGACATGTTCATTTTAAATGAGACTTGTATTAAATTTTGGGGAACATTTTAATTCAGGGTTTTAACCAAGATCAACTCTAGCGTGCTTTATCAAATAAAACATCTTAACTATCATGCAAAGTCAATTAAGCACATATTGGGCACCGCCTCCCCAAGCATGATATTAAACGGTTTAAACACATACTGGGCGCCGCGTACCCAAACAATTATTTGCGGCGTTAGCAAGGCAGAAGCCTTTCGGCTTCTGTTGTGCATTAGGATCGCGGCGCCTACTGTCCAGTAAGTCCAGAATTTTAAAACAAAGCTTTTAATCTCGAATTTTGGACAGGAGCCGCGACTCCTGCCTGTCATCGTGACGCTGCGGCGCTCCACCATGGAGTCGCGCCGCCGCCCTACCATAGGGTTGCGACGCCGACGTCCTGACATAATGTTTCTGTGTTGATTTTTTTCCAAGAAAATCGTCCAAACGCTATTATCAATAACGCACATATCGACCATCATCCATTCCTACACGTTCTTCGTCGTGCATCATGTTCGCATTGAACCGGTTATCTGCACTTTGGCTTAATTCGAGTTAGAACGGAATGACCTCCTCGATTTAGCGTAGTTGATAATTTAGGGTGACAATAAAAGTTAACTATTCAGTCAAGGTATGTACGATTTCAAGAAGCCTTGTTTTAATTCTGTTTAAAATCAATTTTTATGTTTAACCCATATTATTATCTTATTCAATTGTTATATAATCATTGAACTAACCTGAGCTCTGATACCAATGTAGGGTTTTGTTGGGTTAAAAAATATCTAAATAATGCACAACGGAAGTTTAAAATTTTATTTACTTACCCAACAATTTCTTCTGATATGGTTATATGACAATCGAAACCTGTAAAGACTTAAACAATAATACTTATAGGTTGTTAGTCTAGAATCTTTACTTAGGGTGTACACACGACTGTCCATTTGATTGAAAGCACTATGTTGAAGTGTATTCCTCTGTCAAGAAAGCCAGGAAATCTTGACAGAGGTTTGAGAGATTTTTATTCAAAACTCTAAGTCTGGAATTGATTTAGAATCAGTATGTAAAACTTATGTGGTAGTGTTGTTTATATAGGAGAGATTGGGTAAAAAATCATATTAAGGTTGGGCTCTAAGCCTGACCCAAAAACCAAGGTGCAGTGGGTCAGTCTGACTGGGCCCACTGCCTAGTCAGCGTCGCGGCTCCTCACGTCTCGGCCCGTTAAAATATATTCAACACGTTTAATTAAATCCAAAATTCAATTTTGACTTAATTAAATAATTTCCATCAAATAGAAATTATCTCAGAGTTATTATCAATTTAAATATCTCGATTTCAAATCGAATATTTAATACTTTCTCAATACATTCTTAGATCGAAGAGACAATCGACATAGTGTGACTCTATAGGCCTTCACATATTGACACTAATCCAATTAAGGTCCATACAGAACTCCTAGACTGCGTCGTACGACAAACTCAATATGTGAAGTACGTTTACATGAATCCAACAAACATAACCTTTATGTGAGATGATAAATTTCTTTCATTTACGACATACTCGATCAAACTTAGGATTTGTCATGTGTCTATCCAAATGGCTTGATCACTTTATCTCATCTATACTAGTCGACAACTATACCATATTCTAAATATGTCTCTTGCATTGGTCAATAACTTGGTCGACCTAATATCACTGAGAAGTTGAGTGCTCTCTCGAATATCCAATCGAGGAATGAATCATATTCTTGGCTCAACTACCACCTTAGTTTACATCATAATGCACCCAACACAAGCCGTATCTTATCCTATGAGGAGTTTAAGCTTAGGACAGGGTCAAAGTACATTACTCTGTAAACAAGGTACGTATTGACCTCAATTCAAATGACCTTTATCTTCCACGCTGATAACATTCTAGAAATATATAACAAATATTTTATCAGCAGGGTATACCAATACTTTTTAAAAGTATCCATGTGTCCATCACTAGTAACCATTATTAGTAGCAGGTTAGACATACTATATTCTCCAAGAATATGATGCAGAACACATGTCAATTTATAACATATCATCGATATCCCAATGATCATCAGTCGATGCTATTTTGAGAGTTATAATATATCATCAATTTCTCACTCTTAATAACGACGTAAGCCTCGGAAATTTGTTCCTATGGCATTTTCATATGATGGCTTAATTTATGGGTGATGTGATATTGATGCTTATAACCCTGAGGAGGGTACGTAAATTTATTATGGAATAGCAATTTCATCCCGAGCGAATGAGTCATCCAGATAGATACTCATGAGTTTAATTATTTTGGATGAACGTTTGCTTACACTTCTCATTCTTGTATGTTTTGTGATAAATGTCATTTATCTATTGATATTGTGGCCTCACTTCTTATCTCGTGTTTGAGTTTTTTTTTTGTTATCTTCCCAACAAATTAAAATGGACTCATATTGAAACGTTTACACTTTGCTTTCCGTAAATTTCTTACTCATTATTTGTTAAATTTTAGTGATTCGTTCTATGCTGTCATGTCCTTACTAATAGTCGTAGTATTTCTCATGTATATTCTTATTCTTTGATTTATATTGTTATTTACTGTTGTTTGTTCTCCACTTTGCATACTGTTTTGTTATAATTACTGCTTATTTCTTACTAATAATCTAATAATCGTAGTATTTCTCTTGTAGTTTCTTATTTTTTTCGATTTCTGTTATATTTATTGTCTCATGTTCTTCGCTCCTCGATCCTATTTAATTTGTTGTGTTACTGCTTGATTCTGAGCCGAGGATCTATTGTAAACAACCTCTCTACTTCCAAAGGTAGGGATAAGGTCTGTGTATACTTTATCATCCCCAAAACTTCACTCGTAAAATTTTACTAGATATGTTGTTGTCGTCGTTGTTCTACGCCGCCCATTTGTATCGAGGGGCCTACTTGATGATATCTACATCAATATTAGATGAATTTCTTCTAAGGTAGCTGTGTACACTCTCTAAATTAGTAAACTTTTTACCACTCCTATTAATTAGTTTTAACTTCTTTTACAATGGATATGTTTTTTTATTAGATTTGTTATGAGAAACCAAAAAATGAAAAAAAAATGCATTAGCTTTGCCTAGTTGCTCTACTTATTTAGGCTTTGTAATATTTTGTTTAGCGAACGAAAGTTATAAGCAATTATTCCTTCATTTTATATTTTAATTTACATCTTATATTTTTTTTGTTGACAAAGATCGGAATGTTTTCTTTTTTTAAAATTTTATATTATATATAGGGGAGAGGAGAAGAAAAAATTGGGGTAGAAATTGTTGGAAATTTACTAAATGTGAAATAAATTAAATCCTATTAATTATGACTCGAACAATTGAGGCTCCGCACGTCGGAAACATGGTTTTCACACACGTGCACATAAAGTGCCAAGGATCGTAATTTCCTTAAATGGAAGAGATATTAGTGCGATATCTGTGTTTGAGACATAAGAGAATGGACGGTTATTGGCCAAATAACAATGATTTCACATTGGTAAATAAAGGGAAGACATGTGCAATGTGTTAAAAGATGAAACGAGTCATGAATCGCCTCGGCCCGATAGGCGCGTGTGAGAACCGTGGTCTTTGGAGCACCGCAGCGCTTCACGCAGTGGTCGCGCGCCAAGTCCTCGGTTTCGTTGCCGCGGCGCCACTCTGAGGCTCGCGTGAGCCTCACGAGTTACGGCCTGCAGCGCCTCCCTACAGGGCCGCGACGCTGTGACCGTTTTCAGTCCGTTGGAGAAGAATAAAAACTAACGTTTGAGCTGACTTTGGAGGATTAACTCTTCATTATTTTGCTCTTGAATTCAGCCATTATTTGGGTGAATTGTAACTCCATACTAATGGCCATTACTTGGTCATTCAAAGCCATAAATTGGCTAGTTTGAGGGTCTTCTTCTCAACACTATAAACTGAGGCCTTTGGCTCATTTGCAAAACACACTTGACATTCACTAAACAATTCTCTGAAATTGTCTTCCTCTCTTGCAATCCCAAACACTCAAAGATCTTTCTTCCAAAGCAAACACTTGAGTTCCATTTGCTCATTTGTTTGATTGTTGTTTTATCTTGTGAGATAAGTTGTCATTACAACCGTTGAAAGGATATACATGACAATATTATCTTAAGGATAAATCAAGAATTAGGTCGACTCAGCAAGCCCTCATATTTGATCATTTTCCAGATTTCTAACAAATAATTGTTGTTGTTATTTTTCCGTTCTACACATTACCACTCACAGAAATTATAAGGGAATCGAATCATCACCAACAAAGTGAAAGTTTATGTAGCCAACAATTAGACGATTAAGATCCTTCACAAATATTGAAATCTTACACTAAGTTATACCTCAAATAATGGTTTGATTATAATATTTAAAATTTTGACTTAATTGACGTGGTTTCTTTTTAGAGACAAATTGACCCAATCTGACTTATAACTAAAGGTGTCAACCGGTCCAGGTTAACCGGTAACCGGATCGGTCGACCCGATAAGAAACCCGGACCGGTAGGGTTTAACGGGTTGAGGGTTGGTTTGGCCTCCAACCCCAACCCGCACGGGTTATGACAAAATCCGATAAGGATCGGACCGGTTGGAACCAGTAACGTTACCGGTTAACCGATTCGGTCCGATAACGTAATAAAAAAAAATTAAAAGGGTTGTTGCCCAACAGTAACATTACCGTTGGGGCCTGGGGGGTAGGGGCTGGGAGGGCAACGGTCAGTGGACCGTTGGTCTTTTTTTTTATTATTTATTAATTATATTTTTACCCTTTAAAAAATCTATAAATACTCTATATTCTTCTCATTTTTATCACACAATTATTTGTACAATTCTCTCAATTCTCATACTCTCTTAATTCTCTCTATTATCAATTTTCAAGTTATTATTATTATTAGTTTTCAAAATAGCAAGACGCAAGACTTCGAGCTTCGACTTTCAATTGAATTCAGAATCCGAAAGTTTGGTACACTTGTTTCATTCTCTAATTATTTTACTAAATTATCATATTTATTTGTTGATTATTTAAATTATATTTTAAATTAAATATTTTATAATGAATAGGCTAAAGAGAATGGGTAACTTTATTTCAAGGGGTACAAAATCTAAAGGTTCTAATTCATCATCTAATCAAAATATAGATTATGATCAAATGCAAGAAGATTTTGGAATAGAAGATAATGAATATGATAATGTTCATATAGATAATATTGTTGAAACTGAAACTCCTTCACTTACTAGTGTGCCTTCTGTCAATGTTAGTACTACTAATAGTAGACCTTCTTTATCAGAAGTAACGAGTAGGAGAAAAAGGAGTAAATTGTGGAACTTTTATGATAGAATTGGGGACACTGATAGAGTTAGATGTAATATTTGTGGAAAAACTTATAAACATAAGATAGGGGGTGGTGACGGGGACATTATATGTAGGCATTTATTGAAAGAGCATCCGACACAGTGGGGTTTTGTCTCTGATTTAGAACCCGGTCAACAACAACTTAATCCATTAACGGGGCTTGTTAACTACAATCCAAAGAAGGATCGCATTGAATTAGCAAAAATGGTTGTTGGGGGGTGTTTACCTTTTTCTTTTGCTTATTCTTCATATTTAATTACATATATTCAAAGAGTATATAATCCTTTATTTAAAGGTGTTCCTCGTACTACTTGTAGAGTCGGTATTTTTAGAATTTATACTCAGTATGTTATTTATTTACAACATTTGTTCGCTAACCTTCCATGCCTAGTTAGTTTTACTTCAGACATTGGGCATGCTGTAAACGGTAGAGATGATTTAACACTTACTTATCATTGGATTGATGAAAAATTTAGAATGGAAAAACGTATTATTGTTTTTCCGTATGACGACGATCAAAGTCATACAGGAAAATATATAAGCGAAACTATTTGTGATGTTGCAATAAGTATGAATCTTTATAAAAAAAAAGTATTTTGTATATCATTCGATAATGCATCTAATAATACAATTGCTGCTGTAGATCTTTTAAAAGTGAAATTAGAACGCCACTTCCTGATATATTTCATGTTCGTTGTGCTTCTCATATTTATAATTTAATTGTTCAAAGTGGTCTTAATTTAATAAGGTAAGCTTTATAGCTCCAACCTAGCCAAGGGGCTTTGATGCCCTTTGTATAGGTTGGGTGCTGGATACGGGATCCTCGTAATAGGCTGGACTTATTTGAAACTGAATTATCTCTTGTCCGAAGAGCTGTTGGAGTTATTCAGGGTAATAATAGAAAAAATAGAATAATAGAATTTAAGAAAAATGTAAACAGTTTAATTTGATACCAAAATACATGTCAGGTGAGGTTGTTACACGGTGAAATTATACTTTTTTATTTTTAAAAGAATGTTACAAGTATAAAGACCCCATAACACATGTTTCAAATGCTCATTGTAAGAACGTGATTCATATGTTAATCGACGGACATTGGAAATCAATTTCTGAACTTTTAAAATTTTTACGTAAATTTTACACTGCTACTGTTGAATTTTCAGGATCTTATTATCCAACAATTTGTAATGGTTTAGCTCATATAGCTGAAATTTCATATTTACTTTGGGGTTTAAAATCAAATATAAAATATAAAGCTGCAGTTACAGTTTTGTTTGAAAAGTTTAAAAAATATTTTTTTTTCTATTCCTGATATTTATTGTATTGGTGCAGTCTTAAATCCTTCTATTAAAAAGTAGATTGTCATAATTTAATATTTAGTTTATATAATTATATGGAAGTAGGTGCAACAGAAACTTCATCTTCAATTGATTGCAAAAGTAAACTTGATAGTAATTTAACTAAATTATATGAATATTATGCTACATTATTTGATGATAACAACTCTGCTAGTAATCTTCCTTCTAGTTCTGCTTCTGTGTCTACATCTGCAAGATTCAATGAAGATGATGATAATGAATCATTAGATATATGGAGCACTTTTACAACAACACAAGCAACCACAAGTCGAAATTGTGATGAGATGCAATTTTATTTACAAAAGTCAACTGAGTCGAAGAAGAACTTTCAACCTTTACAATGGTGGCAGGATAACAAAAGACAATTTCCGGTACTTGCAACTATGACATGAGATGTTCTTAATGTGCCTATCTCAACAGTGGTTTCTGAAAGTGCATTCAGCCAAGCACGAGACCAAATAGGAGACACACGTTACTCATTGAGCGGAACCACATTAGAAGTCTTAGTCTGCTTAAGGGATTGTATCAAATCAGAGAGAAGAAATCAAGGATATGTAGACGTTAACGATCCGGAAGATGAAGAAATCCGCAATATTTTGGAAAGCGGAAACATGCGGCAGAAGCAAGACTGTAATTAATACTCCAAATTTAGAGGCTATAAGGCCACAACAATTTAATCAACCTATAAATTACGAAAAACTTATTAGAAGGATGCATAATATATAAATAAAATTATTATTACTTCATTATGTACTCTTTTTAGCATTATGAATGAAAGTTCGAAAGTTACATCTTATCATTAATTTTTATTTTATTGTTTTTTTAGTTGCTAACTTATGTCTTCTAATTTAATAAATTAATAAAAGTATAACTACAATATAAAGTATAAAGTTATAAACTATAAAATACAAAGTTAACTTTAAATTTTAAAATATAAAATATAAAATTATATTATATTAAATATTTAATTTGAATTTAGTTTACATTTTCGGAATAAAAATATCCGCTTTCGATTGATCGGATTGACGAGCTGATCTGCGGATCTCAGGAAATCGGTAGGGGCGGTCCGATAGGCCGAGAATTGATAACTACCCGAAACCGTTAAATCCAGATTGATCAACCTCGTCCGACCGAATTGAACTCAGACAGGTATACTTATAACACCCCTACTCAGATGGTTCAAATTGAGTAAAAATTTTATTGGGAAAGCCGGTTTGAACATTCTCAATTAACATATACTCATATTTTTCAAATTATTTAAGCTGAAAACCTTCGTACAAAAGTTGTTCTTCTTCATCTTTTCTTCTTTCTTTTTCTTCTTAGTTGTTGTACAATTCGTTGTTTGTTGTATTGATAGAGTTTCATTTATAATTGTTGAATGTTGAGCATACCAATTACGATTTCACAAATTTAAATTGACACATAAATTATTTAAGTAAGTCCAAAAAATCAGAACCATATAATTTGTGAACTTTAACTCCGGGTGAGAGGTAGCACATAATTTATAAAATTAATCTACGTGCCTAAGTTAATCCGCACACCATATTATTAAATCGGGGATGTGCCCAAGGAGAGATACTGGTAAGTGGTAACTCTCCTTCTGATTTTTTATTTATTTATCCAAAGATAGTGTCCAGTGGTCATTAATCAAATTTGTGCCTTAGGGTCACAAGTTCGATTCTCGGCGGATACGTTCTCTGGGGCATATGCCTCGTATTAAAGTCTGGTAGCTTAATCGCGCGGTCATATTGCAGTGTGGGTTTGATACTCCCTCAGACAATCTCTGTTGTGGGGTCGGACCTTGTAGATCCGTTGGTGGCGATTAGACACTGAATGCGGGGCGCACATCCCGCGATTTACCTGGCGGTGACGGCTAAGAACGGGTTTCATTCGCCTCCAGGAGGCCACCCGAGACCTGGATTTAAAAAAAAAAAGTGATTTTTTTTTTCAGCTTGGTCTTTGTTTTTTTTTGGTCAAGGTGCAAATTTGTAGTATAATGTTTTTTTATTTTTGTTAAAAAATGGTGTATTTGCTTTGCTAAAAAGCATTTCAATATTCTAATTTGTAGTCCCTAGCGCTAAAACTCCCCTTTACTTCTGCTTCAAGTGTTGGTACCACAATCCGGATCTTGTCCGCAATTCACATTTGCATGTCAATTTCATAGGCCTTTTAGGCACTCGATTTTCACCAGATCCACTGCTACATTTTTGTATTTCATCAGGTAATCTCACTTTCAAAATTATTTATTCATTTGATGATTGGATCTAGACAGGTTATCTTATGATTTATTGATTGAATGTTAATTTCCAGCAGTACTTGTTGTTAGCTAAGAATATTTCAGCAATAGTGAATTATAAGGAAGATACTGACCCTATTATGCCTGGATGAAGGAGAACTCTATTGATTGGTGGGTTTAACGCTAGCTAAGAATAGTTCAGCGATAATGAATACTAGTAATAAGGAATTTACATACTATAGAGGATTCATATAGTTATCGGTAAGCAATTACAATATTTTTTATTTTTCACTTACACTTGATTTCGCGAGGGGAAGAATCTGGTGATACAAGTTTCTAACCAGGTAATCCAAGTCAAATTGCATAATTAGTACTAATTGCAACATATACAAGTAAATACTTGATATTATCGGTAAACAATTATGATATGTTGATTTTTTCCACTTACACTTGATTTCGCAAGCGACATAATTTGGTGAAGGTCGGTGGAGGATAAGAATACAGTCAAACCTCTCTATAACAACCAGCATCTATGACATCATTTCACTATAACGACCAAGTTTTCTTTGAAACCTACTTTCGTATTATGTTATATTATATGTTGTCTATGGCTATGGTCTATGGTAAAATATAAGAAGTCTGTGTCAGAATTCCTAGCAAACTTCTATTTATAAATCGGGGATGCACTCAAGGGTGTGTCCTAGTGGTCAATGAGGTGGGTTGAGAACTATGAGGTCTCAGGTTTGTATTCCACCATAGAGAAAAAAAATACTAGGTGATTACTTTCCACCTGTCCTGTCCTTGGTGGGAAGAGTTACCTAGTATCTGTTGTTGTTGCCGGTGGGAGGAGGATTGTTGGTGGGAGGAGGCAGATATCTCATGAAATTAGTCGAAGTGCGCTCAACCTGGCCTGGACACCACGGTTGTCAAAACAACAACAACTTGGAGATGGTCAAAATACAAGATCATGGAAAGACAGCTGTGGCTTGGACGTAGACCTCAGAAGGAGAGTTACCACTTACCAGTATCTTCAATTTAGCTTTAAATCCAAAAGCCACAATTGCTCAATGAGGGGCTGATAATAGTTGGAGCACTAAATCAGGTGAAATGTTGAGGATTGGGCGATAGACAGTTCGCTATTCTTGATGGGTATATTGGGTAAGAGAGCATCAGAGATGAAGGAAAATGATTCATTTTTTTTTGAGATTGGTAACAGTGAAGGAAATGATTCATTGAGATGGTCCTTTGATGAAAAAGGACTAAACTCAGCTAATCTAGGTACAAAGTACTGGCACAGTTTGAACACTGGGAGAGATGTAACTCACTACACTGGGAATGGGATGAGCATCATTTATTCATCTACATTTGGTGAAAGCATAGTTGGTTTTGTTGGTGTTAGATCCCATATGGCCCTAGCAGGACTTAGACAGAAAATTCTCTTTTCATGCATTTGTTTTCACTTCTTGACGATTGGTCATTCTGGTGAAAGTCTTTGTGTTCCTAGGAGAAGTGCTTAATGAACATTGACTTCCAGAAGTCCATTTTTTTTGGAGGGGGTAGCGAGAGGGGGGGAGGGGGTAGGTTTCAAGTCCAATTCATATGAATTTTCATCACAAATTGATGAGTTTTACCTTTTTATCCCCTTGCCAACTTTCCTCTTTTCGCCCCTTGCCTTTTGAGATTTTATATTTTGGTTGGCCTTATGCGTCTTCCATTTATTTTCGCGTTTAATGTGCTATATTTATTGTATTTGCAGGTTGCTAGGTGATCCTAGTTACTTAAATTATCGTACTCATTTTGTCCGTTTCCTATATCTATGTTTGGGAGTCTTGTGGATGCTCCTGCCAACAGTCCACATCTACGGAGGTCCGGAAGCCGACCAGTTGTTTTTGATATTGGTAAGAAAAGTTGTTACTTTAACGTCCTTTCTAATGTTTGCTCTCCATTTTGTTCAGTGGTTATGTCAAAATACTCTTAATAGTTGTAATCTGTTAGGTAAGGTTGAGCTTGGAGGGAGTCCTGAAGAAGCCCTTTTACATAGTATAGAGGTCAATGAAATGAAGGGTGTGACCACACCATTGAGCACCGCAGCCATAATGCCATCTCCTGTTCTTTTATGGAGATTTAAGGTGTGATCTTTTATGACAGTTTCAATATATGAACATTTGATCTTTAGGCTATGTTTGGGATTTTGAGACCAGGGTCAGGCCTAAGTTATTCAGATCTGTAATAAGGTTTGAAACTGATCTAAAATTAGTTTTTTGATTCAAGTTCGATATTTGTTTGTGACAGCTTGAAGTTATTTAAGATTCAATTCTTTCGTAGTTCGAAAAGTTTATATGTCGGATTTGCAATGTTTGACATGAATAAGACAAACGTTTGACAAATTATTCTCCGTGTTGGAGCCTATGAAAATGAAAAAAGGAAATAGCATTATATTTGTAGCACAAATTTGTATACAAATTAACTATAATTGCAATACAACATAATGAAAAATAATAACCGTGAAAACATCCTATTGCAGTGTTATTTTCTACAAAATTGATGGCATTAAGTTTGCTCCAAAAATCTACTCTCCCTGGCCCATCGTATGTGCACCATTTGATTGGACCATTAAGATATCAGTTTGACTTTTGTATAACATATACTCCCTCCGTCCCAATTTAAGTGTCTTAGTTTGACTTGACACGGAGTTTAAGAAACAAAGGGAGACTTTTGAATCTTGTGGTCTTAAATTAAAGATGTGTGGGGTCTTTTAAATCTTGTGGTCTTAAATTTGTCTTGGGATTGGTAAACTTACTAAATATAGAAAGAGACACTCTTTTTGGGACAAACCAAAAAGGAAAGTAAGACACTTAAATTGGGACGGAGGGAGTAGTAGAAAATAATTAGGACTAGTTAAGCTTATATTGTAGAGGAAACATTCCATCAACGTTTAATCCACTTAGATGAATTGGATTTTTTTAATGACAAGGAACCTGCTACCCTTCGGGTGCACACAGGGTAAATGCCGCTCCAGTGTAATAGCCGATGAATTTGAATTTTAAAACTTGCGTGTTATTTGCAGAATGATGTCAAATATTTACAGAGATAAAAAATGATGTCGTGTTTGAATCCTGTTTCAGCCTTGTAGTTACATACAGGGGGGGGGGGGGTATTATTCACCGAGTTTCCGAACCATGCGCTAGCCCTCGGGGATTTCTCGTTTATCACAAAAAATTGGGATAGAAGTAGAAAAAAGTAAAAATAATTCATAAAAGTACAAAAAAAAAAGAGTGGAAACTGGGAAGCAAAATGATGCAAGGGAATAGATGAGGGGGAGAGAGAGAGAGTGTGTATGCACTTTCTTAGCCAAAAAGCTAATCAGGACAAGCTCAATCCACATTTGAGACATTTTATAACCAACATTGACCCTGTATACAGTAGGATCTCATCACCGCCAAACTGGGGCTTTTCATGGAAAACTCGAACCAGTTTGGACTTTGGAGTGCCTCCCCAACACCACTTGGATCATGCTTTAGTCTTTGCTTTCTCAGTAAGTTCCTGCATCCGAGAGCATATTGTTTCTTTAGAAGGAAGATAGATTAGGAATTTGGAGTTTGGACAAAGCAGTGAAATATAGAACCATTGCCCACCTGAAGCTTACTATATCAATTTAGCGGCTTACTCCGACATAGTAACGGGGCTCATCAGTATTAGCTCATTGGAGACAGTATTATAGGAATATTGACCATGAAAAATGATTGTGTGATTTTCAAGTAGGTCGTTCAAAGAATGGTAAGTTGACTAATAAGATATATTGACTTAAAAATGTTGGTTTACTTCCCTTGGTTATTTCTTCAACTTTAATCGTCCCATGGGGCCTTTTTTCCTGCAAATCTGATTTTTTTTGTTGTTGCTGCTGCTGCTGCCGCTGTTTTCCTTGATTTATTTTCTTATGCTTCTCTGAAGAAGATGAAGTGTTCTCTTATGATTCTAAGCATGTTATTGTGTTCAGGTACTTCTGTTCCTCATTTGGAGTGTCAGTTGTTTCAAGGTTAGTATGGCAACTTTTTTGGTTATGTACTTGGTTCAGTCTGAACATGTTTGTATTATGTTTAATGAGTATTTTCTCTTAATTTGCAGATCAGCTGGGATTCAGTCATGAGAATGAGCGTAAACCTTCGGGATCTATTCTTATATGAGGCTTTTCTTTATTACAATCCTCTTCTTCTTGTGGTTAGTGAAGATCATTGTACTAGTTTATGCAATACTCGTTTCTGCAACAGTCCTCTTATTTGCATTTATTTGGTTTTTGTGCTGCAGACCATGATGGTTTGGTTTTGGGGAATAAACCTATGGGTTTTTGCGCAGGCTAATGTTAACTATGCTAAAATCTTTGACCTTGATCAGAATCATCTCTCTCACAGAGAGATTTGGAAGGTAACTTACACTTGTGGTGAGCCCATAGTCTCGCAACTTAATGCATCTATTAACCAACTCATTTTTCACTTAAATGCTTTTGTGCTGATGCCTTTGTTGCAAGATGACTAAGTTCCTAATATGCTCATTAAACTTTCTAGGGAAACATCATTTGTCATTTAAAGTGCAATATGTGGATTTACACTACATTCTTAAGCATGGTTAGCTAAGTTATTTGGGCTTACTTTTGTCTCAATATGCTAACTGTGGAACTTTGAGCATTAAGGTTTGGCAATATAAGCCTGTTTCTCAGTGAACTTTGTACAGACTTTTCGAAACAGTGCAGTAAGATTCAAATATCAGATCAGATGTCATGTATGAAACAAAGATGCATCATGTCACTTATATTGATAAGCCATGGTACGTGAAGTCTAAATGACAGCATTAGTGATGAGAGTGCTGCCATATGTTTGCCTCTTTCCTATCAGATTGAAGGAAAGAAGTAGAAGGAGAAACTAATCTCTATTGCATGACATTTGCCTCCTTCATTCTCCTTGAACTGTCTGTTAGATTTTGTTTTCCTCATACCAATAGAAATATATTAAAAGTCCCTTAATAATGCAGTGCGCTACTTGGATGACGATCATTGTGCCAACAAGCATGACAGCCTATCTTTATCTCTACTCACATGGAGAAGTTTCGTTGGCTGCATCTCAACCAGTGTAATAGATGCTTCTTTCCCACTTAATTGTTAACGGTTTTTCTTTATCCAATTTAAATCATATTCAACCATTTCCATAATGACTGCCCAACTTCTGTTTGCTTGGGAGGGTTCAAATCAAGTTCTTCAGCTTGGTCATACTGTCATACAAAATGCTCAAGTCTTGCAGTTGCATTTAATCAGAAGTATTATCCTGTTAAGGATTCAAAACTTCTAATTCTCCTGTCAACCAGAAGATTTGGCATCAGAAATTTTATATTTCTACAATCTACACTTTTATTTTGAAAGCTGTGCCAAATGCTTTTGATTTTTAGGGGCAATTGTTATAACAAAGTCTCACTGATCTTTAGTGTAATCACTCGATCTAACGGCCAGGTGCTGCAAAAGTCCTGTAAATGTGATACTTCTTTTCTATTATTCTAATGAATCTTATGTCATTGCAGGTGCTCTTATATGCTGCTTTTGCCATGGCTCTGATATTTCCATTTGATATATTCTATTTATCGTCTCGCTACTTTTTTTTAAGGACTGTTTGGCGGATAGTTTTTCCATTCCAGGTAAGTTTGTGTTAATCTAATGGTTACTTGGAGAAACACTTTTGACTTTTAAACATAAAAATTGCCCTGTTGATCTCTCAATTTCAAAATCAATATGATATGAAGCTCTATATATATTTTTACCTGAAAAACTTACGTAATTTACTTGTTCCTATATTTTATGGCACTTTCTTTCAATTGAAACCATTAATATCAACATGGGTGATTATTTGGTTATTACAAATTTTCATGTACTTTGACTGGCATTTTAGTTAGAATTTTGAAGTAATTGAGTACTTTAGTAATAGCTGATATTGGCAGAACTGGGTATCTTTTAAATGGAGTTTCAGTGTTTCAAATGCCAATCATTCCATATAGATCTGGTTGGTTTGGCGGAAAGAAGTATTCCTTCTCCCCTAAAGTGGGTTCTTGTTTGACCTTTTGAAGTATATGTACTGCCTCAATGCATTTCCATGTTGGTTTTGCAATATTGTGAAGCACCATTTAGATGATTAACCATTTACATTCAAAATTCTAATCATCATGTGGGTCGTGCTTACAAGGACTCCTGAAATAATGTAAAAAGTTAAATACGTGATACCAATTTCGGTAGAGGGGTTCCACATTATTATTTGCCTGACATCATGAATTGTTTGTTTTTGGTGTGGATGCAGGCAATATCATTTACTGATTTCTTTTTTGCTGATATATTCACTTCTATGTCCAAGGTATGCATCCTCTTCTTCTTGCCCCCAAAAGGAAAGAGGACACATAACTAATTAGTTTGTGTGTATATTTATATAATGTGACATAGCTTAGTTGTATTTTCAACTAAACCATTTTGTTTCATAAGTAGGATTATGCATCTTTTTTTGTTTTGTAGCACACATTTCTTTTCGATACAATCTAGTATGTCACATCTATCTCTTAGGATTAGTTCATTACCATCTTGGAGAACTATATTTGGAAATCATAAACTCTTCCTCATTTTTCTTATTTGTACTTAGTATTTGATATTGTTATTTAGCCATATTTCATGATGATTTTACCTACTCGAGCACTATAGGACCATATCCCAAGCTGCATAAACTTCTGACTTCAGATTTATCATCATACTAATTTCTCGACACCCCACATTGTGGGATGTGGGATTTCACTAGGTATGTTGTTGTTGTTGTACTAATTTCTCGACACGTGCGTTGCACGTGTATATCAAGTCATGTAGCATATCATTTTATAAAATAATATCAATATTATTAAAAAATATTATGGCTAAAATAATTATACATGAAATAATAACAACTTCAAGATTGAAAATATTTATTCTTAAAAATATGAGTCAATAATCAATATCTGATATATTAGAAGTACTCAGCAGAATCACACATAAAAACATTTACGTTATCAAATATTGGGAGTACTTCGTTATCTTTTGAAAGGTGCGTGGATCAATTGACTTTTATCATTGCTTCTAAACTATGACAAAAATATAAAACTGGTGTCACAACAAATAGATTAATACTCTTAATTGTATACTCCAATAATGAACATATCATCCGCTAGGAATATTAGTTTAAAAAAATCTGGTGATATGTGCAAAAGAGGGGGGGAAATAAAAAAATAAAAAATAAAGGAGACGATAATAATACTTAGATAGATATTAACTTGGTGTAACACATAAAATGTGGTGCTTAAAAATATACAATCTCAATTGTGGTGTCACCACTATTTTCTTCTTTTCTTTTGCCAGGAATGTCTTTTTTGTAATATTTCAACTT
Organism: Przewalskia tangutica; assembly: GCA_029844215.1. Lineage (NCBI taxonomy): Eukaryota > Viridiplantae > Streptophyta > Magnoliopsida > Solanales > Solanaceae > Przewalskia > Przewalskia tangutica. Next base: position 62,401,758 of record CM056737.1, read on the forward strand.
TATAGTTTTTTATAATCAAGATCAACACTCTCTTCCATTTTTATTTCTATTCCCATTCCTTCTTTTTTTTCAAATATGCATTTTTTATTATTTGATAACAGCCTCTTGCAGAAATGCAAGGTAAGGCTGCGTATAATAGACCCTTGTGGTCCGGCCTTTCCCCGGATTCCGCGCATAGCGGGAGCATAGTGCACCGGCTGGCCTTTTTTTATATTTTTGTACTATGACCATAATCTGATAATTTTAACGCTGATTACGGTGATAGCATCACATGATTTATTATACTCCATAGATAGGCATTTTTTGTGTGTAAATCTATTGCATGTATCTTATTCAATGTTATTCCAAAACTCCTAATTGCTTCAATCCTATTATCGCAACACACATGAGGAAGTGATCTCATTGTTGTGGAAATTACATGGACAGTACACCTTTTGAAAGACATATGTGCCTAATTAAAAGAAATTGCTATGATTGTTGGGACACTAATCCAATGAATTGCTGAACAAATCCATTTGTTATTCATACGTAAATACCATCTCTTTAATCATTTTTTACTCAAATTGCTCCAGATGTGAAGCAATTTATTCTCAATGCGTTGTCATTTTACATTTTTGTTATTGGAACATTTATGTCTCAAATAATTTTGATGGCATATTAAAAGAATTCCAGCAGTTCCTTTAATCAATATTAATCGGGAAATGATAGTAAGTTGTAAGCCTTTGAAGGACATTGTGATTGTCACCTTTAAATTTCATCCATCTTAGTAATAGTTTATAAAAAATCTAAAAACAAAAGGAATATCAAGAGATTCAAAAATAACATAATCATCAATTGAATCATACACAAATACATGGATAGATTGGGAATTATAGTAGAACTCACAACGTACTAACAAAAAGAATATCATGGTGGTTCAAAACAAATAATGTAATCATCAATTGAATAAGTCAAAAATATATATTGATTGAAGAATCATATTAGAACTTACGGTATAATGTAATGAGAATGCCTAATAAAAGAAGAGACAGTAGTGTAGTTGTTGGTGAAACTCTAACGACCAAGTACATACAGGAGAGAAAAAGTGAAGAAAAAAGATGATCATTTGAAGTGAGTAAGAGAATAATATAGTGTCGAAGATACCGTAGGTTTGTAGATGTAATGGTTGTGACTGTTAATGAAGAATTATGAAGTGTCGTCGACCTTAGTATTTTTTTTATAAATAGAGTATTTAAGTTATTTAAAAGGCTATTTAAATCTTTTAAAATAATGGCTATTTTTAAATTGGGAGAAAGAATTTAGCAGAATGGTGTTGCGATTTTAGATTTCTATATTTAATTGGTTGCTAGAAACATTCAAATAGTTTTGGCTTTTTACAGCCCCAGTGGTTGAATTTTTTAAAAAGGCAACGGTTAGTTATTGCTATTTGCTACTATGAAGCATTTTAAGACATATGACTTCGGAAGAGTGTCTTCTTCCTTTTTATTAAAATATTATTATTATTATTATTATTATTATTATTATTATTATTATAAATTTTTAAAATTAATAGGATAATTAAATTTTTAAGAAGGGTAGGTAATTTAACTTTTAAGTTTAGGAGTTCATGCTTTAAATAATATAGATTAATTTGGTCAGGCTAGTGTTCGTAGAATGGAGAGATGGTTGACATCTCCCCCGACAGGGACGGGAACAGCCTTGGGGTTTTGCCTGTTACCACACATCCGGTTAAGGTTCTCCACTTCGGTGGATCTTACCCCAATTTTTATACAATCTCAAAAAAAATTGGTCAGGTTAGACCATCATTGTTGCAGACAAAATTCTTAGGTTGATATCTCATGAAATATCTTGACGGCTTTGCTTAAAGAAGTGTTACCGCCTGATCAGGTCAATTTCATGTCATGGAAGCAGAGAACTGATCTAACTTTAGGTTCTGCTAGTCTTGGGTTCAGTTTGTTGACTCTTGATTAAAGAAAGAACCTATGAAGTTTTCTCATCTCAATGCGCTGAGACTTGGTCCTTTACCCCTTTCAAAAGTTGCCATCTTCTCTAACTTTCTGTCATGTTAGTTCATCCTCTTCTTGCAATAGTTTCTTATGAGATTAAAGTGATTCTTTGTTATCTGCCCATAGCATTAACATGGGTTATAAACTCATCTGAATTCTTTCTCAAAACAATTGATCTTCCTGGAACCTCCTTGTTCTTTGTATTGTCAACTGAGCCAGAAGAAAGGCATTTGACTAAGTTACCCTGTTACAACCCCATTTGACGATCCATTCCCAGAGTGATTGCTCTCAGATTTAGTTTGTCCTTTAGATGGTGAACTTTAAGCTCTTACAAGTTGTCTGCTTCACTTCTGTCATGCGCCAAAGCTGTGAGTCTAGTCAAATCAATCTCATATATACTTGTCTGAATAGGTTAGCCAAGCTCTTTTTTGATAAGGTAAATAATTTTATTGACAATTGGGGAAATCCCGTGCACAAGCCGTCTACCAAAAAGAAGAGAACCTACACCAAAATAATGGTCTCAGCAAAAGAGATCCAATCCTCTATACAAATAGGGACCTCATAAGTACACCTAAATGAAACTTAGGCGAGTTAAAGATGATCTATTCCATTATACAGCCTGGTATTGATTCTTTTGTGGAACTTACACATTTGGCGATCAAAGCCTTGATGATGTACAAAATTTCACGTGCGCTTGTGTGATACCTATTGTTGTAGCTTCAAGTAGAGAGTGTTATTGCATAACTTCTGTCACCTGGTGTGGAAATGCCCAATATTTTCATACTTTTGTGCAGGTATTTTCAGATTTGGAGCGTTCCGTATGTAGAATGGTTCATCGACAGGTTAGTTCCTTTCTATCCTATCCTTTTGGTGAGAATAAGGATAACTTTACGACGTTGCTAGATTTTTTTTTTGGTGATAATACAAGTTGCATTTAGTGGTATCAACAAGAGAGGGTTGGTCTAGTGGATTGTCTATTCATGTATAAATTATGATCAGTGGACTAATATTTCAATAAAAAATGCAGCTTTAGATCAGAATCTTTTTTTCTTTTTGAAACCGTTAACTTTGTATTCCGCATTAAGGATATGCTGGCCACCTCCAAAAAGTTGCTTACACATAAGAAAGTAATTGCGGAGCTCCTTGAAAATTTACTATTGTTCTTCATCATCTAAGCTTTGTTCTTTACACCAAAACCTAAAGATACAATATGATTCCATTTAATCTTCTGAATGGAATTAAATTTATCTTCAAAAACTCTTATCATTCCTTTCCTTCCAAATAGTCCACCAGGTGGGACTGTTCTCCACCACTTCTTTTGACTCTTACTGCCTCCCCTTCTAATCCAGCAGCTGAGGATTAGATCAGTATCTGTGCAGTGTTATAGTCTGAAGTTGAGGAAATATTTGGTGGACCAGGTCACCAACTGTCTTCTTGTTATGTTCCACTCAAGTCAAGAAATGATTGTTCTTTTAGGACTCGTAAATAATCTAGCAGAATTGTTGGATTGACATCTATGCAAATCTGATCCTTCCGTTCTGTTCCTCAGTCAAATTAGTGGAATTTACTCAGTTTGTAGATTTAGCTGCATTATTGTTATTATTATTATTATTTTTATTATTATTTTGATAAGTAAAAGGTATAGATTAGCTGAATTATCCTCCCAAAGGAGTTCTATAATTGACAAGAGAGCTGTTTCCCTGGGTTATTTTCTACAAATAATTTTCAGTGTGTGTGTATATATATAAGAGTAGGTAATCAGGCTCTCAGATTTTTGCTTGCGCTTAATATGATCTTGTTTTTTTTAATACTCTATTGCCTCTGTAATAGAGAATCTTTTAGAATTTCCCATACTAGTAGATTTTTGTGAATGCTTGCTCTATTACCTGAAAGATAACGAATGGCATAAGCAGGTTGCTACCATTGCATGGTTTGAAGCTGATTCTGTTTGTGGAAGTCATGCTGTTGCAATTCCCATTGTTCTTGTATTGCCTTATCTTTTCCGTCTGTTTCAATGTCTTCGGCAATATAAGGATACTAGAGAGAAGACTACCCTGTTGAATGGTAAATTCCTGTCTTCTCTTTTGCCATTGTTGCTAAGGAAGCATGAGTTGCTTGTTGGTAAATGCCAGTGAGCATCTTTGTTTTCGATCGGTTTTCAGTTATATTTTCTCGTAAAAATATTTCCTTCTGGAAACTGGTTGGCCTCGAGGGTTTAAATAGTAGTAGAAATTTTTGGTGCTGATTTGAAGATTAAGGCCTGAAGACTTGGAAGAAATCTGTGCTGATTCATTGTGAATAGCAACTGTTTGGAGAATGAGTAGGAGATGATGATGAATAGTTACTGTACTTATCCTGCTCTTCATTATCTTGGTTTTGTTATATGCTTACATCTTTTGCTCCCTAAAAGAAAAAAGACTGAAGTGTCTCACATAATTTACAGTGAATCTATTTCATTGTCGACCCTACGAAAAGTAGTAACGTTCCAAGTTCTTCATTTGTTAAGCGTGGTTTTTACACATAAGCTCTCTCTCTTCAACTTGCTTTTACTTTTCCAGGTTTCTGCTTAACATTGGGTCAATACTTAATAGTGCTAATTGCCATTAACATTTCATTTCAGCGTTGAAATATTCGACTGCAGTACCTGTGATATTTCTCTCAGCCCTTAAGTATCACGTCTTCCCTTACAACTGGGTTAATATTTATCGTCCTTTATGGCTTCTGTCTGGTGTGGTGAACTCCCTCTACTCATTTTATTGGGATCTGACAAGAGATTGGGACTTGAGGTCAGTGGATCTTTCTCATGCTAATGCTTCGGAGCTTTAGCTAATTTTTCGGACTGCATGCGGGCACTAAAGCTTTAGTTATTTTGCACCCAGTTATTGCTCATCAGGGTCACACTTTGATTGGTTATCTATAATTTTCTTTGATTTTGCTGCCTTCCAACTGTTTCAACTGAAATGCTTTATAATTTAGCATCCCAAATGTTGACATTGTTCTTAAAATGACAAAATTCCTCCTTAACAATTCAAACTAATATAACAAAGTACCACTTTTTATTGATGTGACATTCTTTCAATCAACTTCTCTACCTTTCCACATTTTAAATTACATGTTTATTACTTTGTGAGTAACAAATTAATGTGTTAAACATACTCCTACAAATTTGATAGGGTAGTCTATTAAAAAATATATCACTCTTAAGTTTCACAAAGTACTGCATAGAGACCAACAAGGGTTGTGGTGGAGTGGTAAGTACTCCTTCATCCATAACTAGAGGTTTCGAGTTCAAGTCCCCTGGGTACGGAGTCACCTTTGTTAGGGAGTGCTTTACCCTCCAATGTGGGACTTCCCGGCACGAATCCGGATTTAGTCGGCCCTAATGCGGGTACCGGACACCGGATGGGAAACCAAAAAAAATACTGCATAGAGATTCGATATTGAGTTCTCATGCTTGTAGTTTGCTTATTTTGCATAGCCTCTTTTGGAAATCGATTTGTACACTCCACTTTTCTACTCTATCACTGTCTAATACAGTAATACTTTTAGTCTATCTCTCTTGATGCCTCATTTCTTTCTATTTCCATAATTCTAGACAAAATATTGTATAAACCCAAAATAGTAACAACAACATACCAAGTGTAATCCCACTAAGTGGGGTCTGGGAAACCCAAAATAGTAAAATGAGTAAATAAATAATAAAATCTTGAAATCTATGTTTTATTCATTGAATTCTTCAAGTTGTTAAAGGAGCATATACAAATTCACAAACTCAGACAATAAAATAAGGGGTGAAGGCTAATTAGTTTTAAGAGTTGCAAAGACTTGGTTCACAACAAAATTGAAGCAAAAATGACAAAGATACTACCTTATTGAAAAAAAGTTGACAGAGATACTGGAATAAAAGATTATAAGACAATGAAAATGTTGTCTCCAAGGGGATGCCCAATTGGTTGAGGCATGGGAGTAGCCACCTAGATATCCTAGGTTCGAATCCCAGCTACAACACTTGGTATGAGTCCATCTGCTCCAACATTTGTGGGTTTGATTATCTGGGAAGTATGTGTTAATGGACTGGATGGGTTACACAGAAGCTAACATGGACACCACTAATATGTACAAAAGAGAGATAATTTTGAAAAGCTGAGTTGAACTTTACAGCATGTTATTGAGTATGGCAGGAGTAAACGTGTGCTACTTTTGCAAACAAACAAGAAATTTTGAAGTAAACAAATGCTTCACTTGACCCCCCTCCCCCCAAAAAGAAAAAATCAAGTGCTACAACTAAAACAATCATATCAAATCTGTGTTTTGTTTAATTGATTCACCATTTAGGCATGAACTCCACTTGAAATGAAAATGGCTAGGCATATACTCCACTTGAAATGAAAATGGTGAGGGATTGGTGAGACAAAGAAACTTTAGGAGATGGGCCCCAAGGGCTTTGTTCAGTGGTAAGAGCCCAGTCCGATGTGTGGTTTGGGCGCACATCACATGGTCGAGTCCTGCCGCGAACAAAAAAAACTGGTATTTAAGTGGAGAAGGATAAAGGGGCAGGCTCATTGTTTGCCGAGCTTCAAACCTTGGCACCAGTTCGCCCTCAGGGATTTCTCGGTTACAAAGATATCATAGGAGATAGATATAAGGGTTAACAGAGGAAGGGTGAATCACAGTAATGGTTAAAATGATGACTTTGAGTGGATGTGTAAAAAGTGGATTGCATGAATCAAATGTTTTTTTACTCTAATCACACATTTATAATTTTCTGCCACAATACCACTTCCCTCGTCCACTAGTTAATGTGCAGGAATGTCTTCTATTAGATGAGTCTTTCTGAGATTATTCTCTTGTTACTTTTGTTTACTCAAATATTTCTGTGATTGTTCTCTTGTTAATTTTGTTTACTCAAATATACTTCTTCTTTCTGCTAGTTGCTTCACTCGGATTTTCAAGTTCAGCAGACCACATGCATTATCGTACTTGTTATACGGGCGGAAATGGGTAAGCCTCTGCCTTTTGCTTATCACTACTGCTTCTATAACTTAGTAATTTTATTCTACTGGTTGGTGAATTTACCAGTTTTTGCATGATACAACTTATAGACACTGACGTTTGTTTTCTAGAGTAAAGTTTAGGGAGAATTTGATGATTCTATTTGTGGTTCCTTTATTTTCATAAATCTGATTGAAGCTGGAATTGATGTTAGGTTTTCTTAATAATTTTGACCAACATTATAATACCCTGCATAGAAAGAAGATTTTATTGCCTCTAAGTTAGAATTTCTGACAATTTCTTATTGTTAAGTATTGAGGGTGTAGTTCTCTGACCGCTGGGAACTTGCAGGTCTACTTTTGGGTAATTGGAACCAACCTCATCCTGCGATGCACGTGGACATACAAGCTTTCTTCCCATCTCCGACACAATTATCTCACTGTGTTTGCAATAACCGCGCTTGAGATCTTCCGCCGCTTCCAGTGGGCTTTCTTCCGCGTAGAGAATGAGTGGAATAAAATGAACTCTAAACCAAATATTCAACTCTCCGCGATTGACAAGCCAACTGATGAACAAAAATTACTAGACCCAAATGGTCACAGTGTATAGACTATGGAACATTATAGATCCTACCAACATCAAAGGAGGTTGACAGAACCTTCTTTAAACCAGGCAGAAAGGTTTAATGGGATCCCGTTTTTTCCTCTTTTGCATATAAGAATTTCTTGTCAATAGTATAGTATGACATTGAAGGTCAAGAGACTTTAGATAATATACAAGATTCAACCAGCATTCCTCTTTAGAAGACTAATCCCTCTTAGTTCTTTGTTGGGCCTTTTAATCATTTTTCTGTAAGATACTCGTGCCAATTTTTGAGGTAACATCCCCCTGGAGTTGTTCAAGTACTGAACAACTGTGAATGGTAACTTTTGTTATCAAAAGGACGAAACATCTGAGTTCTTGATAGAGAGTGTGACAGATGGGAATATTTGTTAGTTGCAATTGCACTTCCATTTTTTCCTAAACATTAAGTTCACTTCTGTTGTGTCAGATGTTGGTAGTGGTAGGGTTTTATTGTCTGAACTTATGTTGTCATTTACATTATTGGTTACTTTATAAACACATCATTTGTCCCTACTTTTATTCCAGCATTTGAAGATCAATAGCTACATAGCAAAATAGATGCAGATAGATTGATTGAATGCTAGAGAAGAAGTTAAACGACAATTGAGGCACTGTAAGCTAAAATATTTGCTTGCTCCCAGCGGTATAAAGGATACTACTTCATCTGTTTCAATTTAAGTGTCTTAGTTTGATTGGTTACAAAGTTTAAGAAAAGAAGAAAAACTTTTGAGTCTTGTGGTCTTATGTGTTATGTATAAAGTGTTGACTTGGAATATTGAAATTAGAGTTACCAAATCTAAAAAGAGTTGCTCTTTTTAAACATATTAAAGAGGAGAATAACACACTTAAATTGAAAAGGAGGAAGTAGTTGATTTCTATTCATTTGACCAACGCCCTGATCCTCTGGCGAGCAATTATCCGGTATATGTGTTAGTGGGATATACAAGATATATGGTGAAATAGACATAAAAAATTTGCTTGAGAGATGAAAGTAGCTAGGATTGTTTGGAGACAACCGGTAAATGCAACAAAAGCACTTATTACATCCTCCACATGTTCAATAAGTGGTCCTAAAAATCCATTACTTCAATAACACACACAAAATTGAAAAACCAGAACACTTAAAATTCTATCTCACCAGATATTAAGTGCTTAAAGAGAATTTTAGCAAGAAAAAATATAGAATTGACAATGAGGCCAATATTCTTTCTTCCTTTTGTCTTTCCCCCCCAAATTGTCTTCTCTTATCCACCACTATTCACAGCCATAACATTATCTCACCAGCATATCATGTGGCTTCAATTTCTCACTAAAACTACTAGTATTGGGTATGTTGTCTATTCACATAACGTCCTAACCCCACTTACCTGTCTCTTGTATTCTGGTCATAACATAATTTTCATATTTTCCAAAACATTTAACAAAAAAACATCATTTTCGTGAAAATCTTAGAATTCAAAAAACAAAAGTACACTCTGAACATGCATTAATGGCTTCCTCACATGTTCTTGCATGAACTCAAGAATTGGAGTTTCAACACATTCCCGCCAAATTTTATATTTGAACTTCTTGTTTAGCAGTAACATTTTGTTTTATAAAATTTGTTTTCTATGGAGAGAAGTTCCCAAAAGGAGCATGTTTTAGTTGATTATGGTCCTCAAAGATCATTTGAGAATTCACCTAGCAGTGATATGGACATGGATTTTAACGACGTTTTCGGGGGTCCCCCGAGGCGATTTTCAGTACAAGAATCAAGAACAAGGCATAGTTTCAGTGACCCAATGGGTTCTGAAGAAGATTCAGCAGGTTTATCGCGTAATTCGTGGAATGGATTCAATGAAAAGCCAGTTTTCGAGGCAGGAAGTGCTAACAGATCAAGGCGAAATCAAGGGGATGATTTCTATGATGATATATTTAAAGTTGATGAATCTTATAGTTCAACTTCTGGTTCTAGAGTTTTAAGCCCTGTTCGACCTTTATCACCAAAAGTTGAAGCTTTTGGTACTTCAGTCCCAGCTCAATTCAGGTACTTTATGTACCTCTTTTCGTTTTTGCCTTTTCTTTTGTGATTAATATAATTAGTTATATATACTGACAGAGTAACAAAAGTAGGCAGTAGCCTACTGCCTACTTTTTGTCTTTCTATGAGCCGAGGGTCTCCCGGAAACTGCTTCTCTACCTTCCCAAGGTAGAAGTAAGGTCTGCGTACACACTACCCTCCCCAGATCCACCTGTGGGATTACACTGGGTATGTTGTTATTGTCTGTATACAAACTTTTATACTATCAGCATAGGCGGAGCCAAGATTTGAACTTTACGTATTCTAAATTCTAGGATAACAACATCAGGTGTTAGTAACTGGGTTTTGAATTTGATTTTTGCACATGTTTAGTAAATTTCTTAATACAAATACACTGCGTTAGGCTGAACCTGTGCGTCTGCTTCTAGCTCTACCCCTTACTAGTGCAATTCAACCAGTTAGGGTAGGTTATTACAACTTCGAGGTTCTATATCAGGCTATGAAAAGTTCTTGTTGTTGTAGGTCAACTTAACCTGTAGTGTAAAAAACATATACACTGGAACTTAAATTTAACATATTCTTTTTCTTTTCTTCTTAGAACTTAATCTCTATATGGAGTATGTTTTCTCAGTTAGATGTCCAGGCCTACAAATCTATTTATTTTCTGGAGTTTGTACCTTCCAGTCTTAGCAAAGAAGGAAAAAAGGCTGATTTTTTTTAGAGTAGAGTACTTGGCCCTTACACTGTTAAAGAAAGGAAAGAGTGTTAACATGTACTTGATGATGAATCAATAAAGATAATGTGTACTCCTTTCGCAGTCCATCTTTGGGAACCATGGTGATATTGAAAGTGGTATATGCAAATTATATGTCTACTGGACTTGTTTCGATCTATATCGAAGTAAATAATTTCAGTTTAGATGAACTTTATGTGACAATATCAACTGATCTACTGTCTCTAGCTGATAAAGGAAACCGGTCAATTCTAGTTCTCTTTATCTTTGGTAGTAGTAATAGTAGTCGGATTTTGTATGGAGAAGTAGTGCAATTTGTCATATTGTTGCTTCATATATTGGTTATAAGTGTTTGTTTCCTCTCCAGCCTTCCCAAGTTGACAAAGACAACAGATCTTCCCACGTTTGCTTCGGGAAGTCATAGTCCACACAAGAAAAATGATGCTTCCACATTTTATCGACAAAGTCCATTATCACGTGAAGGTACTGTTATTGGTGATGATTTAAGATACATGTCTGAATCCGATGAGCGGGATGTACGAGGGAATCTGAAGAAGAACGGAGAAAGCATGGAAGATTCCAGTAACGAATATCAATTTCATTTCTCCATATACAAGTGGGCAGGCAAAGGAGTTCCCGTACTCGTGCCACTGAAGGGAGGGATGCATTTCAAGTCTAAAGAGAAGATTAAACTTGAAAGATGTACTAGCTCCAATGGAAGGATGGAGAACGATGACGTGGATGCCAGCTCACCATTAGGAGAAAATGCCAACTTCTCCAGGGATGCGGATTTGCACTCCTTGAGAAGTAAGAACCCGGAGAGCAGTGACAAGGCAAATGGTATTGTTAGGGAAAATCTCGGCATTCCAATGTCAAAATCCGTTCTAAGTGTTAATGATGACACTATCTTAAGAATTGAAATTGTCACGACTCGACCCGACGGGTCGCGACTAAACGCCCTAATGACGCCATTCTACGAACCTTTCACACGTAATCCGACTAATACTAAGGGAAGTATGAATTCCGGCAGCACAACGCCATAGGCGAGCCGACAAGGCTGCCTTTACACAAGACTGTACTTGTCTCCTGAGGAGTCACAACTAGCCAACATAATATAATAAGCAAGCCGACAAGGCTGCCATCAAATAATGTCACGTATACACGGGAACATCCCAACATAGAGTACAGTAACATAGCTGACCAAAACAGATTCATAAGTCTACATACGTACAACCCACAATTGACTACAGACCTCTATGAGAAGGATAACATCATGTGACAGGACAGGGCCCCGTCATGCCCCTGAATATATACATAAATCTGAAAGGGTTCTGTACCAAAAGATAAAGCTCTGGATCAAAGGAGTTTTTCCAACCAGCTGAGTAGGAGTCCTAGGCCTGAGGATCACCAAACTGAGAACCTGTACCTGCGGGCATGAACGCAGCCCCCCGAGAAAAAGGGGTCAGTACGAAATAATGTACCGAGTATGTAAAACATGTAATACTGTAAGAAAGACCATAGACCATAAGTGGCCAATAGGTAACGGGAGACATGTAAGATTATCAATTACCAATTTAACAGTGTCATGGAAAATAGAGGATCATATCAGTGATCATGAATACTTATCCATCTAATCATCCTATATACATATATCTCATCATCGTGGTATCTGTACCCGCATCATGGATGCATGTCCATGGAATCATATCTACTGTCATGGATAACTATACCCGCATCATGGATACAGGTCCATGGAATCATATCTACTATCATGGGTATCTATACCCGCATCATGAATACAGGTCCATGGAATCATATCTACTGTCATGGGTATCTATACCCGCATCATGAATACATGTCCATGGAATCATATCTACTGTCATGAGTATCTATACCCGCATCATGGATACATGTCCATGAAATCATATCTATTGTCATGGGTATACTGCCCGACCCCTTGTGGAACGCGATAAAGTCATATAATCACATTAGCACCAATAAAATATCCTGAGTAGCTTTACACATATTAAATCATCACTCGTCTCTCAATGAAATAGAAAAAGGGCGCTATCATATTAAGTATCATTTTTAGACATCATTTGGAAACTCGATAAAATCATAAAAATGAACCTTTTGCTAGAGAATCAAGGATACTTCTCATAACTCACATTACTATGTTTTGGGGTGGGTTTCGGCTGGGATTTGGAGGAAGAGAGTAGGAGATAAGTATTGAAAAGAGATAAGAATGAAGAGGTGAAGAGTTTTTCTTAAGACAAACAATAAAATTCTGAAAATTCTTAATTGCTATTAGACTCACTTCTCTTACTTGTTTATCTAAATTAATCTCCTCTTCTTAAAATAAATCCCACATAACTCCTCTTTCATAAAAATCTAAAAATTATAAGTTCATTTTGGTCCAATTCCCATAATTTATTAACCTTAGGTCCCACTCCTTTTAAATCCCGAAAATTTCATAAGATATCGTATTCTCAATGTCATAACTCTTATAGAACGTTACTAATCCTTAATGGAAATATATACAACTATCATTTTCCATTTCCATTGACACGCTCGTAGTAACCAAAAAAAAACTCGGGCTCACATCCTTTGAATACCAACTTCCGGATTAGCTTGTATAAATATACTTTATATCCAATATCCGAATCTTATTTCCTAATGACGTTCTTAATTATCGTCTTAATCTTACGAGGTGTAACATCCTTCCCCCCTTAGAAACATTTATCCTCGAATGTTCATCATAGGTCTCATGCTATAAAAATTTCGACAGAGTCCCCTTTATAACTATGCCTATCCACCTATATTCAGCAAACCAACAGATGCCTCACATGGCCACAATATACACCACATATATCATTCACCAAATAATAGTTAGGTAAGGAATCAAATTACCTGTGGATATTCAACTGAATCTTATGTAACACCTTGAACAAAGTTAAAGAGCCTCCATGCGGTGCTATATTCCTCCATTTCAAATTTGCCACAATATTCCAGTTGGTACAACCTTGTACACTTACTTCAATTTGTAATGGCATATAGTGTTCTACCATCTCTGTACTGTATGCTTAACATGAAGACAATTCATGTGTATACCTGTTGCATTGTTAAAATAGCGCCATATAAATTTGGCAAACTCCTTTGTAAGAACAAGTGATCTGTCATTTCTTGATGTAAAACATTATATCAGCAGCATCTTGATACTATATTATTTTCAATACTTTGCAACACTTTATCCACTGGAATTTTAAATTTCCACATCGCCCACAGGAAGAAATATATCTGGAATGACACTCTGTTAACCCACATTTACCTATATACATCAAAAGGATATGATCCTTATCTCAACAAAACCCATGCACACGACACAGTACATAAACTAGAACTTGTCATTATCCACCGAGGATTATCCCACATGGTATATATTAAGTATGTAGTGACATGTGAGACAATGTCATCTGATAGATACTGCCCTAGCTTTGACAAATCTCATCAATCCCCACGTAGAAGTTCTTTGTCATCTTCCACCCTTTCATCAATAAGAAACTCTGATAGTAGTACATAGTGTAACATTTCCAATTTGTTACGATTATCAACTCAAATGTTAGCAGTCTCACTCTTTGTTTCCCACCATATTTCTTGCTTAATGTTATCCCTTACTTCAAGAATCATTTCCAAGACCTGAGAACCATCTTTCCATTGTTGTCTTCCTTATTCTATTTATTACCATTTGTCTCCTCAAGTGGCACTTGTTCTATCCTCTTGTCGGGCTTACTAACCCAGTTGTATCTTTGGCTGCATCAACATTTGTCACTTTGGCTACATCACTCTGAATATCTATTATCCCTTCGTCGAATTCATTTATATCCTTGTACCTCTTATCTGTTTTCCACCCTTATATTATTGTCTGTCGAAATTCATGATCCATCATTTACCTATTAAAGTATCTGAACCTGTACTGATTCTTAATGCCTACTTCCCACCTAATTAACCCAAGAGAATGTTCATATAGGCCTGGTTTCATGAAAGACACTTTAGAAGCATGTATATCTTCAACCCATTTCTGAGTAGTAAGTACTGCTATAAACTCTTTTTCTCACACTACCATGTATAGTATGCCCCTGATAATCTTAGTTCTGTCAAATTACATTATACTATATACTATTTAAAATCCCTTATCCCAGTCATGGCAACATAACACTTTACTCTTTCATTTCTCCTTAATACCCAGCTAAAATCACTCGTTATTGCCTATGGACTTTGTACCTGGTCATGTAACCTTCCAATATCTATCCACCGCTCCCTTTTAAGAGCCACATCATTAAACGCATACACCAAGGTCATATGGAAGTTTTTCTTAGTACCTTTAAGTGTTACCCCGCAGTGTATTAATTATTCTGTACCATTCAATATCTACCTCATAGAGATGAGGCTTCCACAACAACCATATTCCTCCATTTCGATGCTCAGTAAGATTAGTACTAAAGATCACCCACTACACAAGTTAAGAGAGGTATTATGAGTTTCTTCCCTATTTAACCTTTAGTTCAAGAGATCAAATAGCCCCATCTTAGCATTCTGCGTGAACTAATGCATTGAAATTGTGCACGAACACATACATTGGTTACCAATCCTTCAAATAACTATTTAACTGAAAATATACACTCCAGAGGTTCGCTACTCGTCTGAACACTACTCCTTACGATATTTTAAATGCTGAACACAACTATACGCCAATAGGATGCTCATCATTCCCAGGTTCTAAGTCATTTGCGAAAGAACTCGAATAATCCCTATGTCCAATACTTCCCAGAGCTCAGTCCAAAAATAACAAGACACTTTCATTCATTTATATCAATCTCACTATTCAAGAAGTAATAGCCTCTTCTTATTCTTATATGGGAACAATATCCTTTTACAGTTTCCTACTTCAGATGGTTCTTTCAACTTAGATTATATTTCGATTCTACTAGCAACAAGGGGGAATATATACGATAGGGTGGGATCTGGATCTATCAATATATGTAAGTCTCAAAAAGATCAAAAATATACATGTAACCTCATTCGATGATGCCTCCTGATCCTGCCCTGTGGGGCGCATAACCATAGGAGAGGACGAACCAGCCACCGATCCAGCAGGCTGAGCCACACCACCTATATCCCTCCTAAAAGGACACTCTCTCATCACATGGCCTTGACGGCCGCAATAAAAACAAGCACCTGTACCAAAACGGCATTTCCCAGAATGATGCCTACCACACTGAGAGCACTGAGGGAAAAGTGTCCTCGGCTGACTAGAACCCCCTCCTCAAAACTCAAGCCTCAAGCTCGACCGGCTCCCGAATACCTTGTGCGGTCCAATTTCCCATCCGTGGAATCGTGGTGCTGGGCCGAGTCAGATGAGCGGTAACGTCCACGTACGGCTCCGTGAGAAGGGCGGTGGATAGTCTTTCTCAGGATCTAAGCTCTCGAAACTTCCTTCTGTCTTCCTCAAAAAACCTGGGACTACCACGGAGTACTAGGTTGATGATCATTTCCCCTTTCTTTGTGAATAAACGTCAGTCTTCCCCAAATGCAAGTCATAAGGGTGTAAAGGACCCTGAACAAGAAGAGGCAAAGATGCCAGATCTGGACAGTCACTCAATACATATTGATCCGAAATTTGATTCAAATCTAATATAGTACCTATGGGTACATAATGAGTAGGCGGTGCTCTCTTTCCTGTTGTTTTTGGGGGTAGGCTGGAATGAATATCTAACATGCTGCTGAGGCTGCTCACCCCGAAACTCACCGGAATAACCAGCCGGTCTATCCCTCTTGGTTTCTGCGTCGGTCCTTTACCCCCTGTACACATGTCTGTATCTACCGCATAAACTCCTGCGGACGGGCCTGCCCCGCCACTAGCGTAGTCAATAACTGAATTGCGTCTCCTATGGCACTATCCTCCGCCCTGTATAAGGAGAGCTGGGACCAGTGTGTCTGGTCTCTAAATCGGTAATATCGCCTCGAACTGGGGGCCCTGGAGGTAGCGACGTAGCGGAACTCGTCGACTGGGGTACGATCTCCGGCATAGACTGAGTACGGGACAACTTTCTGAATCCGACTAGTATCCCCCGATGTAGATTTGTCCTTCTGGGCCGCTGTCGCTTTCTTCGGAGGCATAAGTGTTAACATAATAAGTCGTCAGAAAGGGATTATCCTAATAACACAGCTCTATTACACGATCTAGGAGATGAAAGAATAGAAACCAATCCTAAATGTCTGGCAGCCTCCTGCGTATAAGTATGGTGCACAACATACCCATACACAAGACTCTACTAGACACGGTCTGTAGACATTCCGAGGACTAACTGCTCTGATACCACTTCTGTCACGGCCCGATCCGACGGGTCGCGACTAAACGCCCTAATGACGTCATTCTACTAACCTGTCACACGTAATCCGACTAATACTAAGGGAAGTATGAATTCCGGCAGCACAACACCGTAACAACAACATCCGCTGAATAGGCGACAAAGCTGCGTTACACAAGATCGCACTGCCTCCTGAGGAGTCACAACTAGCCAACATAATATAATAAGCAAGCCGACAAGACTGCCATCAAATAATGTCACGTATACACGGGAACATCCCAACTTAGAGTACAGTAACATAGCTGACCAAAACAGATTCATAAGTCTACATACGTACAACCCACAACCGCCTCATGCACTTACGAGAAGGATAACATCACGTGACAAGGCGGGGGCGTCGCCACGAATATATACATAAATCTGAAAGAGGTTCTGTACCAAAAGACAAAGCTCTGGATCAAAGGAGCTTTTCCAACCAGCTGAGTAGGAGTCCTAGGCCTGATGATCACCAAGCTGAGAACATGTACCTGCGGGCATGAACGCAGCCCGCCGAGAAAAGGGGGTCAGTACGAAATAATGTACTGAGTATGTAAAACATGTAACAACTGTAAGAAAGATCATAAGTGGCCAATAGGTAACGGGAGACATGTAAGATTATCAATTACCAATTTAACAGTGCCATGGAAAATAGAGGATCATATCAGTGATCATGAATACTTATCCATCTAATCATCTTATAAACATATATCTACTGTCATGGGTATCTGTACTCGCATCATGGATGCATGTCCTCGGAATCATATCTACTGTCATGGGTAACTATACCCGCATCATGGATACAGGTCCATGGTATCATATCTACTGTCATGGGTATCTGTACCCGCATCATGGATACAGGTCCATGGAATCATATTTACTGTCATGGGTATCTATACCCGCATCATGGATACATGTCCATGGAATCATATCTACTGTCATGGGTATCTATACTTGTATCATGGATACATGTCCATTGAATCATATCTACTGTCATGGGTATCTATATCCGCATCATGGATACATGTCCATGGAATCATATCTACTGTCATGGGTATACTGCCCAACCCCTTGTGGAACGCGGTAAAGTCATATAATCACATTAGCACCAATAGAATATCCTGAGTAGCTTTACACATATTAAATCATCACTCGTCTCTCAATAGAATAGAAAAAGGGCGCTATCATATTAAGTATCATTTTTAGACATTATTTGAAAACTCGATAAAATCATAAAAATGAACCTTTTGCTAGAGAATCAAGGATACTTCTCATAACTCACATTACTAGGAATTAGACTGTATAGGAACCATGTAAGTCCGCCGTACGTTTACTTTATGAAAAATTATGCCAAAAGAAAGAAGGAAGAGTTTCACATACCTCGTCGTCTATATCAATTCGAATATCTAATAATCGCCTCGACTAGCACCTTGACCTATAATAATAACATGTCTGTCAACTCTATGATTCCTAACGTGAGTCATATTAAAAGACGACTCCCTTATTCTATAAAAAATCGGGCAACACTTCCTCTGTTTATATGTACATCCATAATTTCCAAACTAAGCCAGCAATACCAACAGTCAGTCATAACTCAAAGATAAAACCACAATAATCTCAGATATTCTATTTATGTCATCATAACATATTCCTTCTCTTTTATATTTATGCAATATCACAACTACAACAACAAGTAGTGCAAGTCCTACAATTTTCAACATAATATCCTTTTACTCCTTAATCCTTTAAGACGGGTATTAGTAATTACCACGACGTATATATACATGTTTCTAATCAAATCTCCAACATTTAAACTTCACAAAATCAGCCCCTAGCTTGACGCAATAAAATCCAACAATTTCAAGCAAGTTTCCGGTCAATCTCCATAAACCAATTCTTTTCTTAATTCCCTAGAATCCAATTCATGTTTCAACAATTTCTTATGAACCATTATAATCTAAATGTCAAGACTTCTTTCAAGACTTCCTTCAATTTTAACGTGCCATTAGCGGCAATAATAAGAACAACGACAATTAATCCAACAACTCCAAAATTGGTAAAACTAGTTCCAAAATCGGTCCAATAACATTACAACAATCACATGCATGTTTAAATTCCCATTTTTCCTTAATCACAAATTCATTTTCTTAATTCTAACAACATGCATTCCAATTATATCATAGAAGGAAGAATTTTATACCTCAAATCGCCCCAAAACAGTCCCAGATTTTCGTCCACTGCCCCAGTCCGATTTCCCACTGATTTATCGAGTTTCTTGCACCCATTTCTCACTTTTTCAACTCCGAATTGACATACATATATTCCACAATGTTAACCCATCATTTATACATGTTTTTCTTCTCAAAAACTTGTCCAAAAATCCGAAATTCTTTGCTCAAAATCGGCCCAGCAGTAGCAGTTTTTTTCTTCACTGTTTTGTGCGATTTTGTCCACTGTTTGGGGAGATTTTGGCTTCTAATTTTGGTGAATAATGTAGTCTAAGAAGAGGAGATAAAACCTTAAATTTTTGCTATGTTTTGGGGTGGGTTTCGGCTGGGATTTGGAGGAAGAGAGTAGGAGATAAGTATTGAAAAGAGATAAGAATGAAGAGGTGAAGAGTTTTTCTTAAGACAAACAATAAAATTCTGAAAATTCTTAATTGCTATTAGACTCACTTCTCTTACTTGTTTATCTAAATTAATCTCCTCTTCTTAAAATAAATCTCACATAACTCTTCTTTCATAAAATCTGAAAATTATAAGTTCATTTTGGTCAAATTCTCATAATTTATTAACCTTAGGTCCCACTCCTTTTAAATCCCGAAAATTTCATAAGATCTCGTATTTTCAATGTAATAACTCTTATAGAACGTTACTAATCCTTAATGAGAATATATACAACTATCATTTTCCATTTCCATTGACACGCTCGTAGTAACCAAAAAAAATTCGGGCTCACATCCTTTGAATACCGACTTTCGAATTAGCTTGTATAAATATACTTTATATCCAATATCCGAATCTTATTATCTAATGACGTTCTTAATTATCGTCTTAATATTACGAGGTGTAACAGAAATCAAAGTAGAAGAACCTCAATTCAGACAGAAGACAGGTTTAGGTGACGGAATCCAGATAGAAATTCCAAGTAACTTGGAAGAAACTGCAAAGGATGAGTTGAAACCTCTTTGTGCATTTTTAGTTAACGAGTCGGAGGAACAAGGTACTTTCTACTTTGAAACCTGGCAACTACAGACATTTGTAGTTTGTCTTACACAAAAAATGCATTTTTGCTTTGCAGGCGGCGTTATGGCACAAGAAACAGAAAGGAAGAGTAACATGGTCAAAGCTACGCAAGCAGCAAAATCAAATTTCAAAGTCAGTGAAGATGTGAAGAAAATTGTTGATGAGGTCGATAAAATTTTGAAGAAAAGCTACGTTGAGGTCAGCGGCAACATGCAAAAAAGGGATCCACAAGCTAAGAGAAAAGGGAAGAGAGGTCTTGACAAAAAAAATGTAGTAGATACAGGAGTAAACGAAGGTAGTCCGCAAAGTTCTCCGTTAAAACCAACAGAGAATTCAACTAAAGCTGGAATTAAAGGAAAGGTTCAAGACTTTGTAAAGATGTTTAACCACGAGCTTCATTCAACACCGCAAGAAGGTGAAAGTCGAAGCAAAAGCTTTAGATGGAAAGCTAGCAGCAATAGTGGAGTTGAAAGTGAAAAGAGTTTCAGCATGCCGAAAGCAGATGAGAAAGTTCAGTCGCCCACGATTAACAAGACACAAGATGCAAATCCTAATGTACAAAACTTCTCTCTTAGACTTCCATTTTGTAGTCCCAACTCATGGAGTCCCGGGAACAGTAGGTTCATCGTTGTCCCATTGGTAGTGATTTGTAAAATTTCTGATTTTATGTCTTGCTTTTTGCAGGTAGATCAAAATCTTAACAAGCAGGAGAAAACAACTAAATATTCCCGAACTAAAACACCGA
This sequence comes from Przewalskia tangutica, assembly GCA_029844215.1. NCBI lineage: Eukaryota > Viridiplantae > Streptophyta > Magnoliopsida > Solanales > Solanaceae > Przewalskia > Przewalskia tangutica. The sequence goes on from CM056737.1 coordinate 62,422,527, forward strand.
CTCCCCAGACTAAAGATTATTCAGATCAAAAGGCTGCTCCATCTACTAATGGTTAGTTATATTAATTTTGTACAAAACAAGAATCATGACCCACTGGATATATTACTTAAGGGAAAAATTGGGAACTCATTTCAGCTTAACTATAAGCAGCTCTCTTCATTGTTGTTCTCAATTTAGTTAAATTCGTCTTCTTTTTTTTTTGCTTTAATAGTCTGTTTCCACAGTATCCCTGCACATGCCACAGAATCGTCGGTACTGACAGCGTCACCGCTTGCTCATTTCTATAAAATAAAGAAATTTCACACATCTGTGTTTATTGTAGAGTCAAATCGAGATGATCGAAAAGCCTCATTTGGAAGCATGGACGATCTCTTTGCTGAAAATTATCTGGTATGAGTTCTTTCCTAAGTTTCTTTAATTGACTGTTCGCGAGCATTTATGTTATCTGGCATTGGAACTTTATTCCGTAACCAAAAAATAATAATAATGCAAGGATTAGAAGAGGGAAAAGGATGTTAGAGAAAACAGAAGAATCCAATTTTAGAGTCTGCAACTTGTTACCAGTTTGATGCCTTAGTAGGTCAGGTCATATGACTTCAGATCTTTGCGACTAAGTTTACAAGTGATCAAATAGGGTAGAATACTAGTGAATGGCTCTGTTGTAAATTTGTGTTACTGATGAGGTAGTTTACCTTTTCGTAGGTGGAAGAATTATTTGAAGATCAGGACCAAGCTTCACAAACTAATGGCAAATCTGAGGACAACCAAGTAATTTACTTCTTTTCGACAGTATCTCTGTTGAATTCAAGCATCCATAACGTGGTTGTAATTGTTTCCTATTAAATTATAGGCTTCAGATGCTAAAATTAAGCAATGGTCACAAGGGAGGAAAGGAAATATTCGATCATTGCTCTCAACCTTACAATTAGTAAGAGTGTTTCCTCTTTTACTCAATTCCAGCAGCTTCTGTTGAAGATTTAGTTGATGATGATAATTCGAAGTACTATAAAATTTTGTTTCTGTTATATTCGTGGAAAGGAATTGTATCTTTTTAAAGGCCGGGATTCCTAATTCTTTTGACACAATCATTTTTAAACAGGTTTTATGGCCAGAGAGCAGATGGAAGCCTGTGGCCTTAGTGGATTTAATTGAAGGAAATCAAGTGAAAAGATCATATCAGAGAGCCTTACTCTATATACATCCGGATAAGCTCCAACAAAAGGGTGCTGCTGCTCACCAGAAATACATCGCAGAAAAAGTTTTTGATATTCTGCAGGTACTTATAATTTTGTTGAGTAATAATTTTCAGTAAATCATGCAAGTTTAAACATTTAAGTCTATGATTCTTCTATACTTCATAATTCTGCTACTATTACTTTGGCCATGCTATTAAATTAGCCCATGTTTCATGAGCCTAAATCCTTTTACTTATATTATTGAATCATAAAAGTGCTAAGTTTGTTTGATGCAGGAAGCTTGGGATCAATTCAACTCAGTTGGTCTTATGTAACATTCAAATATGCAATGTGGTATACTAGGAGGCGCAGTTCACGAAAATACTCTATTCATCTGTGTACATACCAGGCAAATATGTCATACATATCCACTCCATACAACATACCAGAATCTGTTTTTTTCTATACTTAAACATAGAAGACAAAGACATTCATCAAAGTTCATATATTCTTTTTTCTACATCACATTTATGAGTTAGTGGAAGTTGTTACAACATCTTGTAGTAGGCAGCAGGAAGCTAGCCCTATTATACAAAGCTTCCCTTCATATAGATCGTCGTGGCATGAACTTCGTCAATAGGTTCCTAACTTCCTATTGATCTTGATCAGTTCTAGCTTAGTTTTTTTTTTGTGACGAGTCAGACCCACTTTTATATTGTCTCCTGAAACACCTGTTTATCCTGCATGTGCTTTCCGTGGCCCCACTCAAAAAATCACTTGCTTTTGATTGAAGCTATGGATGAAAAGGGGGAGGGGATGTAATTCCAAAATCTACTCCTGAAGACACGTCTTTCAGTATTGGGATTGAACTTTGAAGTAAAGTTTTTTCGAGTTGTTATTTGCCCAAAGCCCTCCTTCCGACTTAATAAGAAAGATTTCAATGGGAAAGGAATAGTTGCTCATCAGGAACTGTGGATTTGATTGACTTATTAATCATTTTCTGAAACATCAACACAACTCTGAATCCTCATTCAACTTCTTTGGTTAGTGAAACTAAAGGTGAGCCAGAAGTTTTTGGTTCATAGGGATCCTATGATTAAAAGTTTGACTTTCTAATTAAGTAGTTTCTATACATTGACAGTGTAAAAGTGTTTCACACAATAAAGTTAGTGGAAAGATTACTACAAATAACAGTCCACAAAAAATTAGATCAGTAACTTGAAAAATAAGGCACAAACTACGCATGTCAAAGTAGGTGTTTGTCTACTTGATAAACCAGATTTTAATGATGGTTTTAGAACAAGAAGCTGTACTTCTTATTGAAAAAGCTGGCAATCTTGCAAAATGTGCATGATGAAATTGACTTGCATTATTGTAGATTTGTACTTGCAATAACCTAATCCTTAATGGTACAGAAATATTTAAGTTTACTTGGAAGATCACTTCCTTTTGGAATTGGCTACAATATGGTCCCCCACCCCAACTCCTACTCCAAAAAAATAAAATAATGTTTAGAGTGAAATATTGAAATCAGGATTTGGGACCCTTGTTGTGAGCTAAAAAAGATAAGCATAGATTGCTCCCAAGAAAATTGAAATCCTTAAAAATCAACTTCATAGTTGGCTCCCACTAATGTGAGGGTATCATATTCTAAAGTCATAAAGTCTATGTCATGTCCAATTTAGGATTATCCAGTAAGATTCTTAAAGTGACTCAATGAACAAGGTAGATACTGACGAATTCAGAATTTAGAAATAGTGAATTTTGAAATATATATTAAATTCTTTTATACTTATTTTTTTGCACATATATATAAAATTGAACATAAAGTACTGAATTCTAATGAACCTTGAAATCCGTCCGTGTAGATAGAGGTAGTTTTTCACTGCCCACAATTCATAGCACTTGATGTGGAAAAATGATAAGTTATGTGTACAATTTGGTACTCATTTTACTTACGTAATGTTTTTTTTCTTGAATCATTCAAGAATAATAACTTTGAGCAGACAGCAGCAACATTAGTGTAGAAAACAAATTGACATTGGATTGTACATTTTGTGTCCAAATTGATAAAAATCAATTGTGACAAAATGTAAAATTTCTAAAATAGACCTGATGTGATTGAGTGACTAACCTTGTCACTGACTTTACCATTTGCTATCTAAAATATGTAACTCTCAAACGTTAGAAAAGAGTATTATTCTGCAAATTGCATAATAGAGTTCCTTTTAAAGCGAATAATGTTTCTTATTATCACCGAGGGTCGTGGTGATATAGATAAAAAAAATCATTGTTAAGTAGACAAACACCTACTGCACAGGGTCTCGAAAAATGAAAGATTTTAGGCGCCTTTTTTTTTCTTTTTTTATTAAGTAGTATTAGCCAGAATTTACTGTAAAGGATCATAATTCAGATGTCTTAAGTCAATCAAAGTAGAGGTTGATTAACTTGAAGTTGTATTGAGTTGTTATTTACAATTTAAAATAATTTCTAATTATTGAAATTGTATATTTACTTATATTAAGGGTTCACTTCTACAAACTAGAACAAGACCCCAAAAATGTTTGAGACGATCCTGCCCATACGAGAGGTTGCGCTATTATTTATATCTTAGGCAATATAGTTAGGTAGACGAAAATTTAAGACTTATTGTGCAGGTTCAACTGACCTGTTGCTTTACCCTCAAAGGCTCAAACTATATATAAGTACTTCAATTTTACGTAAAAAAGGTAAAATGCATGTATATAATAAGATAGTATCTGGCTTTGCCTATTTACAAGGACTGATTCTATGTCTAAACATCACATGCTAACAAATATTTTTACCGTTATAGATAATATATTGTGTCTGAAGAGGTCTGTAGAAGTATAGAATACATTGGTATATTGTAACTAACTATAGTTATAAGATTATAACTAACTATAGTTAGATGATTAGATATTTTGTAAAGCAGTTAGTGGTTAGTGATATCATTCCTGTATATAAGTATATACAACACATGTGTAATCTCATTCTTCTTAATACAAAAACTGCTTTCTCTTCTCTCAATTCTCTCTCTCCCGCTTCTTCTTTTCTCCTCCTTCTTCTTACGACTTCTTCTTCTAGTTCTCTGTAAATCTTCTTTCTCCTTCTTCCTTTCACATTATGTAGAATTCAACATGGTATCAAAGTCGTGGTACACGAAAGATCCAATTATGTATCACGTCGGATTCAATTAGAGAAATTATGCAAATTCATGAACATACTAGATGAATCACAAGGAATTAGTGACATGCAACACAGTTTGTTTGAGGAATTCGAATAGCGTATTGTAGATCTATACGAATTAATTTTGTGATTAAAGATCCGGAAGATTGAAGGTGATATTGTAGATCTGTGCGAATTGGTGATTGAAGATTTCGAGGATTGAAGGTAATATTGATTACAAGAGACATAATCGGAAGGATATGGTGAAATTATGTCATGTTGAAGGTAATCAAGTTACATGCAATTAAATCTTACATGCGATCTTACATACAGTTAAGATCTAGGATTATATACTTGTTATATTGAAATCTGGAGGAGTAAAATTTGGAAGATTTTACATAGGAGTGAAATCTGGAAGATCTTACATCGAGATTTGTTTTCCGTAGTCGATTGAGAACAAATTAAAGGAATCGATTGAAAAATTTTGTTTCTAAAATCAGAATAGGATATGGCTATATCAGAAATGGTTGAGGATGGTGGAACAAATATGGTAGGAGATGCAACTAATCCAAGGAACAATGTGGATCATAATCATCCTCTTCGTTATCGATTGGGATCATTTTGAGTGGAATGGACAATTATACACTGTGGAGTAGGGGTATGAAGTTAGCACTGTTAGGGAAAAACAAGATGGGGTTCATTGATGGAACTGTCAAAAGAGAACACTATAATGACGATTTGTCAAGGATGTGGGACAGGTGCAGTGACATCGTGGTATCTTGGCTAATGAGAAATGTTAGCAAGAGTTTACTGACAGGAATATTGTATAATGTTGACTCGCACAACATATGGGAGCAATTAAAATAAAGGTTTGACAAAGTAAATAGCTCAAGAGAATTTTAACTTCACAAAGAAATCTTCACCTTGAGACAGGGAGCAATGTCTGTCTCAGGATACTACTCAAAGTTGAAGGATCTTTGGGATGAGTATGACTCTATCATACCCCCACCATCATGATGTCCCAGGTCGAAGAATTCATTAATCACTTGCAATACCAGAGACTATTACAGTTCCTTATGGGCCTGAATGAGAGTTACAACCATATTAGGAGCCAAATTCTTATGATGCAGCAAGTTCTCAATCTCAATCAAGCATATGCACTGGTCAACCAAAGAGAGCCAAAGAATTTTAGCAGGTGGGAACAAAGCAGTACATGATAATATTGAATTTTCTGCAATGTTCACAGCAAGAAATTGAGGTAACAAATGAGGACATGGAGGAAACCACAAGCAAAGAAAGCCTTTCAATCCTAATGTTATTTGTGACTTCTGTCACATGAAGGGGCATTATAGATTGGACTGCTTTAAACTGATGAAATGCAATCACTGTGGGAAGACATGACACTTGGAAGAGGGATGTTATCAATTGATTGAATATCCGGATGATTTCAAGACAAAGCAGAAAAAAGCTTATGCAGTAACATGTGGATTAGAAGGTCCAGAGCAGGTGTTTGGTGCATCACAGTCTGGAGTAAAGATGGTACAGCAACAGGAACATTTGACTCCCAGTCAGAGACAGCATATCCTTAACATGCTGGATGAAAAGGATAGGAGCAGAAACCATAGTGCAAATATGACAGGTATAAAAATCACTGAAGAATTACTGCAATGGATCATTGATTCAGGGACAACTAATCATATGATAAGTGATCCTAAATACTTACATAATTATTTAATGACAGAAGAGACAGTGAAGGTTCAATTGCCAACAGGAGATTCAATCAGAATCTCACATGTTGGTGATTACAAATTGGGAAGAGGTGATGTCCTCAGAAATGTTCTCTGTATTCCAAAATTCAAATTTAATTTGATGTCGGTATCAAAGGTGACTAAAAAATTGAATTGTAGTGTCAATTTCTTTCCATCATGTTGTGTGTTTCGGGACTTGTCATCTGGAAATGTGAAGGGGATTGGTAGTGAGAAGGATGGACTCTACATTCTGTGTTTGGATGGCCAGGATCAGAAGAGGGATATGGAAAGCTGCATGAATGCTACACAACACATAGATGCAATGACATGGCACAAGAGGTTGTGTCATGTGCCCATGACAGTCTTGAGGAAGATCTCTTACTTCAAGAATAACACTAATTTTGTTTTGAATAATTGTGATGTTTGTCCCTTAGCTAGGAAGACCAGGTCTTCATTTCCTGTTAGTATTACTAGAATAACAAAGTCTTTTCAATTGTTACACCTAGATGTTTGGGGACCATATAGAGTTGACACACACAATGGAATGAAGTATTTCTTGACCATTGTGGATGACTTCTCTAGATGGGCATGGATCTTTCTAATAAGACTGAAGTCTGATGTATCTACTGTTTTGAAGAATTTTCTGACTGAAGTGAGCACACAGTTTGAGTATAAAGTTCAGAGAATAAGGTCAGACAATGGGACTGAGTGTTTTAACCATAATTGTAGGGAGATATTTCAAACACTTGGTATTGTGCATGAAAGTTCTTGTCCATATACACCACAACAAAATGGTGTAGTGAAGAGAAAACATAGACACATCCTTGAAACAGCTAGAGCTATTAAAATCCAAGGCAGTCTACCAGATAGGTTATGGGGTATGTGTGTGGAAGCTGTTGTATATATTATCAATAGGATACCATCAACTGTCTTAAACAATAGATCTCAATACCACATGTTATATAACAAGACGCCACAGATTAGTCACTTGAGAGTCATAGACTGCTTGTGTTTTGCTACTATACTATATACACAAGATAAGTTTAGCCCAAGAGCAGTCAAATGTGTTTTACTGGGATATGCACCTACATAAAAGGGATACAAACTATATGATTTGTAGAATAAAATTATTTTTATCAGTAGGGATGTTCTGTTCAGGGAAGACATCTTTCCTTTTAGGAATGATAAACATGAAGAGACAGTACATATAAAAGCACATGAACAATTTTGTTATGAGGTATTGGTAAATGTCCCTGTCACTAATATGACTCCAGTGAATGGAGAAGTTTTTGCAGGAGTAGAACCTATTAATACAGCTCAAGAGATACATGAAGCTGAGGACCTGATCACTGAAGCTTAAGAGACACATGAAGCTGAGGACATGATCACTCACACCATGAATACCTGCGGATGGCGAGGACACGGAGAATACACCACGCATCGCAGACTGCAACCAGAAAATCAGGAAGAAGTAGCAAGCCCCCTATTTGGCACAAGGACTATGTCACCAACAAAGGATCCCCCAGCTGTTTGTATTCCATCTCTGACAATATCACATACGCAGGGCTCACTTCCACCTATCAAAAATTTGTTGCAAAGGTGTCTATAGATACAGAACCCTCAGGATACTCAGATGCAGCCAAGGATCCTAGATGGATTACAACTATGGAATCTGAAATAAAGGCATTGGAAGATAATGGTACCTGGGAATTGGTCAAACTGTCTGATGGAAAGAAAGCAATTGGTTGTAGATGGGTCTACAAAATCAAGTACAAGGCATCAACAGAGGTCGGGATATTCAAGGCAAGACTTGTAGCCAAAGGATATAACCAAAAGAAGGGGATCGATTATCAGAAAACCTTCTCTCCAGTGGTTAAAATGGCTACAGTCAGAGCAGTGGTGTCCATTGCAGCAGTGATACATCAAATGGATGTGTACAATGCCTTTCTTCAAGGTGACTTATCTGAATAAGTATTTATGACAATTCCAGAAGGTTTCAATACCAAGTATAAATAGACACATATTTGTAGATTGCTCAAATCTTTGTATGGTTTGAAACAAGCCTCTATACAATGAAACATCAAGTTGACTACATCATTATTGTCATCAGGATTCACACAGAGTCATAGGGATTATTCCCTTTTCACTAAACAGCAAGAGGAGAAGATTGTAGTGGTCTTAGTCTATGTGGATGATCTACTGTTAACTAGTAATGATCCAGTGTTTATCCAGTCTACAAAGGATTCATTACAGTCAGCCTTCAAGATTAAAGATCTAGGGGAGTTAAAGTACTTCCTTGGAATTGAGTTTGCAAGAAGTTCACAAGGAATTTTGATGCACCAAAGAAAATATGCACTGGAACTTATTTCGGATATGGGATTAGCATGAGTCAAGCCCACCTCTTCTCCCATGGAGCCTAATCAGAAACTCACTACCATCGAACTGGATAAACTCATAGCTGAGAAATCTGAAACATCACCTGGTTCAGATGACCTATTAAGTGATCCAGGCATGTACAGGAGATTGATTGGGAGGTTACTTGTTACACCTCGTAATTCCAAGACGATAATTAGATAACGTAATTAAGAGAATAAGATGCAGATATTGGATACAAAGTGTACTTACATATGCTAATAGGAAATTAGTATACAAAGGATGTGATCCCAGAATAATTTTTGAATGCAACCCATGTGGTATGGACTTAGTGCCATGTATAATGTGATTAGGACATGAAATTTTCATATTTATATAAGATTGACTATGTGGAGATTAATTAATTGTGGGATTAATTTTTAGTGGAAGGAATAATAATTAGTGGATAAATTATGGAGAATGGTGTCTTAAAAACCGTGGGTAGCACACCATACTCATTAAATCATCCCCATGCTCATACTTACCCACACTCCTCTCACTCCTCACCCTTAATTTCGAAGAACACCCTCCCCCCCTCCAACATCACCTCCATTCTATCCATCTCTCCAAAAATAGATTTCCTCACCCTCCATAGACAAGAAAAGACCACATTAACTCCCCTTCCAAGATTAAGTTATGCTACTAATTTCTAAACCATGGTGAAGGCCAAAACAGTGACTGAAAATCGATAATGCTGGACTGATTTTGCTCCTGGGATTTCAATTTTGGAAGAAACATAAGTAAGTAAGATGGTCTCCAACTTGTAGAATGCATGCATGTCATTAAGTTGAAGGAATGGTGAAAATGGTGAAGAAAATGGTGCAGGGGTCGAGAGCTTTATGGACTGTTTCGGGCTAAAGATTTAAGATGAAAATCCTTCTTCTCATAGAGTCATTGGAAATTAAATGATGTTGTAGTTAAGAGATGAACTTGTGTTAAGAGATGAACTTAGATTAAGAAGAAATGGAGGTAAGAAAATGCATGTGGTTGTTGTGATGTTGTTTGTTATCGATTTTTTGGGACTGTTTTGTACATATTGGATTTGAGTGTTGTTGTTGTTATCCTTGTCACTAATTGCATATTAAAATTGAAGAAAATCTTGACATTTAAAGTTGTATTTGGTTATATGAAAGTATTGAAATATGAAATTGCATTTTAGGAAGTTAAGAGAAGAGTTAGGGAATTATGTTGTTGTGGCCGAGACATGTATGAAACTGTGGACATTGTTGTGTCGAGTTAGGGGCTGCTTCGTCAAGTTATGAAGCTGGAAATATAAGTTATGAACATGTATATACGTTGTGGTAATTACTAATACATGTCTTAAAGGAATTAAAGTGTAGAAAGGTGTTATGTTGCAAACTATAAGACTTGCACTCTTGTTGTTGTTGCTAGAGTTGATGGACTGTTTTTAAAGGTTGTTTTAATATGGATTAAGGGTTGAATTAACAAGAGAAATAGGTGTAGTAATCACATTGGTTGTTGTAGTAGTTGTATCCCATAAATGTAAAGAAAGAATGCATAACTATGGTGTAGATATGGCATATGGACTGATTTTGTTATATCCTGAAATTGTGCTTGGTTATTGGTATTGTGGACATTGTTTATGAGTTGTGGATATATATATAAATAGGGGAAGTGTTGCCCGAATTTTTATAGAAAAGAGAGTCATCGTTAGATATAACTTACACTAGAAATCATAGAGTTGACGGACATATTGCTACTATTATAGGTCGAGGCGCTAATCAAGACGAACATTAATTATAGAGTTGGTTAATTCGACAATAAGGTATGTAAAACTATTCTTCTTCTTCTGGCATGATTTATATAAAATGAGTGTACGGCGGACGTACATAATTCTATTGAATCCTAATTCTTAATGATACATGATATGATAGTGCCTTGATTTTCTAAGTAATAATTATTCTATTTATTCCATTGAGAGTCAAATGATGATTTAATTTGTATAAAGTTACTCATGATATTCTATTCGTGCTGATATGATTATATGTTCACTGCGTCCTTCACTAGAGGGCCGGGCAGTATATGATTTCACCGAATTTCGGGCCGGGAAATTTCGTGCATAGTTCCTTATATGTTCACCGTGTCCTTCACTAGAGGACCGGGCAGTATGATATGCGGACAGATATCCGTAGATATGATATATATGGACAGACATCCACGAATATGACTATGTGTTCACCGCGTTCTTCACTAGAGTGTCGAGCAGTATATATATGATGATTTATGTGGACAAACATCCACGGATATGACTTATTTTATATGGACATGTCTTGACTCTCATTTTTATAAGGCACAGTTGACTCTCATTTCATAAGGCACAATTGTATTGATATTTGGATTATTATATTTGTCTCCTGACATCTCTTGGCCAGTTATGATCTTATTTACTGATTTCATGTTTACATACTCGATCACATTATTTAGTCTTGACCCCTTTTCTGGGGGTTGCGTTAAATGCCCGCAGTACAGCAGTGATTTGGTGATCCTCCGGTCTAGGATTCCTATTCAGCTGTTTGGAGAGCTCCATTGATTCAGAGCTTAGTCATTTTGGTACAAAACCTTATTTTTGGACTTATGCATATTTAGGGCACGACGGAGCCCTGTCCCATCATAATTCATTATCGTACTCTTAGAGGTCTGTAGACAGGTGTGGGTGGTAGATGTGTTTTGGACTTGTGTGGATTGTATATGTGTTTTGGCCAGCTGTACTGTTGTACTCGTTTTGGGATGTTCCCGTATATAGTGGCAGCCTTGCCGGCTTGCCTATTTTGATATGATTTACAGATTACTACATTATCCTTGGTATCCGTGTGATTATGTGACAGATGGGTATAAGGGTGCCCAGGTAGGACACCGGGTCGCGGCCCGTCGGGTCGGGTCGTGACATTACTGTATCTGACTACTACAAGGCCAGACATCACATTAGCAGTGAATTCACTCAGCCAGTTTATGCAAGCACCAAATGTCTCACATATGGAGGCAGGCCTCAGGTTTGTTAGATATGTCAAGCGACGCGTGGATGGGCATTCGTGTCGATTCCCGAATGTATTCCCCAGCTCAAGATGTACTGCGATGCAGATTGGGAAGGATGTGTCAATACTAGGAGATCAGTCACTAGATATTTGGCAATGTATGGTGCTTCCCCTATATTATGGAAATAAAATAAATAAGATACGATTTTGAGAAGTTCAGCAGAAGCGGAATATAGGGCCATGGCTTCTGCCGTAGCTGAATTGGTGTGGTTGGTTGGCTTGTTTCAAGAACTGGGAGTTGATATATCCCAACCTGTATGTGTGTTTACAGACAGCAAATCTGCAATGCATATTGCTGGCAACCCAGTACTTCACGAAAGAACCAAACACATAGATATTGATTGTCATTTTATTAGAGAAAAGATACATGATGGATTGATCAACACACATTTTATCTCTTCGAAAGAGCAACCAGCAGACATTTTGACAAAAGCCTTGAGTCGACAGCAGCATGATCATTTAATATCCAAGCTAGGATTGAAGAACATCTTCATACATCCTAGCTTGAGGGGTTGTAGAAGTATATAATACATTGGTATATTGTAACTAACTATAGTTAGAAGATTATAACTAACTATAGTTAGATAATTAGATATTTTGTAAAGGAGTTTGTGGTTAGTGATATCATTCATGTATATAAGTATATACAACACGTGTAATCTCATTCTTCTTAATACAAAAACTGCTCTCTCTTCTCTGAATTATCTCTCTCCCGCTTCTTCTTTTCTCCTTCTTCTTCTTACGACTTCTTCTTCTAGTTCTCTGTAAATATTCCTTCTTATTCTTCCTTTCATATTATGTAGAATTCAACAAGGTCGGTAGATAAGATTAACTCATATTGAACTTACTGATTCAATTAATTCACTTATGAGGTCCTTAGAAGAGAGAGGGGGGAGGATATCGTTTCACCATTTAATTACACATGTTATTTTTAAAATTTTGTTTAGAGTCTATGAATATAACCTCTCTACCTCCTAAGGTAGGGTAAGATTTGCGTACACTCTCATTCCCAGACCTCACTTGTTGGATTCACTCGGTTTGTTGTTGTTTGTGTTCCCACCCGCTGTCCGGTATCGACATTGGAGTCTGACTAACATTGCAGGGTTCATTTCTGCGAGCGGCGCTCCAACAAATTTCATTCATTTTCAAAGACTCGAACCCGAGACTTCTGATCAAGGTGGAGGGATTCTAATCATGAATCATCCCACCACAATCCATGTTGGTTACAAACACGTTATATTAAGCTTGTATTGTTGATAATGTCATATACTTCTAAAATTAATATATTTTATATAAAGAGATTAAAAGCGCACAGTTAAATGTGTTGAATTATATATTATTAAAATTAAATTTAAAATGTATCATTAATTGAAGGACTAAAAATGCTATTAACACCAATAAAATTAAGGAAAATAAAGAAGAGAGAGAAGGAGATAGTGTGTGTGTGTTTTCTCTCTTTTGTCAGTTTCTGTTTCATTTCTTTTACTTAAATAGCAAGCAGAATTTACTTTAGTTGTCTTCAAACAAGATTATTCAGAGCTTTATGATGTGTAAAACTTTGTCAGAACAACATGAATGTGTGTCAATTATTCATGGAGAGACAAATACTAGCCCTATTTTAAGGTTGTTCTTCATTATCATTTGCATTATAGTATTGTGTGTGTATATGCTCAAGAAAAGTTCAAAGCTGGAGTCTTGGTATCTCTTCTAATGGAAAATTGTAAGTCTTTCATCCAAATTTTTCATCTTTCTCTTCTTTTTTGCATCTTTTAAGTTACCTTTTTTTTATGTGTAACATTTACAACAAATGGTAGATATGAACCGATAATTGTAAATATATTGGGTTCAATGCTAAGAATTTTAAAGATTGAATCTATAGAGCTTAAATCCTATGAGTTTCTTGATGTTTCTTTGGAATTTGGATACTTTGGCTTTTGAATTTTATTTTTGTGCAAAGTTTGGATTTTTCTCAAACTTTTGTGGTACACATTTAGTTTTTTTTTTTGGCAACTTTGATATTTTGTGAACTTGCTCTTTCTTATTCAAGAATTGGTTGAATCTTTTTGTTCACTACAAAAGTTTCAATCTTGCTGTGAGATCTGATATAGTACTGGCCTTTTTACAAGTTTGAAGCTGTGATTCTCTCATAATTTCTAATTGTTTTTCTTCTAAGTGCTTATCCTTGTGCCGAGTGTCTACTGGAAACAGCCTCTCTGTCTCCCAAGTCAGGATTTAACTGGTTATGTTGTTCTTGTTGTCTTCTAAGTGCTTAAATTTTGCACCTTGTTGGGTTTAGTACCTGAATTTTATTGGCCTTTTCTTTGGAAAGCAGTATTTCAGAACTGGGGTTTGTATGAAATATTTGGAGGAATAAAGCTTACTGTTATTTTTTGGTATAGATAAAGTTTTCTGTTATTGTCTTGAATCTAATTTTATTTTCTTTGCTATGTGGTGATTACCTGTCCAAAAAGGGAAGAAGTTTAATTGTTTAATTTATGTTATTTTGGGAATATATATAAATTTGGTGGGATCTGCTTACTTCATGTCAATATCTTCAATAATTATGTAAAAAGCACTTTGATCAAACTGTTTCTGATTTCCTTGAGCAGTCATTTATTTCCCTTCCCCTTTTTTCACTTGGCTTTGGAGTTTGGACTAGAAAAAGTCATCAGAATGAGAATTGGGATTTACTGCTTTTCGACATAGGTTAAATTTGCCATAATATAACAACAACAACATACCCAGTGAAATCACACAAAGTGGGGTTGTGAAGTATAGAGTGTACGTAGATCTTACTCCTACCTTAGGAGATAGAGAGGCAGTTTCCGGTAGACCCTCGGCACTAAATTTGCCATACAATAGTTAAAGGTAATATTTAGTCTTCTTTTCTATTTTTATTTTTCTTTTTGTTTGAGGGATGCTAGTTATGGTTAATGGTCAATGAATAGTCTTTGTTTGATTATGCTTGTACTATCAGACAATTAAATTGTCTATATCTGTAGTGTATTAGCAAATATTCACTAAATGAGCTAATTAAAACTGAACTTCCAATTCTGTTTTGAATTGAATGCTGATATAAGAAAGAACTGCAATATTGGATGCAGACTAAAGAGAATTACATACTAGAGTTAGTTGCTTCCTCCTAATGCCACAAAGTTGACTTTCTTGGAAATGAAAGCGATGAATATATATATTTTATTCTTTAAGTTCTCTCTCTCCTCTTTCTCCCAACTGAAGATTCCTTCTCAATAATCTTTTATGGGAAGTTTTCCACAACTGTTCAAAGTCACTTGCCTTTGTTTGTTTGAATACTCATTTGTTAATTGAACAATTCAAGTTTCCATTGAGAAGTCATAGTAGGGCCTTTTCGCAACGGCAGGTGGTAACATTATCAGGTGTCAACAGCTATATATGTTATACTCAAAGGATCAAGTTGTATCATAGACCAGCTAATATGACTAGTAAAAGCAGGCTGGTAGCTAAATATTTCCCCGAATGAAATACACAAAAGAATCCGCAGATGTGTATATCTCTGTTTTAAGAAATAAAAAGTGCATGGATCTAGGGTTGTAATGTGCTACCACGAGTGAAATGGTTTTAATGTTCTGATGTGAAGTTGAATGGAGAACAGTTGCCATGAAGACTTGGTTATAATGCATATATTTCATGGCATGCCAATAAAAGTTGGTTTTTTGGATGGACAACGTGAAGTTAGATAGAGCTAGTATATTGTAGTTTCATTACCAGCATGTTCTTCTGCCCTCTGGCTTCATATATAATGCATTAGATCTCTGAGAAGACGGCTTCCAGGTTATTAAACAGTGTGCACTGTGTTAAATTTCATGGTCAATTTTGTAACATTACATGTTTTTCCTCTTTTTTTGTTTATCGAAACCCGGTGATTTTCTTGTCAAAGTAGTTTTAAATAATATAAGGAAATTTCTTGAAAGCATAAGGCTAGTCTTGTTATTGGACTGACAGCGCTAGCACACATGACAGAGCTTAGCCAAAAGCTAGTTACGGTATTTATTTGTATTATCATGTTGTTACTAGTTCTAACTTGAAAAATTTGAGACAAACTTGTGTATAATTCAAAGTTTTGCATGTCAACTCGAGTTTTGGAGGTGACAAAACTGACACCTCTCTTGTCTTATGGTCAGTACAAATTGTAATTGATGTATAATTCTCCAAATATCAAGTAGAATGATATGTTCTTTTAGATGGGAAGCATCCTCCGGTGATTTACCCTTTTTCTCTATTTTTCTCAGATTTAACTGATATCATTGGTTGATATAACATTTTAATGTCACCTGGTGCAAGTTTCACTTATGTTTTTTGTTCATGCAGATGTACAAGAGGCCAATGGGCTTTGAGTGAATCTTATTGTGCATAGTAAAAGGAAAATGTCATTAAAATCAAAGAAAGGATGGAAATCAGTCGTGCCCCTCTGTCTGAAGACCAAATCATCAGCACATTTTTGTTTGCTCCCAAAACGAAGTCGGATCGTTTTGGTCCTGGTGAGACACCAGTTTGTCTCAATGTGTATTATGACTTGACACCTATGAATAACTATGTCTACTGGGTTGGCTTTGGGATCTTCCATTCTGGTGTGGAAGGTAAGAGGCCTTCTTTAGCTTTTTCCTCTTTACTTCTTTTTAGATAGAATGCACTTAGGCATATTATCCTTTTTCTTGTAAATATATGGTTCTATATGGATTTTTCTCCTATTCCTATTTTACTAATAACTTAATGCGGGGATTGTATCTAAAAGATTATATGCACCACATCATCATATGTTTGTTTTGTATATGTCATTTAGCTATAATAAGATTAAATAAAATTGTGATGCTTAAATTCGAGATCTGAAACTTACCTCTACGGTATATTCATCTAGTGTTTATTTTTAGAATTGGTCTCATAGAACTGTGAAGCTGCTAATTCAATTCGAATCTCAATTTGATTGGTATATATATGAGCATGTGTTGGACCTTATCCGTTGTATTTTCATGTCTAAGAAATATTTGGTTTCTATCACAGTTTGTTTGTGTTTTTTTACTTTTGACGTTTTATATAATTTGGCACTCGCAGTTCATCTTTGGATGCTTCCTGTAGAAGATAGAATTACGGTTTTGGTGCTATAGTATTTTTCTCAGCCAACAGCTTAATCGCCTCTTTTCATCTAGAGTGTTTGTTGGTACCTGCAATTTATTCATTGAAAACCTGCATTTTCTGCAAATTCTTTGAGTCGACTTCAATGAAACTTCAAAGTTCTCCATAAATTCCTGTTATACCCCGTGGTTCAGGCCGTGCGTATGGGGCCATGCGGAAGGAGTTAGGACTCGAAATCAGAAAACTTCGGTCAGGGGCCTCAGCGCCGCGGCGCCGGAGGCAGGGCCGCGGCGCCAAGGCGGGGAATTCATGGCCGCGGCGCCGGAAATCAGGGCCGCGGCGCCTAAAGTTCCGAGAGTCCGCAGGAATTACGGGCCGCTGGTTTTCTCTGATGTTGTGTCACAAGGGTGCCCGGGTCAAGGCACCGGTCACGGATCCGGGGTCGGGTCGTGACAATTCCACTAGCATGTGAGGCTTAAGATGAATGTCAAAATGTTTTTATACTACTGCTGATCAGAAAAGACTCGTCTCTAATGCAAACTTGGATGCATCAGAAACTTTCTTTTACGCCTCATATTTTTAGCTTCAACTAGTGTAACATATATTTCTCCAGTTCATGGTGTAGAATACGCATTTGGAGCTCATGATTACCCGACCAGTGGTGTCTTTGAAGTTGAACTGCGGCAATGTCCTGGATTTAAGTTTAGGAAGTCAATATTTATGGTTCTACAAAGTTGGATCCGAATCAGGTTAGAGAGTTTATTGAACATCAAGCTGCTGCATATAACGGTGACTCGTATCACTTGATTGTGAAGAACTGCAACCATTTTTGCAAGGATATCTGCTACAAGCTGACCGGGAAAAAGATTCCAAAGTGGGTGAACCATCTTGCAAAATTAGGTATCCCTTTGCCATTACACCTCTTTTGAATTAGCTTGAAAAGATAACTTTGTTCTCATTTTTAGAAAAACTTATTAATTAGATCTGTTCCATTTTGGGTGTGTTTGGTATGAAGGAAAATGTTCTTTTCTGGAAAATAAGTGATCTTTTTTACTTATTTTCTTGCGTTTGGTACGTAAGAAGAAAATATTATACCAAAAATATTTGTATATAACTTAAGCATAACACTATGAGGGGGGAGGATGAGTGGTAAGGTTTGGGGGTGGTGGGGATGGGAGCTATGGGAGTTGGGGTGGGGGTAAGGTATGTTGGAAGGAGACAGTTAGGTGTGAAATGCTACTTGTAGAACTTGTTTTCCCATGTTTGGTTAGTCAAAAAAATTTAGAAAACATTTTATGTAGGAAAATTTCATTAAAAATGAGGAAAATGAAACACACCCTTTATGTCGCACTTTCTCCTTTAGTCTGTTAAAAATAATGACACCTTTCTATCGGGGAAATCTTTAATCTTAACTTCCAGTTTTAATGGCATGCTTTTATAGCCATAGAAGTACCATGGACCACACGTTCCAAAAGTTCTTATTTCTATCTTAAACTCTGGGCCCAATTGAATACTGCGATATAAACTGAAACGCAGGGAGTATTGTGTATGATATATATGGTTATGTTATTTTGTCTACTTAGGTTCAGCATTCAACTGCATGTTACCTGAGGCTTTGAAAGTTGCTGCTGTCGAAAACGAACCAAATGGCCGAGAATACGTTAATGAGAAGAGAAGGCTGAGAAGTTCTTTCAGTTGTCTTTCTTCAATTTCAACAAGACATCAGAAGTTATCGACATCTTCAGTATTTTTACAGTCACCACTTAAAGGCTGCTTACCTTCTTTGGAGTTAAGAAAGTCTACGAAACGTTCTTCAAAGGAAAGGTAAACATAATGAAGGTAGACAATTATGAAGGCTACCTCATGTATTTTCAGAAAACTAAGAAATGGTGGGATTAACATTCTTTAAGAAGGTATACTATTTGTAATGTGGCATTGCAATATATGCAATTTGCCTTGTTTAATCTCGTCTTTTGAATGATTTTTTCCTCCATCGGTTGATCACGCGAATACGCGTCATTCACTAGGAAAGAGAGAAAATGTCAATTGATCCCTATTCAATCGGCACAAACCTCCACTTTTAATGTTGTTCTACTAAGAGATGCACCACGTTGAGAAATCACCAATTCCTTGTAGCAGCAAAAGTGTCATTTAGACGTGGTGGATATGCTGGGGGCTGTACTGTATATGATATGTTCTCTACAACACGAAGATATCCAACTACACGAACTAGTACTCTTACAGTTTAGGCTTATTCTACTTTTTACTGCAGAATGTTATAGCATTTCAGCTTTAAGTTGTTATTAGGCAATATGTGATGTGAGATCATATATCTTGTCTTCCTAAATATATATTTTTGGTCCGATCTTCTTAAAGAATTTATTTTTATAAATAGTATACAAAAAAAAAAGGTTTGAGCATTACACTTGCTTATTTTAGTCGTAGAAAGATAATTTTCACTTGTCAACTGTACAAGAAAAGTATGCGTTATATAGTAGAGCTTATTTTAGTTCATAAAAAGCTTCGCAAACTTAGTAGACATGTCATTAAAATTGTACTAGTGATTTTTTAGTTATTATGTTCCCTTTTTGTTTTATTATTCGCCTTTCTTATTACTTTGTCAATGACCAAACTAAAACGTTATATGCTGCTTTTCATTCATTACAACGTGAACCAAATCCAACTAGTTCAAAAATTCTATTTCAGATTGAATGCTTTTTCAAGCTACATCTTTGCAAGACTTCTACGGAGACGTAGATTGTGTTTCAAATGAACTTGCCAATTCGACTGATTATCGACACATTTGGTGCTTCATCTCAAGTTACTTTCTAATACTAGAATGCTTTCCCATTCTCTTCAATCATACAATCCAAATGAAATCAGTCTGTTACTTTTGCACTCCTTTCCCCCAGAAGCACACTTTTGCGTCATAGTTTCAGCACAATTATAGACCAAATTAGACCATAGGGAGAAAATCAATAAACATGTGATGCCAAGAATTATGTGGTTAAAATTACAAAACACGATTATAACATCATTAGCATCACTGTCCTCTCCCCCTCTCCCCCTTCTCTTTCAAACGCCAATCTTCAACAGCATACAAAGGTAGACAAAAAGGAAAAGCAATGATAACATCAATGGCATCTACCCCCATCCCTCCTCCCCCTCCAAACCCCAACAGCCTCTCCCTCCAGTGACAATCTTCAGTAGCGCATATAAGGCATACAAAAAAGAGACGAAAAGAGAAATAAACACTTCAAGATACGAGAAAAATGATATTTGAGGCGGTGTTGATGCCGCCATACTTGATTTCTGATCTTTGTATACATTAGTCAAAAACAAAAACGAACAAGAACCTTTACAACTCCTGATAGCCAAGAAGCAGGTGAAGATGCAACTTTTACGTCTAGCTCAGGAGCAATCGTCAAGGAAAATTAGTGGGAGTCTATTCACATACCGGAAGATGAGGGAAGAGACTAACCTAATCTTGGGAATTACAAATTCAACCCAGCCAGCAGCACTAGCTACTACGCTGAATTCACCTTTTTGGGTCTGTCGATACGGGAGGTAAATCAATAGGAAACAGAGATATTTGAGCAAGTAACCACTGGCTGTGGCCAAACAATGATGTCCATAGGTCCATTTTCATTGATATAGACACAAAGAATGCTTCATCTGGATAAGTTATCTTCTATAACTTTTGCAATTAATAGAATCACAGAATGAATATACAGATGGTGAACCCGAATTACTGTTGACAAAACAAACCTGCAGGAACACCAAAGAGATTCTTCAGATAAACAAATGTCCAAGATGCTTGTTAAAACATTGCCTAATTGTCATGTAACACATGATATACAACACACAGAACCTCTCAAACTGGAAACTTGAACAACAAATGTCCACTCGGGATATCAACAAAGACAGATGCTTTTTGATACCATGAAGATACAGAAGTATGACGCAACACTCGAGTTTTCTTATTTTAGAAAATAGAGAGGACAACCGCACTGTCATTATATTCAGAAACAACACAAGTATCGCACTTGGACTAGACATCTTTTCAGTGCCCAAGCGATGAAATTATCAATCGTCTTTCTGATGGAAAACAGTAGGAATGCTATTATTACCATTGAGAGCAGCATGATATACTCGCTTCTCTGCCAAACCAATATCTGAAAGTATTAAATTACCCTGCAAGAACAGAGGAATGAGATCATCCATCCACGCATAGGTACACAGAGGATTGAAATTACCCTGTAAAAATTTCACTTGTTTACTTTATGCCTTGGGAGAACACAAGGGGAGGTGAAAAGACTACTACACTTTCTAGAGATAAACATCTGTTGTTTGCAGTGCAGAGATCATGATACTAAAGTCTCAACAACAACAAACCCAGTGTAATCCCACATAATGGGGTCTGGGGAGGGTAAGATGTATGCAGACCTTACCTCAACCTTTATGGGGGTAGAGAGGTTGTTTCCGAGATACTAAAGTCTCAACTTTTAAGGAATACATACATAAGTGCTCAGAAAAAATGAGCGACTCCCCAAACTGTGGAGGACTCCTATTTGCTAAACGTCATTTCTACAACAGATAAAGTTCCAACATAAGTCAATAGGGGGCATGGGTTGACATCTCCAGAGAGGAGAGAGTGTAGGTGACTCCTATCCGCCACTTATTTTCCACAAAACCACATCTGATGGGCAGGAAGGATAGAGTGTAATTTCATAAAACTAGCAAATCATATTCCTAAGAGGTCTCTAGAGTTGCTTTATGTTCTTAGTCATTAAGGTAAAATTGCATGCAAAACATACCCCATGAGCCATCAACCTCCGAAAATTTTCAGCATAAAGTCTAGGGTCATCCTTTTCTTGCTGAGAGGGGTAGTAAACAGGTAACCAGGTTGCCTCCACGTAATTTACAAATTGGCAGAGAAGGAGAATCACATGCCGAACCTGCAAAGGAATTGCATTTTCATCCTATAAGAACCAGTCTTATATAAATTCATGACTTCATATAACAGTATAACACTGATGACTACGAAGTATCATAAATGTAACAAAATGACCATATAATTAGATGCATATCCCAACAAGAACTGTTGCGCAATCAGCAGTATCTTCATAAATCAGAACAAATATTCAGGTCTTAGATACTGAATTTTCATTGCTGCAACGACTAACTTGGTGCCACAAAGTTCATCTTAAAGATATATCGTCTGACTATTTTTTCGTTAAGAAACCAAGTTCCCCACAAAGTTCTACAATTCTATAATTGATATCTAAATTATGTTACACAAACTGTCAGAACAAGGAAAATTACAGTTCAGGATTCATTTGCAAAAAAGCAGGAAAACAATTAGTACATGACTGAATGAAAGAAAATGATGCTTGGGAAGTCTAAACTAGCAACATAACATGTTTTACGATGAACACAAAAGACGATCATGGTGATAGAGGGGGCATGAATATAGACTGTAACAGAGCACCTTATGATGCAACTGAATCATCTGCTGAAGATGGAATGCTACCATGTCGCAGAGTGTCCCTAAAATGACAAAGCAAGTTCCATATCACCAAATACTTACCCCAGATATCGAGTCCCAAGCAGCACTTAATCTCTGGTACGGATAACTTAATATCACAGGCTGCACCGGAGCTCCTGACAGAAATGCACCACTCTTGAATGGAAGGAGAAAATCACCATTTGTGGTTGTGCCCTCTACAAGAAAAAAGCAAAAAAATCAAAACTGTAGCAAAGTCGATTTTTGCAAGGGCATCCAAGAGGTGAACTAAAGGGTGTTTAGGTTAGCTTTAAAGCTGAAACAAACCAAAAGCTATAAGTTGGACATGGCTTTTCAGTGTAAAAGCTCTTTAGTTTGACAAAGTGTTTAATTAAATTATCCCTTCACATTTTTTATAACCCTAAAATATCCTTCAGCTTCTCTTTTAAATATACACCGAATCATAATGAATGTTATTCATTTCATTCTTTGAAGCGTAAAAGATCCTCCAAAATTGAGATTTTGACAGAGTTCTTGAAATGCTGGACAATGGTTTCATCATCTAATAAGACATTTGATTTCTGAAAGGCTGGGACAATGATTCCAGCACAACGAGAGAAAAAGCCATTGAGCTGCCTAATTGATAACTGACAGAGTTCTTGAAGCAGGAAACAAAAAAAATTGTAACTTTTATATGAATATTAGCACTGTTTTAGTTTTTTTTTTAAAAACTTACAAACTGTAGTCAAATTATCTCCTCTCTATCTATCTCTCTTTCACTATGCAAAAGAATCCCATATCTACAACTGATCAGTGTTAAACGGATAAAAGATTGGTAGAAGAAATGTGCAGTAAAATGTGAGACACAAGTCAGTGATGGTGCGCACAAAAAGCAACATTCACCTGGAAAAAGCAGCATGATTGGTGCAGATTTGTTCTGGTGAGCTTCACGAATCCTTTCATTTACAACACCTGCAAGTTTACAAGTTTAATCCCAAGGATGTCACTAAATTAAAGCTGCATTCCATATGAAAGGAAGGAGAGGGTAAAAACAAGGGGAAAGCTGGAAAGGAGTGGAAAATAGATGAACAAAGAGATCCTACTGCACATTCCAATACAAGAGAAAAAGCTATATTTTTGCCCTAATCAGCTAGCTTGCTACTATAGCAAAAGACACTGAATATAAGATCCTTACTGTTTTTAGTCACCTATGGATAGACGATAGAGCCTAGCACTAAAAGTTACCCCCTTGAAGGCAAATCTATCACGAGGGGTAGCATTAAGAAAAGGGTTCTACTATATCTCTAGAAGAGTCGTGGTGCAGTAAGTTTTACCTTGAGAGGTTTTCGGACATGCCAAGTCTATAAAGCCATAAATGTTTTCATGACTCCAAAACCATTTTTGTAAAAGAAACTCAACAGTCTTTTTGATGAAGAAAAGAAACTCAACAGTCTTGACTGGAAAAGACTCTCTCTATCCCATTTTACCTAAGATCTTATCACCAAGCCTGAAGTTTAAGATTGTTAATTTAACTTGTATACATATAAGGAGTGCTGGAATTAAGCAAATGGTTTAGAAGCTTACAAAGGAATTAGCTAAATTTTTTAGAAGGTAATTGAATGAAATAAACACCAGTTTACATATGAAAATGCACCAATTTGAATTCTCAAAAACAAGTAAAAATTGTATAGCTAATAACGCATTTTCAAACATCTAGAAATACAAAGTGTATATAATAGGGGATGTAAAAGAGTTATCCTTCCCCCATCTAGGAAGACATGTAGGTTGCAAAAGCTTGCTTTATGTAAAGCAAAACTACATTATCATTGTAAAAGTCTGCATTTATTGTGCAACTTAGACAAGAATTAAAAATAACACTCATGATTGATATCATAGACAAAATGCAAAAGAAAAGATCTTTCAACCAAAGTCAGCTCCAAACATTTCGGACATTTCATTGATACAACACCCGTTGATTCTAGAACAAATATTAAGAGAGGAAGTGAATGGTCAATACAAACAAATCCATGTAGATGAACAATAGATAACCTTGAACCATGGCCATTTTTTGAAAATGCTACTTTTCACCAGCTAGCTACCTCTCACAATGCATGTAAGTTGTTAGAACTGTTACCCATAGCAATGGAGTTTCTAAAGGAAGAACAATCACACGAGATGAGCACCAGTAAAGGTAGGCGTCATTTGGATTAAAAATAAAATCATACACAAATTATTTTGATTGTATACACAAATTATAGTTCTGAGTTTATCATGCAGCGATCACTAGATATCATGTTCTTCATCAGATGTTTAATCTTCGTACTAAAATCTGAAGTATATTGTGTATAATCAAAGAGACGTGTTTACTTTTAAATTGACTAAACTTGTTCCAAATCCTTCGCCTATATTAAAACTTCATCCGACCTAGTATTGATTTAATTATCACATGTCATTGACAATAATTTGCGTATTCAGTTACCAACTATTAAATTAAAAATATCAATTACTGTATTAACTATCTCAAACAAAGTATAATTCAAAGAGGAAATCAGAATGGTTATCAAACGTCAAATTAACAATGCAGAATTCAACACAAGACTACTTTCTCTTATACCTCGAACAAACAAACTATATTGTTGTACCAAATCTAGTGCTTTATTACCTGAGACACCTTTAAAATCAGGTGATTTAGATTCCCTCTGGACATAGACACAGCCAAGGCACTTGCTGTAAAATCAAAACAAAATAATCAACAATCACTAGCAATTATATGGAGTTTATGTTGATCCATCAACACTTTCAAACCAAGCATATGTATCTTTCATGTGAGTGTATGTGAAAAGTTCATATATCAGACTCATGCATTATTTGATAGGAGTGTTAGATAACTATGATTAAAGATTACACTTAGATGTAATATGATAAATTGTGTATAAAAGTATTCCACATCAAGTAGATGTATCTATGTACATTGGATAGTGGTCAATAGAAAAGACTTAAATGTAAGACATTTGACTTCACGCATTCTCTCTAACTCCTACTTTAATCATTCTCTCTTTTTTCCCACAATTTGACATTAGCAGATATATCAATATATAATAACCACTAATAAATAAATTTCATATATTAATAAATATTATAACTAACCCGATGAGACCAATCAGAGGAAGCTTAGCCACTGATCTCTTCAGCAATAAAAACAAAAAGGAGCAAGGTCAAGAGATTTGGCAAAGAAGTGTGTCCAAGGTCAAGAGTAAAGAAGTGAGTCCATCAAACTAAAAATAGTTGTATCTCAATCACATTTTACTCATATGGTAAAAGAAAGTCACAGACCTTAGCAACAAAGCTAGGAAATGAGGAAGACATGTGATACAAGATATCCAAGTACGAAATGTGGTTTGACACAATAGCCCCTGGTATTTCAAGTTCTTCAGCCTGCTCTTTTGATCCATTTTGGCAAGGAGAAAAAGTTGTATCACATCACTTGTCAAAGCAGTTAAAAAACCAAGAATATCAGTTAAAAGACAACTTCATAAGAAATTTTATCCACAAATACACAGACCAAATGAACCAAGCTTCCTTATTAATCATCTATAGATATGTGTGTATAAGCATTAAGGTTATAAGACTACATTCTATTATGAACCAAAATAAAGTACTTAATAATGTAAAATTGCTAGTAGTTCCTTCTTTAACCGGTTTTGCTTTTAGTCAAATAAAATTTAAAAAGAATATTCGTTCACAAAACTACAGATCAGACGAACCAAGCTTCCATACTAATCATCCATAGATTCGTGTGAATAAGCAGAAGATTAGGTTACAACGCAGCATTACTTTGTGAACGTTCACGTTATATGGGGCGTGCTGGCCAGTCAAGAATGTTCACGTTCATAAGATGAAGCTTCCATACTAATCATCCATAGATTCGTGTGAATAAGCAGAAGATTAGGTTACAACGCAGAACGTTCACGTTCAGAAGATGAAGGTAGCCCGCATAGATGGATGTGTGGTTATACTAGGAGTGATATGATTAGAAATGAAGATATACTGGACAAGATTAGGGAAGCCAGACTGAGAGGGTTCAGGCATGTTAAGAGGAGGTGTGATGATGGGCCAATTAGGAGGTGTGAGAGATTGGCGATCGCAAGAGTTAGGAGAGGTAGAGGTAGGCTGAAGATTAACTGGGGGAGGTGATTAGACAAGATATGGCTCAGCTCCAGCTGACTGAGAACATGACCTTAGATAGGAAGATTTGGAGGTCGAAGATTATGATAGAAGGTTAGTAGGTATTTGAGTTTTGTCACGCTGTGTGAAAGAGATGTGGGGGCTATCCTTTCCATCTCCTCTTCTCCTTTTCTTAGTTGTATTATTTTGGTATCGCGTAGATCATTATCTTCATGTGTGTATTACTATGTTCCGTCATCTATTTTGTATCTTGATATTTTGCTTTCTTATTTTTCATGCAATCCTGCATTGACCACGTTTCTTTTGAGCCAAGGGTCTATCGGAAATAACCTCTCTACCCCGCAAAAGGTAGTTACACTGGGTATGTTGTTGTTGTTGCAACATTACTTTGTGAACCAGTATAAGGCACTTAATCGTGTAAAATTGCTAGGTATTCCTTCGTTCAACTATTTTACTCCGACAAAACGTAAGGGCAGATTATCCAATTATTTATTGGTTTTCCTTTTCTCAATTTATTATTCAATTGCATATCAGTAATATAGAGGTTTCCTAGTAATTTTCCCACTGTACTTACCCAACAGGGTCAACCCTCCCTCCCCCTCAACACTCCCCATCCCAAATGTTTAGGCAACCAAAATAAATACCAGAATTTTTACGTTTGTTCAAAAAAAGAAAGCTTTAACTAGGAGTAATAGTTTCAACTGACGCATGCCCAAGTTAAGTGGCGTGCCTCAAGATTGAACTAGAACAATCAACATTCAATTACAACTACATCAGTACATACCAGCCTCCTTTTTCTTAATCAGAATCAATACATAGCCTTAAACTAGGAGTGGCCTTTATGGATCAATATCCATTCCATTTGGATTTCCCTCCCCTTTTTTATTCAAATAGAAATAATACAAAAAAAGTACCAAGTGATGTGCCCCAAGATTGAATTAGAAAAATCAACAATCAATAACTACAATTACATCAGTACATAAGGGGGTCGCCTTATGGATCAATATCCATTCCATTTGGATCCCGTCCCCCCTCATATGCCGGATATTATTTTGGTGGACAACTATACAGTGTAAAAATCTTTTTTTGTCAACCATCAACACAACAAGAAAAAACAGCATTCAAATAATCAAAAAACAAATTAGCAAGTAAGCTCCTGGAATTAAATGAGTAAATAAACAGAAGGCAAGACAAACTACTTCAAAAATTACGCTTGAAAGCTAAACAACATAATTTAATAGTACCTCATTATTTGAGTTGCCATTAAGATCAATAGGCCGATAGCTTTCATTTATCCAATAAAATCCAAAAACAAAAAGCATTACTCTTGAAAGAAACATCCCACTATGCATCATCACAGCCCTTCTCCACCCACCCGTATGTGCATAATCCTCTTGCTCTGCATCTTCCTCTTGATTCGGAACCGAAAATGCTGTACAAACCTTACAAATCAAGTAATAAAACACCAATACAGTCGTTGCCCCAACAACTCTCACAGGTACAAACGTCACCAATGCAATACCTGCGGGAAATTTTCAAAAATATACAGCCCAACATAAATTATTACGCCAACAACAACATACCGTGTAATCCCACAAAGTGGGTCTGACTCTCGGCTAAAAAAAATAGTTTCAGTTTACACCACGTAGCCAACATAAATTATTAGGCTACGTAGCTATTTTTTCAGTTTATACAATAAGTATTACTATACAATATTATGAGTGGCGAAATATTATACATAAAATATCAACCTGGTATAGAAGTATACGTGTCAACCGGTCCGGGTTGACCCGGAACCGGACCGGTTGACCCGGTGGTTTAACCGGACGGCGGACGGTAATGACATCTGGGTTGGGGTGGATTGTCCCAACCCCAACCCGCAGTTCATTTCAAAACCAGATGCGGCCGGGGCCAGTTAGGCGAGTATTGAAAAACCGGTTCCATTACCGGTTAACCGGACCGGACCGGTCCGGTAACAAAAAAAAATGCCCAACGGTCATTTCGACCGTTGGGCTTGGGAAGAAGTGGGGGGGGCATGGCCAGCGTTCATTTCGGCCAGTTGCCCTTTTTGTTTTTGTTTTTGTTTTGTTTATTTAATTATTTTAATTCCATTTTTACCCTTTTAAAAATCTATAAATTCTCTACATTTTCTTCATTATTATCACACAACATTTCTCTCAATTCTCTTATTCTCATATTCTCTTAATCATCTTTATTATCAATTTTCAAGTTATTATTATTATTAGTTTTCAAATTCAAAGTAGCAAGACGCAAGACTTGAGCTTGAGTTTCTATTGAATTCGAATCCCAAGTTTGGTACACTCGTTTCATTCTCTAATTATTTTATTAAATTGTCATATTTATTTGTTGATTATTTAAATATTTTATAATGTCTTTACTAAGGGAATTGCGTGGAATTTGTAGTAAATCTAGTTCAGGGTAAAATCATGAGTTCTTCATCATCTAATCAAAATATAGATTATGATCAAATGCAAGAAGATTTTGGAATAGAAGATAATGAATGTGATAACGTTCAATTAGATAATATTGTTGAACTTGAAGAAAGAACCTGCTACACCTTAGTGTTCCTACATCGATGTTAGTGCGCTAGTGGTAGTCAAGGTCGTAGACCTCCTTTACGAACCGAGCAAGAAGAAAAAGGAGTAAAGTGTGGCTCTTTTATGATAAAGTTGTAGTCTTGATAGAGTTAAATGTAATATTTGTGGGAGAACTTATAAACATAAGGCGGGGTGGTGACGGGGGCGGGCACTATAGCTAGACATATAAAATTCGATCATACGGCACGATGGAATCTGTCCTAATTTAGAACCCGGTCAACAACAACTTAATCCATTAACCGGGGGTTGGCTAAATACGATCCAAAAGATCGCGTTGAATTAGCAAAAATGATTGTCGGAGGTTGTTTGCCTTTTCTTTTGCTTCTTCATATTTAATTACATATATTCAAAGAGTATATAATCCTTTTTTAAAGGTGTTCCTCGTAGTACTACTAGAGCGATATTTTTAGACTTCATAATGATTATGTTATTTTCTTGCAATATTTGTTTGCTAACCTTCCATGCCGTATTAGTTTTACTTGGACATTGGACACGTTGAGCAGTTATGATTATTTAACAATTACTTGTCATTGGATTGATGAAAATTTTAAAATGGAAAACGTATTATTGCTTTTGCGTATGGCGAGGATCAAAGTCATCTTGGAAAATATATAAACGAAACTATTTGTTTTTATGCCCAAAAATATAATCTTTATAATAAAATACTTTGTGTATCATTTGATAATGCATCTAATATCTTCTGCTGTAGATCTTTTAAAAGCGGAAGTACAACCACCACTTCGATATATTTCATGTTCGTTGTGCTTGTCATATTTATAATTTAATTGTTAAAAGTGGTCTTGATTTATTTTCACTGAAATAAAACTTGTCAAAAGAGTCATTGGAGTTATTCAGTAATAATAGGAAAAATAGAATTATAGAATTTAAAGAAAAATGTAAACAATTTAATTTGAGACCTAAATTCATGCGGAAGAGATTATTACGGTGGAATTATACTTATTTATTTTTAAAAGAATGTTATAAGTATAAAGACCCCATAACACATGTTTCAAATGCGCATTGTAAGAACGTGATGTATATGTTAACCGCGAACATTGAAATCAATTGGTGAACTTTTAAAAATTTACGTAAATTTTACTCGCAATCGTTGAATTTTCGTGATCTTATTACCCAATGATTTGTAATGCTTTAGCTCATATAGCTGAAATTTCCTATTTACTTTATGGTTTAAAATCAAATGTGAAATATCTGAGATCGATTCTGATTATGTTTGAAAAGTTCAAAAATATTTTTTCTTATTCACGATGTTTATTGTATTAGTGCGATCTTAAATCCTTCTATTAAAAAGTAGATTGTCATAATTTAATATTTAGTTTATATACTTATATGGAAATAGGTCAAGCGAAACTCCATCTTCATTTGATTGCATAAGTAAACTTGATACTAATTTAACTACATTATATGAATATTATGCTACATTACACGATAACACCAACTCGCTACTAATATTCCTTCTAGTTACGGTTACGTGTCTACACTGCAGGATTCAATGATGATGACGATGAAGAAGAGTCTTTAGACATATGGAGCACTTTTACAACACAACCAACCACAAGCCGATCTTGCGATGAGATGCAATTTTATTTGCAAAAGCGGTGAGAAGAAAAATTTTGACCCTTTACAATGGTGGCGGGATAACAAAGGCAATTCCGTACTTGCGATGGCGGGATGTTCTTAATGTGTCGATCTCAGCGGTGGCTTACGAAAGTGCATTTAGCCAAGCACGAGATCAAATAGGAGACACACGTCACTCGTTGGGTGGAAACACATTAGAAGTGTTAGTGCAGCGGATTGGATCGGATCGGAGAGAAGAAATCAAGGATGTGGAGCGTTAATTCTCAGGAAGATGAAGAAATAGGCAATATTTTGGAAGGCGAGGCGGGCGGGTGGAATTAATACTCGGTTAGAGGCTATGAGCATAACCAATTCAATCAACCTATAGATTACGAAGAACTTGCAAGAAGAATGCATAATATGTAAATAAAATTATTATTACTTCATTATGTACTCTTATTAACATTATGAAAGTTCAAAAGTTAACATCTTATCATTAGTTTTAATTTTACTATCTATTTAGTTGTTAATTTGTTATTACTTATTTGTTAACTTATATCTACTAATCTAATAAATTAATAAAAGTATAATTACAAATTTACAATATAAAGTTATAAACTTATAAAGTATAAAGTTATAAAGTATAAAGTTATAAACTATAAAATAAAAAGTTAACTTTAAAGTTTCAATTTTAATATATACAACTAAATTATATATTATATTATTATATTACATATTTAAATTGAATTTAGTTTATATTATATAAAATAAATAATAGAAATTAAAAAAAAATAGAATCGGACCGGTTGGACTGGTTCGACCGAACCGCACGGGCCAACACGAATCCGTGTGAACGAGGACCGGTTTGGCGTGAGTCGGTGAAGCCGAACCGAATGGTCGGAGCCTAAACCCACTGAGGGCTCTGGTCGGGCCAGTCACCGTTAGCCAGGTATATATAGAAGTGTATAATAAATGCATAAAAGGTGTAATAGGCAAATATGAGTTAAACCGGATAACAAATTCAAAATATGGGCTAAAGCCTGTAAATATTCCAATACCTAAAAGCACCTTTTCGGTCCAAGGTAGTTCGGCCCGGCCCATTATACCATACACATCATGCCTTACGTAGGGTGCGTATTTCTTCTCTAATTCTTCAATACTAGGGCTAGAAGACTGGGATTGAAGAACTTGGAGTTGAGGGTTAGTCGGGTCGGGTTTGAGAAGAGGTCGATCATCGGATTCGGGTCGTGTTGTTTGGGTAGTTTCGGGTGGTAATTTCTGGAGTTCGGGCTCCATTTTTTTCGGGTTAACCCGGTTGATTGATTCTCAACGGGATTTTATTTGGAGCAACAATTAAATGGTTATCCAGATTTTATTTGGAGCAACAATTAAATGGTTAATTGGATAATAATAATAACTATTGTGTTGTTTCTTTCTTCTTCTTTTCTCCTAGTATACTCGAAATGAGACATCTACTATGATATGTTTGATCAAACTTCTGGAAAGGTGTTTATATTTCTGAAAAGTAGTTCTGCAGAAACTGTTTCTGGAAAATCAGTTAGGGTGTTTAGCCTATAATTATAGAAGTGCTTCTGAGAAACAGAAACAGTTTCTTGTTTGACCAATATTTATGCAAATTTACTAGAATATTCTTTTTAATAGATTTAAAACTATTTAAAATATTTTTTTCTATCATATGTTTCTAAAAATTAGTATATATTTACAATTTAATAATTTAAAAAAAATTATTTAATTGCAACATTTAATCAAAAATAATATTATATTATACATAAAAAATGTAACGACAATATGATAGTCAATGACTCAAATATGTCCAAACCGACCCCCTACCCACACCTCCCCCCACCCCATCCTCAATTTCTATGTCATATTTTTTTTACTTTTATAAAAAATATGATTTTTTTCTTCCCCCTTACCCCGCCCTACCCCCAATCTCACCTCATCCTCAAATTTCTATTTCATATTTTTGTTACTTTTATAAAAAATGATTGAAAATATGAAAAAAATTCTTATCTCTCCCCGCCCTACTCCATCCTCAAATTTCTATTTCATATTTTTGTTATTTTTATAAAAAAATATATAATTTTCTTACCCCGCCTACCCTACCCCCACCCCACTTTGTTTGCCTACGCCATACTCAAATTTCTATTTCATATTTTTTGTTACTTTTATAAAAAAAAATATTAAGAACTATGAATTTTTTTTTACCCCCACCCCACCCCATTGCCCTACCCATCCTCAAATTTCTATTTCATATTTTTTGTTACTTTTATAAAAAAAAATATTAAAAAATATGAATTTTTTTCTTACCCCCCGCCCTATCCCTACCCCCACCCCACCCCATTGCCCTACCCATCCTCAAATTTCTATTTCATATTTTTTGTTATTTTTATAAAAAAAATGATTTTTTTCTTACCCCCCACCCCACCCCAGTGCCCTACCCATCCTCAAATTTCTATTTCATATTTTTTGCTAGTTTTATAAAAAAAAATGAATTTTTTTTACCCCCGCCCTACCCCCTACCCCACCCTACCTCTATTCCCAAATTTCTATTTTATATGAGGATATTATATGAGATTAAAAGGAATTTTGTGAAAAGAAAATGATAAATGGGTCCAAAAAAAAAATTCAATGAATGAGCATAAATGACTTCTCTAGAAACACTTCTCTAGAAGCACCAAATTGGTGTTTCTGATTCTCTTCTCATCTAGAAACACTTTTTGGCTTCTGAAAAAAATGTTTCTACTTCTGAAAAGAGGGTGTTTGGCCAAAGAAAGAAACACTTCCAGAAGCTTAGTCAAACACCACCTGAGTCTGTTTGGATGGATTGGCTTTTTTTTTAAAGTGTTTTTAAGTCAAAATAGCTTTTAAGTATTTTTTTTAGTATTTGGATAATATATAAAAAAATACTTTTAACTTTTAAGTAATTATTTTTAAGTCGAATAACAAAAATAAGTCAAAAATCATAGAATTTCAAATAAATCATAAGTTATAAGCTCATCCAAACAAACTCTATTATGGAGCAAGTCTCCCATGGCTTTCGCAAACCAGTGGGGACAACCCCCAAAAAACGAGTTTTTCACGCGGCGATCTTTATTTGAAATATGAGCCGCTAAAATTTCTCCCTTTTTTTTTTTTTTTTTGACGAAGGAATCCGCAGCCGCTACTCTTTCGAGTGCGCACAGGGTAAACCCCGGGCTAACGCAATAGCCTGCAAACCACGTCAGCCGATTAACCACACTTGGCAAGCCATGTGTGACAGGCTCAACCAAGAATGTTTATGCAGGGGATCGAACTCGTGACCTTGCGGTCCCGCGCTCTACTGCTACACCAACTTGGCTACCCTTGCGGGTAAAATTTCTCCCTTTTGAATGTATTTACTGTTGAGATATACCACATATATACATTGTATATATATGTGGTTAGTTAGTTGAATATTAGTTTTGTTATGAGTTAGTTTAGATATTGATTAGAGATATTTTGTCACTAGGGGAGTTTAGTCATTTATTATAAATAGGAATATATTTGTAATATTCACTTTGAGCAGAATAATAGAAAATATCTCCTGAAGAGCGGTTGCTCCCAAACTCTTCCTCTTTCATTCTCGCGATCACTGCCTCTTCTTCTACTCTCTCAAATCTCTTCATCAATTCTTCTCTATCATTCATGAATCATGAACATGTAGTGCAAGATTATTAACAACCATCTCCGTCAAGATGAATCCAGTGGTTATTCTGTCGAATTAAGGACAAAAATTGAGAGATTCAATTGCTGAAGTTTTAACTTGTAAAAGTTGCACCTGATGTTGTCATTGTTGCGACTGGTGCTGGTTCAAAATTGTTAGTTCTGCTGGTGCTGGTTCAGAAGTTGCTAGTTCTGCTGGTGCTGGTGCTGGTTCAGAAGTTGCTGAAATGTTGTGGGAGTTGAAGCTCCTGCTTGATGCAGCTATGTTGTTGCTTACTGTTATTGCTGCAGGACTGTTGGTACTGCTGATGTTATTACATCTGCAGCTGGTGTGTCTGTTTTCGGCTGCTGGTGATGAACTTGCAAAATCATGAATTGAAGTTGTTTTGATTGTTGTTACTGCTGCAACTGCTATACATGAGGATGGCCCTGCTTAGTGCAGAGTTGTTGTTACGGATTGACAAGAATGTTGAGGACTGATTAATTTCTTATCTCAGAACAAAGAAATATTGTTGATGCTGGTTGTTAATGCCACAGTGCTACTGTTGTTGTTGCTTCTGAAAATGAAAGAAAAACTGAAATCAGAGATTGATGGACAGATTTATTATCTCGAGGATGATGCACATGTAAAGGCTGCTGATGGTGAGGATGATTACATCTTAGTGTAGATGTTCTTCTTTGAATTAACGCTTGGTGAGCATGAACCATTCTTTGAGATTTCGTGTAGGCTTTGGGATGAAACGATAAATTGAACCTTTGGTGTATCTGCCTAGTATTGCTTCCAAGCTAGGACTGAAACCGATGTTTTCAGTGCCTAGCTTGAGGGGGGTGTTGAGATATATATATATATATATATATAATGTATATATGTGGTTAGTTGGATATTAATTTGATATAAACTCATCAGATATTTTGATTAGATTAATTAGATATTTTGATTAGATATTTTGTGATAAGTTGGTTAGTTAATAGAATGTATAAATAGTGGACATAAGTCAACATTGTAAACTATCTCTCATACTTTGAATATATCGAAAGAGAGCCTTTCTCTCCCAGTCGTCTTATTCTGTTCCAAACTTTCTCCTTCACCAGAACCTTCTCGTTTTTGGATTGGATTACAACTTCAGCTTCGATTCGTCATCTTGCTGAAGTTTAACATATTTACCCCTATGAACCTGATGCAGACAAGTCTTTCTGTTTGTTGGAAGGCTTATACATAATACATAACCAAAGAGCTAGCTAAATACTTCATTTAAAAGAAATTGTGAAATTTTTGGTACAAGAATCAGCGTATTCAATTTTTGATATGGATTAAAACATTAATTTCTTAATTTATTAAAATAAAATACACATTTAAAAAGTGCATGAAAGTCTCATAAATCATTTGTAGTATAAATATTTTTTAAAACATTTGAATATTTTTAGCTGAAAGTACTATAAATCATAATTTATATAGTAATATTTTCAAAATTATTTGTATAAAATAGTAGATTTGATTTTCGAATAGTAAAAATATTATTCTTTGTACTTAATTGATTTTTTGTATTATTCTTCAAATAGTCAATGAGATGGCAATCGGTCCTCGGGTAACAATTTAGTTGCCAAAAATAATAATTTAGGCTGCAACCATGAATATCAAGTTAGGTCTTTCATAATCCATGATTACT
The DNA here is from genome assembly GCA_029844215.1 of Przewalskia tangutica. Classification (NCBI taxonomy): domain Eukaryota; kingdom Viridiplantae; phylum Streptophyta; class Magnoliopsida; order Solanales; family Solanaceae; genus Przewalskia; species Przewalskia tangutica. The sequence continues at coordinate 62,458,466 of CM056737.1, forward strand.
ATGTGAAATAAATTTAAAAAATGGATAGATAAATAATAAGTTGAACTACAACCATGAATATCCATTACTTAATTGCTTGTTCTATATTACCTACTGTTTGCTCTCAACTCAATTCCTTATACTAACTGTGTCTACGCCTCTGGTTTCTGTTTGTTTAAAAATTTAAAGACGATCATTAATCAGATTTGTTTATAACTTCTTCTTTATTTTATTGTATCTTGTTTTACCATTATGTTGCTAGTTCTATTCTACTGTAATCATTTGATTTTTAGCCTACACATTCATTAAAACAAAAAGATATCCACTTTATTTACCCAAAAAGATACAATTGAATTTATAAACGGTTTTAAGGATATGTGGATTGATTTATAATATAAGATGATAATCAATTGATAATAAGTAAATGAAAGAAACAAGTAAGAAAATTAGTCTGGAAATACTGTAAACTTGAATTAAATCTTCTTAGCAAGATTAATCCGAGCCTCAGCTAAGAGCAAAAAATGAGAGACATTGGTTATATTCTTAGTAAGATTGAGCGTACAGGGTAAGTAATGAGAATTGGATGTTCTTCCAACATGAAGGTTGAGCTCATTTTATAGTCATGAAAGTAGGGCATTGATGTCCGAGAATCTCTATAATTAAATGATATAAATGATAATTAAGGTCTCTTAATTAACAAAGAGTAACGATCGACGCCATATTCTAAACGGATATGCACCAAATGTCTTTGGTGCTTCACCCGGTATCAACCGATTCGGCCTCACCTGGACTCTCCCAATTACTGTCTCATCTCGGTGTCACTTGTATCCGGCTCAGGCCTCAACCGTCTACCTGGAACTTCACATCCGAACCTTGCCATGTGTTATGCCGGTTTTTACCGTATACAGATAGTTTCCACACTTTTCGGACCAAAGTTTATCAAAGTGACGGGAAGTGGAGATGATTTCTTCGTTGTATTCTCCTGTAAGTTTCTTTTCAATTACTCCGAAATAAGCGGGAAAACAAAATATTCCCCTTCTACTCTGACTCATGTCCCATCTCCCTGCAAATTCAGACACGTGTCAACTCTTGATTGAACCGCCTCTTCGATTCGTATGATAACTGATGTACTATAAATCCCTTCTCTCCTTCTTCATTCCACCCTTCTACAAAACCTTCTTTCAAATCTTCTTCATCTGCTCTAACCTTTTTCTGTTCAAATCTTCCAATCTTTTTTCGTTCAAAACAACCACCACAAACTTCTTCTTTTTCATCATTATGGCAAAAAACCACACCAGTTCTTCGTCAAGACAGTCATCACCATCATTTCATCTCCGCCGACCACTGCTGAAGCCATCGACGACGGTGAATCTCCTGAAGCTCAGACTGCCCTTGAGCCTTTGGTATGATCTCATCAACTTTCCGCTTTGACAATGAATTTGATGTTCGTGCCATCACTTTAAAAAGTGATCGGGTTGAAATGGTAAAGAACTACCCAACTTCCATTATTTCCTCCATTCTTGGCAAAGTTTGGACTATGATTGAGAAAAGCTCTCTGGAATCATCATCCCCGAGCCTGGTGACGACATCACTACTCATAAATTCGGTTACTCCAACATTTATACTTACCCTTTCACCTTCAAGCTCTTTATTTCTGATCATATCTCTCATAGTCAGTCCATACATCAATCTCAACATATTTCATCTTATGAACATGAGAGTTCTGGTCAATACTCCGCCCCATACAACATCGTCAGTCTCACCACTACTCTGTAGAATTTATCCTTAAGTCTTGCTTCTTATCACGCAAGATACCAGATGTGAGCCTACATCTCAACCACCTTGCTCTAATACGATGTGTGATATCATCGTCAATCTCCTCATTATCTTGGATTATATCCCTCAGATACTTAAAACTCTCTCTTCGGGACAATTTATGAGTTGAGCCTCACTTCCACCTCAGTGTCACTCTTCACCACACTAAAATTGCACTCAATGTACTATATTTTGGTCTTACTCAACCTGAAACCTTTTGACTCCAGGGACTGCCTCCAAACCTCATGGCTGACATTCACACTGTGCCGCATCTCATCGATCAATACAATATCATCCTCAAATAACATGTACTATGTCACATCTCCTTGAATGTGATTACTCAATACATTCAACGCTAAGACAAATAAAAATAGGCTAAGAGTTGATTCCTGGTGCAATTACATCATGATCGAAAAGTGTTCTAAGTCTCCTCCCACTTTCCTTAATCGGGTCGTTTCTCCATCATACATATCATTTAGCACTAATGTATGCTACTGGCACTCCTCTAGTCTCCAAACATCTCCATAGGACATTTTTGGGGACTTTATTGCTTTCTTTATGTCTAGGAACACCATATGCAATTCCCTCTTCCTTTCCCTGTATTGCTTTACCAATTTCCTCACATGGTGAATAGCCTCTGTAGTTGATCGTCCCGACATGAATTCAAATTGTTTCTCAGAAATAGATATCATTTTCCTCACCCTCAATTCGACCAATATTTTCAAAACTTTCATGGTGTGACTCAACAACTTAATACCCTTATAGTTCTTGTAATTTTGAATATCACTATTATTCTTGTACAATGGAACTATTGTACTCCATCTACACTCTTCGAGTATGTTTATCGTCCTAAAGATTGTCACGACCCGACGGGCCGTGAACATGGCGCCCTAATTGGACGTCATTATACTAACCTACCACATGTAATCAGACTAAAACCATACAATATAAAAATCTCGTGAAAATAAGCTGCTGACGCATGACGTCATATATATACCAAAGTAAACATGTCTTCTGAGGAGTCACATCTAATCAAGTATAACAAGGGAGGAAAATCGACAAGGCCACCACTATACGATATCACATATATACGGGAACATCCCAAAACAGAGTACAACAACACAGCTGACCAAAACATGTTTACACATTCACATACGTACAACCCACAACTGTTACGCCCCGTAATTCCAAGAGGATGCGATGAGAACGTACGAAAGGAAATAAGATTCGAATTTGGAAAAAAAAAGTTGGCAGAATATGTTTTTAGACAGATTTTCAGTCAACTTTGGAGTAGTATATTAGGAGTTTTTAGGTGTTTCAAAAGCCTAGTATGAAGTTCATTGAGTCTAGTTTCCAACGCAACAAACCGCTCGTCGATAGGACATCGGAGTAGAAAGTTATGGATGTTACAAGATCAGCTGACAAAAGAGAAAGGGCCAGGCGCCACGGCGCCGGATCTGGCGCGGCTCGTAAGCCGAACTGTCTGAAGTTGCAGCGCCACGGCGCCGGCTGCAGGGCCGTGGCGCCGAGGCGGGATTTTTTGCGAAAAAGGTGTAAAAATAGAAGATATTTTTGTAGAGGGCCTATGGGAGGGCGACAAGTGTCCCTCCCAACTTGTAAAGCAAGCTAGACCTTATATTATGGTCAAAGTCTTGCAAGACTTGACCATTTGCAAGATTTCATTCCAAGAAATTGCTCTTCTCTCTCTCTCAAAAATTGATAAACCCTAAGTGTGATGAAATTTTTGGAAAGGTGACAAGAAGGAAATATGTTGTCAAGCTTGTAGGGGTTTCGTAGAGGTGATTTTAACGTGAAGAGGAATTGCGAAAAGAGGGCTAAAGTGGGCGAGATTGTTGGACTGTTTTGGGCTTATCAAGGTAACAATTTTGTCCTCTTAGTGATTAAAGTTTTCATATTGTTGTAGTGATGTATATAAACAAGCATGAGATATACATAATGGAGATTGATAAGTGTTATGGATATTGGAACCACTAATCCGAAACTAGCATGTTTAGCCTTGAGATTGTAATTCAATTTGGTTATTAGTTTTAGTCGTCGCATGTTATATAAAGAAGGAATTATAGTTGTTTACAACTATATAACATGTTAGACTTAACAAATTGTATTGAGAAGGAATTGGAAAGGATTATATGTTGTTGCACCTATTTAGCCGAGAATGACATTGTCTATTGAACTACTTGGTATTAATTGTGGGGCAGAATTTTACACGCCCTGTAAGGCGTGTAATCCCCTTTGATTGGTTGATGTGTTGAGCCTTAAATGTGGCATATTGGTTATTGAATTTGGGCCTTGAAAAAGGTGGAAAAGTACGTAGAAACAAAGGAAATGCTGCCCAAATTTCTGTAGAATAAGAGACCTAGCACTTAGTATTATTCCACGTTGATAAGCTAGAAGTTGATAGACATGTTATGGTTATCATAGGTTAGAGTACTACGTGTAGCGTATTCTACTTGAAGGGTGGAATAACTAGCAAGGTTAAAGTACTTGGAGCATTTTGCTACTTGTCGATAGTCGTCGCGAGGTATGTGAACCTCTTCCTTCTTTTGGCATGTTCTATGTGTGAAATATACATGTGGTATTATTTCATGATTCTTTATACTCTTAGAAGTTAAGAGGTACATATGTTGATTTACTATATGAAAAAGGTAGGTCTAAGTTATCCTAAGTTCTTACCAAGTTTTATGGGGGATGTTGGTAAGAGTCGTTAGGAAGTATTTGGAGTCGAGTTGACTTTGCTAATTTACTGCACGAATCAGAATAAGTATCGAACAAGCCATTGCAGCGTTAATAAAAGAAAATGTATCGACAATCAATTATATTAAAATAAGTAGAATTCTCCATCTGCATAGAAACTAAGATAAGACAAAATTGTATTACATTTTCTAGATCATGGCTGCTTTAATAAGATCGTTATAAACGAGTATAACCTATTCACAACTCATAAAAGTATATGTTACTTAAATTAAAAGAGTTTATGTTATGAAGTTTTAAGATTACGAACCTTGATTTCTAAAAAGGTTATTAGACTTTATTTATCAAGTTATGGGACTTGATTCTTAAAGGAAGGAGTGACTTGATTTAAAAAGTTTGGTTGCCATGAATTATTTCAAAGGTTAAGCGGCTTGATTTCAAAAGTGAATGTAACTTGAGTTTTTTAAAAAAGAAGTTTATGGATTTAAAAAGAGAAGGAGTTTTATGATTCTTTTTAAGTATGTATGTACGTAGTACTTTTGGGTTTAATTTTCCCTAATGTAAAAAAGAAATAAAAGTGCCTTAAGTTCTCTAAAGTGAAAGGTTGTTATAATAGCTTTATGGAAAGTTGTTATAACGACTTAAGAAGAAAGAAAAAGATGATTTAAAATGTTATGTAAAGATGACTTTATCGCGTCCCAGGAATGGGCCGTGCAGTATACCTTTATGGGCAGACTATATGACTTTATCGCGTCTCAGGAATGGGCCGGGCAGTATACCTTTATGGGCAGACTATATGACTTTATCGCGTCCCGGATTGGGCCGGGCAATACACCTTCGTGGGAAGACTTTTTTGTGACTTCGTCGTGTCCAGCAGAATGAGTCGGGTTACGTTATTACGTATGGATAATCAAAGTGAACTCCAAAATGAGGCGTCCCTCCATAAAGGGTCGGATTATGTTATGCAAGATACGTAAGTTATATGGTTATGAACTTGATGATTTTTCCTAAGTATGTACGTAAGAATTTGACTATAACTCTTATTGAAAAAGGGGAAAAGATAATAATGTGCGATTAAGTTCATGAGTTGTAATGGCATGGTAGGATCTGGTATTTACTTTTCATACTTGTCTCTGTCATTCTTTTGTACAGTTATGATCATTTCTTGTACCTTATTTACATTCCATATTCGATACTGTATGCGGCCCTCCGAGCTGCGTTCATGTCCGCAGATTTAGGTACACAGTTGTGGATCCACGAGCTTAGGATCCTGGTTCAGCATTTTGAGATGACTTCAATGTTCCGGAGCTTGTCATTATGGCTAGGTATATTCAGGGGTACGGCGGGGCCTCGTCCCGTCATAGTATATGTCCAAAATCTTAGAGGTTTGTATTCATAAGTGGGCTGAACTGGCTAGAGTTGTATTTACATTATTGAATAGTGTAGACCCTTTTGGGTGATTTATATTATGGCAGCCTTATCGGCTTTGTCTTTGTTTTAAGAAAAAAAAAATGTTATTTATCTTCTGCGGTTTATTGTGTTGTATGAATAGAAGGGTGCCCAGGTAGGGCACGATGTGAGCTTGGGGTTCGGGCGTGTGAGTGGTATCAGAGCAGTTAGTCCTCGAAAAGTGTCTACAGACCGTGTCTAGTAGAGTCTTGATTATCGGTGTGTTGTGCACCACATCTATAATCAGGATGCTGCATGACATTTAGGATTAGTTTCCATTTTTCTCACTCTGAGATCGTGCGATAGAGCTTTGTTGTTAGGGTCGTCTCTCCCTAACGAGTTATGTTGATTGCAGCTACGAGAAATGCAACAGTGACCCAGGAAGGATTATGTGGATTGCGTATCCAGGTTGGTGGTAATTGTTGTATAGTTGGTATAATGGCGTACAACTATGCGGATTTATGTATGAGGGTCATATATGGGTTGCCTAGAATGATTTTAGATTACCAAGAGTTGGTAAGGACTAACTAGATACCGGGAAGGTATGAAATAATTAATGAATTCTCGCCAAGGTCTTATGTTTTATTTTGAGATAATTGGGAAATGATGAGCTGTCTGATAGAGTAACGAACCCTTAAGAAGTCATGTTAAGGTACTTAATGGAATGCCATGTTAATAGAGTAAGCTACGTGGTATGCTGTAGATAATTGTACGAATGAGATCAATACGGTGTAAGTAATGGTTGTTGTGATCGAGACAACATGATTATGGTATTATGAGAAGTTATTGTACCCGTTTACGGGAGGACTGATAAGGTAGGCTTGGTGCATGGAAATTGTGAGCCTAAGAATATTGATAATCGCCGAGACCTTAGGTATATAAGACCTTCTCGGGCAATAAGATTTAATTCAGACTTATGGTAATAGTTAAGTACGACGGTAAGTCGGGTTGAGAACCTATTACGGGTCGCCCCATAACCTAAAATGGATTGGGATCAGTTGGTAGTAGTCCCGCTACGTGACAGGGTCACGAGGATGCCAGACCCAAGTCTAGTTAAATTGTTTTACGGGTTCGTGGACGCATTCCACCGGAACCAGGTCGTGAGAGCCGGAAATGGCCTTATATTGTTTAATATAGTGACTCCAAAGATTGGAGGCCAGACTCAGTATGGAAGTTATGTACGTATGCTAGGATAAGTTTGTGAGTACGGAAAGAGTATGACCAGTAGGAAAGAGAGCAACCAAGTTTAGAGGAATTGAGCCTGAATCCATAAGAACCTTTCAAGGTAGCTACACCAGTGGATGATTGGGTGGTAGCTGAGCAGGTAGATAAGATTTGCCCGGTGAGGGTACAGTCGTCAGACCCTAGCAGACCTAGTAGAGATGAATACGACAGACTTTGAGGTCATTATGAGCATGGACTAGTTGGCTTCGTGGGTGCCAAGGTTGACTGTAGAGAGAGGTTGGTTCGATTCCAGTTTCCCGGTGAGCCGGTTATCGATAGGGAAGGAAAGGAAGTGTTAGTAATATGTAAGTTATTCTTCCATTCTTTGACATGAAATTGAGGAGTCTATGTGACTTATTTTATTGAAATGATTGATTTGAATTTGAACGGTAAGAGACGGAGATAAGAACGTACGGTTATTGAAGGATTTTATGTTAAGTGCCCTTGAAGGTACTTGGAATTGGTTTAGTGTGGCGGTCAGGGCCACGACATTCCGAATAATTTCAGGAAAATGCGCAAAGCAAGAGTAAGATAAGTACGAGTACTGCCTGCGGAAAGCAAAAGACATCGTTGGTAGGTTTTGGATATCTATACGATTATAAGGTGGCACTTGATGATCAAGATTATGAAAGGGAGATAAGCCCTCTCCCCCACGTAAAAGGATGGTTTTACGTATTATGGGGTTATGTGTACCCATGTTATTAGGCGATGGATGTGAGACTGGTAAGATCTTCAGTGTCGTCATGCCATAGGTTACAGTTTTAGATAACCGTGGGAAAAGTATTGTGTTGTGGCAAAATTGGTATGAAGGGGTTGTAAAAGGAAACTATGTCGCTACCTATTAGATTGACTCTGAAGGAACATTCAGGGACGAATTTTTCTAAGTGGGGAAGAATGTTACGCCCCGTAATTCCAAGAGGATGCGATGAGAACGTACGAAAGGAAATAAGATTCGAATTTGGAAAAAAAAAGTTGGCAGAATATTTTTTTAGATAGATTTTCAGTAAACTTTGGAGTAGTATATCTCCTAGTATATTGAGAGTTTTTAGGTGTTTCAAAAGCCTAGTATGAAGTTCATTGAGTCTAGTTTCCAACGCAACAAACCGCTTGTCTATAGGACATCGGAGTAGAAATTTATGGATGTTACAAGATCAGCTGACAGAAGAGAAAGGGCCAGGCGCCACGGCGCCGGATGCAGGGCCGCGGCTCCGTAAGCCCTTAAATTGTCTGAAGTTGCAGCGCCACGGCGCCGGCTGCAGGGCCGCGGCGCCGAGGCGGGATTTTTTGCGGAAAAAGTGTAAAAATAGAAGATATTTTTGTAAAGGGCCTATGGGAGGGCGACAAATGTCCCTCCCAACTTGTAAAGCAAGCTAGACCTTATATTATTGCCAAAGTCTTGCAAGACTTGACCATTTGCAAGATTTTATTCAAGAAATTGCTCTTCTCTCTCTCTCAAAAATTGATAAACCCTAAGTGTGATGAGATTTTTGGAAAGGTGACAAGAAGGAAATATGTTGGCAAACTTGTAGGGGGTTCGTAGAGGTGATTTTAACGTGAAGAGGAATTGCGGAAAGAGGGCTAAAGTGGGCGAGATTGTTGGACTGTTTTGGGCTTATCAAGGTAACAATCTTGTCCTCTTAGTGATTAAAGTTTTCATATTGTTGTAGTGATGTATATAAACAAGCATGAGATATACATAATGGAGATTGATAAGTGTTATGGATATTGGAACCACTAATCCGAAACTAGCATGTTTAGCCTTGAGATTGTAATTCAATTTGGTTATTAGTTTTAGTCGTCGCATATTATATAAAGAAGAAATTATAGTTGTTAAAGTTGTTTACAACTATATAACATGTTAGACTTAACAAATTGGATTGAGAAGGAATTGGAAATGATTATATGTTGTTGCACCTATTTAGCCGAGAATGACATTGTCTATTGAACTACTTGGTATTAATTGTGGGGCAGAATTTTACACGTCCTGTAAGGCGTGTAATCCCCTTTGATTGGTTGATGTGTTGAGCCTTAAATATGGCATATTGGTTATTGAATTCGGGCCTTGAAAAATGTGGAAAAGTACGTAGAAATAAAGGAAATGCTGCCCAAATTTCTGTAGAATAAGAGACCTAGCACTTAGTATTATTCCACTTTGATAAGCCAGAAGTTGATAGACATGTTATGGTTATCATATGTTGGAGTACTACGTGTAGCGTATTCTACTTGAAGGGTGGAATAGCTAGCAAGGTTAAAGTACTTGGAGCATTTTGCTACTTGTCGATAGTCGTCGCGAGGTATGTGAACCTCTTCTTTTTTAGGCATGTTCTATGTGTGAAATATACATGTGGTATTATTTCATGATTTCTTATACTCTTAGAAGTTAAGAGGTACGTATGTTGATTTACTCTATGAAAAAGGTAGGTCTAAGTTATCATAAGTTCTTACCAAGTCTTATGGGGGATGTTGGTAAGAGTCGTTAGGAAGTATTTGGAGTCGAGTTGACTTTGCTAATTTACTGCACGAATCAGAATAAGTATCGAACAAGTCATTGCAGCGTTAATAAAAGAAAATGTATCGACAATCAATTATATTAAAATAAGTAGAATTCTCCATCTGCATATAAACTAAGATAAGACAAAATTGTATTACATTTTCTAGATCATGGCTGCTATAATAAGATCGTTATAAACGAGTATAACCTATTCACAACTCATAAAAGTATATGTTACTTAAATTAAAAGAGTTTATGTTATGAAGTTTTAAGACTATGAACCTTGATTTCTAAAAAGGTTATGAGACTTTATTTTTCAAGTTATGGGACTTGATTCTTAAAGGAATGAGTGACTTGATTTAAAAAGTTTGGTTGCCATGAATTATTTCAAAGGTTAAGCGGCTTGATTTCAAAAGCGAATGTAACTTGAGTTTTTAAAAGAAGAAGTTTATGGATTTAAAAAGAGAAGGAGTTTTATGATTCTTTTTAAGTATGTATGTACGTAGTACTTTTGGGTTTAATTTTCCCTAATGTAAAAAGAAATAAAAGTGTCGTAAGTTCTCTAAAGTGAAAGGTTGTTATAATAGCTTTATGGGAAGTTGTTATAACGACTTAAGAAGAAAGGAAAAGATGATTTAAAATGTTATGTAAAGATGACTTTATCGCGTCCCAGGAATGGGCCGGGCAGTATACCTTTATGGGCAGACTATATGACTTTATCGCGTCCCAGGAATGGGCCGGGCAGTATACCTTTATGGGCAGACTATATGACTTTATCGCGTCCCAGGAATGGGTCGGGCAGTATACCTTTATGGGCAGACTATATGACTTTATCACGTCCCAGATTGGGCCGGGCAGTATACATTTATGGGCAGACTATGTGACTTTACCGCATCACAGATTGGGTCGGGCAGTATACATTTATGGGCAGACTATGTGACTTTACCGCGTCCCAGATTGGGCCGGGCAGTATACCTTTGTGGGCAGACTATGTGACTTTACCGCGTCCCAGATTGGGCCTGGCAGTATACCTTTATGGGCAGACTATGTGACTTTACCGCGTCCCAGATTGGGCCGGGCAGTATACCTTTATAGGCAGACTTATGTGGCTTTACCGCGTCCCAGAATGGGTCGGGCAGTCACCTTCGTGGGAAGACTTTTTATGACTTCGCCGTGTCCAGCAGAATGGGCCGGGTTACGTTATTTCGTATGGATAATCAAAGTGAACTCCAAAATGAGGCGTCCCTCCATAAAGGGCTGAATTATGTTATGCAAGATACGTAAGTTATATGGTTATGAACTTGATGATTTTTCCTAAGTATGTACGTAAGAATTTGACTCTAACTCTTATTGAAAAAGGGGAAAAGATAATAATATGCGATTAAGTTCATGAGTTGTAATGGCATGGTAGGATCTGGTATTTACTTTTTATACTTGCCTCTGTCATTCTTTTGTACAATTATGATCTGTTTACTGTACCTTATTTTCGTTCCATATTCGGTACCTGTGTACTGACCCCCTTCGGGGGGTTGCGTTCATGTCCGCGGGTTTAGGTACACAGTTGTGGATCCGCGAGCTTAGGATCCTGGTTCAGCATTTTGAGATGACTCCAATGTTCCGGAGCTTGTCATTATGGCTAGGTATATTCAGGGGTACGGCGGGGCCTCGTCCCGTCATAGTATATGTCCAAAATCTTAGAGGTTTGTATTCATATGTGGGCTGAACTGACTAGAGTTGTATTTACATTATTGAATAGTGTAGACCCTTTTGGGTGATTTATATTATGGCAGTCTTATCGGCTTTGCCTTTGTTTTAAGAAAAAAAAATGAGTGTTATTTATCTTGTGCAGTTTATTGTGTTGTATGAATAGAAGGTTGCCTGTAGTAGCCTGATCACGAGCCTGGGTTGGGGTGTGACAACAATCGCTCTGCATTCTCTATGAGAAGGATAACAAAATATGACGGGACATGGCCCCGTCGTGCCCCCAAATATTCATAAGTCAAAAATAGGGTTCTGTACCAAAATGACAAAGTTCTGAATCAATGGAGCTCTCCAAACAGCTGAACATGAATCCTCGATTGGAGGATCGCCAACCGAGCACTGTACTGTGGCATTTAACGCAGAGGAAAGGGAATCGATGCGAAAATAATGTATTGAGTATGTAAAACATGTAGTACTGTAAAATAGATCATAACTGGCCAATAGATAACAAGAGACATGTACGATTATCAAATACCAAATTCAACTGTGCCATATAAAATAGAGAGTCAAATGTGCCTTATAAAAATGAGAGTCATATCAGTAATCATGAATGCTTATCCATATAATCATCATATATATAAATAAATTGTTCGGCCCTCTGGTGAGGGACGAGGTGAAATATACTATCCTGGGTATCTGTACTCGTATCATATGTACATAAACTGCCCGGCCCTCTGATGAAGGACGCGGTGGAATCATATAATCACATCAACACGAATATAATATCACGAGTAACTTTTTACCTATTAAATCATCACTTGACTCTCAATGGAATAAATGAAAGGCACTATCATATCATATATCATTTTAAATCATCATTTGAAAAATCAAGGCACTTATCATATCATATATCATTTGGAATTAGGATTCAATAAAATTATGTACGTCCGTCGTACACTCATTTGTATAAATCATGTCAAAAGAAAGAAAGAATAGTTTCACATACCTTTTAGTCGAACTAACCAACTCAATATTTGAATACGTCTCGTCTAGTACTTCAACCTATAACAATAGTAACATGTCTATTAACTTCTGTGATTTCTAGTGTAAGTTATATCGAATGACGGCTTTCTTTTCTATAGAAATTTGGGTAGCATTTCCCCTATTTATACGCGCCTCCACAACTTCCAACAAATGCCAACAATACCAATTAACAAGTCACAAAATAATGGTATACTAAAATAGTTCCATATACTCGACATATATCACCATTATACATTCATTCTCTTTTCATTCATGGATTATAACCAAAACAGCAACCAAGGTGATTAATTTGCTTTAACATACCTCGGATATTGTCTTTTCAACAATTCTGTATTTTGAATTGCTGGAACGTTTTTGCTTTGAACAAGTTGTAAGACGTGCTGCTGCTCTTTAAATGAAATTAACACTTCAAGAAGAGAATCTACTCCTAAAATGAGCGGCTGAACGCACTGCTTTCCTGTTTGCCTCTTAAAACCATTTAAACAATAGTCTCCTATCCTACATTCTTTGGCCTTTTAAAAAGTAACTAGCAAGTCCGAATCGTTCAGCTTGCTCGGCGAAGGTCGAATTCGTGGCCTTAGGGTCACGGGTTCGATTCTCACTAGGACATCGCTCTCCGGGGCATATACATGTGATTAAGTCTGGGCGCTAAAAGTCGCGCGGGCATGCTGCAGTGTGGGTTTGATTCCTCCGCATGCATCCTGTTAGGGTCGACCTTGTATCGTTGATCCGTTTGACGCAAATGCGATTACGACAGTGCACATCCCGCGATTTACCTGGTGGTGGGGTGCTGAAGAGCCGGTCCCATCGCCTCAGAGTCGATGCATTAGCGTATGCAGTACTAGCGATAGGGGGGGAATGAGGGTTCCCCGATATCTGGATCATCAAAAAAAAAATAACTAGCAACTTGAATTATGTGGGTGGCCACCTTTTAGACATGTCATCACTAATCTTGAAGACTTTAGTATGATGCCACCTATTCAATTGCTTAGGCTAAGTCATTTTGACTAATGCACTTTGTACGCCACCCGTAATGGCCCACTAACTTCTGTCCCCCCACATTTATTAATTGATCCCATAATTAGACAATTACACCCATAATTAATTATAGATCTCATTTCATTTAAATTCTAAATAACTCATAAGACCATCGTATACTCAATGTCATAATACATGTAATATGACACTAGTCCATAACCTCTCTTGGGAATATATAACTATTATAATAAGTTTTCAATGTCACACACATATTGTAGCCAACATTTTTTCCGAAATCACATCCTCTTGTATCCTAATTTTCGTATTAAACATATGTAAGTATAATTTATATCCAATATTTGAATCTTACTTCCTTAATGACATCTTAATTATCGTCTTAAACTTACGAGGTGTAACAAAGATGACATTAAACAACTCAGTTAACTACTCCAAACCCGCTCTGCCCATGTTCTTCTAAAATTCTATCGGAATCTCAACTGGCCCGATAGCTTTACCCCTGTTCATCTTGCCGCATAGCCCCACAACTTTCTCCACCTTAATACGCATACAATACCGAAATCTTGACAACTATCGGATAAGTGTTTCAGATTGCCTAGCATGATACTCTTGTCCCTATATCCGTTTAAAAGTTTGTGAAAGTAAGTATACAATCTTCGTCTAATATGTTCCTCCACCACCAATACATTTCTCTCCTCGTTTTTGATGCACTTCACTTGATCCAGGTCGCAGACCTTTCTCGCTCACCTTTGATAGCCTGTAAATCTACTTGTCCCCGCCTTTTTTCCTTAACTCTTCATACAACCGTTCAAATGTTGTCGTCTTCGCCTTTGTAACCGCTAACTTCACCTCATTCCTCGCCGCCTTGTAGCGCTCCCTCTTCGCCCTCTTCTCTTCATCGTCTCTACTTTCCACTAGCTTCAAGTATGCCTTTTTTTGCTTCCACTTTCCCTTGCACTTCCTCATTCCATCACTAGTCCCCTTTGTGCAACCCTTCATCACACCTAACACCTCTTTAGCTGCTCATCTAATGCAACTCGTTGTTCATGTTCATCTACTACTTGCATCCCCGCCACTCATTCAGGCCCTCAAAGCCACCAATTTCTCCCCTAGCTCTTGATCTTTTCCCTTAGTCAAGGCACCCAACTTGATCTTTGGTTGCCCATACACAATCATTTTTTTCCTTTTCATCTTGATCTCCAGGTCTATTACTAATAGTCTATGTTGGTTTGTGAGATTCTCACTAAGGATTACCTTGCAGTCCATGCATAAACCTCAACCACATTTCCAAAAGAGTAAGATTACTTTAATTAATCCATCTTTTAATTTATTCATTAAGTCTAAACATTTCTTTTTTCTACTCAAACTATAAAATTTCATATTAAGGCCTCATTTGTTTACACTTAATGGATATCTGAATCTGGATGGTTGAAATCTTAGGTCATTGTTAGCGATATTTCGACTGCTCACGCAAGTGTACGTATCATTCACAAGTAATATAGTCTAGTAAGACTGAATATCGTCCTCAGAGACTGGTTTCTAAGTACCTTTCATCTATTTTATGCTATCTATTTGGCAATCGATATTTAAGTTGGGTTTTTGTTTAACTACTAGAATAATTGCAAGAATTAACTAACTATTTAAGTTGTGATCAGTTATGAAGGAATTAGGGCTTCCAAAATCCTTGACTATCCACTCTATTCAATCTTTAATGCAACTAGAACGACTTCTTCTTGTACGTTAAGATAGCGGTGAACTAAACTGTCTTATATTTCGGTTAGGACATATAATCACTCAACCCCAGTGCAGAACTCTTCTATATTTCTATGATAGAATTTACCACATAGGAGGATTAAGAACAGTAACTTATAATGCTATACAAGTATCGGGGTACTGTCGTCCGCGATTTTAACCTATGCCTAGTCAATTACAGCATATCCAAATCGCTTATCTCGGTTCTTGATTCGAAATCATATATATTATGATAATTAGTGATCAATTAATTATCAAGCATTCATACCAATTATTGACTAAATCTTAATCAAGTGAAGAACAAATCAAACTACTTCGGAATGACCCCCCTCCTAGCATAAACTGAATTAAAAATGAAAGAAAGAAAATTACGTGAAACAAAGTCTCGAATTGTAGCTTCAAATCCGTCTTGTGTTGTGTTGTGTTGTAGAATGACCCCCCTCCTAGCATCAATCCCTAGGGCTTAAATATCCTCTAATTTTCGTGCTCTATGGACCAATATGCCCTTAGCCTATTGGCCTCAAATCGAAATTTCGCGTCCGCTGCGATTCTGCATATCGGCACGCGTGCGAAACTCCTGCGACTTCTCAAGAATATGGCACCGCAGTTCTGCATAGTGGCACCGCGATACTGAAAGTCCTGTGGCTTCTCAGTAAATATGGCACCACGGTTCTGCATATTGGCACCGCGGTGCTAAAAATCCATCGTCCTGATGTGCCAACTTTCGTCCTTTTTGCCTCGGGAGCACCTTTTCTGTCCAATTCTCTCTCTTTTTCGCCATTTTGCCTTTTGGAACCACTATGACTCAAAGAAAGAAAAACTAACCTACTACTATACTAAACACAACAAAAATGAGTAAAATACCAACTAAAAATGACTCAAAAGGCGTATACAAAATACGCCTAACAAACACCCCCAAACTTAACATTTGCTCGCCCTCGAGCAAAGATCAAAATAAAAATAAAGACACAAAAATAAAAGACTCAAAGATTCAAATCAAGCAGCTGCACAAAGACTTAGAAACACATGAACGTCAGTTGAGCGGACTTGCTTGACCTATTGAAATGTCAGTATAGACTTCTGGCACATGGTCGGCCCCTCCCTTAGTTCTCCTGAGCCTTGTTGCTTAGCAGGGCGGTGAGGAGCGCTAGCTTAAAGCTCTTACTTATGGTTGGTTGAATACATGAATTCAGCAATCTAGAATTTCAAGTCAGATATTTCGCAAATTCATTTCAATCACAAGTAATTGAAGCATGAATATCTAACTTATGCATATCAATTTCATTTAGTTATATGGGTCTGTATGCTTGATATTCTCCACTAATCATAGACATACATACTAGAGATCCTCATGACTTTTCAGGGTTGTAATGTAGGCTTAGGCAAGAGTAGGTAAAAGTTGGCATTTAGCCTCAAATTACGTACCATAAGCGTTTTTCTTATTCAACCATTTGGTTATTCTTTTTGGTATTCTTTTTCAGTTCATACCTATCGTTCCCCTCTTCTCTTTTTGAGAGCATGAATCAATTCATATAGGCACCCCCAAACTTAAGCTTTTACAAATTTTTTATTGGGGTGCATCACTTTTTCACTCTCTTTTTGTATTCCCTTTTTACTCTTTTTCAACACAATTTTTCAATTACCTCTTATGGCGAGTGATCATGGGGTGTCAAAGAAAAAACAACTTATTTTAGGCTCAACGGGGCTGACTAAGGATACAATATATTGTCAGGATAAGTAATGAAGGGTAAGAAGGGATAACAAAGAAATGCGTGAATCATATCTCTAACATATACATCTTAACTATTTCGCCTCAAATAACAAGCAAGCAGACTTCACATACATTTTTCAATTGACAACACATAGGCTAAGCATCAAATATTCCAAATAATCAGATTTTCATGAATTTTTGGCATATCTAACTTAAGCACACAGATTTTAGCTTCTCATTCCATTATATTATCACACTTAGTTCACTGGGCATTTCAAATAAGCACAACATGCATGATATAAAAAATATCGACTCACATAAAACACAAAAACAAACAAAAAACTCAAAAATAAAATAAAATGAACCCCCCCCCCCCCCCAAAAAAAAAACTTAAACTACACATTGTCCCAAATGTGTAAAAGACTCAAAAAATTAAAATGGGATGACTTACAGACATACAGCGACTCAAAATGGTGGTGGTGGCGGCAGATACTGCATTGTCCATTGGGTGAACATAGAACTCAAATTATCAACACGTTGGGTCATGTGTTGATGGTCTTGCATCATTTGCTCTTGATTGCGCATCATCCTTTGTTGGTTCAAGAACACCTGCTCCATCATTGGCATTGGAAGCTCTAAGGACAGAGGAGGCTGATGGCTGTTTTCGCCTGCTTCATTGTGTGCCTCTGGCTCTTCCTCATACATGGTTGATGGGTCTGCTGCTGCTGGTCCTGGTTAGGGGTCAAGAAAGGAGTGTACTAAAATGTAGGTCACAACAGACTGACTCTTCTATAGGATATCAGTGGCGAATGTTGGGACTCCATGCCTATCACATAAGGCAGTAATGAGTGAACCATGTCCCAATCCGCCAGTAGTCGTCAGCCTACTAATCTCTCTTATGCTCTGCACTATTTCTCTCCCCATATCAATTGTCGTGATGCCATAAATGAGCTTGATTCTATCTGAGGGCACATTTGTGAAATAAGTTGACGGAATCAAGCGTGCACTTATGAAATATAGCCATCATTTGGTTGTTCCATTAAATTGGCATCGGGCAAGTCTCCTAGATCCGTTGCGGGCAAAACTAAACTCGGCGCCTGGGTAGCATAATGTATGTGCTACTACGTCCCACATGATGTGGTTGGCGTCTCGTGACCAACTTCTGAAATAGTTTGGATTATCACCTCGGTCCTCCACATCATAGGTCCTTAGTATCACATTCACTATTTCGGAACTGACAGGCACATATTTCCCTCTAACAAAGCACCGCACATCCTCTTGCTCGGGGTAGTTTGCATAGAACTCCCTCACAGGGCTAGAATTTTGAAGTTGGATCCTTTCTGGATTGGTGAACCTTCTCCACCCATTTGCCTCGATCATGGCCCTAATAGGCTCGTAGTCATCATCATCATCAAATGGCCTGGCCTGGTAATTCATGCCTCTTACTGGTATCAATGCCCTAGTGCTAATCTTGTTGTATCGATCCTCCGCCTGTTTGTTGACGAATCGGGTCACGTCATAGTCTGGGGCGGATGAAGATGGGGAAGCTCTTGAAGTTCGTTTCCTAGAGGCCATAGTGAAGGTTGTTGGAAAATTTTCAGCAGCGTTTCTTTTGTTTCTTTGAGGTTTCCTGACAACTCTCACACCACACAACAACAATAACCAAGCAAAATCGGACCACCGTAGCAATACACAACAACTACACCATAATACGCCTCAATTCACACAACTACACAACAAACAACCACTGCAGTACACACCCACAACTACACAACACCCTACCAACAAAGCCCGTACACCCCCAAACTTGCAAGTTACTTTTCCTACTAGCCTTGAAATTGCAAGAACAATGATGAAGATTACCTTTTTGAAGAGTTGTTCTTCACCAATTTCTTGACCCAGTTGGAAGGAATTGTGGTGGTGCAAGATGTGAGGGTTTGTGTAGGAATTTTGAAAGAATTTGGGGAATTTTGTGGGAGATTTTTAAAGGTAGAGAAAGGGATTTTCGGACCTTTTAGAGAAAGGAAGGATTTGTGTTTGTGTGGGAAAAGATTTGGGGGATTAGGGCTTTTAATTTGGAAATCCCATCCCTAGCAGTCTTGCTGATGGCACGCGATGCCGCAAGATTGTGACCACCGATTATTCAAGACCGATATTGCGTAATGGCACCGCGGTGCATAAAGTCCTGCGATCCCTCTGAACAATCGGCATCGCGGTCCTACACAATGGCACCGCGGTGCTTCCCCGATTTTATGTCTTCCATCATCTTCTTCGTGGTTAGTCTCCGCTTCCTCCACTGTCATCACAACACCACAAAAATACCAAAAGTGAGACTGTTCTAATTAAACTCAATTGCGTAATTTAAAAATTGGGTTGCCTCCCAAGTAGCGTTGTCTTTAACGTCTTGTAGCCGGACGCAGGTTACTCATTAAATCATTGGGGTATTTTAACCCCACTACCTATCCATTTCAAAAGCATCCTCCTCTTTCTCACTTTGTTTTTCTTTTTCACAGGAGGGGGTTCAGTAAGACTTATCTGTTCGACGACTTCCATGACATTCATTTTTGTTTCAGCATTCTTGTTGACCTGTGGGTTCACCGCTGTATGAATGATCTCCCTAGCTTTGGCTTTGTCTTTGGCCGAATTTGTGTCTTTGTGGCCGATCGAAATACTTGTTGATGGCTTGGGATTCAATGGTGGAATTGAACACTTTGAACACCATATCTTCCTTCTAAACCCTTAGTCTCAGTTCTCCATTTTCTACATCAATCAGGGCTCTCCCAGTTGCAAGGAATGTTCTCCCCAAAATGATGGGTATTTCATCATCTTCCTTCATATCAAGAATGAAGAAGTCTGATGGGAAGAAGAATTTTCCCACCTTGACCAGCACATCTTCTATTATGCCTCTAGGGCGCATTACGGTTCGGTCGGCCAACTGTAAATTCACTGTGGTTGGTTTGGCTTCCCCCAAACTCAATCTCTTGAAGATAGACAGAGGCATGAGATTGATACTGGCCCCTAGATCACACAACGCCTTGTTGCATGTCACCTTACCAATAGTGCAGGGCAATGTGAAGCTCCATGGATCCTTCAGCTTAAGAGACAGTTTCTTTTGCAGGATGGCACTGCACTCCTCTGTCAAAGATACTGTCTCATAATCCGCTAGCCTTTTTTTTTTTTTTTTCAAGTATCTCTTTCATGAATTTAAAGTATGTTGGCATCTGTTCTAGTGCTTAAATGAAGGAGATATTTATGTGAAGCTTATTAAACACCTCCAAAAATTTGGAGAACTGCTTGTCAATTGCCTTCTTTTGTAACATCTGAGGGTAAGATATTCTATCAACGTACTCCTTCAAAGGTGTTTGTGGTGTTGTCTCAACTGTAGGGCGGTCCTCAGTGATCCTTTCATTCTCTACCTCAGCTGTTTTTTCACACTCCTTCTCACTTACCACTGCGGGCTGGGATGCAACCTTCTCCAACTGCTTTCCACTCCTCAACAACACTGCGTGACACTGCTCTTTAGGATTTACCTCTGTATTACTTGGGAGAGTGCCCTGCGGACTGTTGGTTACCATCTTTGCAAGTTGTCCAACATGTGTTTCCAAGCTCCTGAGAGAGGACCTTGTTTCAGACATGAACTGATTCTGCGAATTGGTGAGTCGCACGCAGCTTCGATTCATCAAAGCCTTGTGTAGGTGGTCTAAACTGATGGGATGAAGTGGCCTGATTTTGCACCTGTTGGTTCTGGTAACCACCTTGATATGGTTGCTGAGGCTGATCGTTCCTCCAAGAAAAGTTAGGATGATTTCTCCACCCTGGGTTGTATGTGTTGGAATTATAAAGCCTCTGAAAGTTCCCCACTACCTGTACTTGCTCCATTGACACATTATTAGGGTCCACCGCTGTACATCTGTCAAAAGAATGTGGTCCACCATAAATCTCGTAATTCACTGGCATCTGGACTGCATTCACAAATCACAGACATGGTGTTCTGCTGCAGTTGCTTCGTCAGAAGGACCACCTGTGCATTCAAGGCAGTGATGGCATCTATTTCATGTATGCACATAGTCTTCCTGCTATTTACTGACATGTCATCTGCCCCTTGATGATTGTTGGCAGCCATGTCTTCTAGTAAGTCATGTGCCTCATTGACACTCTTTCTCATGAACGCTCCACCTGCTGCAGCATCAATGATGGTACGAGTAGTACCACTCAATCCATTATAAAAATATGGACCAACATCCACTTCTCTATGCCATGATGTGAGCACTTCCTTTGCAAATCTTTGAATCGCTCCCATGCATCATAGAGCGACTCACCATCCACCTGGTAGTAATTGTTCAGCTCCCCCCTTAACTTTGCAGCCTTGGAAGGAGGAAAGAACTTTGGTAGAAACTTTTGGGCCAGGTCCTGCCAGGTAATGACGGAGTTGACAGACAGTGAGTTCAACCAACTTTTGCCTCTATCCCTCAGTGAGAAGGAAAGAGCCTCAGTCTAATGGTATCGTCAGTAACATCATTGTATTTGAAAGTAACACACACCTTCAGAAAGTTTGCAATGTGCATATGAGGATCTTCAGATGGCAGTCCCCCAAATTGTACCGTGTTTTGGACCATGCTTAGGATGACTGACTTGATCTCGAAGTTGTTGGCCCTTATAGCTGGGAGCCTGATGCAAATCTGTGCACCTGTGACCGTGGGAAGAACATAGTCCCCCAAACTTCTCTCTGCTGGGACCTGTATTGGCCCCCCTGCATTCTCAGGAACCTAATTGTCTGCCCTATTCTGATTTGGTTCGTTGTTCATGGTCACTGACTCAGATATCCTTTTGTTGCGCATGTTTTGTTTGCAGATTTTTTCAATTTCAGGGTTGAAGGGAACAAGTGTATATGCTCCTCTCCTTCTTCACATACACTAGATCCCTGAAATAGACCAAAATCAACAAACAAGTCAAGGCAACAGTGTTCTAACGCTAAGAAAAAATAAAAATAAAACCAAAGTAGAAATAAAAATAGATGGTTCGATATTAGATGTACGCCAGTCCTCGGCAACGGCGCTAAAAACTTGTTAGCGATATTTCGAATGCTCACGCAAGAGCACACATCGTTGAGAAGTAATATAGTCTGATAAGACCGAATATCGTCCTCAGATACTGGTTTTTAAGTACCGTTCATCTATTTTATGTTATCTATTTGACAATCGATAATTGAGTTTGATTTTTGTTTAACTACTAGAATAATTGCAAAAATTAACTAAACTATTTAAGTTGTAATAAGTTATGAAGGAGTAGGGCTTCCAAAATTCTCGACTATCCACTCTATTTAATCCTTAATGCAACTAGAATGACTTCTTCTTCTACGTTAAGATAGCGGTTAACTAAATTGTCTTATATTACAGTTAGGACATATAATCACTCAACCCCAGTGCAGAACCCTTCTATATTTTTATGATAGAATTTACCACATATGAGGATTAAGAACAGTAACCTATAATGTTACACAAGTATCGGGGTACTGTCGTCCGCGATTTTAACGTATGTCTAGTCAATTACAACATATCCAAATCTCTCATCTCGGTTCTTGATTCGAAATCATATATATTATGATAATTAGTGATCAATTAATTATCAAGTATCCATACCAATTATTGACTAAATCTTAATCAAGTGAAGAAGAAATCAAACTACTTCATTAATTCAGAAATAGAAGTTCAAGCGATTCATAAGGAAAACCCTAATAAAGTGTTTAGCTCCTAGTCATAGTCACACTAAGAACTAACACAATAAACATACATAAACTGAATTAAAAACGAAAGAAAGAAAATTATGTAGAACAAAATCTCCAATTGTAGCTTCAAATCCGTCTTGTGTTGTGTTGTAGAATGACCCCCTCCTAGCATCAATCCCTAGGGCTTAAATATCCTCTAATTTTCGTGTCCTATGGACCAATCTGCCCTTAGCCTATTTGCCTTCGGAACTGAAATTTCTCGCGTCGACACCGTGCCAGATACTGCATCTGGCGTTTGCGAAACTCTGCTTTCTCAAAGAAATATGGCATCTGCGTTCTGATAGTGGCACCGCGGCTGAAAGTCTGTGGATTCTCGGTAAATATGGCACCATGATTCTGATATTGGCACCGCGATCTTTGAAAATCCTTCGTCCTGATGTGCCAACTTTCGTCCTTTTTGCCTCGGGAGCACTTTTTCTGCCCAATTCTCGCTCTTTTTCGTCATTTTACCTTTTGGAATCGCTGTGACTCAAAAGAAAGAAAAACAAACTTACTACTATACTAAACACAACAAAAACGAGTAAAATACCAACTAAAAATGACTCAAAAGACGTAGACAAAATACGCCTAACAGTCATGAAGTGCATTTCTTTAAATTAAAAATTAAGCACTTATTTGGTGATTTGGTCTGAATATATCTTAATCATTAAGATATTTACCAAAGTTTTAATATAATTAAGAAATATTTTTATGTGAATATTTTTACCACCACTCTATCCATAGTCACTAACCATCATCACTAACCACATCTGTCATCACAATCGCCACTATTATTGTCAACCACTATCACCGTCTTCAACCACCAACCATCACAATCAATCACCTATATCATCACAATCACCACAACTTTCAATCACTACTATCAGTCGCTACCACATATAAATTATGATTATATCCACTGTTGCTATCTCTATCAACCACTACCACTACGAGCAATCTCTGCTACCAACCACCTCTAACTAGGGCTGCACAAAAAACGGATCGGATCGGGAAAAAACCCTGGATCGAATTTTTTGGTCCGGTCTTCGATCATACGTTTCTGAAAATTCGGTCCGGTCCGGGTTTTTTTTCCGGTTTTTAATGTATATTTTCAGTTTTCGGACCAGACCAGACCAATTTTTTCGGTCCGACTTTTCTGGAATTTCAATCCTCGATCCGATCTGAGGGTTTTGTGCAGCCCTACCTCCAACATCACAAGTAGCACTGCCACCAACTACTATCGACATATTATCAACCACCATACATTCTTCAGCCACCACCATCATCATCGCTAACTACTAACGTCAACACCACTACCAACGGTCATCATCGCATTAGTCATTACAACACCAACCACCTCCACCATCACAACTATCACCACCATCATTACTAGCCACTAAGATCAACCATCACCACTATAAATCATCTTCATCATCAGTAGTGAACATAAATGTTTCATTTTTTCATCATATAATGATTTTATTTTATTATATTTTTTCTAATATTTAGTTTTTTTTTGAATTGTATATTTATTTATAAATGAATATATGATGCATATTTAACTATTGAAAATCAAACAGATTAACGTTAATCATTCAATATTTAGATCTATAGACAACATCTTAACTATTCAGATGTGTATTCCAATTTAGACGTTTTAATCTTGATGAAAAAAATGAAGGCATAAAAAGGTGAGTGAGTTATTGGGCTACAACTAGGGGTGCTTATTGGTCGATTCAGTTCAATTTGGTTTTATGTATAATCGGTTTGGTTTATCGGTTCTCGATTTGTAAATATACAAAATCAATAACCAAACCAACCAAACCGATTTCTTAACGGTTCGTTTTTTGGTTTAACCAACAAGAAAATGTTCCCCTAAATTTTTTGCTCTCTCTTATTTTCATTTGTTCATATATACACTGCCTTCATGCATAAAAGTCTACACAAATTACTAAACAAAAACTATAAAATGCACTGTAACAATCAAACCGCAAATCATCAAATGATAATGAACTTTTAAATTATTTAATGCATTCTAAACAGTGAAAATACAAATGAAAAGCGAATTGAGAGAATAAGCGTGTCTACAGTAAAAATTTAGAGATAGTGTTTGTATTTAAAAACTAAAATTTAAAGCTACTATCATATAATTAGGGATACAAAATATTTTTAATATAAACTTATTGGGTTATCGGTTTAACCACTAACTAAATTCTTAAAATCGAAAATCGAACCGATGACCCAATAATTATTTTTACAAAACCGTTTGCTAAATTTAACCCAATAATCGATATCGCTAAATCGATTGCGTTTTATTAGTTCGCTTTATCGGTTAAACTGATTTTTGTACACCCCTAGCTACAACCAGCCAACTTACCGGTAGGCTGTCCCAGTTAGGATCACCCGTTCAAATGGGCCTAATGGTGATCGAGTCATTTGGGCGCAGAATTGGATCATTGATTCCCTGAAGGCCCATTATACTTTATAGCCCAAATATTGACTGGGTAAACAAGAACTTACATAGCCGTTGCACCCCAAAAATTGGTCCCCATATTTTGTGGTGGGCTTTGGATTCTTTCCGTAACGGTAAGGAAATGCTCTTTTAACCAACTCCCACTTTTGAAACCAACTGAATGCGACTCTTTGCCTGAATAAGACAAAGAGACTTCAACTGCTTCCTTTGTTCCTTCCAAGCTTTGCAATTCCAAGTGTACCCTTCTCACACTTTAACCTTTTTCTATTTATATTATATGATTTAATTAATCAAGAATACAACTGATTATATGAGATTATTTACGATTATACATTTATATAAGACTTGTTTTGAAATACACATTTCAAATTTTTTAATTTATTTCTTAAATACCGTGTCAAGTCAAATTGTGTCAAATAAATTGAGACAGAGAAAGTAATAGTTTAAAATTTTAAATTAATTATTATACTCTAACTAGTTTAGAAAATGAATGACTACCTAAAACATAAAATTTAAAAAGTGGGGAAATGGGGACATACATTTCCGTCCAAAGCCCCAAAAGGGTAAAGAGCAACAGAGACGTTAAAATTCCAAGCAGTTTCCGTTTTATAAAACCTCAAAAAAACTCGTCCGTTATTCAGTCGTTACTTGTCTCTCCATTTTTTCACAATGTCGTCGTCACAGGAGCTCCGGAAAATACTCGGGCCGGGTGGGAACCGGGTCAGAGATTTAGAAGAACAGAAAAGGAAGAAGGAACCGATAAAGACAATTTTGCCCTTGCCGAGCAACGGATCAGTTGATAACTCCTCGTCTGACACGTCAATTAAGAAAATTGTGAATTCAAAGAGAAGAGTTGAAATGACGAAAAAACCTTCTAAAGTTGTTGAAGCAGTTGATAGTACTTTGTCTTTAGTGGTTTCAGTTCCCGTCAAACGTTGTGATTGGATAACACCCAACTCGGGTAAGTTTTAAGTTTTGACCACATTTCTCGTTGTGTATGTGTGTGTAAGAGAATTGCAAAAATGGATATTTTACGTGTTCTCGAGTTTGAGTTTAATGAATTGTGTTTAATTGCAGCCTGTGAAACTAAATTACAAGTTTATTGTTTAGAGGTGGAGCTAGGATCTTAAGGTTATGGGCATTGCCGTTTCAAACATTTGGGTCACGGTTCTAATTCGTAAAAGTGGACTCTTAATATAAGTAAATATACGATTTCAATAATTAGAAATTATTTTAAATTGTAAATAACAACCCAATACAACTTCAAGTTAATCAAGCCCTATTTTGATTGGGCTACGACATGCGAATTATGAGCTTTTACAGTAAATTCTGGTTAATACTACTTAATAAAAAATGAAAAAAGGTGTCCTAAATTTTTTCATTTTTCAGGTGCCCTGTGCTACCGCACAGCTCGCACGGGCCCAAAGACGACCCTGGTTGTGGGTTCTACCATGTATAACTTACTGGGTTCTAGATAAATTATTTACACATATTAAGTGATAAATTATTTTTTATAGATGTAGACATGCTTGTAGGCTGTAGCTCCACTCCCGAGTTTATAATGACTATGCTAACCCAATACTCCCTCCGTTCACTTTTACTTGTCCACTTTTGATTTTGCACGTCCCTTAAGAACTGATAAATGAAGTATGTATTTTACCATAATACCTATATTAATTAGCGTATAATTTCAATAGACTTAAAAAATGATTTGGAAATTAATGATTAATGTTAAGGGTAAAACAAGAAAAAAAAGTTTATCTTTTCTTGATATGCTAAAGTGGACAAGTAAAAGTGAAAATTTATTTTTAGTATAATGGAAAAGTAAACAGAGGTGGATCCAGGATTTAAATTTTAGGGGTTTAATTTTTTTAAATTCTTAGTTGAACGAACCATTGTAGTATAAAACTTATGGGTTCATGTCTATTATTTATTGCAATTTTAATAAATTTGTACACATAAATTTATGCTCCACGTCGAAAGTTAGGGGTTCAATTGAACCCCCCTACGTTTAAAGCTACATACGCCCCTGCAAGCGGAGGGAGTACATAACACGATGATGATGACGGTTTGCTAGTTGGTTTTTATTCATAGTGTGTGAATGTAAGATATTGTGACGTGTAAGGGATAATCGGGAGATTTAGAAGGCGAATTATTTAGTACAACAACAATATACCAAGTGTAATCCTATAAGTGGGATTTGAGGAGGGTAGTGGAGTTTGCGGAGGGTAGGATCTACGCAGACCTTACACCTACCTTTGTGGGGTAGAGAGCTTATTTCCGATAGACCGTCGGCTCAAAAGAAGTGTAATCAAAATAGGACCGAAAGAAAAAGAATTAAGATAAATAAAGCAACAGGTAGTAGTAAAATTTGAAGAATAAGATTCTATGCAAAAAATAAATAATACTACTAAATAAGAAGAAGATGAGAAGAGGAAACAAGGCGAACTATGTTGTATCAGAATAAAATGGACCGGAATATAGCAAAAGATTTCAAAACATTTGTATAATGGACTCTTAACTGCTTTAAGATTGAGGCGTGGTTGATTGATATTATTTGAAAGGTCAATGGGGGGTCGAGGACTAACTCCAACAATTCCATAGTGAACAAAAGGAACTTGATGATCTGTTCACTGGGTTTCTTAATGCAAAATGCAACTCTTTTGTTAGCTAACATCCAACAACAAAAACAAGTAATCCTACAAGTGGAACGAGCCTTCACTGACAAATTACAAGTGTATGTCCAAATATCCATAATAGCGCATTCCATTTGAGAGGATTTATTTACATCTTTACTTTTTTACTTGTTAAGGCCGAAGGGTCTGGAATGGAGGATCTTTAGTCTAATACATTCTTCATCAACAAAACTAGATGTAACATGTACAAGTTTATCCTGCATGTTTTACCTTCCTGAGAAAAAGTATTATCCTGGATAACGATGTGGATCCCGCAGTCCAATTTCCTATGAGGTATTAGAGGTAGACCCATCCTTAGTGTTGGGCTTTCTAATATTTTGACCAACTATGTTATATCACTTAATGCTCTAGATGTCTGGGCTTGGGTGTGCGAGGAGGTGTTAGAATCCCATATTGTTAAGTACATGACCTTAGGCAATCCTCCCCAATCAACCAACCTTTTGCAGTTAAATTAGCCTCAAAGTCCATTTTCTTTATAGAAGTATTGTGAACTGAGCTAAAATAAAAAAATTGGACTTTCATATTGTAACATAGAGAGCACAATCTTATGGAAAATGTATCTCATTTCCTTTTGGAAGGAAAATAGCAGCCTTATTCCACACACACTGAGTTGAGAAAATCCATGTTCTGCATTTTATCTTGTGTGTTTAGTTTTTGGTAGATAGGTTCTAGTAGTATTACTATGTTCTTGAGGCTTGTTCGTGATTTCATCTTCTAGCCTGGCTTATATTTTTTGGACTCAAGCATCAGCAATTCCTAGATTATCTGCAATGATGACCCTCTAGTTTATTTGATTTGCAAATTTCTCCCACTAACTTTCTGCTATAAGAGGCATTAACCACAACATGAGTTAGTGTGTTCTTCAAACTGATAGTGATTAAGAGCAATATAAAGCTGAAAACGAAAGACAGCATACAACCTATTTGCAAATAAATTGCTCGAGCATCCTAACATTGAAAAGTGTGAAAAAGGTGATATTGACTCCTGGTAGGAGGGAGTTTTACCACATTTATAATATAGAATCAGAAGGTCGAGGAAGTTTGTGTATGACATGTCTATGACTCAGAAGGTTTAGTGTTATTTCCATTATTAGAGGTGAAGGTGCTTTGCCTTTAATAGGCACTATGGAGTAACATTGTTGAAGGGAGCCTTGGAGTAACGTGTAAAGTTGTTGCCATGTTACGTTATGGGTTCAAGCCGTGGAAACAGCCTCTTGCAGAAATGCAAGGTAAGGACTAAGGCTGTGTACAATAGTTGTGGTCCGGCCCTTCCCCGGACTAAGGCTGTGTACAATAGTTGTTGTCTGGCCCTTCCCCGGACCCCACGCTTAGCGGGAGCTTAGTGCACCGGGCTGCCCTTTTTATGGAGTAACGTTGTATTATTCATCTAGGTTACTCTTCCATTTGGCAATAAAGTGATGCTGGTATAAGAACTTGTTGGAATTGGATTTTTTCACAACAAACATCTCATATCTGTTCAAAAGTTCTGAACCACAGTTTGACTTTGAATGTTTTGGATGTGCATGTCAGTTTTATGTTATCACGGCAAATTTCCCAGCATTCCTATTTTCTTGATATATTAGAAGTTGAAGGAGTGTTTTCTTATTGTCATCTTCTTCTAATTTTCTTGTTGTTTAGTCTTAAAAGGAGACCAAAGAATGTACTTCGCTCTATGACTGCTTTGGTTTGCTTTTGTATTTGAAATTTATGAATTTTCATCAATCACATATATATATACCAAAGCAGTCATAGAGCGAAGTACATTATATATATATATATATATATATATATAATTTATTAGAATCATAAACTTTTCTTTCTTTTCATTTAATTTGAGCAAAAGTAATACTATTGACAGGTTTTAAATGTAGTTGGTTTTAAGAGATAAATCACTTAATTAACCACTATAGTAAATTAATAGAAAAAAGAAAAGATTTGAATCACAACATTGGCTTTCTCAATATATACTTTAATTTGCCTAGTTAACCACCTTATTATGGTCCCCGTAGTTGGTAGCACGAAATAGTACTGAATTAACCAACTCTGTTCATTTCCGTTCCCCTCTAACTTCCTCCCTTTTCCCGCGAAACTCTTTAGTCTTCTCTCCATTATCCATTTCACTTAATTCACATTTCTCTCAGTGTCCCAAACTTAATTACCATTAATTGGCTCAAGGGTCTACCGGAAGCCGCCTCTCTACCTTCCAAGGTAGGGGTAAGGTCTGCATACATTCTGCCCTCCCCAAACCCCACTTGTGGGATTACACTGGGTATGTTGTTGTTGAAAATCCTACATGGGTTGAAATCATAAACCAGTAGAAGTGTGCCTATCTATGTACTGCAATTTTCGAGCTTGGAGATTGACAGCTCTCAACCTGATGAATTAGGGAATCTAGTAAGATATCAAGGTTTTTCCGGTAGTTTTTAGCCATTTAATATTAGGTGTCTTGACCATAATAACTGGAAACAATTTCTTCTCTGATTTTTTTTCATACAATGGATAGATCATATCTTAGCCGAGGGTCTATCGGAAACAACCTCTCTGCCTCCCAAGGTAGAGGTAAGGTCTAGTATGTTGTTGTTGTTGTTGGATAGATCAAATCTGCAGTTTTTTTTAAGACTTTCCACTTCAATGATGATTGTAGCTGTTAATTCATCTACTTAATTCACACTTTTCTTCTGCAAGCAAGCACTAGAAGTTTAATGGAGCTAATTGGTGAATACTTGAAATTGTCTAACTTTCTAAAATGGAGAATCAAGAAATAATGACCAAAACATTTAAGACTGCAAAATTATTGTATCATGACCACTAGTTTCGCTGAGATGCTATTGCAGTAATTTTTAAAGAGAGAATTTCATTGCAGCAAATTCCGCCCTCCATCAGGAGAAAGGAATAATTAATCAAACCTTCATTAACCTAACTTTGTTATTCATTTTTGCAGAACCTCTGTATATTTCATTCCATGACGAAGAATGGGGAAACCCAGTTTACGATGACACAAAGCTATATGAACTACTTGCCTTATCACAAGCATTGGCAGAAATGACATGGCCTGCAATTCTTAATAAGAGACACATATTCAGGTCCACTATTTAAGATCATAACTAAAAGCTTCAGAAGTAGATTTCTTATGTCCTAAGTTTAAGAATTACTTATGATTGTATCTTGCAGGAAGTTGTTTGACAACTTTGATCCAGCATCTCTTGCCAATGTTAATGAAAAGAGGTTGCGCTCACTAACAGAAAGTGGAAATTCATTGCTATCTGAACCAAAGATTCGTGCAATTGTAGACAATGCAAAGCATTTCCAGAAGGTAAAACGAACTCTTATCGAGTACCTTTAGACCTGAAATTACAGAACTGTTCCTAAACCGCTTCGCTCTGTCAAATATAGACGGTTTCTTTGAGTTGCTTCAAATCTTGAATCAAGTGAATAATATTTTTTAGATTTATAAAGAACAACTAATTGAAATTTTACTATATTGTCCAAAGACACACCTAAAGTAAATGGATAACTTTAGGGGGGTGTTTGGTGTAAAGGAAAACGATTTCCGCGGAAAATGTGTTTTTCGGAAAAAAATTCATGGAAAATAAGTAGATTTCTTACCTATTTTCTTGTGTTTAGTATGTAAACAGAAAATATTATCTCTGTTCGCTAACATTATGGGAGGTGGGGCTGGGGCTGGGGTGGGGGGTAGGAGTGTGGGGGTGGTGGGGATGGGAGCTATGAGGGTGGGGTCAGGGTGAGATGTGTTGGGGGTGGAGAGGAGACAATCAACGTGGAATGATGCTTGTGGAACTTTTTTCCTACTTCCACTAGAGAAGTCATTTTCCTTATTTATTAAGGAACTTATTTTCCTAGAGAAAATGTTTTCCAAACCAACCAAACACGGAAAAACTGAAAAAGAAAATGTTCTCCTCCGTACCAAACACATCCTAGGGGTGTATACCTCCTAAAACAAATAGTGAAATATCTTTGTATGAACTTAACTTTTCTTTAACCTGTCGCCTATCTGGTGCATAATCACTGATGTTGCTCTCGAATATCTACCTGTCTTGCAGATTCAGCAGGAATTTGGGTCCTTTAGCAACTACTGCTGGCGTTTTGTAAATCACAAGCCAATAAAAAGTGGATTTCGTTACGCACGTCAAATACCGGTTAAAACACCAAAATCAGAACTTATGAGCAAGGACCTGCTGAAAAGGGGCTTCGTTTGCGTGGGACCAACAGTTATGTATTCATTCATGCAAGTGGCAGGGATATTTAATGATCATCTCCTTACATGCTTCAGATACAATGAATGTAACAACAATAATGTCAAAGAGCATTCACAAACGTAGTTAGTAAAGACAGATACACAAGGCCGGGACCCTGCTGAGAACAACACATACGAGTCATGACCATTTGAGTGTGACATAGCTGATATCCTCTGTGGATTTGTATTGATAGTGTTGACATACCTTTAACCAACAGGATTCTAATTACAAGAGTGTTACTTTGATTGATAGTCTTTTCAGCTTTTCCAGATGTGTATTTAGTAACTTTCTAACTTTTGTATTTGTCATGTATGAAGAGATTGAAGGTTGTACTTGTATCTATATACTATGGTGTCTGCTAATTTCTAATATTTGATGATACTGGTTGTTTTCTTTTTTCTTGGGGAAAAGGTCTAAATTTGCTCTTGTACTACATGAAATTGTTCAATTTTGCACTCCATTACACTTTTGGTCATTCATATCCTTGCCGTTAGCAAATCTCTTGTACACACCCTTGTCATTATGGAGCTTCTGCGCTGATGGACGGACTTCATGTGTCCATATCCTTTGATAAAAAAGGTATGAGTTTAGTTGAATATCCTTTGATAAAAAAGGTCCGAGTTTAGCCTTCAACTTTTGACTGTGATTTAAAATTTTAACCTCAGATTGAATCTCTGTAAGGAGTCGAGGTGCAAATGAAACTTTCCTAAGGAGCTAATATTAGACCAAAAGCTTAAGTGAGGGTGAAGTCGCTCAGTTTCAGATAGTACATGGACACATTTGTCCTTTTCTTTTACAAACCTTCCCATTTTTGCTTATAATGCTGGACCCTGTTGGACCGTTGGCAATGTCTACCTGTTTGTCTACAATAAAATCCATCAGCTATGCACATATACATGTAAAAGCCATAATTGGTGTTGTTTGAAAACTGTTTGACATAACCACGTGTTTGAGAATATTTGTTTAACTGAAACCCGCAGTCGCTACTCGAAGGTGCGCACCGGTACATAAGTAGCCTGCAAACCCCGTCAGTTAAACAACACTTGGCAAGTCAGATGTGACAGGCTCCCCCAAGAGGCGAAGACAGGCCAGGTGTTACTCTGGGGTTTCGAACTTGTGACCAAGCTCTCCCCACACCACCCAATGAGGATACTCTCTGCCTTCAAGACCAACTGGTCTAAGGCTTCGGATACGTGTTTGAGAATATTGCATGTCTTGTAACTAGATATTGCTAAATAGGGACAAATACAGGCGGATCCATAATTTTGAATTTGTGGTTCTAATTTTTAGAAAAGATAATTTAGTGGATTCTGACCTAATTTGTAGCTACATCTCTAACTTCGCGGGGTTGGGGGCTAAGAAAAATATAATGATAAGGCAACTGTAGAGGAACATGTGTAATACAGTAGTACAGAACCCCACATCCAGACATCAAGTCGTGGTCTTGTACATTAAATCGGTAAACACCATTTGTTTAATCTTTTTCTTGTTTGTCTGTGCTTGTGTTGATAACAAACGTGTGCATGAACATGCCATGATTATTAATACTAATAGTATACTAATGGGGCCATAGAGGAACAAAAACAATTCAAGAATTCTGATTTGATTTGATGGTCAAAGACTTCCAACTCCATCTTGCCATAGATCATCCCTATAGAGACATGACAATTGGACTAACTCATACGTTAGAAGGATAATTTCACACGAAAGTGATGTAGTAGTTTCTATTACAGAATCATGCATGTCTATTAGAGTGAATTAGATGATTTGGGCCGAAGAATATCCCCTCTTTCTCACTCGAGCTTCCCTCAATCTCCTCTCCTCTTTATCTAATATGAATTTTGAGTCATTAAAATCTTCCTGACTCGATCTAGCCCACCATAATTGTAATCATGCATGTCTATTAGAGCGAATTGGATAATCGAGCTGGAGAGATATCCCCTCTTTTTCCTCACTCTTCCGTGGGCTATCCCTCACTCTCCTATCTCCTTTTTCCTAATATGAACTTTGAGTCATCATAAGTTTTCTTGACTCGATCTGGCCCACCATAGCCCATTCTTTAGGGGCCATCCTTTAGGGACATATGATAAAATTAACATGGTATAGCCAAGATTTGCATAACCCTTCCATCATTCTATAGGCCAACTAAGACAAGCAAAGTACTTCTCCAATGAGAAGAAAATATAGAACTCAAAGACAAAGACAACTAGCAATGTTGTGGAGAAAACAGGTTGTGTATGGACTTTGATTCACTGAGTATGTTTTGATCTGGACATAAAGCATCAAAGAGACTAAAGAATAGCACATCCATTGATTTCAAACTGAAGCTAGATCACAAAAGAAGAATCCATTTTTCACAGCAACAACGGGATCTACTATAATCAAGAAAAAAATTGTGGACAGTTCAGGTTTGTGGAGAAAAAACAATTCTCAGCCACAAGGAGATAGAAACCACCAACTATCTACACCTAAATGCTTGTGACAAGACCCAAATAAACTTAAGGAGCCTCCTCAGACTAAGGGAAAAGAGGGGGCGAGGGGAATATTTGTATATAAGGTAAACAGCAACAGCAACAAAGAACATCAAATCCATCCTAAGATGCATTACATGCACGATCTACATTTGGCCAACTTCGTCTCTGTAACAGAAATAGGTATCCACGCGAAGCAGTTCTTTTAATCAAGAAAATCACATCCGAGCACTCCCATTTCCGAGTGTGAGCTCCAAATCATCTAAACCAACCTCATGAATCTTTTCTCCTTCCCATGCCGCCTTCACTGATACATTCTCAAAGTCAAACTCTATGCTCTTACCCTTATCGATGATCATATCATTAGAAGGAATTCTCTGAGCTGCAGGTTTAATAAGATTAAAAGTTGGAGACATCGGGACCCCAATGGCTCCATACTTTTGAAAGCTCATCCACTGGCCAGAATCAATAGTGGACGTATCGGATTCATCGCATTCTGGTATAGTTGCAGGAGTGAATCGCTGACCTCGAGTTGGGCTAGTTGGGGCTGAAGCAGCAAAGAAAGGGATATTCAAAGCAGACATCGATTCTCTGGCCAAAGTCTCGAGATTAAACGTTTGCTTAGGGAGTCTAGTTGGAGAAGAAAGAGGTGGCGTTACAGGGGCACTGTTTGATATTCGTAAAGGTGGTAGCGACGAAGGAATGGAACAATGGAGAAATGCAAACGGGTGTGGGGGCATATTAGCATCGCCACGTGATGGACTAGGGAAAGACGAGGACGTTGGACTGGGTTGGTAAGATGGAATTGGGCTAGCAAAGTATGAAGACGGAGGACTTGGATGTCGTGAAGAACTTGGAGTAATGTTGGCTGAAGTTCCTCCAATCTCCATTGGAGTTGGCCTGCATCCCTGAAACACAGCAAAAGAAAAAAAATCAATCAAACTACTGAACATAAAAGATTTTTTTCTTCAAAAGAACTTTCAAAATATAATTAATCTCAATGTAATGTCAAAGAATTCTTTTTCATATCCAGGGCTCAAACCTGACATCTCTGATTATAAGTTCAAGACCACGAGTCACACATTTAAGATAGATAAACCAAAAGGCATCAACACAGAAGTTTCATGAATTTGAGTTTCAAAGACCAATTTGCTGTATAGAATGCTCTGTAATTTGAGATAATAACTTCAACATATTTCAACTTGGAACCTTGCAAAGTATTTCATAAATAAGAAAGAACCTCAATCAAATGCATCATCAAACCCCACCTTAGACACCCAAAATAAAGGGCCATGGCTTATCCATTTCTATATCAAGAACAATCAATTCTCAAGGTAAGTTCTTCCTTTTTTTGCCCCTCTTTCTTCTATTTCAGAAACAACTTCATTTTCTGACAAATTAACTTTATAGGTTCATACCAATATTCCAGAAATAAGAACATAAACAGATTAGTAGTCTATGGAAAAAAAAGGAGTTAAAAACAAATCCAGCTGAGTAGCAACTTAATAAGAAAATTAGAAGCTGCTCATACTCAAATCCCAGATCAGAAACCCTTAAAACAGTAAAAAATCCACTTAAATTAGACAAAAACATAATCTTGATCCAAATTCAGCAACCACATTTTACAAATCTATAGATCTAACCAAAATCCAAGCAAAAACCCATCACCCCATTAATTCAAATAAGCAACAAGTAAGACAAAAATTACAAAACACATACATCAACTTACAGCAACAACATTCCCAGTGTAATCCCAAGCGTATGGAGAGTGTAGAATGTACGCAGACCTTAACTCTAACTTTGACGGTTAGAGAGACTGACTGGTTCCGACAGACGCTCGGCTCAAAAGACCATACATCAATTTACATAAAGCAAATAAAATATTGTTTACCTTGCGATAAGTAGTGCCATCAGGTTCAACAATCCATCCAGCTTCAGCACAAAGAGCCTTAAGTACCTCATTATTATCACAATGTTTAGGTAGATTATAGTTCCCTTGTGCTCTTAATCCAGTATATATCTTAGCTGCTATTGCCCTTCTCCTCCTTTCTCTTCTCCTATTATTCTCTCTTTCCCTCCATGATGGCTTCCTCCTCCCACCACCACCACCTCCGGCCGCCGCAGAAGAAGATTCCGGCGACTCCCACATCATTTCAAGAAAATGGGGTTCTTTTTTTTTTGTTATATACTTTTATATTTATAGATTAATTAAAAGAACAAGAAAATGGAGATGGTCCCAGGTGGGGGTGTGTACAGACAGCAGGTGAGTTTAGTATAGTGTGGTGGTATAGGTAATAGGCTGCCACTCTATAAAGCAGTACTACTCACGAGAAATACGCTCCCAAAAGTGTTTATACAAGAATCTCACTGATGATATAATGTGTGTATACGTACTGGTTTATATGTCTATATATAATGATGATAATTTGTGTTTTGTGTGTGTTTTTGGAGGGATATAATAATTGAGGAGTCCTTCGGACATAGTCCAGTAATAAAGCCGGAGCGCTATAAGGCGCACTGATATGGACTGTGGGTTCGATTTCCCGCAGGCGCGAAGAAATTCTGCATGTTGGGAAATTTGACATTGTCTCATTGATCGACAGACGCCCAAACTACCATCAAGACATCCCGTGATTTTCTGGTGATGTTGTTGAAGACCTGCTATCACCTGAAAGACGTCGTAATATCAAATAAGAAGTAAACGCAAACCTGAAAAACTCGATTATCAAAAATAAAAATAAAATTGAGGAGATAAAGTTTGTTACAGGCCTGACAAGACTGTATTATGTGTTTACACTCTATAGTCTATACTCCAAAAAAAAAACTTTGACTGCTCTTTTAGATTTTATTAATTAATTGATTAGGCTAATGTAAGTTTTAACCGTTATTTAATGTAAGTTACGGTGATATTGTTGAAATAAATGTTTACCTATCTAATGAAGTAGGATAATAATTGATACTCCATGTTATTATTATAAGTTTATCTATAATGATTTTAGTATTAAATTATAACTCTACTAGAGTGAATTTATTCATATGGCCAATCTCAAGACCGAATAAAGAAGGAGTATTGTGATAGTTATGCAATTATAATAAAACTTGTTAATTCATAATGAATTCACAGGTGAGAGGCGATCCAACGACTAAGGGTATTTAAAATGAGGTTGAGCGTGCGACACAATGGGCTAAGTGCATTTCTTTGAATCAAAGATTGAATGAAATCGATTCTTTTTTAAAGGTATTTAAAATGAGATTGAGTGCGACCCAACAGAAAAGATATTTGAAATGAGGTTGAGCGCGCGACCCAACGACCAAATGTATTTAAAATGAAATTGAGTGCACGACCCAACGGTCAAGGATATTTAAAATGAGGTTAAGTGTGCAAGGTCGATTGTCATGTTAATATTTTAATGATGATATGAAGTGAGCTTAAATGAAAATTGAAAATTCATATGATTGACTTTAACTTGTTTGAGGATGAAATATAGTAGTAATTGTTGTATTTTGGTATTAAACAATCATTTTAACTTAGTAGTTTCTGATCACGTGCGTTGCACGTGTAAACCATTTCGATTTTACATAATGTATATAAAAATAGTTATGAATTGCTAAGATACAGTTACACTCTAGAGTTAAATATCGATTTTACATAATGTATATAAAAATAGTTATTACTAAATAATAACTCCACTAGAGTGAATTCAATCATATAGCCGATCTCAACCCGAATAAACAAGGAGCATTGTGATAGACATGCAATTATAATAAAACTGTTGGAAATTCATTAATGTGAAATTAAGTTTACCCATTATTTATGACTCGAACAATTGGGATCCCGCACATCGAAAACGCAGTTTTTACACACGTGCACATTTAGTGTCAAGTATCGTAAATTTCATTAGTGAAAGAGATATTGATACGTGAGTAAACGTTTGAGACATAGAATAATGGATGATCGTTGGTTAAATGACACGTGTTCCACGTTGGTAAATGAAAGAAGAAGTGTAAGATCGAAACGGGACGGAAAAAAGGGTTGCGGCGTCACCGCGGAGACAGGGAGGCACCACCACAAGGGCCTCGGCGCCGCGCCGCTAAAGTGACTTTTGGTTACTGAAGCCGCGGCGCTTCCCGGTCAGTGTCTGTGCGAACGGAAGTCCAAAAGTTTAGCTGATTATGGGGACGTTTTGGAGCATTCAAATTGCAGTTTCCCCCCATAAATCAGCCATTATTTGTCTGCATTACTTGGTGTATTAAGTGGGAATTACATGAAACTTGAATGACCATTACATGGGCACTTGAAGAGAGATTCTTACACTACTATAAATTGAGGTCTTAGGCTCATTTGTAGAATACACCATATACTTGTATAGTTCAGATTTTTCTGAACTTCCTCTCTAGCATACTCTCACACACTCAAAGGTTCTTCTTGAGAAACACTTGAGTTTCATTTGCTCATTTGTTTAGTTGTTGTTTTATCTTGGGAGACAGTTGTCCATATCGTAAAATGATATATACGGGACAATAATGTCTTAAGGACATAGTGAATATCACTCGACTCAACATCGCAACTATAACACTACCAGATTTAGTGTCTATTGGTTTCAGGCTATTAAGATCTAGGAGTTTGTTTCAATTGGAACGAAGACTCAAGACGGACTCAAGAATCATACAAGACAAAAGTCAAGACATCATAAACTCTTGTTGTTATCACAACACTTGTTAGGCTTCAAGTCTATTGTATTGCAATCATATTGTTTACCCTTTCAAAATACTAGTAGTAGTTGTATATTATTCTCGTACATCCATTGTAACTCACAAAAACCTGTTAATTCATGAAGAATTTATAGGTGAGAGAGGCGATCCAACGACTAAGGGTTTTTAAAATGAGGTTTGAGCACACGACACAATGGGCTAAGCGCAGTTCTTTGAATAAAAAATTGAATGAATTGATTTTTAACGGTATTTAAAATGACATTGAGTGTGCGACCCAACTAAAAGATATTTAAAATGAGGTTGAGCACGCGACCCAATGACCAAATTTAAAACGAGGTTAAGCGCGCAACACAACAGGCTAAACACAGTTCTTTGAATTAAAGATTGAATGAAATCGATCCTTTTTAAAGGTATTTAAAATGAGATTGAGTGTGCGACCCAACGGAAAAGATATTTAAATTGAGGTTGAGCGCGCGACCCAATGATCAAAGGTATTTAAAATGAGATCGAGTGCGCGACCCAACGGTCAAGGATATTTAAAATGAGGTTGAGTGTGCAAGTTCGATTGTCGTGTTAATATTTTAATGATGATGTGATGTGAGCTTAAATGAAGAGTGAAAATTTATATGATCGACTTTAACTTGTTTGAAAATGAAATGTAATAGTAATTGTTGTATTTTGATATTAAACATTCATTTTAACTTACTAATGTTCGGTTATGTGTGTTGCACGTGTAAACTCTATCGATTTTACCTAATGTATACAAAAATAGTTATGAATTGCTAAGATACAGCCACACTTTAAAAGCATTTGAATATCAATTATAAACTTAAATTAAAAACAATACAAAAGTTAACATTGTTGCAAACCATCAAATAATACAGGAAAAATACAAGTTCAGGTTGAATAATGCACTAGGGATATGAAATTGTCCTCTTTTCATATGTATTGCTCCGACAGTAAAAGCAGACATAACACTGGAGCAAGATATAAATTTATCAAGAAAATACTACCAAACATAATTGAAAAAAGAGCTTTTGAACCAACTAGCTTGTCCGATATAAACAACTTTTGACTTGGGGCTTTTCGACGTTTATATTAATATGATGTAATATTACAAATTTACACCTAAAGTATTGAGATAAATATGTAGTTAACTGAAAAAATAATTCCTTCATTATTTTTATTAATGAAATAATATATATATAATTTATAATATTCCATAATAGGAAAATCTTATTTCTATTCTACTTCCAAAACCCTATTCTAGTAGTACAAGAATTCTATAATTATGGTAAGTGTACAATACTAATTAATATAATTATTTTACATTGACAAATCACTAACAAACCGTGATATACACTAATTATGGTAAGTGTATTTCAGCCGATATACACAAGCAGCCGATATACACAAGCAGTCGATATACACAATCAGTCAATATACACTAGCAGGCGGTCTTCGTACGCTGATACTGTCCCTAAAATCTTCAAATATAACCGAGGGAAGACCTATTGCGATATTTTTGTGCGCTAACGCAAGTGTACGTATCGCTCAAGTAATATAGTCTGTAAGACCGAGTTATCGTCCATAGAGACTGGTTTGTCAAGTACCGAATATCTAATTTATGGTATCTATTTGGTCAACGTTCTTTTGTTTGGTTTATGAACTAAGAATTAAAACTAAAGTAATTTGCAGAAAATAAACTAATTATGATAATACTTTCGGGTTTAAGACAGTTATGAAGGGAAGTAGGGTTTCCAATCTCCTCAACTATCCACTTTTTTCACTTGTTAATGCAATTCTAATGACTTTTCTTCTTATTAAGATAGCAGGTTAACGAACATGTTCTATATTCCGGTTAGGACATATAAAAACTCAACCTTGTGCAGAAACCTTCTATATTTCTATGATAGATTTTACCACACAGGAGGATTAAGAACAATAACCTTAAATACTACACAAGTATCGGGGTACTTTCGTCCGCGATTTTAACCTCTGTCTAAACAACTATAACATATTCAAATCTCCCTTTTCAGTTCTCGCTTCGAAATCATATAAGTTATGACAATTAATGGCCAGTCAATTATCAAACAATCACTACAATATTGAATAGATCTTAATATAACTGAAGAAGAAATCAATAACTATGCATTAACTGTATGAAAGAGTTTCAAGCGATTCGACGAAAAACCCTAATAAAAAATTA
This sequence comes from Przewalskia tangutica, assembly GCA_029844215.1. Taxonomy (NCBI): domain Eukaryota; kingdom Viridiplantae; phylum Streptophyta; class Magnoliopsida; order Solanales; family Solanaceae; genus Przewalskia; species Przewalskia tangutica. Next base: position 62,499,921 of record CM056737.1, read on the forward strand.
GCTCCTAGACATTGTCATGCTAAGAACCAATTTAATATCCAACATAAACTGAATTAAATAAAAGAGAAAAGAAGGAACTTGAACAAGAGTAGTCTCTAATTTTGTAGCTTTTGCCTCCTTTCTAGCCTCCAAAAGTATGATATGAAATAAGACAGGATTTCAGAATTTTATATCTGAGAAAAATCTCGTTCCGAACCCTTTTACCATTGTCAAATTTTGGCCCATCTTCTGAAAAGTACGCGTCGGTGCCGCGGCGCTGCTGCCAAGCGCCACGGCCTTAAATCAGGTTGCAAACTGCTGGGCTCACTGGAAATACTGCGTCGCGGCGACGGTAAATTTATTTCGACTTTCTGGAAATTTTATGCCCCAACCCTAATTCCTTCAGTCGCGGCTCAGTAAGCGCCCGACCCTTCCGTGCCTTGAGTCGCGGCTCTTGAACTGTTTCTGACCAGATTTCACCTGATTTGTTCTATTCTTCTCGGGATTCCTTAGGCTTCATTTCTTGGCCCTTTTATTATGCAATTCCATCCTCAAAAGTAGCATTTCTCCTTTATGACCACTGTGACTCAAAAGAAAGGAAAACAACCCTAACACTATACTAAACGCAAAAGAAAAAAGTAAAATACTAACTAAAAAGGACTCAAAAGTGTATATGAAATTGACTCAACAAACACCCCCAACTTACATTTTACTCGCCCTCGAGTAAAACACTAAACAATAACAAAAACAAAAACAAAACAAAGAAAAGACTCTATGAAATGGATCAAGTAGCTATATCAATGTTGCCTCAAAACTCATGGATGAAAACTGAGATAATATGTTATAACACAACATAAATGTTTAGCAATCTAGAATTTCAAGTTAGATATTTCGCAAATTCAATTAGATCATAATCACTGGAAATACTAATACCTAACTTATGCATGTCAATTTCATTCCATCTTTCCCAAAATTCTATAGACGTGTTTACTTGTTATTCTCCACTAATCATAGACATACACATTAGAGATCTTCAGGACTTTCAAGAGTTGTAATGTAGGCTTAGGCAGGGGTAGATAAAAGTTGGCATTTAGGCTCAATTTCGTACCATAAGCATTTTTCATTCAACTCATTTTTCTTTCTTTTGATTTTTCTCTTTAGTCTCATACCTATTTTCTCCCCTCTTTTCTTTTGAGAGAATGAGACACATTATCAATAATAAGCACCCCCAAACTTAGGTTTTTACATATTTTTCATTGAGGTGTATCAAATTTCACTCTCCTTTTATTGTTTTTTCAACACTTTTCATTCCAATGATTTTCAATTATCACTTATGACACAACCAGGAAATCAAGGGTGTCAAACAAAGATATTATTTAGGCTTAAAGGGGCTGACTAATGATACAATTTATGTCAGGGTAGGTAATGAACGGTAAGAATGACTATCAAAAAATGTCTGAATTCTTTTCCTAAACATGTATATCTTAACTATTTCGCCTCAAATAACAAGCAAACATGTTTTCTAGACATTTTCAACCTTTCTTTTCATAATTGACAACACACAGGTTAAGCAAAAATATTCAAATAACTAGATGTCATGAATTGTTGGCATAATAACTTAAGCACACAGATTTTTGCTTTTAATTCCATTACATTATTCCATTTTATCCACTCAATCTTTAGCAACTACAACATACATGATCCATAAAAAAAAATTGACTCACAAAAATATAAAACAACTAAACACAATCAAAATGACTCAACACAAAATACAAGACAAAGTAAGACCCCCAAAACTTAATCGACATATTGTCCCCAATGTGTAAAGACTAAAAATAAAGGTACAACTTACAGACACAGAACAATGGCCACAACGGAGGTCTAGGAGGATGGAGAAATCACTTTGCACATAGCCCTTCAGGCGCCGCGGCCCTTGCATCATGCGTCGCGACTCTAATTCCTCTAGAAAATTTTATGCTCTCTGGACATTGGGCGCCGCGACGCTTCACCGTAAAATTTTTCAGATTTTCAGCAATTTCGACTCTTTGCCTCCCGAAGCTAGTATTTAGTCCACCTGTCATAAAAACGGCATACACCAAGAAGCCAAGAACATGAGAATGTTCAAGAACAAAATAAAACAACCTAAAACAAAAATTAAAATAACATAATTAAAATATTGGGTTGCCTCCCAAGTAGCGCTGTCTTTCACGTCATTTAGCCGGACACAATTCTCTTATTCATTCAAGGGGATAGATTACCCCCACAACATATCCATTTCAATATCAACCCCTTCCTCCTTCTCCAGTTCTTTTTCACAGGGCTAAGTTGAGAAGGGTTCACTCCATTTTTATTATTCGCCGGCTCATTCATCTTGCCATCTTGTTTTAAAGTTACTCCTAGAGTGTCAGTACCCTTGGAGCATTCATGAGGGGCGGCTTTATCAATTATACTAATAGCAAAGCATTTGTAACTTGCTTGTGACTCGATTATTGACCTGAAAACAGTGAAGATCATTTCCTCATCATGGACTCGGAGCTTTAACTCTCCATTTTCAACATCAATGAGAGCTCTACCTGTAGCTAGGAATGGTATCCCAAGGATAATAGGCATATTATCATCTTCTTCCATATCAAGAATGAGGAAATCAACAGGAAAGATGAATTTGCCCACTTTCACCAATACGTCTTCAATTATACCTCGGGGATGTACGATTGAGCGATCAGCTAGCTGCAAGTTGATTGTGGTTGGCTTTGCTTCCTCCAACCCAAGTATTTGAAACACAGAAAGGGGCATCAGGTTGATATTTGCCCCCAGATCACACAAAGCCCGCTTGCATGTCAACTTTCCTATAGTGCAAGGTAAGGTGAAACTCCCTGGATCTCTCAACTTCGGGGGCAGTTTCTTCTGCAAAATTGCACTGCACTCCTCCGTCAGCACCACTGTCTCATAGTCTGTCAGCTTCCTCTTTTTAAAGAGGATATCTTTCATGAATTTGACATACGCTGGCATTTTATCCAAGACTTCAATGAAATAGAGATTGATGTGTAGCTTTTTGAAGACCTCTAAGAATTTGGAAAACTGCTTATCCAAGGACTTCTTTTGAAATCTTTGAGGGTATGGAATTATGTCTGTATATTCCCTCATGACTGCTGGTGGAGCCTTCTCTAAAATAGGGCGGTCATCAATAACCCCTTCTTTCTCTGCATCAAATGTCTTCTCCACCTCATTCTCTTTTTCAATCAGTGGTTGGGGTGCAACCTGCTCCAACTGTTTACCACTTCTCAGGCTGATTGCCTAACACTGCTCCATTGGGTTCATCACTGTGTTGCTAGGGAGATTCCCCTGCGGCCTGTCACTCAATTTCTCTGCTAACTGCCCCATTTGAGTCTATAAGTTCCTAATAGAGGATCTTGTTTCTGCCATGAACTGAGTTTGGGAGTTGGTCAGAGTTGAAAGTGAGGACCTGGTCTCTGTCATGAATTGTGTCTGTGAGTTGTCCAGGGTCAACAGTGCTGCTCTCACTTCATCTGGATTCTCTTGTGGGGCTGGTGGACTGGGTTGTTGTTGTTGGATCTGTCCCTGCGGAGCTGGATTGGTATGTTGAAATAGCTCCTGAAACTGAGGTTGCTTCCCTTGGCCATTCCTCCATGAAAAGTTTGGATGATTTCTCCACTCCTGATTATATGTGTTGGAGTAAGGGTGTTATACCCCGTATTTCCAGAGTATGTACGTAAGGACGTACGTAGAAAAGTTTGGACTTTAAAGTAGGCTTGGCCGATTTTTACTTTGTGCACAACACCCGGTTAGAGTCGTTTTTCGACGAAACGTTTTACAAAGCTTGCGAGGGGTAAATTACGGCTATGTCATTTCTAATTTTTGCGGATTTTTCCGAGAGACGAAACATTTTGGACCAACGAGAGGGTGACACTTGTCACCCTCAAGTGGACGGTAAAGTGAGGCTCAAGTGGGACGATTTCATGCCTTGTTTTGGCCATGTTTTGTGCAATGTTTTGTGCAATGTTTTGTGGCTTGTTTTGTGGAGTAGGGACTAGGGGGCACTTGGGCACATCTTGGCCCTCCACTTGCCCCCCACATGGCTTGATCTTGGCCCTTGGTTTTCCTATAAATACCCCTCCCTTTGATGAGTTTTCTTCATCCACTCCTCACTCCCTCAAGTCTTGAAAGCCCCTCCCATTTTCGTGAGGCCCCCCTTGGCCGAGAGTAGCACCCCCCTCCTTGTGGTGTGGCCGAGACCCACCCCTTCCTTGGGGTTAAGCGGGTACCACTGCCTTGTTGTCTCGTAGAATACACCCCTCTTGATAGAAATACTCTCCATAGTATTGTTACTATACCCAAATTACCTTAACTGTATACCTTGTAGTATTCCAAAGATACCTCTATCGTAGAGCAGGAAATACTACCTTTTGTCCTTTGAGTCTCAAACCGAAACCCTAAGGAAATCTTCATAGTTGGTTGAAGTATTTAAGTAGAAGTTGGTTAGAACTCCTAAGGGTTGTTTGGAGCGGATTGGAGCGCACGGAGTAGGAGCTAAACCTTGCTCAGGATCGACATTATAACTTGGATGATTTTGGGCTTATCGAGGTAATTATCTTGTCCCCCTATTGTAATTGGAAATTACATGTTGTTAGACTATATAGTTGAAGTATACTATATATAGAACTGAACGTTGTTATCGGCAATGTCTTTGGACTTAAGCCTGAATAATACTTACGGCAATGTCTTTTGACTTAAGCCTGAATAATAAGAAACCTTTTCGAAAGAAGAGTACTGAACTGTAATTACATAGGACTGTATTACAGTAGACTTGTGTAGCTTTTCTGTGAGGTAGAATTGTGCACGTCCGGATTAGATGTATAAACCCCTGGTTGGCTTAGTGGCGGCCGATAGAGAGGAGATTTCTGTTTGCGGGGAGTCTGCGAATTTTACGTAGAATGTTCTACGAAGAGACCTAGATGTTAATAAGCGCCTTGTGGCCTTATAGGTGGAAGTACTATGCGTGGCGCGATCTACTTGGCAAGGAGTAGCGGCGGTTTGAGGTACTTGGGCGTTTTGCTATTAGTCGATAATCGTCGCGAGGTATGTGAACCTCTTCCTATATCTTCTAGCGTGATATGTGTGTAACTATGTAGTGCGATAGGCGTACGTGTGTTAAATGTATTTGATTGGTCTAAAACATAAAGTGTTATAACGGCTTTATGGGAAGTTGGTTATAACGACTTTATGTAGGTAAGAAAATACTTGTGGTTTTTAAAAGGTAAGCGATTTGAACTATAAGCGGTGGTTATGTGATAATAAAGAACTTGAAGTATTTCAAAAGATTTTTGAATCATTTTGAAAGAAGAGTAATACTTAGTTTTTGAAAACTTAAGAGTTATACTAGCTTTATGGGAAGTTAGGTATAACGGCTTAAGAATGTTTTACTGAGTTCGGAAATCAGAATGTGTATCGACAAACCACTGCAGCGTTAATAAAAGGAAATGTTTTGACAGATTAAGTATTATTAAAACCAGTAGAAACTTCCATCTGCATAAACTAAGATGAGACAAAATGATGTTACATTTCCTAGATCATGGCTGCTTAAATAAGATTGTTATAAACAAGAATAACCTACTCACGTATCAGACATATGTTTCTCAAATTGCTTTTAAGGGAGAATTATATCATTAAGTGATTAAAATTATGAACTACGAAATCTTTCGAAAATAAGAAACTTGAGTAATTGAAATTAGGCAAACTTGAAACATTTGGAAAAGAATGTTGTTACTTGATTTTACGAAGAGAAGTGTTTTGATTTACTTCAAAAGATAATCACTCTATTTTCATATACTACGGGTATTGTGTGACTTTGTAAACGTAACGTATCTTTTAAAAGATAATGTATGAAGTACTTTGGGAATAGATACCCGCACAGTTAATCATATATTAGAATGTACCTTGTGTATATAACTTGATTGTGCTGGTTTGTGATAGCCTTGTAATACTTTCTTGTTGATTTGATAAGTAAACATGTTAGGATGCTACGTGTGTTAGTGTCTTGTAACGTTTGTGTAAGAGAGTATTCTTGTTGTGCTTATGTTGTTTAACGATAAACTGTTGTGTTAGTATAATATCACTCACCTCTTGACATATTACAGGGGTTATTTTGCCCTCCACGCGTGGTAGACTCGGTGATGCAGGACCATGATTCGAGAATACCTCATGCGGGTCCAAGGGACCTATGCGAGCTACGGAGTTCGAAGTTAGTGATGCGGGTTATACCTCATGCGTCTATGTGGCCATGCGGACTACGAGTCGGGGCGATGCCGAGGAGTAGCTACCCTCGATGCGGGGTTATATACCCTATGCGGGCCTATATGAGTGGCCTATGCGGACTACGGGAGTCCAGGATTAGGCTTGCATGGTGATACTACGCAATTGGCCTGCTCGATCATTCGCGACCTAGAAAAGACACACGCTTTTACCTATTGTTGCTCTTGTTATGATATGGCACTATGCGGTTACCTTGGTTGTTTCATACATACTTGCAAAACTGATTTTTAAAATGATATGTTTTCATTTAAGTACTTTCTGATTTCACATACTTGGTACTGTTATCTTGACCTCCTTGGGCTGCGTTCACGCCGCAGTTGAGGTACACCGATCGTTGATCCTAGTTCTGGGTCACGATTCAACGTATGGGAAGCTCCGTTTCTCGAGGCTTATCGATGGTATAGTCCTGTCGTTGTAGGTATTTACATTCGGGGTATGGCGGGCCCCGTCCCGCCATTGTTGTCGTATCATTCTTAGAAGTGCGTAGTAATCTTGTTGTGGCAGAGTTGTAATGGACGAATCGCTATTCGGTTTAAAATTGATTTATATATACGCCGTAAGCGAAGTTTTCTCCGACATCGCTTTCTTACTTCTTAATATTTTCATGTCTTGTTTTATGTTCCATTGATTACTCGATGTTGTATCACTAGGGTGCGGGGTAAGGCACGATCCACGGGCAGGTTCGGTCGTGACAAAAGTGGTATCGAGCGATTAATCCTCGAAAGTGTCTACAGACCGTATCCGATGAGTCTTGATTATCGGTGTGTTGTGCACCACACCAATAATCGTGAGGCTATAGGATATTTAGGATTGGTTTCTATTCTTCTCACTCGAGATCGTGCCTTAGAGTGTGTTGTAAGTTGGACCTCTCACGTATTTCTTTCCTTACCGCTATGCCTCCGCGCAGTGGCAACCCGCCCAGAGGAGGCGCAGGCGGAGCCGCGAGCAGTCTGAGGGTTACGAGGCACTGAGCCCAACCATCACCCGAGTTAGGTGCCGTTCGGGAAGTTATGCTCGTCGCGGCCCAGAGTTTAGCGGCGGCGGCGATTCTACTGCGGCCATGATATATGAACCTTCGCCCACACGGGAGCAGAGAATAGAGATTTCAAAGAAGCGACCACATTAGCTATGGATTTGGTTGCGAGTGTATACCGATGTCTGCGAGTCTTGATGACTATCTAAGAGAGGTTGTGCAAGAGAAATTCTTGATTAGGCACGAGCATAGCCTTGGTACAGACTTATGCGCAGCAGGCCGAGAGACGTAGAGATCGACGGGTTAACGAAGGACAGCAGGAGAGGGCCAGAACAGCAAGGTCCTTTGGTAACTTTCGAGGCGAATCACCTCAGCAGCAGATTAGATATGCACATCCGCCAGTGCAGAGTGTTCCTCGAAAGGGTTGAGCGTTCGGGTAAGCGGAGTTGGTGAGCTCGAGTTTCCGGTTCCACGGCTACACGTAGGTTCGGCCAGTGGATTCAGTTTTTTCGGTGTTCCGCGGTGTGAGCGTCATCGGGAATGTCATCTTTTAGTTGGTACTTGTTTTACCTGCGGCCGTCAGGGCCATGTGTCGAAAGGATGTCCTAGTAGGAGGACTCAACCTTCAGGATCGGTGGGTAATTCGTCATCTCCCCTAGCTATGTGCCCTACGGGGTAGGTTTGATTAGAACGACTAAGGGGAATGAAGCAGTAGATATAGATATATCCTTAACCTACAGAGATCAGTATATGTGATAAGGTGAGTATACCTTAAAGTGTTATGTTCAGATAGCATGGTGTAAATTGTGATTAGGAAATCATGGTTAGTATGAGGGTAAGATTGGATATAAGGGAAAGTGTGAGCCTTAGAGCTTTATACGTGAAGACCTTAGAGGAAAGGCCATCTCGAGTAAAAGACGTATGTTTATGTTTGACCCTTATAAGAGTGCATAGTGCACGTGAGCTATGTTTGTGGGATAAGTCCCTGAGTAGTGTGGAATGAAAGAGGGTAGTTGAGCTAAGAAGACCGCTAGGTTTTCGTAACGTGATTAGTGAGAGTTTTTCGGTTCGGGGAGCTAATGTCTTGCGCGTTGCCGGGTCGGGTTGAGGCCACGTTGCGGGTCAACCCGCGGCCTGTATGGTGGTGGGGTCAGTTTGTGGTGGTCCCGCTTTGTGTTAGGGTTATGAGGGTGTTAGGCCCAAGTTTAGTTAACGTCTGACGAGTTCGTGGACGTTCGATCGATGGTCGGGCCGATGAGGTCGGCCGTCGTATCTGTTAGTCCAAACCGGGTACTCGGTGGTATGTTGCGGCGTTATATCGAAAGGTTGTAAGGCTGCAGGGTGCCTACCTTTACCTTATGACAGTGGAGCCAGTGTTACTGGTGTTTCTTTTGGAAGTTTTACGAGGCGAGGATTAGGAACTTCGGGTGAGTCTCCAGTATCGTATTCGCCCTCGGGCGGTGTGGATTTCAGGGGTAGCTGTAAGGATTGTTGTCTCCTGTTGAGGGAGTGTTTTAATAGCTACCATTTCGGTGTTCGGATGTCGGCTTATGAAGCCTTGTAGGGGCGGATGTGTAAGTCGCCAGTCGAGTGGTTCGATGTTGGCAAGATTCGGATAGTTGGTTCGAGCTTGTTCCGGATTTGTGGATAGGGTAAAGCTTGTCTAGAAGAGGTTCGCGGCTCGGAGAAATCGTGCGGATAATCGGCGACGCTTAGAGTTCGAGGTTGGCGGTCGGTCTTCTTGAAAGTACCACCGGGTTGGGTGTGACGAGTTTTGGAAAGCAGAGGAACTTAGCCCGAGTTACTGGGCCTTTTGAGTTCATGTGAGGATAGGCGGGTTGCCTATATGTTAGCATTTGCCGTCCGACTTAGGAGGCGACGTCGATCTTCGTGTTATGTTCGAGAAGGAAATCGGAGATCCGTCAGTGTTCCCGATTAATGATGACCACGTTAGAGATAGTAACCCGAGTTTTGAGGCAAGCGATGTCGAAATGTGGTAAGAGTTCGAGTGTCACGACCTCGGGGATCGCATGCGTCCAGTACCATTTGTTAGGTCGCCGGAGTGACACTAGAACCTCGCGGCAAAGTGACAAAAGTGGTATCACGGCGAGTAAAGGGAGAAGCGAGCATGTATTGCGGCGAGATGTGACCATTTCTTTTGTATGGAGAAAGTGCGAAGGAATTATATTTTAGACCCTTGGATGGGGCGTTTGTGATGTTAGAGGTGTTTCTCGTGGACTTGGATGGAGGTATTTGCGCGGGTGTTTACGTGGCCATGTGGCGTGATTGTTCTCGTAAGTATAGTAGCGGAGACTATCTTGGCGGCGTTTGTTTGAGACTTAGAAGGAACATTGGACGAATGTTTCTAAGGAGGAGAATGTTATACCGTATTTCGGTAGTATGCGTGGGGCGTGCGTAGAAAAGTTTGGACTTTAAAGTAGGCTTGGCGATTTTTACTTTGTGCACAACACGGTTAGAGTCGTTTTTCGACGAAGCGTTTTACAAAGCTTGCGAGGGTAAATTACGGCTATGTCATTTCTAATTTTGCTGATTTTTCCGAGAGCGAAACATTTTGGACCAACGAGAGGGTGACACTTGTCACCTCAGTGGGCGATAAAGTGAGGCTCAAGTGGGACGATTTCATGCCTTGTTTTGGCCATGTTTTGTGCAATGTTTTGTGCAATGTTTTGTGGCTTGTTTGTGGAGTAGGGACTAGGGGCACTTGGGCACATCTTGGCCCTCCACTTGCCCCACGTGGCTTGATCTTGCCCTTGGTTTTCCTATAAATACCACTCCCTTTGATGAGTTTTCTTCATCCACTCCTCACTCCTCAAGTCTTGAAAGCCCTCCCTTTGAGGCCCCCTCGCGAGAGTAGCACCCTCTCCTTGTGGTGTGGCGAGACCCACCCCTTCCTTTAGGGTTAAGCGTGGGTACCACTGCCTTGTTGTCTCGTAGAATACACCCCCTCTTGGTAGAAATACTCTCATAGTATTGTTACTATACCCAAATTACCTTAGCCAGTATACCTTGTAGTATTCCAAAGATACCTCTATACGTAGAGCAGGAAATACTACCTTTTGTCCTTTTAGTCTCAAACCGAAACCCTAAGGAAATCTTCATAGTTGGTTGAAGTATTTAAGTAGAAGTTGGTTAGAACTCCTAAGGGTTGTTTGGAGCGGATTGGAGCGCATTGAGTAGGAGCTAAACCTTGCTCAGATCGACATTATAACTTGGATAATTTTGGGCTTATCGAGGTAATTATCTTGTCCCTATTGTAATTGGAAATTACACGTTGTTAGACTATATAGTTGAAGTATACTATATATAGAACTGAGCGTTGTTATCGTGATGTCTTTGGACTTAAGCTGAATAATACTTACGCAATGTCTTTTGACTTAAGCACGAATAATAAGAAACCTTTTCAAAGAAGAGTCTTTCAGTAATTACATAGATCAGACTGATGAGACTTGTGTAGCTTTTACGTGAGGTAGAATTGTGCACGTCCGGATTAGGCGTATACCACATGGTTGGCTTGCAGTAGCCCAGATAGAGGAGGAGATTCTGTTTGCGGGGAGTCTTTGCGAATTTTCGTAGAATGTTCTACGAAGAGACCTAGATGTTAATAAGCGCCTTGTGACCTTATAGGTGGAAGTACTATGCGTGGCGCGATCTACTGGCTTAAGGAGTAATGGCGGTTTGAGGTACTTGAGCGTTTTGCTATTAGTCGATAATCGTCGCGAGGTATGTGAACCTCTTCCTATCTCTTCTAGCATGATATGTGTGTAACTATGTAGTGCGATGACGATACGTGTGTTAAATGTATTTGATTGGTCTAAAACATAAAGTGTTATAACGGCTTTATGGGAAGTTGGTTATAACGACTTTATGTAGGTAAGAAAATACTTGTGGTTTTTAAAAGGTAGCGATTTGAACTATAAGCGTTGGTTATGTGATAATAAAGAACTTGAAGTATTTCAAAAGATTTTGAATCATTTTGAAAGAAGAGTAATACTTAGTTTTTGAAAACTTAAGAGTTATACTACCTTTATGGGAAGTTAGGTATAACGGCTTAAGAATGTTTCTTGAGTTCGAAATCGAATGTGTATCGACAAACCACTGCAGCGTTAATAAAAGGAAATGTTTTGTGATTAAGTATTATTAAAATCAAGAGAAACTTCCATCTGCGTAAACTAAGATGAGACAAAATGATGTTACATTTCTAGATCATGGTCGCTTAAATAAGATTGTTATAAACAAGAATAACCTACTCACGTATCGGACATATGTTTCTCAAATTGCTTTTAAGGAGAATTATATCATTAAGTGATTAAAATTATGAACTACGAAACCTTTGAAAATAAGAAACTTGAGTAATTGAAATTAGGCAAACTTGAAACATTTGGAAAGAATGTTGTTACTTGATTTCTGAAGAGAAGTGTTTTGATTTACTTCAAAGATAATCACTCTATTTTCATATACTACGGGTATTGTGTGACTTTGTAAGCGTAACGTATCTTTTAAAAGATAATGTATGAAGTACTTTGGGAATAGATACCCACAGTTAATCATATATTAGAATGTACCTTGTGTATATAACTTGATTGTGCTGGTTTGTGATAGCCTTGTAATACTTTCTTGTTGATTTTATAAGTAAACATGTTAGGATGCTACGTGTGTTAGTGTCTTGTAACGTTTGTGTAAGAGAGTAGTCTGGTTGTGCTTATGTTGTTTAACGATAATTTGTTGTGTTAGTATAATATCACTCGCTCTTGACATATTCAGGGGTTAAAGCGCCTCCGTCGTGGTAGACTTCGGTGATGCAGGACCGTGATTCGAGAATACCTCATGCGGGTCCAAAGGACCTATGCGAGCTCTGGGAGTTCTAGGTTAGTGATGCGGGGTTATACCTCATGCGATCTATGTGGCCGTGCGGACTACGAGTCGGGGCGATGCGAGGTAGCTACCCTCGATGCGGGGTTACATACCCTATGCGGGCCTATATGAGTGGCCTATGCGGACTACGGAGTCGAGATTAGGCTTGCATGGTGATACTACGGGCAATTGGCCTGCTTCGATCATTCGCGGCCTAGAAAAGACATTCTGATTTACCTATTGTTGCTCTTGTTATGATATGGCACTATGCGGTTACCTTGGTTGTTTCATACATACTTGCAACTGATTTTTAAAATGATATGTTTTCATTTAAGTACTTTCTGATTTCACATACTTGGTACTGTTATCGACCTCCTTGGGCTGCGTTAAATGCCGCGTGTTGAGGTACGCGATCGTTGATCCTAGTTCTCGGTCACGATTCGGCGTATGGGAAGCTCCGTTTCTCGGAGGCTTATCGGTGGTATAGTCCCCATCGTTGTAGGTATTTACATTGAGGGTATGGCGGGGCCTGTTCGCCATTGTTGTCGTATATCATTCTTAGAGGTTTGTGAAATGCTTGTTGTGGCGAGTTGTAATGGGATGTATCGTTCGGTTTAAAATTGATTTATATATATGCCGTAAGGCAAGTTTTCTCCGATTACTGTTTCTTACTTCTTAATATTTTCATGTCTTGTTTTATGTTCCGCTGATTACTCTGATGTTGTATCACTAGGGTGCCCGGGGTAAGGCATCAGTCACGGGCCCGGGTTCGGGTCGTGACAAAGGGTTGTTGCGGGGCCTTTGAAAATTCTCAACTGACAGAACCTGCTCCATTGGCACATTGTTTGGATCCACTGTTGTGCACCTATCAAAAGTATGGGGACCCCCATAAATTTCACAACCCACTTGTGTCTGAACAGCTTTAACATACATGGTGCTCTGCTGTAACTGATTTGTCAAAGTGGCAACCTGGGCAGTCAATGCAGTGATAACATCCAACTCATGAACCCCAGCCACTTTCCTATTGTTTGTTGCTCTCTCATCTGACCACTGATGGTTGTTGGTGGCTATGTCTTCTAATAAATCATGTGCCTCATTGGCAGTTTTGCTCATGAATGTTCCTCCTGCAACAACATCAATACTGGTGTGAGTAGCACCACACAACCCATTGTAGAAGATGTGGACCAACATCCACTTTTCAATCCCATGATGCGGGCACTTCTCTGCAAGTCTTTAAACCACTCTAATGCATCATACAATGATTCTCCCTCCAGCTGATAAAAATTATTAAGCTCTCCTCTAAGCTTCGCTGCCTTCGATGAAGGGAAGAATTTGACAAGAAACTTCTGAGCCAATTCTTGCCATGTGGTAATGGAGTTCGCCTGCAAGGATTTCAACCAGCCCTTGGCTCGATCCCTGAGTGAGAAGGGAAACAACCTCAATCGGATGTCATCATCAGTAACGCCATTGTATTTAAATGTTGCACAATGTTCCAGGAAATTTGCCAAATGTATATGGGGGTCTTCAGACGACACCCCCTCAAACTGAACTGAGCCTTGAACCATGTGCAAGATCGTTGGTTTTATCTCAAAATTATTAGCTTCCACAGATGGAAGCCTGATGCAAGTTTGCACCTCTGTAATTGTTGACAACACATAGTTCCTTAAGCTCCTCTCTGCAGGATGCGGGACTTGTCTCACGACAGACGGTAACTATTCATTCACTTCATTCTTATTCTGTTGATTTTCCATCGCTAAAGAATTATACATCCTTTTGTTTTTCCTGTTTTGTTTGTAAAAAAAATCGATCTCCGGGTTAAGTGGGACAAGTGTTTCTGCTCCTCTTCTGCTTCGCATAAATTAAGCTTCCTGAAATCGATCAAAAACAAACAAACAGATCAAGACAAAAATGTTCTAAAAATAAAAAGAAAAAAATAAAAACCAAATTAGAAATAAGACTAGATAATTCGATATTAATAGTACGCCAGTCCCCGGCAACTGCACCAAAAACTTGTTGCGATATTTATGTGCGCTAACGCAAGTGTACGTATCGCTCAAGTAATATATTCTGTAAGACCGAGTTATCGTCCACAAAGACTGGTTTGTCAAGTACTGAATATCTAATCTATGATATCTGTTTGGTCAACGTTCTTTTGTTTGGTTTATGAACTAAGAATTAAAACTAAAGTAATTTGGAGAAAATAAACCAATTATGATAATACTTTCGGGTTTAAGACAGTTATGAAGGGAATTAGAGTTTCCAATTTCCTCAACTATCCACTCTTTCACTTGTTAATGCAATTCTAATGACTTTTCTTCTTATTAAGATAGCAGGTTAACGAACATGTTCTATATTCCGGTTAGGACATATAAAAACCCAACCTTGTGCAGAAACCTTCTATATTTATATGATAGATTTTACCACACGGGAGGATTAAGAACAATAACCTTAAATACTAAACAAGTATCGGGGTACTTTCGTCTGCGATTTTAACCTCTAAACAACTACATCATATTCAAATCTCCCTTTTCAGATCTCGATTTGAAATCATATAAGTTATGACAATTAATGGCCTGTCAATTATCAAACAATCACTACAATATTGAATAGATCTTAATATAACTGAAGAAGAAATCAATAACTATGCATTAACTGTATGAAAGAGTTTCAAGTGATTCGACGGAAAATCCTAATAAAGAAATTAGCTCCTAGATATTGTAATGCTAAGAACTAATTTAATATCCAACATAAACTGAATTAAATAAAAGAGAAAAGAAAGAACTTGAACAAGAGTAGTATCCAATCTTGTAGCTTTTGCCTCTTTTCTAGCCTCCAAAAGTATGATATGAAATAAGACAGGGTTTCAGGGTTTTATATCTGAGAAAACCCTCGTTCCCGACCCTTTTACCCTTGTCAAATTTTGGCCCATCTTCTGAAAAGTATGCGTCGGCGCCGCGGCCCTAAATCACGTTGCAAACTGCTGTCACTGGAAATACTGCACCGCGGCGCCTGCGACGTTAAATTTATTTTCGACTTTCTGGAAATTTTACGCCCCGACCCTAATTCCTTCAGCCGCGGCTCAGCAAGCGCCGCGACCCTTCCGTGCCTTGAGTCGCGACTCTTGAACTGTTTCTGGCCAGATTTCACCTGATTTGTTCTATTCTTCTCGGGACTCCTTAGGCTTCATTTCTTGGCCCTTTTATTATGCAATTTCATCATCAAAAGTAGAATTTTCTCCTTTTATGACCGTTGTGGCTCAAAAGAAAGGAAAACAACTCTAACACTATACTAAACGCAAAAGAAAAGAGTAAAATACTAACTAAAAAGGACTCAAAAGTGTATATGAAATAGACTCAACAAGACCCTTCGTAAATATGTCTGCAATTTGATACCTGGAAGGGACATGGCAGACGCGTACTTGTCCACGGACTACCTTTTCGCCTACAAAGTGTATGTCCAGCTCGATGTGTTTAGTGCGCTGGTGTTGGACCGGATTACCAGAAAGATAGATGACACTAACAATATCACAATAAACTAAGGTAGCCTTCTGAATGAGACAATGAAGTTCTAAGAGAAAATTACGTAACCAACTTGATTCAGAGACCACATTGGCTACCTCTCGATACTCGCCTCCGCACTAAAGCGTGATAAGGTAGACTCTCGCTTCGCAGACCAGGAGACCAAGTTATAACCAAGAAACATGCAATAGCCAGACGTGGAACGTCTGGTATTCGGACAACCACCCCAATCAACATCTGTATACGATACAAGTGTAGAAGCCAACGACGGATAAAGATGCGAGCCATAGTCTAGTGTGCTCTGGATGTATCGGATAATGCGTTTGAGTGCATTCATGTGCTCAACCCTAGGATAATGCATAAACAAACAGACATGATGTACGACATATGTAATATCTGGTCTCGTGAAAGTAAGATAGTGAAGAGCCCCTGCGAGACTGCGATAGTGGGTCGGATCCTCGTAAGGAGAGTCAGTCGCAGCACCCAACTTGGGTTTAGTATCAACTGGAGTGGAAGTAGACTTACACGAGGACATACCAACTCGCTCAATGATCTCAGCTTCATACTTTCTTTGTGACAAGAATAACTCACCTGCATGACGAGTGACAATAATCCCTAAAATGTAACTCAAGTGCCCCAAGTCTTTCATAGCAAACTCAGAACTGAGCATCGTCATGATAAACTTGCGTAAAGCATTAGAAGAAGCAATCAAGATAATATCATCCACATATAAGAGTATATAAGCTAGGGAAGTACCACAACGATATATGAATAACGAATAATCAGACCTACTCGGTGAAAATCCAATAGATGAAACATAGTATGCAAATCTCTTATATCAAGCCCGTGGGGCCTGCTTAAGCCCATACAAGGAATTCTTCATTAAACAGACATGATGAGAATATTTGGGGT
The DNA here is from genome assembly GCA_029844215.1 of Przewalskia tangutica. Lineage (NCBI taxonomy): Eukaryota > Viridiplantae > Streptophyta > Magnoliopsida > Solanales > Solanaceae > Przewalskia > Przewalskia tangutica. The sequence goes on from CM056737.1 coordinate 62,516,505, forward strand.
CTCAAAAACCCAAGGGCTGATGCATGTAAACGGTCTCCTTAAGATCACTATGTAAGAACTTATTCTTCACATCTAACTGATAAATGGGCCAAGCTTTTGAGAGAGCCAGACTTAGAACAGTGCTAATGGTAGCCGGTTTGACCACCGGACTAAACGTCTCACCATAATCTACGTCAACATGCTGAGTCTTACCATCACCTACAAGCCGAGTCTTATGCCTCGTAAAAGAGCCATCAAAATTATCCTTATGATAAAAAAATCCACATAGAACGAATAATATTAACACCAGAAGGATGGGGTACCAACTCCCACGTCTTATTATAAATAAGAGCATTATATTCGTCGGTCATAACAATTTTCCAATTCGGGTCATTTAAAGCTGAAACTGGGTTACGGGGTAGGGGTGATTTAAGAACATTAGAATTGAGATTAAAATATCTTTTTGGTTTAAAAATACCCCACTGATTACGAGTAATAGGTCTATGACTCAGGGGAGAATTTTGTGAATTTTGGGGAAAACTGGACTGACAGCAGGCAGTGGGCCTGCTGGCCCAACACGTGAAGCAGAAGCAGGAACTGGACCGAGAACAGTTTTGGTATGGGCTAGGTAACCGGCCCAACCACCGAAACTGGGGCAGAAACAACACTGGAAACAGTGGGTTGTGGCGGAACAACGGGTTCAACGGGCAGTGGGCCCGCTGGATGAATTAGGTGCGGGACAAGTCTGATAAATAGTGAAATATATGGAGAGACATCGTCATCAAAAAAATTATGTGAACTAGGCACAGAACTACTCACTTTAGCAAACGGAAATTGGGTTTCATCGAAAATAACATGACGACTAATGATGATTTTATTAGATGATAAATCAAAATATTTGTAACCACGATGATTAGACGGATAACCCAAAAATACACAACGGGTATAACATGTATGAATTTTGTTAATTGTGGTTGACGAAAATAGTGGATAGCACAAGCACCCAAAGACCCTAAGATGGAAATACGAAGGAGTCTTATTATATAAGAATTGAAGAGGGGATTAATACGCCAAACCTTTGGTAGGAAGTATGTTAAGAAGATAAATAGTTATTTGTAGAGCGTGATGCCAGAAGGAAGGGGGTATGGAAGCATGGACCATTAAAGTTCGGACAATATTATTAATGGTACGAATTTTTCGTTCGGCTTTACCATTTTGTGAGGACAAGAGAAACGAAAATTTATGCCACTAGTATCACAAAAATCCCAAAACAATCTATTATCATATTCTTTTCCATTATCACATTGAATATTTTTTATTTTCCGTTCGAACTGGGTACAAATGAATACTCTAAATTTTAAGAAAGTGGAAAACACTTGAGATTTTTTCGCTAACGAAAAAGTCCATAAAAATTAGAATAATCATCCAAAAAAAGAACATAATAACGATGGCTCAAAGAACTAAGAACAAGAGATGTCCATAAATCGCTATGAATAATATCAAATGACATTAAAGTATGAGTAGTAGAGTCTACAAACGGTAATCTAACAAGTTTTCCTAGAGGACAAGAATGACAAATTAGAGTACTACGCGTACCCGTACAAGAAATAAAATTATTTTTATGTAAGGAAGAAACAATAGATGACCCAGAGTAACTCAAACGTGCATGTCATAAGGAATGAGCGAGAGCTACAAAAATAGATGGCAATGCTTGACTCGAGAGATCGGATGTGGGTGTGATAGGATAAAGATCTCTCATACTATCACATCTCATTAGAGGAATCCCCGTCTTGAAATCCTTCACAGAAAATCCAAAAAAATCAAAATCAACATAAACCCAATTATCAGTGGTGAATTTACGGATATACACTAAATTTTTAATTAAGTTAAGAGCATGAAGGGAATTTTTTCAAGACAAGAGGGGGATGGGGGAAGACAGTTTTATGACCGTAACCACGAATTATAATTGAATTTCCGTTACCAATAATTATGCCACGAGGGTTGCTCAAATTGGAATAAGACGAGAGAGTACTTTAGTCAGACGTCATGTGGGTAGTGGCTCTGGTGTCCATATACCAATTCGCATCCAGAGGATTTAGACCAAGTGTGTGCATCACGGCCTAAATATTGGTATATGTGGGGCCCACTACATGGTGGGCCTGGTGGGGCCGAGACCCAAACACACTAACTGCTTCTACCGTGTTCGCTCTCGTACCACTATTCTTTGGGAGTAATTGGGCCCGGCTGATCGAAGTGGGCCCAGTGGCGGTGCATAAGGCGCGATGAGGGTCATTGGGCGAGCCCACTAGCCTAGTTCCATGTCCATGGGCCCAGGGTTGTGGCCAGTTGTCTTGCGGCCCACTGCCCCGAGGCCTATTTTTCACCCCCGTTATTACCACCTCAGTTTTTGCCATGGTTTTTATCATTATTTTTGCGATTCTGACCCTTTTTACCGCCACCGTTGTTGTGGTTTTGATCGGAAGTATGGGAGACGGATGGAGAAAAATTGGATTCGGTCAGTATGACGACGGAAGGAGCCCCAGTGGCCACTTTCTTAGCCAAGCCTGCTTCCTCGAGCGTGAGCATGTAGCGAGCCTAATAAAATTGCAGAAGAGAACTGCTCTGACGAAGAAGCGTACCGACGCCACTATAGGCCTCAGATAGACCAGCAACCATCTGAAGAAGGTGGTCATTGGTAACACGCGAACCAACATTGCGAAGTTGGTCTGCCAATTCTTTCAACCTTTTGTAGTAAGCTGAAACGTTAGGGAAGTCTTCCATATTGACGTGAAAGAATTTCTGCTCAAGTGTAACAGCTCGAGAATTCTGATTATCTTGGAATATATCACGTACTCTACTTCAAGTATCCATCGCCGTAACGTCTGGTTCGATAATCGTTTGCAACATGTCAGTAGAGATAGTGGAGTAAATCCACTGAAGAACTGTAGCATCAATGGTCGTCCATACTTTGGGATCATCCTCGGGTTTTGGGACCTCCGTATCCTCAAGAGCCGAGGGGATTATGTGATGGAGGACTTGATGCGAACGTGCATGAACTTTGAACAGTTCGACCCACGTCGCGTATTGGACGTTTTCTATTTCAAGAATGATAGAGATGTGATTATTGATGTTAGAAACAGTGATGGCAGGGTAAAACGTGTTTTTTTGACGTAGACATAATGAAAGAACAATAGGTGATTGAGGGATTTGAAAGAAAATTTGGGAAGAGAGAAGGAAGCAATCAACTCGGAAATCGAGAAAAGGCTCGGACGAGAAAAGGCTCGAAATTCGAGGAAGTCGAGAGGTAGCGGAAGCTTTTGGAGAAGGAGGTATGTGAGACCTAGACTTCTGATACCATGAAAGAAAAGGAAATAATCCCTTGATTATTTTCATAGAATATATATATATATATACATTACAATTTTCCATAATAGAAAAATCATATTCCTATTCTACTCCCAAAACCATCTAGTAGTACAAGAATCATATAATTATAGTAAATGTACAATACTAATTAATACAATTATTTTACACCGACAAATCACTAACAAACCGTGATATACACTAATTATGGTAAGTGTATCCGATATACACAATCAGCCGATATACACTATTTATCATTAACATTAAAGATTAACCTAGTGTCGATGACATTTTGAACTCGTGGACATAACAAATTAGACAAGGGTGGGTTGCATTTAATTTATTTTTACACATACATTGGACAATCAAATATAATTGGGAGGAAAGATAAAAGTGTCTTCCTTAATTGCTTACAATCGAAAACAGTAGAATTATGAGGAATATACCTTAATATTAAAGACCTAGAATGTTCCACGTAATATTAGACAAGTTAATCGAAGTTTAATTAGTTGGAGCAGTATTATTCTATTCTCTCTAAAAAGAATGAAAATATGCACTTTTAGATAGTCGAATAAATATCATTTTACTATATACGATACGGCAGTATTATATATAATTTTAAATCTGTATTTTTTTATTTTTAAATGTTAGTAGTAATAAATTTGTTATACGATAAAAAGATTAAAATAGTGTTGTTCATTGTGGTCTGAAATCTAATGAAGGTGACGAGGAAATAGTCTGGAATGACAGTGTGGGGATCAGATAGAGAGAGAATAACAAGATTTAGGAGTAGTTTGAATATGATTTGAAATCATGATAATTTGAAGTTATAGTTTCGTTTGGACATACAATTTGAATTTCTTATTAAAAAATACAACATCAATTGATCGAACTTTAATTCAATAAAAAGAAATTTTGAACATAAATAGTAATGTAATTACTCTTTAATATAATTCTTCACATGATATGCACAATCTCTTCATGTCGAGCATATATTTCCCGATCAGATGAAGCTACATTGTTACTTTGAGCCGGTTGTTGGTCAATATCATTAGCAATTGTATCATCATATTTATATTCCATGAATATTTCAGCACTCCTTTGGTATTCCCGCAATTTTTTTATAACAATGCACAAACTATGACAATGGTAACGTGTGTATCAATATCATAAATGGTGCTGACTATTATTTACTCGTTTCTTAAGGAGTTGAGTCCCAACAGATTTTTTTTTTACTATTTACTTTGAAATTTTAAGTCATTGTAGGGAAAGAATTGAGTCACAGTGATCTTTTGGAATAATTCTATACTTATTGCCTTCAAAATCTAGGCAAAAATTTCTTATGGTTAGAGCCGTAAACTTGTCGATGAATTCTTATTGGATCATTTTCCAATTTGACTTCTTACACATGCGCCATGTTAATCTTGTTTATATCGGACAAGCTAGTTGGTTTGAGGAGAGGTCAAGAGTTTCTAATTTTTGTTTTGCTAATTCAGAGTGCTTGGGATTAAACCTGAAAGCATGTTGTTGGCAAGTAAGAATTGCTATAAGCTTTTACAATTATGAATTGAGTTTGGGATTTAAACATAGGGATTAATTATGACAACACCTTCTAGAGAACCACCAACTTCTTCAGGCATAGGACCAAATAAAAGGTTATGAGAAAGGTCAAGAAAAGCACTTAAGCTTGGCAAATTAAGGACTTGCTTTGGTATGCTTTCCTTGAGCTTAGATAGTTGGGGTTTGAAGGTAGATTTGGTTTTCAAATTTCAGACATCAATTTAAAGTTGAGGAATGTCAATTCTAATTTCTACCTAAATGACATTGGCATTCCTAACTTTAGACTTGTATGTCTAAAGTTTGAATTAGGTTACGAATTTCAACTTCAATCTCATAGGTTTGAAGTTGATTCTAAAGCGACTAAACAAAAAATATTTTGTAACTTTCGTCGTCCAATAACAAGACTACCTACAAAACACATTGCCCTAGCAAAAACTCAACAAATCTGATCAGACTTTTTTTTGAATCATCATATCCACCCGGGAAAAAAGCAGCAAGAACTAAAAAGATACCTTATCATGTTTGAATCTCCCATAGGATGTGTGAACATGAATTCAAATTGTACACAAGTTCATCAAAACATAGGCCTACACCACTGGTCTTACACATGAACTTGTCCAAAAAAGCAAATTGCAGAGTTACACTTAGCATACAGAATTTTTTTCTGGTTCGACGCAAATTTAGACATTTGAACCCAATCTTTTGCAGAAAGACCACCTGAAATGATTTTGCATCCAAACTTTACAAACTCAGCATCAACATCTTCAAAAATTGATTCAGCCTTGGAGACGTTACATGCAACGAGTAAAGTACGTTTGCCCAACATAGCCTCCGTGCATTGCCCTTCTGACATTGGACTCGAACAACTTCGGGTTGTCTCTCAACACAGCAGCTGCTTCGTGATTGAGGGGATCTTCATGATTCGGCTCCTGCAGAATCACAAGTTCTGATTGCTAAATACTTTGAATGGGAGACAAGAGAAGTATCTTTATGTCGTAACTAAGAAAAATACCGTGAACAGATGATATAAGCCATAGATAATGGTGTTAATGTTGAGCACAGGTTTCCAGTCTTCTCGAAGAATGTTGAGACAGACATTTCCTTCCAAGTCAATATTAGGATGGTAAACCTGAAAAAAGAATTCTTACCAGTGATAATGATAAATTGCCCAAGTCTCAACACATTCTAGAAGAAAATAAACAAGATATGTAAAAACAGTTCCCACCTTTGTCTTGCACTTAACCTTTGGGGCCTCATGGGGATACATTGGAGAAATACTGAAAGAGAACGTAAATGTGCCACTCCTATATACAGGCAACAACGAACAAATAATCAATAAATGACATCACCAGAGAAGAGTAAATTAATTCAACAAAGTGCCCTTTTAATAAAAAAGCAGAAAGGCATAAAATAAATTTGAACTAGCAACACAGGAATCACTTCTTAAAAGTAAGAAACTTGAAGAATGGTCTACTAAATTACTTGCACATTCTTTTGATAGGCAAGTTTGTAAGAAAAAATACTTACATATAATATCCTTCATCAGGCCGAATGGTGACTTCAAAGTTCATGAGGTCATCTTTTCCATTGGGAAATGATATGCTACATGTTGTGGGTAGATTTAGCTCACTTATATCTACAAGAAACAAGATGCAGAGGTTTACCCCTCACAAATTAGATGCAAAAAACCGACAGAAGATAGCAGAAAGAATGAGCTAGAGAAAACAAAAGGCATAGAAGTTAGACAAAGGATACAAGTAGTTAAAGAATCCCTTTCAGACAGCTGCTAGCAAGTGAGAAAATTTTCAAGAAATTCTCCAATTCCTAAGAGGAATCAGCTAGAGTGAAAGGAAATAGAAGCTAACAAATTATCATACTATAGTCTCACATCAAGCAACAAAATCAAGAAAACAAGTTCATGGACTTAGCTTGTGGGTTCTATTGTTGTCGGACAGGTTATTTCATTAAAATCTGTTCAAGAATTTTCAAAAAAGTAGTAGTAAATTCCGTACTTTTGGAACGAAAAGCTTTATATCTTGCATGATTAGAGTTTTCGTACAAATGTTTATGTATTTAAATATAATGTTCAAATACTATTTTTCATTATTTACACATCTTTAAAAGCCTAATTGAGATTAAATTTGAGAATTATGAAGTCAGAAAACTTTTGAGACAACAAAATTTCCCTGCTTTCATCCCAAAAGGGTTAATAACCTGGTTAATGAGACTAATTTCATTTTGACAATTAACTTGCATAAGGTTGATTCTGAAGGGATAAGAAACAAAGAGGGGTTACTGTTGAGGCATTTTGACGGGTCATAGTTGGGCATCATCATGGGTGCACAACCCAAAATTAGCCCATCAGCAAAATCACTATATCCCAAATCATTAAAGTTTGAGCGGTTATATGGGTTTGGGTTGATTTGCCACCCCTACACATGTGTAATAGTCATAGGCTCATAGCATGTAGAAGACATCACTAAGATTGAGAAATCAAAAAAGTTGTCTTAAATATGCACCAGGAGAATCAAATCAATAGAAGAATGACAACAAATGATATTGAACTTTGAAGTAATATATGGGAAATTTCTGGAAAACCTTGATTGATGCAAGTGATTGATGATCTGTATATATTAACTATTAAGATGGCATCTTAAAATGTTGCACTGTGTTTAGCTCGGAAAGTGAGAAGGAAGAAGAGACTGTCGATTCACCTAAATATTTCTAAAAGATGAACTTTGAGGTGGGCCAAAAAAATCTTTGTACACTAATTTCAACTTTTCAAAAATTATAGTAGTACTTATTTCAAATCAAAATATGGATAAACAGGGAAGGCACCTGTGCCCACCCCCAGCTGTCACTGCGCACTGGCTTAGTGCACAGATTTATAAAAACTTCAATTATTTATCAAAAAACAAAGGATGGGCTAGTTATGTTGTTGCACTTTTGAATAAGATGGAGAAGAGCAGCATGCGGCATAGTGTGAAGAGGAGAAATAGGAGGACGACATATCCAATCACACTCGAGCAAAAAATCAAGCAAATCAACTGAAGATGTAAGAATTCAACATCGTTCCCATGAACTGATAGCCACCTACACTCTCTTCCTGGTTGAGAGATTTTTCAAGTACTTCCACAAAACACAATTCTCCATTTTGTTCGCCACTGTGCATATACTTCCTGTGGTTCTTGACAAAATTTATATGGAGGTAGAACCATTTAACTTCCTAGAAAATATATATCAGAACCATAAACCTTTTCGATAAGTCTTAAAAGAGCCTAATTCTAACTTCCTCCCTTAATGGGTGCCAAAACCTTAGCAATAATTCTATCCTGAAATTCTTTGGTTTTTTAGTTGGAGGCCTAAGAGAGTACAACAACCTTCCTAGAAGGTGGTTGTAGGCTTTAGGTGCTCTTTTTGGTGTAATACTTTTGATGTCAATGGTAATATTTCACATTACCATAAAAAGAAAAAAATCTATCCTGAGACTAACAGTAACCTGTCAGACATTTTCAATTAGGATCACTAATGCAAAACTCGTTTCCAAACTCTCACAGCAGAAAGTGACCATCCTACCTGGATTTTTACTCTAAAATCATCATGTGGTCCAAAGCAAACCTGTAAAGTTCCTGTTATATGGCCTGGAAGAATGCTTCCATAAGAATGCAGACATCCGAGATCACTCATAGGCACACAGGGTTTTTGAACTCTTCCAACAAAACAAGAAAACTACATTTGACAACAAGAGGAATTGGAAAGAAGAAAGGAAACAGACTGATTATTATTTTCTTCCCATCATTCTCGTTACGAATTGATGTGCCTTTATTAATAAGTAAATGTACACTACCCCAAGTCATGTAATTTCTCTTCTTTCTAGCCTTTCACTTTTCAGTCCAACCAAGACTAGTTCAGGATAATCTAATGATCCATTTGTCATGCAGGAAGCACTTAGTAAAATTATGTTACTATGACAAAATGGTTAAATCACTAGTTAATCTAACATGTTCAAAACTCAGGATATCTCGCCAATAGAGAGCTATATAATAAATCAGATTTAAGATGACCAATTTGTCGTGCAGAAAGCACTCACTAGAAACAACTTGCAAGATGCTAAATGGTTAAATCACTAGTTAACCTAAAAAGTCCAAAAGAGTTGGGAAAAAACCCACCTTTATGAAGACGCAACTCTCCTGCACTTTGTTTCTTGACTGGTGGCTTTCCATTTGCATTCTCAGCTTCTTCTCTCTGCTTTTCTTTTACCTTAAACAACCTAATCATGGCCCCTACAAGAGAAAACATATAAGATAATCGGAGCACGAAAAAGAATTCAAAGTACATGAAACTATTTTCACATCTTTTTTTCTTTACTAACCACAATAACAACCTGCAAATACATAAACTTTGCTGCAGTTATATCGATGAAGACCAGCGTATAGTATCGTTTCTTCCCGTATTTTATAAGGATTTCAGGAGCACGTTATGAATTGTGAAAATGGGTCTTCTGACCATTTTACCTTGAAGTAAAAGCACAAAAAAGATGCTCATTTTTTGGGATGTTTATACTACAGAGCCGCCCACCAAAATAATAGCCAAGAGATGTACATTTTCTGTATAAGAGCAGTCCGGTGCACTAAGTTTCCGCTATGTGCAGGGTCGGGGAAGGGCCGGACCACAATGGTCCATTGTACGCAACCTTACCCTGCATTTCTATAAGAGTTTGTGTACACCCGTGACCTCCTAGTGGTCTACTTTACCAGTTACGCGAAGGCTCCCCCTTCTGGCATATTAATTGTAATATACAAAAAACATACATATTTTTTGCATAATTAATATGCTCATATCTTTTGTATATTGGCTAGCGGTTGTAACTAATTTTGACCTAGCGGTCAAATGTGTTAAAAACCCTTCATTTTTGTATTCCAACTCTCAGATCACCTATTTACTCCCTAGTAACAGGTAAAATCGCTTAACCAAACTTTCCACTAAATTTAATCCTATTATTGATCTTAGCACAGGCAGGCTTGGAAGAAAGGACCTATAACCAACTCCAGTCTATGAGAAAAATATATCACAAATCAAAAGCAAGATTCATTTCTATTGACTATTGAGCATACCTATTTTAGGTGCACATAAAGCATAATTTTCTAAACAAATAGTAAGACAAAAACTGACCTAAAAGAAAACTGACCAACATCTAAAGAAGTTAAACCTAGTCGGTGCAAACTATGACCCAAGTCAAAAGACTGAAACTTTATGAGAATCATTACGCAAATAGTCTCAAGAAAGTAAAATCAAAACAAACCCAGAATTCAATGATTAAAACAATCAGCTCAGATCAAACACAAGAATTCATTGATTAAAAGAAATAATCAAGAAAATAAAGGGTTTCTAAAGATTAAAGTAACAGAGATACTATCTAATCGATTATGCGATCTGGGTAACAATCAAAACACTGAATCTACAAACGGGTATACAACTAACTACAAGTACATAAAATGAAAATAGTTGCTATCATAAAGAAACCTGCTTAGGTGTTTGTATTTTTGTGATGTGTAGCGTGAGGGGATTCTTTTCTCTCTTATCGAAAATTGATGAGAGATCGAATCTGAGAATGAAAGAGAAATAGGTCCAACCCCTTTTATATATTTAACAACCACAAATACTTGATTCTACCATAGTCAATGCATTTTAGCCATCATTTGGTTTAAGGATTAAATTTGAAAAAAAAGAGTCATATTTGCCGTTCAACTTTGGTAAAAAGGTTATATTCGTCCTTCGTTAAAATATGACATTTACGTCAGTAAAGTTATCACATTTGTCCTTCGTGAACTGAAATTTCATGTGCATCACATATCCACGTGGAGGGTGGGACCCACCTTCGTCTTCAACAGTCATCGCCACCACTGCCGCTCAACACACCACCGCCAAACTACCCCTCTGCCCGGAGTATTTTTCCGGGCAAAAAATTGAGCAAATTCATCTATTTCCCAATCATTGAGGCCCCGTTGAAGATTAGCTGCCAACCATTATTTGAGTAGAAATCAGCTAGCTTCCCATTCTTATTAGTGGAGCATCCAAATAGCACTGCAAATTTTGACTCGAAGCTTTCATGACCCAGCCATCTATCAGACCAGAAAAAGTATATTTCTACCATTCCCTAGCTTCTGCTTTACAAGTTGACTGTATTCATTCCACAAACTACTAACAGTGCGCTCCAGATCCCCCCCCCTCCCCCCGCCCGTATTTCTACCACTGTATTTTTTGCCTGGAGCAGAGGGGTCGTTTGGCGGTGGTGTGGATGGTGGAGGTGGTTGAAGACGGAGGTGGGTCCCATCCTCCATGTGTCATCGTGGATCGCGTGTGGAATACACATGGAATTTCCGTCCACGAAGGTTAATTGTGATAACTTTGCTAACGTAAAGGACATATTTGATATCATACTTTAACGAATGACAAATATGATCATTTTCCGAAAGTTGGATGACAAATATGATAATTTTTCCCAATTTGAAATTAGCTTATTCCATATTTGATAGTGGACTAGAATCTTTTACTTAGGGATAACAACTTTGGTATTGGTAATATCATATATTTGGTATTATTTTAATCAATTTTGAAATTAATAATTTCGAGATTAAATATTAAAACTATATATTTGTCCTTTTTCAATTTTTTGTCTAAAATTCTTTAACAAAGTTAAGGTTAAAACTAAAATTTAAAATTTTCCAACTTTTATCTAGTTTAAACTAGGGATGGTCAGTGGGCCTGATTCGGGGAGGGGTAGGTCCCAGACGAACGGGACCCGACGATATAGTGGATTGGGTCGGGATCGGTCCTCCGACGGGCCGGAACTGGCGGACAAGCCGATGTCCCGTCCCTCATCCCACCGAAAAAGGGGACGATGTCGGATCGGGTTCGAGTTACGTTTTTTTTAGACATTTAATTTCAAAAAAAAATTGTGAATATAAACACTTAAATAATTGAACAAGATAGTGTAATAAAAACATTCAATGTTGTTTTTGTGCCTTTTATATTATTTAATAGATTTTTTTTTTGTAATACAATTTCAAAATTGAAATTTTGTGGTGTTGTTCAAAAGTTGTAAATCACATAGTAAAATTATAATTAAAAAATTACATAGTTATAAACACATTTTCTAATTTATTCACAATGTCTTGTGGTTCTTCAGTTAGAATTGAAATTTGTTGGTCAAATTGGTTGACGTCAGTTTCAGTTTCCTCGGATAAGATTTCGTTGTAGTTTAAATTGTTACACCCCGTAAATTCAAGAAGTTCGATAAGTTGTAAAACATGTGTTGAGCGGATTTTGAGTCTATCTTGGAGTGTTGTACCCCAGAGTGTTAAAGAAATTCAAGGTGTTTAAAAAGCCTATTGTGTAGTCCGTTAAATCTAGTTCCCAACGCAACAAACCGTTCGTCGATAGGACATCAGAGTCAAAAGTTATGGAAGTTACAAGTTAGCGGTGATCAGCGGGTTCAGTGCGAATCTGGCGCATGGCAGTCCATGGGGCGTCTTGGAACTTTTTCGGAGTGGTAGCCATGGCAGCAGCGGCCAGGCGATTTTCTGCGGTAAAAGCGGGGATATTTTCGAGAAGGAAGGGCCTATTTAAAGGGCCAAGTCTTGAAAGACTTGGCCATTTCATTTCAAACCTCAGAAAAACCCTCTCCCTTCTCTCTAGTTTTGAAGAAAACCTTGCCTTAGGAGAGATTGTTGGAGCAGAAGGAAAGTGTGGGTAAACTTGTGGGATTTGGTGGATGAGTTTGATGGAAGAAGTGGTAGGAAAGGGCTTTTGTGGGTTTTCCAAAAGGTAAGAGTTTCCTTCTTGGATTTTGAGTTAGTACTTGTGATAGTAGTATAGATCGTGAGCTGAGGTCATTATATTTAAGTTTGTATAGATCTGTGAGCTGAGGTCATTATATTTAAGTTTGTATAGATTTGTGAGCTGAGGTCATTGTAGTTGAGTAGGCTTAGATTTGGATCTGTAGCCTTGTTGATTTACCTTGTGAAGGTGGCAAGTTAATAGAAACAAAGGAAGTTCATCCCAAATTCGTAGAATGTAGGGGCCTTGTACTTAGTTTACTCTACGTTGAAACTAGAGTTTGATAGGCGTTTATGGCCACTTATAGGATTGAAGTACTACGTGTAGCATATTCTAGGAGATAGTCTTGTGGAGCATTTTGCTTAGTGTCGACAATCGCGAGGTATGTGATTCTTCCTATCCTCTTGGCGTGACTATTTGTAAAATATATAGTGCGGTAGGCCTTGCGTGTGTTAAAGGAATTTGATTTCCTTTTGTGTCTTGACTTGATATGAAGTGTAAAGGGTTTCAGTGTGGGGAAAAAGTGGTAAAAGTCTTATCCGTTAGTAATGGGTACACGGTGGTTAAAGAATGAGCCCTCTTGGTTTCATAAATATTTATAGTTGTAATTGGTGGGTTTAGAGCATAAGGTGTTATAACGGCTTTATGGGGAGTTTGTTATACCGACCTTATGTAGGTAAAAGAATGGTTTGATGACTCTAGAAGTTAAGAGACTTGTTCTTGAAAGACAAGAGACTTGACTTTTAGGGAGAAATGTTTTATTGACTTCGGAAATGAGAATAAGTATCGAACAAACCACTGCAGCGTTAATAAAGGAAATGTTTTGACACTAATTAATTACATTGAAACCAGTAGAAACCTCCATCTGCATAGAAGCTAAGATAAGACAAAATGATATTACATTTCCTAGATCATTGCAATAAGAAGTATTGAAATCAAGTTTTGATTTTCTTAAAAATTTCAAAGTAAGGAACTCGTTTTCTAAAAAGGAAAGAGACCTAAGAATTGGAAATGGTTTAGTTTCAAAGAAAGGCATGATTTGGTCTTGACTTGTTTTAAAACATAAAAGTGTTATAATAGCTTTATGGGAAGTTAGTTATAACGACTTTTTGGAAAATAAAAGAATGGATTCATTATCAGATTTAAAATGGTAACTTGCTTTCAATATTGAACTCTTGTGACAGCAACACAAGTGGTTTGGGTATGGAAGGTAGGAATACCTTGGTCCCAAAGAGGTTAGATACTTGGGTTTTAATGATATACTTGACGTTGTTAAGGAGTGTTTAAAGTACCTTGAGTTGTGTGTAACTTGCCTATGTTTGGTTGATATAGCTTTGTTGTGCAAGTGTTGATTTTGTGCTCCCGAGTCTCTTGATGGAGGCTATGTGTGTTATATTGTTGGGACATCGACCGCGTTGGGTAGCCGGGTATGGTTCCATGGTGAGTATTATCTAGCAATTGGTTGGGACATACCGACACGTTGGGTAGCCGGGTATGGTTCCGTGGTGAGTATTATCTAGCAATTGGTTGGGACATGCGACCGCGTTGGGTAGCCGCGGGTATGGTTCCATGGTGAGTATTATCTAGTAATTGGTTGGGACATACCGACACGTTGGGTAGCCGAGTATGTTTCTGAGTATTATCTTGATTAGTTGTTTGGACATACCGACACGTTGGGTAGCCGGGTATGCGTCCGAGGATTGTTATCTTGTTATCTCATTTGGGCATACCGAGCCGTTGGATGGTCGGGTATGGGCCCACTAGGAAGGTTCGGGCCACGCTTCGCAGGTGAGATCTTGGGGCATCTTGCCATGTGCGGAGTTAAATTCCGGGTTGTGTTTGAGTGATGATTTCACGGGCGAGTCCTGTCTTGACATCGCTTATATGTTGTGTCTTGTAGTTTGGTTATCATACATGTCTCTGCTTTATATAGACTATTGTGATTTCATTTCTGATTATATTTTGATTTCACATACTTGGTACATGTTATCGACCTCGCCGGAAGTGCGTTCATGCCGCAGTTGAGATACATCGCTTGTTGATCCGCACTTTGGATCATTTCGATTCTCGAAGCTCCATTCGCCGGAGACTTTGTCATTTAGTACGGTTCACGAAGTTGTAGAACTTTTTGTACATTGAGGTATGGCGACCACATCCGTCAGAGATGTTATAAAAATTCTTAGAAATGCGATGTGGCGGGGATTATGAATCGTGTTAGTTATTTGAAAAGGTAGATTGGTTGCTTTGTTTCCTCTTTTCATTGGTTATCATGTATGAGTTTTAATTTCGATTTTCTCGATGTTGTTTGACTACTTGGGTGCGGGTAAGGCACGATCGCGAGCCGGTTTGGTCGTGGTGGTATCGAGCGATTAGTCCTCGGAAAGTGTCTAATCACAGTAGAGTCTTGATTATCGGTGTGTTGTGCGCACATCTATAATCGAGGAGGCTATAGGACATTTAGGATTTGGTTTCCATTCTTCTCATTACGAGATCGTGCCTTGTGTGATGAGTTGAACCCTCCGACGTATTCCTTTCCTTTACGATTATGCCTCGCGTAAAACCTGAGCCAGACAGGCAAGGCGGCGAGGCGCTAGTGAGATCTGATGCAGCGCGAGCCCGGTTTCGCGACGCGGCGATGGCTGCGAGACTACGATACTGAGCCTCGGTCCGCGGCTGGAGCGGATGAGATGGGAGAGATGGCCCGATTCTTGGCGGTCGTGGCGATATGAGATAATTCCGTTAGCACCCGTAGTTCACCCCGGCGAGCAGTTTGAGGCTACGTGACTTTACGAGTTAGCTTGATGTTACATGGATCGAGCGAGGCGACCTCGGGAGTTTATCACGGATCGTGAGGTGATCGAGTCTCGGAAGGAAGAGTCGGTGGTATTGGTTCGCATCACCGTGCGTGATCTGCGATTGATAGTTTGATTCGCGTCGGGAAGAGCATGCACTTCCAGCGATTTGGGGACGAGTTCTCGAGGCATTTCTTGCACATTTCTTGCCTCGCGGATGAGGAGGGCTCAGTATGCATTTTTGACGTTGAGCGGGGCGGCGGGCGGTTAGAGAGTACAATGTGAGTTCGACTCGTTGGCGGTATGTCCCCGCTTTAGTGGCGATATGGAGGATAGAGTGCAGATTATGTCACGGGGCTCGATGATTACTTATCGAGAGGATGCGTGTAGCTCTTCTGGACATTGCCCGCGTCGCGGTGAGAACGTAGGGTCGGCGTTATAGCGAATCGCGAGAAGAGGGCGAGCGTGAGAGTCCTCTGGTGACCTTCGAGCGGCGGCCCTTACCTCGGCCCGATCTGAGTGCTCCTCGCGATCCGGGGCGTTGAAATGGCGGTCGGGGTTCCAGTTTGAGTTTTTGGGGCGGGGGCGTTAGTCGGATGGGACCACCCCTACCGTTGTGGCGTTGTGGTAGGCTCGTGGTGGGAGTGTCGTCTGGGATGGGGTTTGTTTGCATGCGGCCCGGGCCATTTTGCGAAATTGTCCAGAGATAGCACGGATGTAGAGACTCGACCTTCGGGATCGATGGTGATTCATCTCCTCCTTTTGCGCCGAGAAGAGGCGTGAGTAGAAGCGGCGGGAAGAGGCGATGGAGTATTGTTTCTGGTATATTCTTAACCCAGAGACTTGTATGCATTTACATTATGGTGATGTGTTAAGTCTTTATGTTCGGATAGCTTTGTGTAAAAATGTGACTTAGAAGTGCAGTTAGTAGAAATGGTAAGTTTGGGGATGAGAGGTTTTGAACCTTAGAATTTATATGATTGAGACCTTAGATGGTCTTGAGTAGAAGATTTGCTATCTTTGTCGGTGTTCTTAATGCGGTGTAGTTTGGGTGATGAGTCCATGAGGGCATAAGCGATTCTTTTGAAAGTGCGATGGTGAAGACTACACCGTCTGTGTTTAGAGATTTAGAAGGAACATTCGACGAATGTTTCTAAGAGAGAATGTTACACCGTAAATTCAAGAAGTTCGATAAGTTGTAAAACATGTGTTGGCGGATTTTGAGTCTATCTTGGAGTGTTGTACCCCAGTGTTAAAGAAATTCAAGGTGTTTAAAAAGCCTATTGTGTAGTCAGTTAAATCTAGTTCCCAACGCATGAACCGTTAAATCGATAGGGCATCGAGTCAAAAGTTATGGAAGTTACAAGTTAGGCGGCGGCGATTTGTGCACATGGCGCGGAACTTTTCGGAAGTGGTAGCGCGCTGGCCGTGTGATTTTCTGCGGTTTAGCGAGCAGGATATTTTCAGAAAGGAAGGGGCCATTTAAAGGGCCAAGTCTTGAAAGACTTGGCCATTTCATTTCAAACCTCCCAAGAAAAACCCTCTCCTCTCTCTAGTTTTGAAGAAAAACCTTGCCTTAGGAGAGATTGTTGGAGCGGCAGAAGGAAAGTGTGGGTAAACTTGTGGGAAGCGCTGGTGGATGAGTTTGATGGAAGAAGTGGTAGGAAAGGGCTTTTGTGGGTTTTCCCAAAGGTAAGAGTTTCCACTCTTGGATTTTGAGTTAGTACTTGTGATAGTAGTATAGATCAGAAGGTTTATTATATTTAAGTTTGTATAGATCTGTGAGCCCGAGTTATATTTAAGTTTGTATAGATTTGTGAGCCCGAGGTGTTGTAGTTGAGTAGGCTTAGATTTGGATCTTGTAGCCTTGTTGATTTGGCCTTGTGAAGGTGGCAAGTTAATAGAAACAAAGGAAGTTAATTGTAGAATGTAGGGGCCTTGTACTTAGTTTACTCTACGTTGAAACTAGAGTTTGATAGACGTTTTATGGCCCTTATAGGATTGAAGTACTACGTGTAGCATATTCTTCAAGGAGATAGTCTTGTGGAGCATTTTGCTTAGTGTCGACAATCGTCGCGAGGTATGTGATTCTTCCTATCCTCTTGCATGACTATTTGTAAAATATATAGTGCGGTAGGCACGTGTGTTAAAGGAATTTGATTTCCTTTTGTGTCTTGACTTGATATGAAGTGTAAAGGGTTTGATGTGGGAAAAAGTGGTAAAAGTCTTATCAGTTAGTAATGGGTACACGGTGGTTAAAGAATGAGCCCTCTTGGTTTCATAAATATTTATAGTTGTAATTGGTGGGTTTAGAGCATAAGGTGTTATAACGGCTTTATGGGAGTTTGTTATCCGACCTTATGTAGGTAAAAGAATGGTTTGATGACTAGAAGTTAAGAGACTTGTTCTTGAAAGACAAGAGACTTGACTTTTAGGAGAAATGTTTTATTGACTTGAAATGAGAATAAGTATCGAACAAACCAACTGCAGCGTTAATAAAGGAAATGTTTTGACACTAATTAATTACATTGAAACCGGTAGAAACCTCCATCCGCATAGAAGCTAAGATAAGACAAAATGATATTACATTTCCTAGATCATGCTCTAATAAGAAGTATTGAAATCAAGTTTTGATTTTCTTAAAAATTTCAAAGTAAGGAACTCGTTTTCTAAAAGGAAAGAGACCTAAGAATTGGAAATGGTTTAGTTTCAAAGAAAGGCATGATTTGGTCTTGACTTGTTTTAAAACATAAAAGTGTTATAATAGCTTTATGGGAAGTTAGTTATAACGACTTTTTGGAAAATAAAAGAATGGATTCATTATCAGATTTAAAATGGTAACTTGCTTTCAATATTGAACTCTTGTGACAGCAACACAAGTGGTTTGGGTATGGAAGGTAGGAATACCTTGGTCCCAAAGAGGTTAGATACTTGGGTTTTAATGATATACTTGACGTTGTTAAGGAGTGTTTAAAGTACCTTGAGTTGTGTGTAACTTGCCTATGTTTGGTTGATATAGCTTTGTTGTGCAAGTGTTGATTTTGTGCTACCGAGTCTCTTGATGGAGGGCCGGCTATGTGTGTTATATTGTTGGGACATACTGACACGTTGGGTAGCCCACGGGTATGGTTCCATGGTGAGTATTATCTAGCAATTGGTTGGGACATACTGACACGTTGGGTAGCCCACGGGTATGGTTCCATGGTGAGTATTATCTAGCAATTGGTTGGGACATACTGACACGTTGGGTAGCCCACGGGTATGGTTCCATGGTGAGTATTATCTAGTAATTGGTTGGGACATACTGACACGTTGGGTAGCAGTATGTTTCCACGGTGAGTATTATCTTGATTAGTTGTTTGGACATCCGACACGTTGGGTAGCCCACGCGAGGATTGTTATCTTGTTATCTCATTTGGGCATACCGACACGTTGGATGGTCCACGGGTATGGGCCCACTAGGAAGGTTCCAGGCTACGCTGCAGGTGAGATGGGGCATCGCCATTGCGGGTTAAATTTCCGGGTTGTGTTTGAGTGATGATTTCACGGGCTTGAGTCCTGTCTTGACATGATCGCTTATATGTTGTGTCGTAGTTTGGTTATCATACATGTCTCCCGCTTTATATAGACTATTGTGATTTCATTTGATATTTTCGCCACATACTTGGTACATGTTATGCGACCTCGCCGGCCGCGTTCACGCCGAGTTGAGATACATCGCTTGTTGATCCGCACTTTGGATCGTTCTCGAAAGCTCCATTCGCCGGAGACTTTGTCATTTGGCACGGTTGTAGAACTTTTTGTACATTCGTATGGCGGGCCTGTCCGTCGAGAGATGTTATAAAAATTCTTAGATGCTTGATGTGGCGGGGATTATGTCGGTGTTAGTTATTTTGAGAAAAGGTAGATTGGTTAGCTTTGTTTCCTCTTTTCATTGGTTATCATGTATGAGTTTTAATTTCCGCTGATTTTCTCTGATGTTGTTTGACTACTTGGGTGCCCGGGTAAGGCACCAGTCGCGGGCCCGGTTTCGGGTCGTGACATAAATAGTCTTCTTCATTGATCTCTGGTTGACCACGTCTTCTACACTTCGCTCGTATCCAATCTCTGAATAAAACTGCAATCTCCAAGCTGTCTACCGTTGTTGACACCCAATTTTGACCCATCTTTTGGTTATTTGTTGCAAGTTTAAGTATTTTTGGACAGCGCATTTTTATCATCATTTTTTTCGCATTTTTATATAATAATCATATTTTACCTAATATTTTATTTTGTTTTATTTTCGCAAAATGGCATCGCATCTTTATTTTTAATTAAGTGAAATGACCATTCAACAGCTCATTCTCCTTTAGCATTTTTTTTTGGTATTCCCCTGCACACCCCATGCCCTTTTATGATTTTTTTTGGTATTTCTTTATCAAAAGCTGCAGACCCTTTACATATACTGGACTTTTTATCTTTTGAGTGGGGGAAGACCTTTCACCAGCTCTGGAAAAAACAACACACAACCGCACCCTCCATTCTTTTCCCTTATTTTTTTTTTCAAATCTCATTCCTTTCATCTTCATCATCCAGCAGCCCCACACCCTCACTGTCCCCACACACTCTCATCTTTCTACTCCCGTTCCCGTCGCCTACATCACCATAACTTCGGCGAAGTCACGTCGCCGGAGTTCGAACACCAAATCACCGTCGACCATCTCCACGCCACTGCCTCGCCGGAGGTGATTACCGTCGAGGTTACACGTTTATGTGTGTTGTTGATTTCAGTATGGACTGTTTTGTTTTCGCATTTTTGATATCTTGTCGGAGTTCTGAAACTCCGGCGACCTGTGTGGGTTTTATTTCTTGATACCTGTTGGCTTTGGTTAGTGGACTGATTTTTCTAATTTTTTGATATCTTGCCGGAGTTCTAAAACTCTAGCGACTGTTGTTGGTTTTATTTTGTTGGTTATCTGTCGTTGTTGGCCTCTGTTGGATCGATTTTTGCGGCTATGGCGTTCCGCCTGAGTTTTTTAGAACTCCGGCGACCTGTCGGTTCTATTCTTTTGGAATCTGTTGATTGTTGATTAATGGACTATTTTTTCTGATTTCGGGTCAGGTCATCAGATTCCGATAATCTCATGTTGCTTTGCTATTGTTCTGCGGGTCCCGACTGATTTTTTGATAATTTTGTCCCTTTATTTATTTTATTAGACTGCTTGGAACAGATTGCTACATTTGGATATTGGGTATTTCACTGATTTGAACAAGATACTACACTAAGGAATCTACGTCTGATTTCCAAGGTCTCCTCTGTACAAAAGACGAGTTGTACTTATTAATTCTTGTCACTATTTGAGAATTATTTATTCTCTTACTAACATTCTTACTAAGTGTTTATACAGGTATCCGGAGACACATTTCAAGAAGATATCATTCGGAGATTTATTTTTGTTGATGTATTAAATTCAGTTTTTATTTTATTTCGTATTGCATTTTTATTGTAATTGTATAATTATTGAAATATTTAGAATATGTACTTAGAATTAATAATTTAAAATGATAGATTAAAATAAAAAATCGCTAGTTTATTTATTATGTATGTCGCAAATACTTTTGCAACTTTCTTTTTCTTAAACTGTATATTCTCAAAATGCATGTTTTTTTAAAGCTGATAAATAATTAAAATAGGTTTGACCGGATAATCGCAAGTTAGCGGATCTTAAAGGATGTCTAACCCCTTCCCTTTAGGATAATAAAGAATCCTGATCCAGAATCTCATTAATTTCGCAGACCATTAAATGGAGATCATTTTAGTGTTCTAATTCACTTAACTAATTAGGTGGTGACTCCTCAAAACAAGCATTTTGCTCAATCCAGGGAACCGCGCCAAAGAGCAAAGTTACAGTTTCGTTCCGACTCGAGGTCAAAAACGGGTGCGCCAACATGGCGACTCCACTAGGGAATATCAGGTTCTTAACCATAGTAAACTCAGGTTAATTAATAATGTGCTTTATTTTGTTTTTATTTTTGTTGTAAATGCTTTAAATTGTTTGCTTTTAATTTTGTAATTTACTGCTTTAATTGCTACTCTCTTTACTGCTTTGCTTAAATTGACATTCCGCTCATACTTCCTCCCTTCCGGAAAATTGACATTATCACACATTACACGCGAGGTGTGTTTTGCGCACCAACAAGTCTCTTTCAATTACTTAATTTTAGGAGAGTTGACAAAGGCGCGGAGCAGCCGGACTATCCGGTGGCCGCGTATCCTTCTCACTCGAGTGTCCGCTCGGAAACCTTGTGTGTAGTAAGCCAAATCATAAAAAATAGGATAGAGCTATACCACCATTTATTTTAAGTCATGCATGCATACATCTTAGGTGGGTCGGACTTTGGTATCGTCTCCACAATTAGAAAATCCACCAAATTGTCGACGAGTTTCACAATCCAACGACCAATAAGCATATATGTGTGGCGGGATAATGATAGACGGATTCAAGCCTAATCACGACATGTCAAAATTGGAAAATGTACATTTATATTGTTTTCATGTCCAACAAAAGCATCAATGTTTAACAACTTGGATCAACCTATCACAATCTCACATATTTGATGTTTAGGCACACCTCTGGCATAAGAGAGGTCTCATTCATATTAGGGCGCGCACTTTTGCATGCCTTTTTGTTTTACTAGTGTTTGTCGCTGCAATTCTGTACATTTATTTAAAGAAATAATTACTCTTTTAACTCTGTACATACCATGTTATGTGTTTGCAACTCCGGACACGAACATTTGCATTTTTTGCACTTTTGCTGTCACATTGCAATCAGGACTTCTACTGGATAAATCGTTCTTGAACATCACGACTTGGACCTTGTGAAACATCAACCTCCAGTCCCGTCAAATCAATTAGGGGAGTCTTTTACTATATTGTCACATCCCTACATTTTATTATTTTGGTGATTTTCCTACTCTCACCTATTTCGCATATTTTTTGCAAAAAGACCGTCCTCGCAAACAGTCGAGGGCGGTCGTTTAAAATACAAAAAAAATCAAATTAAATCACAGAATGTCCGTGAGATGTTTTGATTGAAAGAAGTCAGCCAACATCATATTCAACGAGTGCTTCACTTTGAGTTTTTCTATACCTTTGTATTTTTATACATATTTGCAAATTCAATTGATATGCTTAGCTTTAATTACATAATACATTCATATCATACATTGGATAACATATCTTCTCGAACTACGCGTGTCTGATTCTTACCACATGGTGTGATACGTAGGCAACCCATCTTGGGTTCGGCACCACATAAAAAAATGATAATAATAAAAGGGATGACATATTTGGTTCACCCATGCATTTCATTCATCATATCACATACATTCATTTTTTCATTACATTCATTTTATCACGGACATTCATTTTTTTATTACATTCATCATATCATGTACATTCATTTCCCTCTTGCCAATAAACTTTCCCCGGCCTTCGATTAACCTTACTCATAAAGGGTCTTACGGTCGGGAGAACTTTACTTTGCATTCATTCTATAGTGACAATCATTTATTTTGCATAGTTTTTACTCTTATCATCCTATCATATATGATTTCTTTTTAAGCATACATTTTATAACATATATGAACGAACTACGCACACCTGATTTTCATTGAAAAAGAGATACGTGGCAACCCTATTCGGGTTCGGTACCCTTCATTCAAAAAATATTTTATTAAAAAAAAATCAATTATTCAAAAAATAAAAAATACAAAAATACAAAAAAAAAATATACAAAAATACTTTAAGTGTCATTATTTGACTTGGTTGATACCAACACAATTAGAAGTGTACATAGAAAAAAAACAAGTAATAATCAGTATGGACTGACTTCTTGGTAAACCATAGATTCTTTTGGTACCTCTTATTCACATCTGTAATAAAACTGTCTTGCATTCTTTCAAGATAAGAACGAAACCAACCTCATCGTTTCATGTGCATTGTGTGGTGAGTTTAGAATAGGTTCAATTGCAATGCATTGTGATCTAGAACTTGGCCTGAATGTTTGTTGAGGTGAAATATTGAGTAACGCTCGGTATAGAAAATGATCATAGGCTTTTTTTGATCCGTTTGAGCCTTTCCAGCCTACCAAATAACATTATTCGTAGCAATCCCCCTTTGAGCCTAAAGTCTATTCTTT
This sequence comes from Przewalskia tangutica, assembly GCA_029844215.1. Taxonomy (NCBI): domain Eukaryota; kingdom Viridiplantae; phylum Streptophyta; class Magnoliopsida; order Solanales; family Solanaceae; genus Przewalskia; species Przewalskia tangutica. Next base: position 62,540,221 of record CM056737.1, read on the forward strand.
TGACAACCACATATTAAGCCTATACCCTTTCTGAGTGCATACACATTATCCCTCTCTTGGCCCGACCTCCTCGAGAGCTTTAGAAATGTGCAAGTGACTGACAAAATTCTAGTTGAAGTTTTCAAAGACAAAAGTTGTCAAAGACCCAAAAAGGAAAAGGAAAAAAACACAAAAGACGACTTCACAAAAAGAATAAATCAAAAGCCCTGACATTATAAAAAAAATGATGAATGAAATGAGAAAATAACTCTAAAAAAAGGGCTCCAAACGAAAGATTCAAAAAGAAGTCAATACAAAAGAATTGGGACAAAAAAGAAGCAGATCATCATTAAAGCGCACAAATATCAAGCACGGACGTATTCCAACACTCGAGGAATGATTAGTCACTTTTTACTCAAATGATATACATCTCTTCCCCAAAACCTACATTACAAGCGCATGACAAGCTCTATATGATCTTATACTGAGGGTTCTCACATTAGTGGGTACTTACATGACGGTCAAGCCTATGGTATCACATTTGCATGCATTGAACATCTTTCTGAGTGTGAGTGTGTATCTCTAAACGTCCCAAAATTCAAAATTCTGGAATATATGTGAGGATGAGACTTTTTTCCAGTGATGGCATTTGAAACACAAGGATACGTGTAGTTCGAAACATTGGCTGCAAGTAAGTGTGTCGATACTTAGATATGTCTGAGGTACCATCTGAAGCTGTATGAATTACCCAGGAGTCAGTCTCGGTTAGACTGAAAGTAAATAACAGGAGTGGGGCATTTTTCTCGTTACTGTTCCAATGTTCATACGGACGAATGGCGAGGGTTTACTTCTCAATCCCATTCGTACCATGTTTATCCTTATGCACAATACTAATTGTTGATATCAACTGAAGTCAAAACCGTATTATGTTTTCTTTTAAAAAAAACCGACAAAATATGTATATTAAAATTTTTATTTTTGCATCACGAACTACTTGACATGATTCCCTTGGTGGGATACGTAGGCGGCCTATACCGGCTTCGGTCACACTATTTGAAATATTTCTCTTTTATTTTTGCACATAACAAAATAAGCTCATCTGATCACCTTGATAGAGCAGACAAACTACTTACACATGACTCGATTTTGTATATTGGAGAGTTCAGCATCCTTATATACTAGAAATTGGGGCATATTTTGAGGATCACATTCATGTTTGTCATCTGTACAAAAGCGTCATCTTGACCTACAGGGTCCCAACTGCATTATGTCCGTACAAGGACGGTGTTTCGACCCACAGAGTCATATTCTCATCCTTATCTATTCAATTTTACATTACCTATATACATGCATTAATTATTCATCCAGATTGGGTTTACACGAACTTCAACATTATTTCAACCCAGGCGGGTCACAAACGCCATCTTCGTCCAGAAACGACGAACATCCGTGGCCCGTCGAAATGACGCCACCTTCGCCCGTCGAAATGATGAACGCCGCTCGCCCGTAAATGACGCCACCTTCGTCCAGAAACGACGAGCCTCTGCATTGCGTCCAGAAATGACGCCACCTTCTTCCAGAAATGACGAACATCTGCATTGCGTCCAGAAATGACGCCACCTTCGTCCAGAAATGACGAACACCTGCATTGCGTCCAGAAACAACGCCACATTCGTCTAGAAATGACGAACACGTGCATTATGTCCAGAAACGACGCCACCTTCATCCAAAAACGACGAACATCTGCATTGTGTCCAGAAACGATGCCACATTCGTCAAGAAACGATGAACATCTGCATTGCGTCCAGAAATGATGTCACCTTCGTCCAGAAAGGACGAACATCTGCATTGCGTCCAGAAACGATGCCATCTTCGTCCAGAAACGACGAACATCTGTCCAGAAATGACGCCACCTTCGTCCAGAAACGATGAATATCTACATTGCGTAAAAAAACGATGTCATTTTCGTCCAGAAATGATGAACATCTGCATTGCATCCAGAAACGACGCCACCTTCATCCAGAAACGACAAACATCTGCATTGCGTCCAGAAACGACGCCACCTTCGTCCAGAAACGACGAACATCTGCATTGCGTCCAGAAATGACGAACATCCGCATTGCGTACAGAAACGACGAACATCTGCATTGCATCCAAAAATGACGAACATCCACATTACGTCTAGAAATGACGTCATCAACATTTCCTTTTGTATTTTTACCTCGGAAACAAACACCCTACATGCATTTCAGGGAACAAACACCATGTTTCTTCCAGCATCCCGTCGCACATGCAACCAATGTCATCAAGATTCGACACTGGGATAAATTTTTGAATCGGCGTCATTCCGTCTTTAATTTTCTAGCATCGCAGCAATCCAGTGTCATTCTAATTCGACACTGAGACAAAATTTTGAATTTGTGTCGGCATTGTCTTTAATTTTTCAGTATCACAGCAACCCAGTGTCATCATAATTCGACATTGGGACAAAGTCTTTGATATTCTAGCATTGTAGCAATCCAATGTCATCATAATTCGACATTGAGAAAAAAAATTGAATCTGCATCAGCTTTGCTTTCAATTTTTCTTAAAATTCTCCTTTGTCTATTCATTTCTTGATCTTTATTCTAATTCTGACGATGAAGACCAAAATTGGCTACCAGTCAACGTCTTTGTCCGAAACTCTTTCATCGTCTTCAGCCAAAGAGGGACAAGTTGTTGACATCCAATTTTGACCCATCTTTTGGTTATTTGTTGCAATTTTAAGTATTTTTTACACCGTATTTTTCGCATTTTTATATAATAATCATATTTTACCTAATATTTTATGTTGTTTTATTTTCGCAAAATGACAACGCAACTTTATTTTTAATTAAGCATTAAACATTTCATAGTATTATTTTTATGATTATTACACCGTCATTTTATTTTAATAATTTACATCTCTTTAAATAATTTTTATTTTAAATAATAAACTCTTTTTGTATTTTAACCCAAACCAATTTAATCCAAACACCATTCTATTTGAATCAGTCCAAAATGAAATGACCATTCAACAACCCATTCCCCTTTAGCATTTTTTTTGGTGTACCCCTGCACATCCCATGCTTTTTTATGTTTTTTTTGGGTATTCCTTTATCAAAAGCTGCAGACTCTTTACATATACTGGACTTTTTATCTTTTGAGTGGGGGGAAACCTTTCACCATCTCTGGAAAAAACAACACACAGCCGCACCCTTCATTCTTTCCCCTTATTTTTTTCAAATCTCATTCCTTTCATCTTCATCATCCAGCAGCCCCACACCCTCACTGTCCCCACACACTTTCATCTTTCTACTCCCGTTCCCGTCGCCTACATCACCATAACTCCGGCAAAGTGTAACGACCCGTTTGATCGTTTAACACTTTAAAACTACGAAAAGGGTATGTGACTATAGGATATTTAGTATATGTTTTTAATAGATGATATGGTGCAGGCTTTTAATTAAATAAGTGAGTGGGCCAATCCCACTACCCTTTTGGGTAGGGCTCGGCGTGTGGACAAAAGAAAAGGGAGGGGAGTAACGCAGCAGGCAGAAAAGAAAAGAAAGAAAATAAAGAAAACCCTAGAAGCTAGAAGAGGTGAGAAACACGGCAACAAGAAGGAGGGAAGGAAGAGAAATGAAGAGAAAGAAACCCTAGTAACTGGAAGACTAGGAGGAAGCGCTCAATTAAGTTCAGGTTAGATTCTATATTATATGGTTTGATAGTTATGATTGTTTAAAGTTTATGCCGCATTTTACCGAAACCCAGACGACACATCATATAAAACGTGAAAACTGTACAAACCCGTAAGTAATATGAAAATATGGGCTGAATGAAAGTTGTATATTACTCTGTTCCCGTCAGTTTGGTATCTTACAAAGATAAATCCGACTTATGATTTGAAAGTTATGACTGACTGAAGTTTCTGGATTGTTTTACAAAAATTCCGGCGACCCAGATTTCATAGGGTTGGTTCTTTCGTAAATTTTCACCAACTAAACTAAGTAATGTCATATGGGATTTAGTATAATAATAGATACTAGTGTTTCCTTCGATGTGGTACAATAAACACCTGATTTGGAGTTACGAATTTAATGTTATATCATTTATAAGCGGGAGATACGAGAAAGTTGAAAGAAAGAAATGTTATTTGAAATTCCTGAAGTTATGCTAATATTTTTATATGTGTAGGGGTGTAGTCATACAATTAAAATGGTAAAAATGTGGTTAATATAAATAGCAATATGGGTGTCCTTAGATTCGTATTATAACATAGTTCACATATTTTCTAGATTTTAAGCGTTCAGAGGCTCTACACAAGAGAAAGACATTGGCTTGATTGTTCGTGGCACCCGCTCGGCATTGAAGTAGGTTATGGTCTACTTTAGTTAGACTCTGATTAGAGAATCGTATGTAGTTGTAGGAAGTGACAGGGATATCATGATAGAACGTCAGCAGAACCGCGATGCCGAAGGGGTTTGTCGCTATATGCGTTATTTTTCTATAATTGTAACCTGATTGTATCTCCGTCGCATACGAGCTCATTTTTCACGTGAAAATAAATGAATTGTAATCTTGATAATTGGACATAGGACGGTGATATGTCTTGTACTTGTCGATTGTATATTAGTGATATGTGTTGACTGATATCATACCTGACATACTTTCTATATTATTTGTGATGTTGGTGAGGGGAGTGATTGAGTGACTCCGAGGTCTTTGTCGGAGATTGAGAGTGATTGAGTGACTCTGAGGTCTTTGCCGGAGATTGAGAGTGATTTGAGTGACTCCGAGGTCTATGCCGAAGATTGAAAGTGATTGAGTGACTCCGAGGTTTTTGCCAGAGATTGAGAGCGATTGATAACCTCCTAGGTTTATGCCGGAGAGCACGAGTGGCACATGGACTTCGCGGGTCCCCATGAGTCATGGCTTGAGGCGCTGCTTTAGCATGTGTGTACGAGGGTGGAGTGAGAGAAGTGACTATTGTATTGCATTGCATGCATTTGCTCGTATATTTGACTGATCATCTGTTGAATTTTATCTGTCCTGGTTGTTTCATGATTTCTTTACATTCTACTTGTATATGATATGTGACCATACATGTTTGCTCTATGTGCTACTTGTTGGTTTCAACTTCTTTATGCGTTATCTAATCATTGTCGGCCTATGATGCTTACCGATACTAGTGTTGTACTAATACTACTCTTGATGCACTTTTGTTGAGTGCAAAGTACGATCCAGGTTCTAATTCTACGACCCGTGGCTGATCCGCGAGGTGGACATCTTCCAGTCATTCAGGGTGAGCTACTTGATCGTCCGTGGCCTGAAGGACTTCTTAGTTAATTCCATTTTTCTTTGATTATTGACAGACATTATGTAGCCTTCGGGTATTTTTCAGACTTCTATTTCAGACCATGTTTAGCGATCTTGTACCCTTTTGACCAATTTTTTGAGGAATTAAGTATTTAAGACCTTATAACTTCTTTTATTTATTTATTTTCCGCTGATTTAACTTGTTAATGAGAATGTGGTTCGCCTACTCGGGGGAATATGGTAGGTGCCATCACGACTTGTGAATTGGGTCGTAAAGTATCAGATCTCCTAGGTTAATCGGTCTAATGAGTACAAGAACAATGTCTAGTAGAGTATTGCGGATTGGTACGTAGACGTCTGTACCCATCCTCGAGAGGCTATAGGACATTTAGGAAACACTTCATTTTTCTCTCTTTTCGTGCCAGTTCAATCCGATTGGTATCTGGTTCATTCTTTTCATGCGAGATTATTCAGATTGGTATCTTAAATCATTTCTATGTTCTCTCACAGATGGTGAGGACGCGATCGACTACTATTGGAGGTCAAGAGCCTGCACCCGCATCCATATTCGTTGCCCGAGCAGCTGTCTGTGGGCGAGGCAGAGGACGTGGTAGGGGCAGAGGTCGTGCAGCTATTCCGGATAGGAACCCAACACCTGCTCAGGACCCAGACAAGGAGTTGACTCCGGAGCTTGACGATATCCCGGAGGAGGAGATTAGAATCTTTGAGGCACAACCTGGTCGCTACTCACGATTTTCGGAGGCGTGTTTGGGTGTTGGGGTACTTCTACAGTTTAGCTCAGGTGGGCATGTTTTCAGTTGCTCCAGATGGCTCGCAGCCTTGAGTGGGGGTCATACTTTCGATGTTGCGGTTGCTCCAGGATTTTAGACATCGAGGGTATTGCCGGCGGCAGCAATGGCTCCCCGTATTGATGCTACTCCAGCACCTGATTTTGCTAGAAGGCCTATGGATGGGCCAGTGTTGACCACTGAGGAGCGGAAATTGTTCGATGGATTTACTAAAATGTCTCCTCTTTGGTTCTATGGTACTCCCGGGGAGGATATGTATGAGTATTGTTAGCTGCCATGAGATGCTTCATAAGTTGGGTATAGTGGAGTCTCACGGGGTCGATTATGTTTCTTTCTAGTTAGTTAGAGATGCCAAGCAGTGGTGGAGATCGTAGATAGAGTGTCTACCAGTTGGATTGCTACCTTTGACCTGGACCCAGTTCTACCAGGTATTTCTGGAGAAGTATGTCCCTCGTACTCTGAGAGACAACATGAAGGATGAATTTTCGACATTGGAGCAGCGGGGTAGGTCGGTTGCGGAGTATGAGACCAGATTTCTCGAGTTGTCCCGTTATGCGACGGCATTACTTCCCATAGAGGCTGAGAGAGTTAGGAGATTTGTGAAGGGTTTGGACATTCCGGTTCGGCTGGCGACGTTGCAGTTGGAGGCTTCTGGGGCCTCATTCCAGTCAGTAGTAGAGCATGCCAGGAGGGTTGAGTCAGAGATGGGTCGGGCACATAGTGGGGGTGGCGCAAGACAACTCGTAGATTTGACAGTTTCGGAGGTCCTATTGGAGGTGGGGGACACCATGACAAGGTTCGTCATCATCCCTACGGCCGCCCCATCCAGTCATCACTACAGGCTTCAGCAGGTGGTTCTTCAGGTTATAGCGGGCCCAGTTCTGTGCAGACTTCCCAAGGGTCTTACTCTCGACCTTCGCAGTGGAGGTATTCAGTTCTTCTATGATTCAGTGACCTATGGCTAAATGAGCATGTTTTGAGTGTGGTGAGACAGACATTTCGCGAGGGAGTATTCCAGATCCAGGCAGGATTCCAGAGTTCAGACATCTAGGCCTCCAGCACTGCCAGCTAGAGGAGAAGGATCTCAGGCAGTCCGTGGTGGTCATGGAGGCATACCGTCCGAGGGTGGACGTGCCCATTTCTATGCTTTTCCGGGTAGACCAGAGCCTGAGGCACTTTCTGCAACTCTAGGCACGAACATTTGCATTTTGTGCACTTTTGCTGTCACATTGCAATCAGGACTTCTACTGGATAAATCGTTCTTGAACATCACGACTTGGACCTTGTGAAACATCAACCTCCAGTCCGGTTAAATCAATCAGGGGAGTCTTTTACTATATTGTCACATCCCTACATTTTATTATTTTGGTGATTTTCCTACTCTCACCTATTTCGCATATTTTTTGCAAAAAGACCGTCCTCGCAAACAGTCGAGGGCGGTCGTTTAAATTACAAAAAAATCAAATTAAATCACAGAATGTCTGTGATGTGTTTTGATTGAAAGAAGTCAGTCAACACCAGATTCAACGAGTGTTTCAGTTTGAGTTTTTCTATACCTTTGTATTTTTATACATATTTGCAAATTCAATTGATATGCTTAGCTTTAATTACATAATACATTCATATCATACATTTGATAACATATCTTTCCGAATTACGCGTGTCTGATTCTCAAAACACAGTGTGATACGTAGGCAACCCATCTTGGGTTCGACACCACATAAAAAAATGATAATAATAAAAGGGATGACATATTTGGTTCATCCATGCATTTCATTCATCATATCACATACATTCATTTTTTCATTACATTCATTCTATCACGGACATTCATTTTTTTATTATATTCATCATATCATGTACAGTCAATTTACATTGCATTCATTCTATAGTGGACAATCATTTATTTTGCACAGTTTTTACTTTTATCATCCTATCATATATGAATTCTTTTTAAGAATAAATTTTATAACCTATCTGAACGAACTACGCGCACCTGATTCTCATTGAACGTGAGATACGTAGGCAGCCCTATTCGGGTTCGGTACCCTTCATTCAAAAAATATTTTATTAAAAAAATCAATAATTCAAAAAATACAACAAAAAAAATTCAAAAAATACAAAAACAATATACAAAAATACTTTAAGTATCACTGTTTGACTTGGTTGATACCAACACAGTTAGGAGTGTGCATAAAAAATAATAAGTAATAATCAGTATGGACTGACTTTGTGGTAAACCATAGATTCTTTTGGTACCTCTTATCCACATCTGTAATAAAACTGTCTTGCATGCTTTCAAGATAAGAATAAGTTCAATTGCGATGCATTGTGATCTAGAACTTGTCCTGAATGTTTGTTGAGGCGAAATCCTGAGTAACGCTCAGTATAGGAAATGATCATAGGTCTTTTTTGATACGTTTGAGCCTTTCCAGCCTACCAAATAATATTATTCGTAGCAATTCCCCTTTGAGCCTAAAACCTATTCTTTTGACAACCACATATTAAGCCTATACCTTTTCTGAGTACATACGCACTATCCCTCTCTTGGCTCGACCTCCTTGAGCGCTTTAGAAATGTGCAAGTGGACAAAATTCTAGTTGAAGTTTTCAAAGATAAAAGTTGTCAAAGTCCCAAAAGGGAAAAGGAAAAAAAACACAAAGGACGACTTCACAAAAAGAATAAATCAAAAGCCCCGACATTATAAAAAAAATGATGAATGAAATGAGAAAATAACTCTAAAGGGCTTCAAAGCGCACAAATATCAAACACGGACGTATTCCAACGCTCGAGGAAGGATTAGTCACTTTTTACCCAAATGATATTCATCTCTTCCCTCAAACCTACATTACAAGCCCATGACAATCTCTACATGATCTTATACTGAGGGTTCTCACATTAGTGGATACTTACATGACGACCAAGCCTATGATATCACAATTGCATGCATTGAACATCTTTTTGAGTGTGAGTGTGTTTCTCTAAATGTCCCAAAATTCAAAATACTGGAATATATGTGAGGATTGGACTTTTTTTCGGTGAGGGCATTTGAAACATGAGGATACGTGTAGTTCGAAACCTTGGTTGCAAGCAAGTGTGTCGATACTTAGGTATGTCTGAGGTACCATCTGAAGCTGTATGAATTACCCTGGAGTCAGTCTCGGTTAGACTGAAAGTAAATAACAGGAATCCTTATGCACAATACTAATTATTAATATCAACTGAAGTCAAAATGTGATTATGTTTTCTTTTCAAAAAAAAAAAAAACCGACAAAATATGTATATTAAAATTATTATTTTTGAATCACGAACTATGTCTTGACCTGATTCCCTCGGCGAGATACGTAAGCGGCCTATACCGACTTCGGTAACACTATTTGAAATCTTTCTCTCTTATTTTTCCACATAAGAAAATAAGCTCATCTGATCACCTTGATAGAGCAGACAAACTACTTACACATGACTCGATTTTGTATATTGGAGAGTTCAGCATCCTCATATACCAGAAACTGGGGCATATTTTGAGGATCATATTCATGTTTGTCATCTGTACAAAAGCGTCATCTTGACCTCTGTGGTCCCAATCAGATTATGTCCAGCATAAGATGTGTTTCGACTCACAGAGTCATATTCTCATCCTTATATGTTCAATTTTACATTACCTATATACATGCATTAACTATTCATCCAGATTGGGTTTACAAGAACTTCAACATCATTTCAATCCATGCGGGTCACAAACGTCATTTTCGTCCAGAAACGACGAACATCTGCATTGCGTCCAGAAACGACGCCACCTTCGTCCAGAAACGATGAACGACTGCTCTGCGTTCAGAAATGACGAACCTCTGCATTGCATCCAGAAACGACGCCACCTTCGTCTAGAAATGACGAACATCTGCATTGCGTCCAGAAATGACGCCACTTTTGTCCAGAAATGACGAACACCTGCATTGCGTTCAGAAACGACGCCACCTTCGTCCAGAAATGACGAACACCTGCATTGCGTCCAGAAATGACAAACCTCTGCATTGCTTTCAGAAACGACGCCACCTTCGTCCAGAAACGATGAACATCTGCATTGCATCCAGAAACGACGCCACCTTCGTCCAGAAACGACAAACATCTCGCAAGGCCCGTAAACGATGCCACCTTCGCCCGTAAACGCATTTAACATCCGTGATTGCGTCCAGAATGACGAACATCCGTGATTATGCATGTAAACGATTTAACATCTGCATTGCATCCAGAAATGACGAACATCCGCATTACGTCCAGAAATGACGTCATCATCATTTCCTTTTGCATTTTTACCTCGGAAACAAACACCCTACATGCATTTCAGGGAACAAACACCATGTTTCTTCCAGCATTCCGTCGCACATGCAACCAATGTCATCAAGATTCGACACTGGGATAAATTTTTGAATCGCCGTCAGCCCGTCTTTAATTTTCTAGCATCGCAGCAATTCAGTGTCATTCTAATTCGACACTGAGACAAAATTTTGAATTTGTGTCGGCATTGTCTTTAATTTTCAACATCACAGCAACCCAGTGTCATCATAATTCGACATTGGGACAAAGTCTTTGATTTTCTAGCATTGTAGCAATCCAATGTCATCATAATTCGACATTGAGAAAAAAAATTGAATCTGCATCAGCTTTGCTTTCAATTTTTCTTAAAATTCTCCATTGTCCATTCATTTCTTGATCTTTATTCTAATTCTGACGATGAAGACCAAAATTGGCTACCAGTCAACGTCTTTGTCCGAAAACTCTTTCATCGTCTTCAACCAAAGAGGGACAAGTTGTTGACATCCAATTTTGACTCATCTTTTGGTTATTTGTTGCAATTTTAAGTATTTTTGGACACCGCATTTTTGTTATCATTTTTCGCATTTTTATATAATAATCATATTTTACCTAATATTTTATGTTGTTTTATTTTCGCAAAATGGAATCGCATCTTTATTTTTAATTAAGCATTAAATATTTCTTAATATTATTTTTATGATTATTATACTATCATTTTATTTTAATAATTTACATCTCTTTAAATAATTTTTATTTTAAATAATAAACTCTTTTTGTATTTTAACCCAAACTAATTTAATCCAAACACCATTCTATTTGAATCAGTCCAAAATGAAATGATCATTCAACAACCCATTCCCCTTTAGCATTTTTTTTTATATTCCCCTGCACACCCCATGCCCCTTTATGATTTTTTTTGGGTATTCCTTTATCAAAAGTTGCAGACCCTTTACATATACTGGACTTTCTATCTTTTGAGTGGGGGGAGACCTTTTACCATCTCTGGAAAAAACAACACACAGCCGCACCCTCCATTATTTCCCCTTATTTTTTTCAAATCCCATTCCTTTCATCTTCATCATCCAGCAGCCCCACACCCCACTGTCCCCACACATACTCATCTTTCTACTCCCGTTCCCGTCGCCTACATCACCATAACTCCGACGAAGTCACGCCATCGGAGTTCGAACACCAAACCACCGTCGACCATCTCCATGCCACTGCCTCGCCGGAGGTGATTACCGACGAAGTTACACGTTTATGTGTGTTGTTGGTTTCAGTATGGACTGTTTTGTTTTCGCATTTTTGATATCTTGCCGGAGTACTGAAACTCCGACGACCTGTGTGGGTTTTATTTCTTGATATTTGTTGGCTTTGGTTAGTGGACTGATTTTTCTGACTTTTTGATATCTTGGCGGAGTTCTAAAAACTCCGGCGACTGTTGTTGGTTTTATTTTGTTGGTTATCTGTCGTTGTTGGCCTCTGTTTGATTGATTTTTGCGACACCAGAGTTCTAAAAAACTCTGGCAACCTGTCGGTTCTATTCTTTTGGGATCTGTTGACTGTTGATTCATGGACTATTTTTTTTAGTTTCGGGTCGGGTCATCAGATTCCGATTATCTCACGTTGCTTTGCTATTGTTCCGCGGGTCCCGAATGATTTTTTGATAATTTTATCCCTTTATTTATTTTATTAGACTGCTTAAACAGATTGCTACATTTGGATATTGGGTATTTCACTAATTTGAACAAGATACTACACTTGAATGACCGATGAAGGAATCTCCGTCTGATTTCCAAGATCTCCCTTGTACAAAAGACGAGTTTTACTTTTAATTTACTTATTAATTCTTATCACTAATTGAGAGTTATTTATTCTCTTACTAACATTTTTACTAAGTGTTTATACAGGTACCCGGAGATACATTTCAAGAAGATACCATTTGGAGATTTGTTTTTGTTGTTGTATTAAATTCAGTTTTTATTTTATTTCGTATTACATTTTTATTGTAATTGTATAATTATTGAAATATTTAGAACATGTAGATTTAGAATTAATAATTTAAAATGATAGATTAAAATCAGAAATCGCTAGTTTATTTATTAGGTCTGTCGCAAATACTTTTGCAACTTTCTTTTTCTTAAATTGTATATTCTCAAAATGCATGTTTTTTAAAGCTGATAAATAATTAACCTAGGTTTGACCGGATAATCGCAAGTTAGCGGATCTTAAAGGATGCCTAACCCCTTGACTTTAGGATATTAAAGAACTCTGATTTAGAATTTCATTAATTTCGTAGACCATTAAATGGAGATCATTTTAAGGTCCTAATTCACTTAACTAATTAGGTGGTGATTCCTCAAAACAAGCATTTTGCTCAATCTAGGGAACCGCGCCAAAGAGCAAGGTTGCAGTTCCGTTCCGACTCGAGGTAAAAAACGGACGCGACAACCGCTAATTAGTGTTTGTGCTCTCCTATTTGAAATCTTCCTGCAGAAAAAGCTCTTTCAGACGATGTTAATAACGCTTGGGGGAATATGAGGCGTTTCAGTTTCAGTTTGAGGTTGAGACTCAGTCTGAGGTTGAGGTTGAGGTTGTTGAGGTGCACTAGTGGGTATGTCATCTAGATTATCTTCTAAATTAAAGTCTAGTTTAGTTGCAGAATATATTTCATCATCTAATGATATATCATTAAAAAAATCAGTTTCATCTATATGAGTGTAATCAAACAAATCATCATGTCTAGGAATATGATGACTAAAAGAAGTACGCATGCCCTTGTTACCCATACTAGAAGAAGCACCATTATCACGCATGCCTTTGTTACTCATACTAGAAGAAGCACCATTATCATTACCCTTAATCATACGTCTTAATCCTTCCATTTTAATTATGCAAATAAATAATTAAAGATAATAAAATTATGTGCAATAATTAAAATAAAGTAACAATAATAATTTAAAGAAGGAACGAAGGTACCACACGCCGACGTAACGTTGACGTGTAATCGAGGTGGAAAATTGAAACTTTGCTCGATGGATGATCCTTAAGCTAGTTGCCAACTTCGGTCCCAATTTTTGAATTTTGATACAATTATACAAATGAGCAAATAAATAAAATATTTAGTAGGCAGTGTAATTGTAGACTTGTAGTGAGATAGATTGAGAGATTGTAGAAAGATTGGTGAGATAAAATGAAGAGAAAATGAAGTATTTATAGTTGAGAAATTGAGTTAAAGTATAAATATACTAACTTGAAGATTAAAAATAAATATTAAGGGGTAGTGGGCCAAAAATGACCGTTTGACCGTTGCACAACGGTCAAAATCTAAATTTGGCCGTTGTTAAATCAAACACATGTTTTATATTATACTAATATAATTCTCATTTTGAGTACAACATATCTAGTGAAATGTCACAAAGTAGATTTGAGAAGGATAGAGTGTATGAAGCTTTTACCTCTATCTTGAGAGGTAGAGAGGTTGTTTTCGGTAGACCATTGACATAAGGACAAGCAAATCAAAGCAATATAAAAAGTGATGGTAAAATACGATAAAAACATGTTAAAACGGTCTGGAAAAAAAGTAGTAACTACTATAAATAATTAATACGATAATCAAAGTACAAGAAACAACATATATATCAGAAATCGAATGATAATAAACTACAAGAGTAATACGACTATTAATATGAACGAATAAGTAGGATAACACCCAACTGTCTACTAACTTTATACTCTAATTTATGTCGTCAATAACCTCATATCTAAAGTCACGTCCTCGGTAAGTTGAACCTGAATCATGTCTTGTCTAATCACCTCTCTCCAGTATTTCTTCTGTTTATATCTACCTCTGCAACGAATAATAAAGGTATATTCACTAATTAATAATCATATCATTATTCCATTATTATAGTCCCGTCATTATTGATTCCAAATTATATACTTCATCAACCAAACGACCCTTTAACTCTTTCCGTGAATTCATATATAGATTTTTCCTCCTAATTTTTATAAATCAATATGATTTTAATTCAGAGAAAAGGTCTGAATTCATATACTATTAGAAATTATTCAATTATGCCCTATGTTCCTCACTTCTAAAAGTAATATTAGATTAAAAGTTTAACGGAGACAAAGTTCCTCACTTCTAAAAGTAATTTGATCATTTTCTCCATAATCAATAGTAATTTTGTTATACAGATAATTAACAAGGGCATTCATGAAGCACAAAAGTATAGAACATTTTAAGGAGTGAATTGTTAAAATAGTACTCTCTGAAAAAATTATTGCCAGAATACATTCTTCCAAAATTAATTCTCATTTTACTACTAATTTTGCAACATGGATTGTCAAGTGGATAAAAACATATTAGTTAGTATTTAATCAATATTTCACATGTCACATATATTGTAGGAATGTAAATTTATAAGTTTATATTGTACATTTATTCTATTAGAAAAGTTAAAAAATATATTTTTTGTTTATTCTCGGGTCGGATCGACGTGGCCCGACAATTTTTTTTTAAATGAAACTGAAAATTCAATTTTTATTTTATTTTTTTGAAAAATGAAAATGAAGATTCAATTAAAAAAACGAAAATTCATTTTAACTCAATATAAATATATTTTAATTCAATTTTCGTTTTTTATGGGAAGTACAAGGGAACCATGCTTATCGCTATGTCATGTGATGCGAATAATCAATTGTTTCCGCTTGCATTTGCATGAAATATTAAAAAAATGAAAATTCATTTTTTAAAATTGAATTTTAAGTTTCGTTTAAAAAAAATATATATATATATATGTCGGGCCACGTCGACCCGACCCGAGAATAAACGAAAAAAATATATTTTAACTTTTCTAATAGAATAAATGTACAATATAAACTTATAAATTTACATTCCTACAATATAGGTGACATGTGAAATATTGATTAAATGCTAACTAATATGTTTTTATCCACTTGATAATCCGTGTGGCAAAATTAATAGTAAAATAAAAATTAATTTTGAAAGAATAGTATTCTAGCAATAATTTTTTTAAAAAGTACTATTTTGACAATTCGCTCCATTTGAAGAGATAGTCATGTGTCTGTTTTTCGACTCTTCCAAATGAAAAAAGATAAGTTGCACAATGATCTTTCAAATCCTGTTTGAACATTTTATTTAGATTTGTTCTCACCCTAAACTATGAGAGACATATATCTTGTTGCATTCAAGTGCTTTACTATTAACGAATGATACAAACGGTTAACTAAAATGAAAGCAACAACAAATAAAAAATAGTAAATAGTAAAAGACTTATTACAAGAACTACGAAAGTGACGAATAAAAGATTACAAAAAAAAATAACCTTAACTTAAAACTGAAAATAAGAACCAACACTTGAACTGAAATTACTTGTTGAGTCGAGTGATGACGCTCTGTCTTTAAGACAAGATTGCCTCATATATATCCTTTTACGTTTCTAGGCAATAGTCTTCCAAGATAAAACAACTACTATCACTTGAACAAAGGAAACTAAGTGTTTCTTTTGAAGAACTTTTAGTATTGAAAGAATGATATAGAAGAAGAAGTTTTTAGAATTTTTGCAGGTGTTTTTCAATTGAGCCAAATGCCTCAATTTATAGTGTGTAAAATTTGGCATTTCAAAGTGCCAAGTAATGGCATTGAATCACCAATGTAATGACAATGAATTGTCCATGTAATGACACCCATTTATCAGCCAAATAATGGTGGAATGAATGCCATTGAGGGTAGCTCAAACGTCTCAAAATCAAATTTTTGCTTCAGAATTTCTGTCTGGGTAGCGTCGCGACACGCCTCAGAAGCGTTGCGGCTCCAGTGACTCGGGACCGAATTAGAGTCACGGCTCACCTCGGAGGCGCCGCGGCCCCTAAGGGGGTGGCGCCGATACACTCTCCGGCTCCGAGGTGGCGTCGCGACCATTCTCGGTTCCGCGACCCTTTTCGACCCGTTCCAATCTTTTACACTATGCACACTTCTTCCTTCATTCACCAAAGTGGAACATCTGTCATTTGACCAATGACCGTCCATCATTCTATGTCTCAAATATTTACTTACGTACCAATATCTCTTTCACTAATGAAATTTACGATCCTTGGTACAATGTATGCACATGTGTGGAAACGACGTTTCTGACTTGCAGGACCCCAATTGTTCGAGTCATAAATAATGGGATAAACTTATTCCATATTGATAAATTTCCAACAATCCCCTCTTGAAAGGGATTTTGGCGCACTCACAAGGTGTCTTTCCTAGCAATCTTTCAGCGGACCGATGTTGAATCAGGAGAGGTAGCTTCCGCTTTGAACCTTCCTTAGTTGAATACCATCGGACTTACTTACTGCACAGTGAACGTGATGTCTTGAACAGTCAATGTTTAGTGTAAGCCAAGTCAACGGTACCAACACAACAACTTTCTTACTTAGTTCTTCTTTAATGTTTTGTCTATTATGGTCGTGGACACTTTTGGATTCTTAAGTGCGTTCATTTGAGGCGACATGTCCTCGCACTTAAATAGGTAGTCTCCTATAAGATATCATGCTATACCCCACTTCACAAGTGTTAGGAACCATCAAAAGTTTCCCCAAACCTAACCTCACCGTGGAGGATCATTAAAGGTTTTGAAAACTTAACCTTTACCCACATAACAGATAGCACTTAATGTTTATCTCGGGAATGACCTTGGGTTTATGTTCCTTACAGAAATCATAACCCGAAGTACTTTTGCTTTCACTGAAGCGCTCAACTGAACCTTTACAGCTTAAATTTTCCATTGAATCTAATTCCTGGAATCTCCAGTCAGTAAGGTTGGGTTACCACAATATCAACCCTTATTATTTGGGTTTTAAGCCTATTCCCCTAGACAGGAAGAACATTTGATCCCTGGGTATACCCGTAGTCAAAGGGTCTGCTATGTTATTCTTTGATTCTACATAATCAATGTAAATAATACCCGTGGTGATCAGTTGTCTAACGGTCTTATGTCTCCGTTGAATATGACGAGACTTGCCGTTATACATGAAACTCCGTGCCCTTCTTAGAGCCGACTGACTGTCGCAGTGCATCATTACAGAAGTACGAGTTTATCCAAACACAGGACATCCTCTAAGAAGTCATAAAGCCACTCAACTTCTTCTCCTGTTTTGTCTAAAGTGATAAACTCTGACTCCATCATGGATCGGGCGATGCAAGTTTGCTTAGAGGATTTCCAAGACACATCCCCACCACCAATTGTAAATATATACCACTGGTGGACTTGGTGTTCTCTATATCAGATATCCAGTTTGCATCACTGTACCCCTTTAGTACATCTGGATATCTCGAATAATGCAAGCCGTAAGTTAACATGTATTTTAGGTACCGTAGTACCCAATTCAACGTTTTCCAATGATCATCACTTGAATTACAGGTAAACCTAGCCAACTTGTTGACTGCATAAGCGATATCAGGTCAGGTGCAGTTTGTTATGTACATCAAACTCCCAATCACCTGTGCATATCGCTCCTGTCATACGGGCGCACCACGATTTTTATCAATCTTTTGATTCATATCCAGTGGTGACTTAATCGGTGAACTGTCGAACATCTCAAACTTTCTCAACACATCCTCGATGTAGTGAGACTGAGATAAGACTAGTCCGTCAGAGTCTTAGAGACATTGATCCCCAAGATGACATTTGTGATACCCATATCCTTTATGTCGAAATATTGTTTTAACATATTTTTAGTATCTAGGATCAAACTAGGACTACTACATGTGATCAACATGTCGTCTACGTAAAGACATATCATGATGAACAAGTTAGAATTACCTTTCATGTAGACACATTTGTCACATTCATTAATGGAGAAACCCTTCGATAGGAGAGTACAATAAAACTTTTCGTGCCATTGCCTCGTGGCCTGTTTCAGCCCATACAGATATTTGACAAGTCGACAAACTTTCTTCTCTTGCCCTGGAACCACATACCCCTTAGGTAGTTCCATATAAATTTCTTCTTCCAAATCACCATTTAAGAAGGTTGTCTTGACATCCATTTGATGTATCTCAAGGTCACGCAATGCTGCAATCGCAATGAATACTGGTATGGATGTCATCCTAGACACCGGAGAGTTGTGTCAAAATAGTCAAGGCTTTCTTTCTGTCGATAGTCCTTGACTACTAACCTGACCTTGTATTTGTCTATAGACCCATCTGCATGATACTTCCGTTTGAGTATCCACTTACAATCCAATGATTTGTTTTCCGGAGGAGGATCAACCAACTCCCAAGTATGATTGTGCAGGATAGAGTCTATTTAACTCTCAATAGCTTTTTTCTAGAGCGGTGCTTCTGGAGTTGACAATGCTTCAGCAATTGTCCGTGGTTCGTTGTGAACATATAAGCCACAAAGTCAGGACCGAATGATTTATCCTTCCTAGCCCTTTTACTTCGTGTTGGTTCCATCTCTGGAGTCTCTAAGTTCTGAGAATCTAGAAGACTAGATTCCGAATATTCAGCCATTTCGGAGTCCACTAGATCTGAACCATCTAGATCCGGACAGTCAACGACTCCCGGATCCTGAGAGCTTTGTTCATAACTTCGTTTGTGCGAGGTTATGTCTCTTTCCTTTCTAGGAAAAATATCCTCAAAAAATTGGGCATTCCTTGATTTCATGATCGTACCCCCATGTATATCTGGCACATATGACTTATGCACTAGGAAGCGATAAGCATTACTGTTATTTGCATATCCGATGAAAATGCAATCTACAGTCTTAGGTCCAATCTTGGCCTTCTTAGGCTTAGGTACTTCAACCTTTGCCAAACAACCCCACGGTTTCAGATATTTGAAGGTGGGTTTCTTTTCTTTTCATAGCTCGTATGGAGTTTTGTCCTTACCCTTATGTGAGACTCTATTAAAAATCGTATTAGTGGTAAGGACAGCTTCTCCCCACATGTTTTAGGGAAGACCGAAATTGATGAACAAAATATTCATCATTTCCTTCAATGCACGATTCTTGCGTTCAGCGACACCGTTTGACTGAGGTGAGTATGGAGTCGTCGTTTTATGAACAATGCCCGATTGAGCACAATATTTCTCAAATGACGCTACGTATTCTCCCCCTCTATCGCTACGAATTGATTTAATCCGTACGCTTAGTTGATTTTCAACTTATGCTTTGTAGTGTCTGAACGATTCAAAGGCTTCATCCTTACTTTCAACAAGTAAAGGTAATAATACCTTGTACTATCATCTATAAATGTCACAAAGTACTTGTTCCCTCTTCTAGTTTGTGCAAACTTCAAATCACATATATCTGCGTGAATAAGTTCTAGAAGAACGGTTTTCCCTTCGACGGATCTAAAAAAAGTCTTAGTGAGTGTTGCCTCTACGCACACCTCACACTTACGTTGAGGGTTTACGTCGATAGACGACAACAAATCTAATTTTACCAACCTTTGGATGGATTGGTAGTTTACATATCCTAATCTATGATGTCATCAATTAGTAGACTCAAGCAAATAAGAAGAAGCTTCAATTTTATTGTTTGTACGTATGATAGACATAATGTTAACCTTGAATGTGCCTTCACATACGAAGCCCCTTCCCACAAATGTTCCATTCTTGGTGATTACAAATTTATTGGACTCAAATACAAGCCTAAAACCAGCATTAACCAATACAAGACCTGCAATTAAATTCTTTCTAATCTCATAGGCATGCATCACCTCTTTCAGAGTGAGCTCCTTGCTAGAAGTCATCTTCATGACCACATTCCTACCCCCAACACGTCAGAGGAAGCGTTATTATCCATGAACAACTTCTTGTTTGTAACTTGTGTATATGTGGAAATGCATCTCTATCGGAACAGATGTGACATGTAGCACACGTGTCCATCCGCCATTGTTTGGGATTCTCTACAAGATTTTCTTTTAGAACTACCGCAGAGAACTCCTCAATCATATCGTTAAGAAACGTGTCCTCGACGACGTTAGCCTTTGACTTGCCTTTGGCCTTCTGACGACAGTCTTTGATCATGTGACCAACTTTGCCACATTGGTGATAATTTCTCTTGAACTTCACTATTGTCTATGTCTTGCCATCTGGAACTTGCACTTCTTGAGCAAAAGAAACTTTAGTATTGAAAGAATGCTATAAAGGAAGAAGTTTTCAGAATTTTTGCAAGTGTTTTTGAATTGAGACAAATGACTCAATTTATAGTGCGTAAGATTTGTCCCTTCAAGTGTCAAGTAATGACATTGAATCACCAATGTAATGACAATGAATTGCCCATTAATGACACTCATTTATCAGCCAAATAATGGTTGAATAATGGTGGAATGAATGTCATTGAGGGCAGCTCAAACGTATCAAAAATCATATTTTCGTTTCAGACTTTATGTCTGGGTAGCGTCGCGGCTCCAGTGACTCGGGACTGAATTAGCGTCGCGGCTCGCCTCGGAGTCGTCGCGACCCTTAAGGGGTTGGCTTCCACGACGCTCTCTGGCTCCGAGGTGGCGCCGCGACCCTTCTCGGCTCTGCGGCCCTTTCCGATCCGTTTCAATCTTTTACACTATGCACACTTCTTCCTTCATTCACCACCGTGGAACATCTGTCATTTGACCAACGACCGTCCATCATTCTATGTCTCAAGCATTTACTTACGTATCAATATCTCTTTCACTAATGAAATTTTACGATCCTTGGTACAATATCTGCACGTGTGTGGAACGACGTTTTCGACGTGCGGGACCTCAATTATTCGAGTCATAAATAATGAGATAAACTTATTTCTGATAAATTTTCAACACAAACAACTTAAAAATTCATGATTTTAGGGGGAACTCTAGTACTTGCTTAAGACATAAGGCCGTGATATCAGGGAGAGATCTCAAAACATGTGTAGACTTTTTAGAAGTCTTTTTTTCTCCTTTTTAGTTCAAATCATAGAGCTTATGAAAGATTTTAAGTAGTAATTTATTTATTCCTTTTCGGGTTCGTCTTTAATTTTTGCTCCTCAAAGTAGAAATTTTTATTTTTCGTCCTTCGCAAAAAAAAAAAAAAAAGAGTTATGGTTTCCAATCCTAACTCAGTCAAAAATAAAAAAAATCCAAGACATAGTTTGAATTCGCAAAGCAGGGTTTCAAACTCTATCTTAATAAAGAGTTTGCTTGCAAACTATGCCTTAAAGTATAATTTCCCTGCAAATTATATAATATAAGGCAGAGTTTATTTTAAGATAGCAAACTCTACCTTAAAACAACGTTTGTCTTATGACTCTGCCTTATAAGATAGAGTTTGCAGGCAAATTCTGTCTTGCGAATTCAAACTCTAACTTGCGAATTATTTTAAATTTTTTGATTGAGCGGAAATTTGAACCCAGAACCTCGAGGTATTTTTAAGCAAAGGGGAAAAAAATAAAGACCAACATTTTGAGGGGTAAAATAAAGACCAGTACTCTTGAAGGAAATCCGCACAAAAAATGTACAGAATTACTAGCTGAAGTTATCGATCGTGCGAACTAAATTCTAAGTTTCTAGTAAGGCCCAATGTTGGGTCTAATGGACTGGTTATTACTTTAAGGCCCAATACAGAAGCTGGCCTGCTTTTAAGAATGGAAAAAGGACATTACCTGATCTTTAAGGAATACATAAAACAAATTTAACCCTAAATAATACGATTTAGAACATCTTTGGTACGTAAATAACAAGGGGAAAAAACTTGTAGTCACAGAAAAAAGAATGTCTGCCCATCTGATTTCGATAAATCTTAATTCCCCCATCAATTTCTATTTATATACAATTTTTTATGCATGGAATAATTGATTGTTAATTGTATTTTTCACTCCGATATTATGATTTTTGATATAGAGAGTGCACCAGTGACAAGGGTATTGGTAACTGCATGTACCTTTTCATGTAAACGCCCGTGCACACGTTAATCGCCGGAGGACACGATCTTCAGAATTCCCCCGGCCAGATCTGTGTTGTCTGAGTTTTGCTGCTTCGTCTGAGTTCTAGTAAACGTCGTGAAATCATCAAATTTAATATCGTTTTGTACATATATGGACAGATAAACTTTTCTGGAGGGTCTTCAATTTTTCTCCAATAACCTTGCATGTGCGTAAATAGCGTATAATAACTGTATAATATATCATTAGTGTGTATACATTATAAAAAAATTTATACACCATTTATGTCCTTGTTCCTTTAAGAATTAAGATCAGGTCTTCTAGTGTCTATTTCAAACGTCTCAACTGAATCAGCAGCAGTATTTTGTGAGCAAATTATTTTAGCATTTTAAATATGAAAAGGGGTCAAAATGACCACGAGTATAAATACATATTAGCTTATTTTAGATTAGAATTTATTCCATAAAATAGACTCCTTTATCTTACTCCCTAGCTCCATATATAGAAATAAAGTTGTAACTTCTTATAACGGAAACTAATACATTTATTGGCATAATATATAGGGGAAACACCATCAAATACCCCTAAAAACAAAATAATTACTTGCTTCGTTGCCCTCCCAAACTAATTTGACTTCTGAAACTAATTATCTGAGTACTCCTTCTCCCCAAAACCCTTTTTCCATGATATTATCTCAATATATTTATATATCATGATGATATTATGGAGAATTAAAAGAATGACTGAATCAGTACTCCCTGATAATATCTCAATATATTTATATCACGAAGGTATCATGGAAGACTGATGAATGTCTCATTGAAGAACCTCCATGATACCATCACAATATATGTATCTAAGATTATGGTATCATATAAGTTTTATTTTAGAAAAACATGTCTTTTTGAATAAATGAACATAATCATTCATAATAGTCTTCCCCAGACGCGGGGCATAGCGGGTGCTTAGTGCACCGGGCTTCCCTTTAATCATTCATAATATCATCTCAGTGTATTTATATATCATGATAGTATCATGGAGGACTAAGAGAAGGACTGGAGCAGTCTTACATGATATCATTTCAATATATTTATATATCATGTTGGTATCATAATTTGAGGACATCTCGAGTAAATAGTTTTAATTTTTTCTGAGGGTACGAAAGTAATAGGCGTATGGACAGGTAATTACTTTGGTTTGAGGGGGCACACACATATTTTTCCCTAATATATATGGGCAGAGCTAGAGTATGACTTACAAGTCCGGCCTAACTCAGTAGCTTTGGTACATACCGATATTTATTTTTAAAAATTCATTGAATATGTACGAGCACAATAACTTTAAAAAATTATAATCTCGAACTCATAAACTTCAAATTCTTATACCACATTTTTTTTTATCGTCCAACATTTAATTGCATGATTTTCCCTTCAAACAAATTGATTTTAATTTTTCCCCCTCAAATGAAACTTATGTTTATTGAGGCGTAAGTTTTTTAAGAAATCCGACACAATTTGTATAGTATTCTTTAAAAAATTTATACTCCAATAGACACAAGTTCCATTGATAAAAATTAAAGACCATCCCAAATAGGGACAAAAGTGCAAATGACCCGTCGTCTGGCGGTATGATTGGTCTCATGTCACAACTAAAACTCCCTTACGCACTTAACATCCGTCTTCCATCTCTGTAAAATTTGAATGTAGTGTTTCTGGTCCATAATAGCTTCTCTTGTAGTGTGTCTTCCAATAGCCATCATCTTTTTTTTTTCCTGTCTTTTCACGTGTTACTCTCTTAAAGTCTATTTGGTCAAACTTCTGGAAATGTATTTTTGTTTTTCAGAAATAGTTCTGCAGAAACTGTTTCTGGAGAATCAGTTAGGGTGTTTGGCCTATAATTATAGAAGTGCTTCTGAGAAACAGAAACAGTTTCCTGTTTGGCCAACATTTATGCAAATTTACTAGAATATTCTTTTTAATAGATTTAAAACTATTTAAAATATTTTTTTCTATCATTTGTTTCTAAAAATTAGTATATCTATATTGTTGGGTCCTAGGCTACGGATAAGTAAATTTGAGTAAGAAAATAAATCGACAACTTAGTAAACTAGAAACAGTTTCTGGATGTTGCCTTCAATGTTGGGTCAACATTGAGATAAACCTTGTTAGAGTAAATGCAGCGGAAAAGTAAAAGAACACAAGGTTTATATTTTCAAGGGTAGATATTAATATTCCTTGATGATCGGTGACCAAAAGAATTGTATAAATTATATACAATTACAAATGATTTCTTTTACAAGATAAAGCAAAAAATACGAAAAAGAAATTACAAACAAAATGAAGTCGCAGATGACTTCGCCTAAAGTCACAAATTCTAAAAGATAAAATACAACATCTTCATTACACTCGCTTGAACAATGAGCTTAATCTAGAATAGAGATAGTGATTGCAATGTGGGACAAAACGTTGTTAAAACAACTTTAGGCTAATTGTTGATCCAGTTTTCTATTGTAAAATCTGAGAGCTCTCTTGACTTGTTGTCGTTGTAATTCTGGATATCAAATGCACTGAAGTTCCCCTCTATTTATAGTGTGAAACTTCCCTTGAAATCCTCACTACTTGTTGTGGAGGTTGAGTAAAATGTGGCAGCAGCATTGACCGATTCATCCTCCTGAAAATCCTCAACTTCTTTCTGAAAATCCTCACGTTTTGGACTGAGTCTTCCTCTGCTTTCTCTACACGCTTTGACTGAGTTTTCCACCACGTTTTAAACACAACAGACTTGTGAGCTAGCCTGCGTCATTTTTTTTACTCGCAGTAACTTCTCCTGCTTAGGCCGGAAGAATAGGCAAAACTGTTACATAGATGTTGGCTGAAATGTTGCCACAACATCGCAGACAATATTCTTGTCCACACAAGAGATGTTGTCCTGAGTATTTTCAGATGTTGCCACAACATCCTTCCAACATCAACAATCTCCCCTTTTTTGCCCTTTCTTCACAAAACTTCATACGTTGCAAAAATGACTAGGATACTGAATCTAGATATAGTCCTCAATAATCTAAGAGACATTAAGATTATTGTCGTGCTCCCCTTAACCTGCAGTAGTAGATTTCAAGAATTTTTTTTAAAATTATTTTTAAGACTAGTTAATCATGACTTACAACAGATATGCAGTAAACATTCATAACACATCATACATAGTAACCATCAATCGCATTAACTAAAAATATCTAAAAAATATGTACAAGACCAAATAAACATAACCAATTGTCTGTTAGTCCCAATCCTCAATAAAATGAGCCACACACAAGCTTAAATCTCCTTGACATGATTAACCTAACCACAGTAGCTTCCAGCCGCTTTCTATGGTTTATCAACCTCACCCATCATCACCCATCACCATCTTCAATCTTCATCAAGCAGTCATTTCCCCCTGCGTGTTTGACCAGGCATGTCTCCCCCTTTCCGTGAGCTTCTTCTCTCACCATCAGCAACATCATCACTCTCTCCCTTTTTTTTTGTTGAAGAAAACATGTTCTCGAAGTAGCTTTTGGCTCGTACAAGTTCATGTATTTGCCTGTCAAGTTCTGCGATGTGCTTCTTTAGCCAATTTTTGGACATGGGGACAATATCCTTGATGTTGCCTTGAATGTTGGCAAAACTAGTGGCAACATCAGTGGTAACATTCTCAGAGTCGGTGTCCTGTGCTCTCCTTTCAGGGTAAGTCTATTACCCCTTCTCTACTGTTAACTACTGCTCTTTGAACATGATAGACATCAAGGGATTTACTTAGCTTCTCCCCCTTAGGGATTTTAAAGCATTGGTTGAGCAGTACTTGGTAGATCAGTGAGGGGTATGGTAGAGCAGAATTGGATTGTCTTTCATCCAAGTTAGTCACATGGTTGAAGATTAATGCACCTAGATCAATCATTTCATTTCTTCCAATTCTATACAACAATGTTGCTTGGTCAAGAGTGACCACTGTTTCATTCAGGGATGACAACCAATTGTATATTGATATTCTGTGTAAGGTTGCAAAAAGGGCTGTGAGTTTAGACACTGGGCTGCGAGGAGCCCAAAAAGTGATCAAATTTCCAGTTAGGTATTTAATCATCTCATCCAGTTCTTCAAGATGGCCGCTTGAGGTTGTCTCACCAATTTGGATTCCAAGTGTCGTATTAATAATCTCGGGTGTGAAGTTGTACACCTTGTCGTAAAGATATACTTTCCCAAATTTCTTTGAAGCGGTATCCTTCACGAGGTGTGTCAAATTTGCATAAAACATCCTAACTACTTTCTCGCAATATGACTTCTTTTTCGGCACAAAATTCAGAATCCCACGACTTCTCAGGAGATCAATCAACCCATATTCGGCAAATGAAGACATATCTACAATTTTTAACCTCTAATTCATCTACTTTTGTACCAGTTCCATCTATTAGAACATGATTTACTGTGAAACATAGGGGAATAGGCCATTACCTCATAATCTGATTCAGATTCTGAATTTTCTTATTCAGGCGGAGTGGGTGATGGTGTTGCCTCGGATGTTGGGGCAACATAGTCAGCATCTTCTTTTTCCTTTGTCGCCTTTGATGTTGAGGCAACATCTGCACCACGATTCCAGTATGTCCTTCGTATTCTCTTCGGCATGAAATTTCTTAGAGGAATATCATCAGACATCTTCTCTTCTCCTTCCTTCTCGGCTTCAGCAGTTGGATCGGCAGTTGAAGGAGTAAATGGTCTGGACAAACTCTCTATATTGAAATATGAGTTGGTTCTTGTGGAAGTAGTAAAATCAACAGGGAAAGTCGACTCTTCCCTTGACCTTTTTGAAGATTTCTCTTCACTGAACTGCTTGTCAAAAACCCTAGTAAACCTTCTCGTCGGAAATGTTCATTTGGTCTCCCTTGACGCAAGATTGGTAAAGTCAGATGTTGTATCAACATCTATAGGGTTTTCGGCATTTCCAGGATAGCATACTGCAACGGGTTCGTCGGAACCCAGCAAGATCATGGCCAGTGAGGCATCTTCTTCATCAGGCTTCAACTCATTTATTGTTGTATAGTGTTTGTACATATTGTTGTTGTTGACTGGACTGGTCGACATTGGAGAATAGTCTTTGGTGTTTGTGAATTTAGGAGAAATGGACATAGAAGAGGGTTTAGAAGACGGAGGTGTGTTGGAGAAGATTTGGGGTTTTAAAGAAAATGGAGACTGATGGGGTTCCATCAGTTTGACTGCACTGTGTGTACAGTGAGCTTGACGGGACAGTTCAGAGATGAAAATAATTGGGGCTCATTATGGCAATATATAAAACCATACAACTACTTTTCCTTTAAAATTAGATAGTGTAAAATAATAAGGACTCTTTACACACCTAAAACAAAGGAATTTACATAGCACAAGACATCATTCAAAAATTTTAAAAAATAGTTTTCCATATTTTTGGGATTTTCTGTTTAGAACGAGACTAAATAAGATACACAAACCAGTTATTAAGATAAGCAAAATCACTAATCAAAGTACTAGACTTCAATGTTGCGATGAATGGTGGCAACATTTCAAATTAAACAGGCAACATTGGATTTAAAGAATGTACTGATTTGGCAAAAAAATAAACTTTTGCGTATGTTCCCTATGAGATTGATCACTGGACTAATGTAACATTTTACCATTGTCCTTAACCAACTTAGTTGAACATATACAATTTTCTTGAGGTGTTTTCACCTATTTTCTTTTTACAACACGTGGTACTCCTATAGAATAGTAACGATACCAGTCTAGGAGCTTTGCTCCTGTTTAATAACAGAACAACCAAATCTTTGTTGAAGGCTTTGCCTTTCATTGATACTCTCTTTTTATAAAATGCACAATGGTTTTATGCAATTTATCGTAGGGAACGATATCACATTTAAAGAACTTATCCTTTGAAAAATTATGCCTGATTATTTTGAGACATTGTTCAACATAAACACAACTTACATCCAGTATTTTGATTTTTTTCCAGCAAATGTTATGACGACATTTGTCTACTCAACTTACCTTTCAGAGGAAACATAGACCAAGAGATTTCTTCAAGTTTGAGAATCTCTCATGATCTAAAGATTTGGTAAAAATATCAGCTAGTTGATGTACTGTATCCACATGTTCGATTTGAACTAACTGTTTTTTCACTAAGTCTCTCAAAAATGATGTCTTATGTCTATATGCTTGGTACGTGAGTGCTGTACATGATTTTTGGAAATGTTTATAGCACTCAGATTATCACAATATAAAATCATGAAGTTGTTAGAAAACCCATAGTCATCGAGCATATGCCGTAACCAAATCAGTTGAGCACAAAAACTTTCGGCTGCCACATATTCGGATTCGGCAGTCGAAAGTGACACACAATTTTGTTTACGGCTGTACCATGAGACTAGGTTGTTGCCAAGATAGAAACATTCATCACTAGTACTCTTCCTATCGTCTACATCACCGGCCCAGTTTGAGTCACTATACCCTATTAGATTAGGATTAGTGTCTCTAGAATATCATATACCCAAGTCACTTGTACCGACAATATATCGTATGATACGTTTCACGACATTAAGATGAGATTTCTTGGGGCAGGCTTGGAACCGTGCACAGACACACACACTAAACATGATATATGAGCGACTGGCAGTAAGGTACAAAAGACTACCTATCATGGATCGGTACAATGTTGGGTCAACATCTTGTCCAACATCGTCTTTACATACCTGTTGCGTAGAGCCCATTGGAGTCTTCATGTGTTTTGCATTTTCCAGACCAAATTATCTGACAAGATTCTTGGCATATTTGCTTTGGGATACAAAAATCCCCTCTTCATTTTTCTTAATCTGCAAGCCTAAGAAACATGTTAGTTCTCCAATCATGCTCATTTCGAATGTCGTGGACATTGCTTCGACAAATGACTTCAAGAATGACTCTGATGTTGATCCAAAAACAATGTCATCGACATAGATCTGAGCAATTATTACATCTCCTCTGTATCTTCTAATGAACAAGGCTCTATCGGCTTCTCCACGGATGAACCCAAATTCGACAAGAAAGGTAGTTAAACGACCATACCATGCTCGTGGTGCTTGCTTCAATCCATACAAGGCTTTCTTGAGCTTGTATACATGTTGTGGATTGTGTGGATCTTCAAATCCCTTGGGTTGTTCAGCATACACTTCTTTATCCAAGTATCCATTGAGAAAGGCACCTTTAACGTCCATTTGGTGCAAGGTAATCCTTAGATAGCAAGCAATGACAAGTAGTAGTATTATTGACTCAATTCTAGCCACAGGGGCGAACGTCTCGTCATAGTCGATCCCTTCGACTTGTGTATATCCTTGAGCAACAAGTCTTGCTTTATTTCTTACAATTTTCCCTCACTCATCTGATTTGTTTTTGAATATCCATTTTGTCTCAATAACATTAGTGTTTTTGGGTCGTGGTACCAAGTCCCAAACCTCATTTCTGGAAAATTGTTCAAGTTCCTATTGCATCGCTTGTATCCAAAAATTATCTTTCAATGTTTCCCCAATATTCTTAGGTTCTAGTGTAGATGTAAAACGAGAAAGAGTAACATGTTGGTATATGGTGGACATGCACACATACCTTACCATCTCTCAGTAATTTACTGGTTCTTTCTCTCTTGTGCGCCTCCTCTCAAACACTCTCCCTAGCACTTGGTCGGGTGGATGGTTCCTTCTGATTCTCGAAGGAGGATCTCTTCTTACTTGATCGTTGAGTTCAGTGTCAGATTCCTCCTCGACTCCATTCCCAGTGTTCTCCTCTTGAGTGTCAGATGTGTTTTCTGATGTTGGGTCAATATTTGGTACAACATCTGCATCTTCAGTGGGTCGCTCCTCTTCCACTGCAACTATAATGTTGTTTTCAGACGATCTTCCAGATATATCCAGCATATCATCGAAAATAACATTGACAGACTCTTGTATGGTTCTCGTTCGAAGATTGTATACCCGGTA
This sequence comes from Przewalskia tangutica, assembly GCA_029844215.1. Lineage (NCBI taxonomy): Eukaryota > Viridiplantae > Streptophyta > Magnoliopsida > Solanales > Solanaceae > Przewalskia > Przewalskia tangutica. The sequence continues at coordinate 62,570,583 of CM056737.1, forward strand.
AGCATGGCTATTCTGAGAGTAGCCAACGAATACACCCTTGTCGCTCTTGGAGTCGAACTTGGCCAATTGATCCCTGTCATTAAGAATATAGCATAAAAATCCAAAGACATGAAAGTAACGCAATGTGGTTTTTTTTTCCATTTAGTAGTTCATAGGGTGTCATCTTGGTGCCTGACCTAAGGTATACTCTATTTGATATGTGACAAGTTTTATTCAAGGCTTCAGCCCAAAATTTTTTTGACAAATGCTTAGAACTTAACATGACTCTAGCCGTTTCTTGTAAAGTTATGTTCTTCCTTTCGGCAACCCCATTTTGTTGAGGTGTTTTTGGTGCCGAAAATTCATAAAATATGCCTTTCTTTTCACAAAACTTTGCAAAGGTTTGATTTTCAAATTCCTTTCCCTGGTCAGAACGAATTCTGAAAATGGAAGAACAAAACAAGTTCCTTATTCTAAAGTGAAGCGCCTTAAACATGTCAAAGGTTTGTGATTTTTCCTTTAAGAAATATATCCATGTGTTAGCGATTTCCAATTGCTTACGCAAGTGTACATATCATTACAAGTAATATAGTCTGTAAGACCGAATATCGTCCACAGAGACTGGTTTTCAATTACCAAACATCTACTCTATGTTATCTATTTGGCTAACGATAGTTTGTTTGGGTTTATCTATGAACTAGCTAGAGTAATTGCAAGAATTAAACTAAGTAAGCTTTGGTTTAAATCAGATATGGTGGAAATAGGGCTTCAAATTTCCTCAACTATCCAGTCTTTCACGTGTTAATGCAATGCTAATGATTCTTCTTCTTATTAAGATATCAGGTTAACTAATCTGTCATCATATTCCGGTTAGGACATACGAGAGCTCAACCTTGTGCAGAAACCTTCTATATTTCTATGATAGATTTTACCACAGGAGGATTAAGAACAATAACCTTAAATACTACACAAGTATCGGGGTACTTTCGTCCATGATTTTAACCTATGTCTAGACAACTACAACATATTCAAATCTCCCCTCTCGGATCTCGATTCAAAATAATATAAGTGATGACAATTAATGGCCAGTTAATTATCAAGCAATCAAAACAATATTGAATAGATCTTAATCTGCTGAAGAAGAAATCAATAACTATGCATTAACTATATGAAAGAGTTTCAAGAAGATTTAATTGGAAAACCCTACTAAAGTAATTAGCTCTTAAACATTGTCATGTCAAGAACTAATACAAAATCCAACATAAACTGAATTGAAATAAAGAAAGGAAAAGAACTTGAATGTAGTCTCCAATTGTGTTCTCCAATTCTTGTCTTGTGATGTGTGTTATGAGATATGAGGTGTGTCCCTTATAAAATCTGTCCCAAGGGTTTAAATATGCTGCAAAAATCGTGTGCCCTGGACCCTTCTGCCCCTGGCCAATTTTGCCTCGGATCTGGAAAAATGCGCCTCGACTCCGAAAAACTTGAGAACAAATTAGAGCACGCAACACATTCAGCGCCGCGGCACCGCCGACCTCCTTTGCCCGTTTTTCGGTTTTTCATCATTTTCTCGTCCGGACTTCGTCTGATTTCTTCTATACTTCTCGGGACTTCTTAGGCTTCATTTCTTAGCCCTTTTAGTGTGCAATTCCATCTTAATTAAGCTCATTTCATCTTCTTTTTTTACATTTCTCCATTTGGGACCGCTGTGACTCAAATGAAAGAAACAGACCTAATACTATAATAAACACAAACGAAATGAGTAAAATACTAACTAAAAATGACTCAAAAAGTGTATACAAAATATGCCTAACAAATATTTCCAAACTTAACATTTGCTCGCCCTCGAGTAAAGATCAAAACAAAATCAAAGAAACACAAGAAAAAGACTCAAAGACTCTGATCAAGTAGCTGCACCAAGGTTACTTAGAAAAGCATGAATGTCAGTTGGGATAATATGTTGGAACATACATAGCATGAATTCTTAGCAATCTAGAATTTCAAGTTAGATATTTCACAAATTCAATAGTATCATAATCAATGGAAACATAAACACCTAACTTATGCATGTCAATTTCATTCCATCTTTTTCAAAATGTTATAGATCTTTTTACTTGCTATTCTCCACTAATCATAGACATACACATTAGAGATCGTCAGGACTTTCAAGGGTTGTAATGTAGGCTTAGACAGAGGTAGATAAAAATAGGCATTTAGGCTCAAATTACGTACCATAAATCCATAATCATTTTTTCATTCAACTCTTTTTTTCCTTCTTGTGATTTTCTTTTCAGTCTCATACCTATTTTATCCCTCTTTTCTTTTGAGAGAATGAGACACATTATAAATAATAAGCACCCCCAAACTTAGGCTTTTGCATATTTTGCATTGGGGTGCATCAAATTTTCACTCTCTTTTTATTATTTTCTTCAACTTTTTTCATCCCAAGAATTTTCAACTTTTGACTTATGGCACAACTTAGAGAATCATAGGGTGTCAAACAAAGATATTATTTTAGGCTCAAAGGGGATGACTAGTGATACAATTTATGTCAGGATAGGTAATGAATGGTAAGAAGGGCTATCAAAGAAATGTCTGAATCATCTCCCTAAATATGTACATCTCAACTATTTCGCCTCAAATAACAAGTAAACATATTTTCTAGACATTTTTTCAACCTTTCTTTCCATAACTGACACACATAGGCTAAGCACAAATATCTCAAATAATTAGGTGTCATGAATTTTTGACATATCTATCTTCAGCACACAGATTTTTGCTTTCTATTCCATTACATTATCCCACTTAATCCATTAGATATCTTCAGCAACTACAACATGCTTGATCCATAAAAAAATTACGACTCATAAACACATAAACAAACAACCAAAAGGACAACGAAAAGACTCAAAACAAAAGACAAAGTAATATCCCCCCAAACTTGATTGACATATTGTCCCTAATGTGTAAAGACTAAAAAATTAAAGGGACAACTTACAGACATAAAACAACGGTCACAACGGAGGTCTGGGGGAAGAATATTTGAAATTGCACAACTTGGGACCCTCTGAACTTTTGGCGCCGCGGCCCTGCTTGTTGCCGCCGCGGCGCTGATGACGAGAATTATTCTCTGAAGTTCTAGAGTAGCGGCCCTACATTTCGGCGCCGCGACGTTGTGCCAGTTGTTTCCCGTTCTGCATTTTTCTCAATCCCTGCTTTTATCTGTCATCCACAAACACTCAACAGTGAGAATGTTCAAGTCAGAATAAAACAAACTAAAACAAAAATTGAAATAACATAATTAAAATATTGGGTTGCCTCCCAAGTAGCGATGTCTTTAACGTCTTTTGGTCGGACGCATTTCACTTACTAAATCATGGGGGTAGAGTATCCTCTCCACATAACCATCTCAGCACCAATTGCTTCCTCTTCCTCCTCTTTTTTTTCACATTGTTATTTTCAGAAGCATTTACCATCTTGGCATCTTTCACCATTTCCCTGGCCTTACTTACAGGTTCTACGCTTTGCTTTAATGGTATCCTACGAGCATCAGTACTCGTGAGGCTTTTCTCAGGTACAACCTTGTCAACTATCCCAATAGCATAACATCTATCCATAACTTGAGGTTCAGTGGGTGGCTTGAAAACTTTGAAGGTCATCTCTGGCTCAGGTGGTGGCTTGAACACTATAAATGTCATCTCTTCACCTTGAACTCTGAGTTTTAGCTCTCCTTTTTCAACATCAATCAATGCCCTCCCTGTGGCTAGGAATGGTCTCCCAAGGATCATTGGTATCATCTCATCTTCCTCCATATCAAGAATGAGGAAGTCAGCAGGCAAGATGAATTTGCCCACCTTTACCAACACATATTCAATTATTCCTCTAGGGTGCACAATAGAGCGATCAACTAGCTGCAAGTGAACTGTTGTTGGCCTTGCTTCCCCCAAACCAAGTTTTTTAAACACAGAAATGGGCATAAGGTTGACACCTGCCCCCAAGTCACACAGGGCTTGCTTGCATGTCACATTCCCTATGTTGCAAGGTAAGGTGAAACTCCCTGGATCTTTTAATTTAGGGGGAAGTTTCTTCTGCAAGATAGCACTGCACTCCTCTGTCAGCGCTATTGTCTCATAGTCTGTCAGCTTCTTCTTCTTAAACAGGATGTCTTTCATGAACTTTACATAAGCTGACATTTGCTCCAAAGCTTCAATGAACGAGAGATTGATATGAAGCTTTTTGAAGATCTCTAAAAACTTGGAAAACTCCTTGTCTAAGGACTTCTTCTGCAGTCTTTGAGGGTAAGGAATTCTGTCTACATATTCCCTCATGACTGCCGGTGGAGCCTTCTCTAAAATAGGGCGGTCATCAGTAACCCCCTCCTTCTCTACCTCGGTTGTCTTCTCCGTCTCATTCTATTTTTCCCTAACTGGTGGAGATCCAACCTGCTCTAACTGCTTCCCACTTCTCAAACTGATTGCCTGGCATTGCTCTCTTGGATTCATCACTGTATTACTGGGGAGAGCCCCCTGAGGTTTGTCATTCAACTTCCCTGCCAACTGGCCCATCTGAGTTTCCAAGTTCCTAATAGAGGATCTTGTTTCTGTCATGAACTGCTTGATCTCTGTCATAAATTGTGTCTGGGTATTAGCAAAGGCTGAAATTGAGGACCTGGTTTCCGCCATGAATTGAGTATGAGAGTTGGCTAAGGTCAACAATGCTGCTTTTATGTCATCTGGCTTCTCTTGTGGGGCTGGTGGACTTAACTGATGTGAAGATGAGGCCTGAAATTGTGGTTGCTGCCCTTGGCCATTCTTCAATGAAAAATTTGGGAGATTTCTCCACCCCTGATTATATGTGTTGGAGAATGCAATGTTAGAGGGCCTCTGAAAATTTCCCACAGCCTGACATTGAGTCTGCTCCATTGGGATGTTGTTGGGATCAGTTGTTGGACATCTATCGAAGGTGTGGACCCACAAATCTCATGGCCTTGCATCCGACCGCCTTCTGAACATGCTATTCTACTGGAGCTGCTTAGTCAAGAGAGCAACTTGTGCATTCAGTGCAGTGATGGAATCTAGCTCACGAACCTCAACTGCTCTTCTGCTACCTGTTTCTCTATCATCTGGCAAGTGATTGTTCGTGGCCATGTCTTCCAACAAGTCATGGGCTTCATGTGTTGTTCTCTTCATGAAGGTGCCACCTGCAGCTGCATCAATAATTGTCCTACTAGTCTCACTTAGACCATTGTAGAAAATGTGCACCAAGTTCCACTGCGCAAGACCATGATGTGGACACTTCCTTTGAAAATCTTTAAACTGCTCTCAAGCATCATACAATGACTCTCCATCCATTTGATAGAAATTGTTCAATTCTCCCCTAAGTCTTGCTGCCTTAGCTGGGGTGAAGAACTTGACAAGAAATTTCTGGGCTAAGTCTTGCCATATAGTGATGGAGTTCGTCTGTAATGAGTTCAGCCAGCACTTTTCTCTATCCCTGAGTGAGAATGGGAAGAGTCTCAACTAGGGCTGACCAGTGGACCGGGTCGGGCCCACTGGATCTGGATCGGCGGGCTCGGGACTGGGTCGGGACGGAGAGAAGGGGAGGGGTCGGGCTGGAGAGGGCCAGGCGGGACTGGGACTAGCGGGACGATACCGTGTCCCGTCCCGATATCGGTCCCGGTGGGCAGTGGGTCGGGACGGGTGGTTTTTTTTTTAAATTTTTCCACTAAATTACTAACAAAGTAACATATAGTCATATAGTGATAGTCATAGACTCATATACTCATATTATACTATTATAGTATTATACTCATATATATTTATAAACTAAATAATTAAACAAAGACAAAGAAGAGTGTAAAAAAAACATCTCAAGGTTGTTTTTGTGCCTCTTATATTATTAATTATTTCATTGAAATATACAAGATTCAGAATTACAACATTGTAGTGTACTGTTGTTGAAAAAATTGCAAAAGACATAGAAAAATTAAAAAATTGCAATGAAATAAATTACCAATTTGAAAATACTTTTTCTAGTTTCTTTATAATTTCGTGTGGTTCTTCGGTTGGAATTGGTATATCTTGGTCAAATTTTCCACGTCGCTACTCATGCTTTCAGATAAGATGCCGTTGTAGTTTTCGTCTTCTTCTTCGTTAATCTCTGGTTGACCGCTCCTTCTTCGCTCCGCTCGTATCCAATCTCTGAATAGTACCGTCATCTCCAAGTTGTCTCCGGCTAATGAGTGTATGTGCTCTCCTATTTGAAATCTGCCTGCAGAAAAAGCGCTTTCAGAAGCGATTGATGACGCTTGAATGTTCCAAATATCTCGGGCCATCATTGAAAGTGTCGGAAATGTCTTCTCATTCTGCATTCAATATTTCAGCAAGTCTTCCTTTCCGTCTTCATTGACAACTGCTTGGTAAGGAAAAGTACCCTGCAAAACAAAAACATCGAACTCGCTAATTTGGTTAGCAGTGCTACCACCGCACATTCTATTTCTGAGGCTTTCAATACTAGCCGCAGAAACATCATGTCTTTTTTGAGGCTGTGTTGAAGCAGAAGAAGATGGTACGAAAGCCGGTTGGTTACTAGCACTTTCTTGCTGGTAATGTCGATATACTTTTTTGCATTTATCTTCTACGCTATTCAACACTTCTTCTAGCGTTTGTTCAATAGGTGGCTCAACATTTAATTTTTTGGGAGTTGGATGTGATAGTACATTCATACAGTTATAAATATTTTCAATAAGACTTTTACAACCCTCTACTTTAATAGTCGGGTTTAATACAGCACCAATAATATAAATAGGGGAATATGAATAAAATATTTCTTTAATTTCATAAATATTTTTTAATAAATTTAGTATAAGCGAGTTTTTCCATATATTCTTTAAGAAGTAAAAATATTATAGCTATATAAAACAACATAGTTGAAATAGTAGGATAATATAAAGTAGAAAATTCTTTTGTTGCTCGTTGAAAATTCTCTAGAAATACAATAAGTTCTTTAATTTTGTCCCAATTATTATCCACAATCATATCATTTGGATTTTGATTATGGGTGTTAAAAAATAAAGTGATAGGTTTTCTATAGTCATAAGCAACAACTAGTTGGTCATATAAAGAATTTCACCTAGTTGGTACTTCTTCGGAAATTTTTCTGTAAGATAGTCCACAATCGTGACAATTTTTTTTATATCCTTTTCTCTGTTGAATTCTATTATTTTTAAAAATAAAGTTTATAGCAAATTGTATTTTTTCAAGAATATCTTGAAAAAGTGAAAGATCATCCTTTACAACTAAGTTATAAATATGGCACGCACATTTGATATGAAAATGTTTTGGAAAAGACGGAGTTAAAACTCTTTTAAAATATAAATAGCAGCATTATTAGAAGCTGCATTATCTAATGTAATACTCATAACTTTATCAGTTATTCCATAATAATCGCAGACTAAATAAATATTTTCTGAAATAAACTCACCAGTGTGCCTACTATCTATATGTTAAAATACGTTTTTGCATAGACCATTTATAATCTATCCAATGACAGGTTACCGTTAAATAATCATGGCCGTTAGTACTACGACATATATCAGAAGTTAGAGCGACTTTGCAATTTAAATGATATAATGAATAATACAAATATTGTTGATATTCGTGTGCAAATGTAAACACGTCTCTCTTAACCGTTGATCTAGGAAAACCTTTATAAGCAGGATTATACATATCTCTAATATAATGAATAAAATCAGGCGATTCAGGAAATGAAAAAGGCAAACCCTCCACAACAACTAATTTTGCTAGTGCTTCCCTATCTTTATGTTTATTGTATTTAAGGCCTACAACTTCCTCCGTCATAGGGTTAATTTGACCCTGTACTTTGTCTGGGACAGTATGTGAACCTTGTCCCGATTGAGAGGACGCTTGCTCGCCATCTTTTTCAATAAGGTATTGGGCATGCAAGGCTTTGTGTTTTTGCAATAGGTGTCTTCCTAAACCCCCCGTCTCCCACCATGACATTGTCCAGTTTTAAAAGAATAAACAGATTTACAAGATTTACATATAGCTACTTGATTCGGTACGTCCCTATGGAAATATTTCCATACAACTGATTTTAATGGTCGTTTTGCCGGATCTCGTCTCATACTAGGGGGGGATAGGAGGCATTTCACTAGTGGGTGTATCATCATCTACATTAGTAGGTGTATCATCATCTAGAGTGTCATCTAAATTAAAAAAAAAATTCATTTTGAGAATAAACATTTGTGTCAAGATCATATGGTATTTCAGGAAACAGTTCAGGATCTATAAAATCATCTTGTCTAGGAATACTAGAAGAAGTACCCTTGCTCTTGCCCTTGCTCTTCATACCCAAGGCCTGACCCAAAACATTTTTTGTTCTTTTCATTTTAATTATGGTAATAAATAGTTAAAGACTTGAAAAGTTAAAGATAATGAAATTAAATGTGCTAAATGAAATAAAAACAAAATAATAATTTAATGAGAGAACGAATGTACCAAGCGCAAGCGTAAGTCGATGTAATCGAGAGAGGTTGAAAATTGAAACTTTGTTCGATAGATTAATCCTCAAACTAGTTGTCAACTTTACTCTCAATTCTCAAATTAATAAATAGAGTGAATATGTAGTAGACAATGTTGTATAGAAATAGATTGATTGAGATTAGAGAGATTAGAGATTGTAGGAAGATTGTGAGAAATAAGAAGAGAAAATGAGGTATTTATAGTTGAAAAATTGGGGTAAAGGGTAAATATAATAACTTGGGTTAAAAATAAATATAAAGGAGTGGGGAAGCCAAAGGCCAAATGTAAAATGGTTGTTATTACGACTATTTTTGGTAATGGGCGGGATCGAGGCGGGTCGGGCGGGACCATACCATGTTCCATCCTGGTTCGAGCCCCGGGCCCGCTATTTTTTTATTTATTTCTTTAAACGGGGTCGGATCGGGTCGGGATGAGTCTCAACCGAAGTATTTGAAGGTTGCGCTGACTCGGAAAATTTGCTAGATGCAAATGAGGATCTTCAGACGGTAATCCCCAAAACTTAAACTTTGAACCATGTGCAATATGGCTGGTTTGATTTCAAAGTTATTGGCTTCAACAACTGGAAGCCTGATGCAAGTCTTCACCCCTGTAATAGTTGGCATCACATAATCCCCCAAGCTCCTTTCTGCAGGGACTTGTCTTAAGACAGGCGGTAACTCATCATCCACCAAATTTTTGTTTCGCTGATCTCCCATTGCACAAAGGATCAGCAATTACCTTGTCCTTCCTGCAGGTGATAAAAAACAAGCAAACAGATCACGGCAAAATGTTCTAAAATAAAAATAAAAACCAAAGTAGAAATAAGAATAAATAGTTCGATATTGAAAGTACGTCAGTCCCCGGCAACGACGTCAAAAACTTGTTAGCGATTTCCAATTGCTTACGCAAGTGTACATATCATTACAAGTAATATAGTCTGTAAGACCGAATATCGTTCACAGAGACTGATTTTCAATTACCGAACATCTACTCTATGTTATCTATTTGGCTAACAATAGTTTGTTTGAGTTTTATCTATGAACTAGCTAGAGTAATTGCAAGAATTAAACTAAGTAAGCTTTGGTTTAAATCAGTTATGGTGGAAATAGGGCTTCCAATTTCCTCAACTATCCACTCTTTCACGTGTTAATGCAATGCTAATGATTCTTCTTCTTATTAAGATAACATGTTAACTAATCTGTCATCATATTCCGGTTAGGACATACGAGAGTTCAACCTTGTGCAGAAACCTTTTATATTTCTATGATAGATTTTACCACACAGGAGGATTAAGAACAATAACCTTAAATACTACACAAGTATCGGGGTACTTTCGTCCACGATTTTAACCTATGTCTAGACAACTACAGCATATTCAAATCTCCCCTCTCGGATCTCGATTCGAAATCATATAAGTGATGACAATTAATGGTCAGTTAATTGTCAAGCAATCAAAACAATATTGAATAGATCTTAATCTGCTGAAGAATAAATCAATAACTATGCATTAACTATATGAAAGAGTTTCAAGAAGTTTTAATTGGAAAATCCTACTAAAGTAATTAGCTCCTAAACATTGTCATGTCAAGAACTAATACAAAATTCAACATAAATTGAATTGAAATAAAGAAAGGAAAAGAACTTGAATGTAGTCTCTAATTGTGTTCTCCAATTCTTGTCTTGTGATGTGTGTTATGAGATATGAGGTGTGTCCCTTATAAAATCTGTCCCAAGGGTTTAAATATGCTGCAAAAATCATGTGCCCTGGACCCTTCTGCCCCTGGCCAATTTCGCCTCGAATCTGGAAAAATGCGCCGCGGCTCCGGAAAACCTGAGAACAAATCAGAGCACGCAGCACATTCAGCGTCGAGGCGCCGACGTCCTCCTTTGCCCGTTTTTTGGTTTTTCATCATTTTCTCGTCCGAACTTCGTCTGATTTCTTCTATACTTTCCGGAACTTCTTAGGATTCATTTCTTGGCCCTTTTGGTGTACAATTCCATCTCAATTAAGCTCATTTCATCTTCTTTTTGACATTTCTCCATTTGGGACCGCTGTGACTCAAAAGAAAGAAAAACAGACATAATACTATACTAAACACAAATGAAATGAGTAAAATACTAACTAAAAATGACTCAAAAGTATATACAAAATATGTCTAACATCATGTAAACCTGGAAAAATCATCAACTATCACATACGAGTATCTCATTCCATCTAGGCTGTCTACTTCAATTGGACCCATAAGATCCATATGTAACAATTGAAAACAATGAGACGTACCTGAATGTTGACCATCATGTTGGGCAACATTGTGAGAGACTCGGGTCTGCTTCCCTTTTAAACAATCTTCGCACAGTCTTTTCTCATTTGGATCCAGTTTGGGGATGCCTCTTGCAGCCTCGAACGATATCAGCTTTTTCAAGGTGTCGTAGTTGACATGTCCCAACTTTTGGTGCCAAAGTGCCAAGTCACTTATCTTCGCTGAATTGCACACCTCTAGTCCACCTACTAGATAACAATTATCTCCAGTCCTTGTTCCTGACATGGCACATTTATTCGCAGAGTCTGTAACCTTGCATCCAAGCTTGTTGAACATCACCTCGAGGTTATCGTCACACAATTGTCTTATGCTTAGGAGATTAGCAACTAAGCCTTTCACGAAAAGAACATCTTTCAAGGTGGGTACATTCGGAACATTGAGAGTTCCTTTTCTGATAATCTTACTCTTACTTCCCCCTCCAAAGGTCACGTATCCTCCATTGAATGCTCCAAAATCCTTCAATAAACTTTTGGTACATGTCATGTGACGTGAACAACCACTATCGAAATACCATGATCCTGTAATGTTAGTTCGTAAGGCAGTTATACACACATTACATTTCAGATTCAGTTTCGGTATCCACACCTTTTCAAACCTATACTTCCTTCTGTTTCCAGACTTTTTATTTCGAATGTTGTTAGTGATGTTGGGCAACATTTCTAGCAACACTTGAGACATGGGTCAGAGAGCAGAATTTCGAAGTTTGTAGCAGTATGGCGTTAAGTGTCCTGTCTTTTTACAGAAACTGCACACAAACTTTGATCCAATCATAGAGATATGAGAGTCATTATTGGTATTTTCTTTGATGAATTTTATCCCCTCAGTTTTTCTATGGATCCCAGAAGTATTGAGTTTACTTGGTGATTTATACCCAAGACCTGCTCTCGAAGTATTATTGAGATTCAGGATTTCATCCAGTTTGGACTTCCCCGTGTTGAGCCTTTGGAAAGTGGTCTCAGCTGTGTTTAGTCTTGCACGAATTTTACAAAGTTCAAGATCCCTCTTGGTAAGAATTACCTCTAATCGGTTGATTGTGCCTTTAAGACTTTTATTCTCAAGAGCAGTGATTGTGCCTTTGAATCTAGTTATTCTGATTCAGTGATTAGAGCTTTACAAAGGTCTTGCAATTCTTTTATCACTTCCTCTTTGGAGTCAACCAGATCCAAGTTTACAGCCTCAGATGAAGAAATAAACCCACTAAAACAGTTTACATCAGAATAGTTAAAGAAAACATACATCTCTGATGATGCAGTCCTTCCAGCGTCCGTTGTTATTCCTGATGTTGAGGCAACACCATTTGATGTTGATGCAACATTATCAACATCTTCATCGTCGGACAGTGAGTGTTCGAACATGGTTGTTAGCATTGCTTGTGGTTCTTCTTCTTGACTTTCTACCTCCTCATCATCCTCAACGTCACTGAGAGTAACCCACATGGCTTTACCAATTTCCTAAGGGTGTTTGCACACTCATTAGCATAGTGTCCCCAACCCGAGCACGCATGACATTGCACACCTTCGAGTTGTTTCAGATTGAAATTGGTATTGTCGGAGGTGGATTTTCTCAGTGAATTGTTATTTCGGTTTTCAGAATGTGGTCTATTCGACTGTTTGTTGAAGAGGGGGTTTTGGTGCTGTTTGTATTTTACTTTGTTGCGGTCATTGTTGATCTTCCTCATCATTTAATTGAATCGACGTGTGAGCAAGGCAACAGTAGCACCATCTCCTAATTCCTCCAGGTTCTCCTCATCGGCTTCTACAGGTCTCGAGGTTTGACCTTGGAGTGCCAAAGTCTTGTCTTGATACAGGTCTCGTTGGCTCTTCAAGTTAATCTCATAGATTTGAAAGATGCTCATCAAGACATGAAGATCCATATTAGCAAGATTATGGGCCTCTTCAATAGCACAAATCTTAGTATTAAATCTTTCAGGAAGAGATTTGAGAGTTTTATCCACAAGTTGTGTGTTGGTCAGAGGAGACCCAAGCACTTGACACTGATTAGCAATGTCAATTAACTTTTCAAAATAGAATTTTATGTCCTCAGACTCTTCCATCCTTAAGTGTTCGTATTGGCTCAAGATCATGCGAAGCTTTGTACGTCGAACACTTGATGTACCTTCACAATGAGTTTACAAAGTTTCCCAAGAATCCTTGGCCGTTGAACAATTCTGGATGAGTTTAAACATATACAGATCCACTCATCCAAAAATAGCATTTAGGGTCTTTTCATTATAGCTTGCGATGTTGACTTCTTCCTGGGTCCATTCAGATCCGGGCTTTGTAAGAACATCACCGTCCTCGTCTGCTAGATATTTGGGGACCACATATCCTTCGGAGACAGATCTACATGCTCTAACATCAATTGATTTGATGTGAGAACGAAGACGAATTTTCCAATAGGCGTAATTTGTCCCATCTAGAATTGGAAGACGACCAACGTTATGGTTAGCTGAGTCCATAGCCGTAATATTCAGAATCAGACACTTATTGTATCAAGTGTTGGCTCTGATACCACTTGTTGGGTCCTAGGCTACGGATAAGTAAATTTGAGTAAGAAAATAAATCGACAACTTAGTAAACTAGAAACAGTTTCTGGATGTTGTCTTCAATGTTGAGTCAACATTTGAGGCAACATTGAGATAAACCGAGATAAATCTTGTTAGAGTAAATGCAGCGGAAAAGTAAAAGAACACAAGGTTTATATTTTCAAGAGTATATATTAATATCCCTTGATGGTCGTTGACCAAAAGAATTGTATAAATTATATACAATTACAAATGAATTTCTTTTACAAGATAAAACATAAAATACGAAAAAGAAATTACAAACAAAAAGAAGTCGCAGATGACTTCGTCTAAAGTCACAAATTCTAAAAGATAAAATACAACATCTTCATTACACTCGCTTGAACAATTAGCTTAATCTAGAATAGAGATATCGATTGCAATGTGAGACAAGATGTTGTTAAAACAACTTTAGGCTAATTGTTGATCCAGTTTTCTATTGTAAAATTTGAGAGCTCTCTTGACTTGTTGTCGTTGTAATTCTGGATATCGAATGCACTGAAGTTCCACTCTATTTATAGTGTGGAACTTCTCTTGAAATCCTCACTGCTTGTTGTGGAGGTTGAGTAAAATGTGGCAGCAACATTGACCGATTCATCCTCTTGAAAATCCTCAACTTCTTCCTGAAAATCCTCACGTTTTGGACAGAGTCTTCCTCTGCTTTCTCTACACGCTTTGACTGAGTTTTCCACCACGTTTTAAACACAGCAGACTTGTGACCTAGCCTGCGTCATTTTTTTTACTCGCAGCAATTTCTCCTGCTTAGGCCGGAAGAATAGGCAAAACTGTTACATAGATGTTGGCTGAAATGTTGCCACAACATCGCAGGCAACATTCTTGTCCACACAAGAGATGTTGTCATGAGTATTTGCAGATGTTGCCACAATATCCTTCCAACATCAACATTTGCAATTTAATAAAAAAATATTAAATTATTAATTACAACATTTAATTAAAAAAAATATTATATTGTACATAAGAAATGTAACGACAATATGATAGTCAATGACTCAAATATGTCCAAACTTACCCCCGCCCTACCCACATCTACCCCACCCCATCCTCAAATTACTATGTTATAATTTTTTTTTACTTTGATAAACAATATGAATTTTTCTCTTCCCCCCCCCCTACCCTACCGTCCAACCCCACTCTATTGCCCTACCCCATCTTCATATTTCTATTTCATATTTTTTGTTACTTTTATAAAAAATGATTGAAAATATGAAATTTTTTCTTACCCCATCCCCACCCCATCCTCAAATTTCTATTTCATATTTTTTGTTACTTTTAGAAAAAAATATATTAAAAAATATGAATTTTTTTCTTACCCCCTGCCCTACCACCCATCCCACCCTATTGCACTACCAATCCTCAAATTTCTATTTCATATTTTTTGTTACTTTTATAAAAAATATATTAAAAAATATGAATTTTTTTCTTACCCCCACCCCCACCCCACCCCATTGCCCTACCCATCCTCACATTTCTATTTCATATTTATTGTTACTTTTATTTAAAAAATGAATTTTTTTCTTACCCCCGCCCGACCCCCCACCCCACCTCCCTACCCATCCTCAAATTCTATTTCATATTTTTGTTACATTTATAAAAATGAATTTTTTCTTCCCCCACACCCTCTACCCCTACCTCCACCCTATCCCTATTCCCAAAATTTTATTTTATATGGGGATATTATATGAGATTAAAAGGAATTTTGTGAAAAGAAAATGGTAAATGAGTCTAAAAAAATCAATGAATGAGCAAAAAAGGTTTCTCCAGAAGCACCAAATTGGTGTTTCTGCTTCTCTTCCCATCTAGAAACACTTTTTGGCTTCTGGAAAAAATATTTCTACTTCTAGAAAGAGGGTGTTTGGCCAAAGAAGTGTTTCTGAGAATCAGAAACACTTCCAGAAGCTTGGCCAAACACCACCTTAGTCGCTTCTAATTTCCATTTTTAGCTTACAATTCACTCCTAAAAATAATAGTCCCATGGTCAATATTAAATTAAAGTTGAAAAAATATACTTAGAAGATCATGAATAAAAAAATATTATTTCATTTGAAACAATGCTTAGATCAATATTACAATATTTTAATAGTAAAAAAATATTGAAAATATTTATTAAACGTGAAATAAAGTTAATCCTATTAATTATGATTCGAACAATTGGGGTCCCGCACGTCGGAAACGTAGTTTCCACACACGTGCACATAAAGTGGCAAGGATCGTAATTTCCTTAATGGAAGAGATATTGGTACGTATATGAATTGTTTGAGACGTTAGATAATAGACGGTTATTGGCCAAATGACAATGATTTCACGTTGGTAAATGAAGGAAGAAGTGTACGATGTGTAAAAGATGAAACGAATCAGGAAATGGGTGAAGGGCCGCGGTGCCTCGATGGCTGAGCCGCGACACCTGAAGCGCCGCGGCGCCTCCCGGAAGGGCCGCGGCTCTAATTACGGTAAAAAACCACTGGAACTACTGGAATTTAGGCGCCCCGGCGCGTTCCCGAAGTTCCGCGGCGCTTCGACTCCAGTATGACCGTTGGACACGAAATTCACCTGACGTTTGGGCCGATTTTGGAGCATTAAGTCTCCATTATTTGCCTCATGAATTCAGCCATTACTTGGCTGAATTGTAACCCCTATATCAATTTCCATTACATGTCATTGAAGGCCTTTATTAGGCTATTTAGGAAGACACATTCATCTTGCTATAAATTGAGACCTTTGGCTCAATTCATAATACACCACACTTAAGATTTTAGTCAATCTTCTTCCTCTCTTGCAATCACCATTACACTCAATATCTTTCTTTCCTAAGCGAACACTTGAGTCCTCTTTGCTCACTTATTTTATTGTTGTTTTATCTTGGGAGATAAGTTATCATTACACCGTTTAAAGGAACATACGGGGCAAGATTATTTTAAGGATAGATTGAACCAACAATCGCCTCAGCAAGCCAATTACTTTGTTAATTTCCATATTTCTAATACTCTTGTTGCTGTTATCTTCCCATTTTCTTATTAATACACGTTAGTTCTCACAAAAAATTCGTACCTCCATGCACTTTATATTAATTTAAAATATGTGATGTTTGAAGTTAAGTACAGATGAAAATATAAAGTTACGTATCACGTATGATTAAAATTCAGCTAAGCCATATCAAAAACTTCAAACACCACGTGTAGCCGAAATGGTAAACTTAAAATAAGGCTTGGTAGTCCTAAAATCAGAGTATATGTGCACTTCGGCTGTGTCCAAATGGGCCGTCTTCTGATTCCCATTAGGAAACAACACCATAACGGTCCAACTTCTCCACATTATTTAACGGTCCATTTACGCAACTTTATATCATCTATTTTTATATACATCTTGCATACTATATAGTTTTAAGCTTACTTTCTGCAGAAAAATTGTACTGCAAATCTCGGGACAAAAAAAAAATGAGATCTATGAATCTTGTTGATTCATGGGCTCAAGCTTGTTTAGTTTTCAATCAAACCTTACCTTATAAATCCTTCAATAAATTCATGAAAATTCCTCTCAAAAATCCTAAAATTAATCCACGAAAAAGACCTTTTTCTCCCTTAAGTGTTTCAGCTATTGCTACCAAAGAAGATGAGAAAGTTATTATTGAGCAATTCAATTTCAAAGTTTACGTAACTGAAAAGGCTATTACTGTAAATAAAGCATTAAATGAGGCTGTTATAGTAAAAGACCCACCTGTGATCCACGAAGCAATGCGTTATTCTCTTCTCGCCGGCGGTAAGAGAGTCCGGCCAATGCTCTGCCTCGCCGCCTGCGAACTCGTCGGCGGCGACCAGAGCGCCGCCATGCCGGCGGCTTGTGCTGTCGAGATGATACACACTATGTCTCTTATTCATGATGATTTACCTTGTATGGATAACGACGATCTCCGCCGTGGAAAACCTACGAATCACAAAGTCTACGGAGAGGATGTGGCGGTCCTCGCCGGAGATTCGCTCCTGGCCTTCGCTTTCGAGTATATTACTACCGCCACTACCGGAGTTTCGCCATCGAGAATCCTCGCCGCCGTCGGCGAATTGGCGAAATCTATCGGAATTGAAGGGTTAGTAGCTGGACAAGTAGCGGATATAGCTTGTACTGGTAATGGTAGAAATATTTTATTTAAAATGATAATTTCACTTTTTTAATTTTCAATACATTTAATTAATTTATAAAAAATATAATGACCAAAAACAACTTTATTTTTAACATTAATTTAAAAAAACTCAAATAAAGAAAAATATTTGATTTCTCTAGCCGATAGCCTATTAAATATATGAAAGTTCTCTACAATGTCTATTAAATATATGAAAGTTCTCTACAATTCTACTGGTTCTCTCATATATGAAAATAGCTAGCAGACGTCCTATTTATAATAATATTAAATTTATTTTAACTTAAAATAAAAAAAATTATTACTATGTAAATTTGAGTAAAATTTGTAACTAGTTATAAATTAAATTATGAAATCTAAAATAATTTTGATTTTCTATAACATGATAGTCAAAGTCGAGGCGTCTAATCCTGTAATTTTAATTTAGTCAGAGGTATGTTAGTACAGTTAAGAAACGCAATCATCCACGTAGTTTGACACGATACTCGCAAAATAATGTACTTTAAATGTGTTTTTGATCATTATTTTTTATTTTTTTCAACAAGGTAACCCTAATGTAGGATTAGAAACGCTTGAATTCATTCACATACACAAAACGGCGGCGTTGCTGGAAGCTTCGGTAGTACTCGGAGCAATCCTCGGTGGCGGGAACGAAGATGACGTGGACAAGTTAAGGAGATTTGCTAGATGTATCGGACTATTATTTCAAGTAGTGGATGATATACTTGACGTGACAAAGACGTCGGAGGAGCTCGGAAAAACCGCCGGGAAAGATTTGGCAGTCGATAAAACGACGTATCCAAAACTGTTAGGATTGGAAAAGGCTAAGGAATTTGCGGCGGAGCTTAACCGGGAAGCTAAACAACAACTGGCGGAATTTGATCCACATAAAGCTGCTCCGTTGATTGCTTTGGCTGATTACATTGCTTATCGTGAAAAATAGGATTTTTTCTGTAAGAAAAAAAAATTATTGAGTAATACGGTTGTAAACTTGTAATAGGCAGAGCAATTGACTGTTGTGATTTGATTTTTTATTTTTGATTTACCAAGTGAAAAATGAAGGTGATTTAATACTTGACCAATTCCTATAGTAGAAATTGGATGTTCGTATTTGGCTATAGCTTATTGGTTCCATTTGTGAAATTTTACTAACGCTTATATCTGCTTATGACATACGCAGTCGTAAAATCAATTGATGCGTGTGTTGGAGTATCTGCTTGTATTAGTGAAATCCTACGTGAATGTGGAATACTTGGTGCAATGAATGGGCTACCCTTTTTTGTAAATTTGTGGGGTAATGCGTGGATACAGTATAATGAATCAAGTTTGTTTTGTGTTCGTTGAATAAGGGCCTAGGGCTGGCCAGTGGGCCGGGTGACCCGACCCTGTCCCGACTCGATCCGATCCGGTCCCGACACCGTTTTAAAAAAAAATAGCGGGTCCGGGGCTCGAACCGGGACGGGACAGGGTATGGTCCCGCCCGACCTGGTCCCGATCTCGCCCCAATCCCGCAAATTATCAAAAACTGCCGTTGCAATAACGACCATTATGGCCGTTATTGCAACAGTCATTTTTGGCCTCCCCCACTCCCCCTACCCCATTTATATTTAATTATAACCCCTAAGTTATTATATGTACACTTTAACCCAATTTTCCAACTATAAATACCTCATTTTCTCTTCTTATTTCTCACAATCTTCCTACAATCTCTAATCTCTCAAATCTCAATCAATCTATTTCTATACAACATTGTCTATTACATATTCACTCTATTTATTAATTTGAGAATTGGGAGTGAAGTTGGCAACTAGCTTGAGGATTAATCTATCGAGCAAAGTTTTAATTTTCAACCTCTCTCGATTACACATCGACTCTACGTCGGCGTTTGGTACATTCGTTCTCTCATTAAATTATATTTTGTTTTTATTTCATTTAACACATTTAATTTCATTATCTTTAACTTTTTAAGTCTTTAACTATTTATTACCATAATTAAAATGAAAAAAACAAAAAATATTTTGGGCAAGGCATCTTTAACTTTTTAAATCTTTAACTATTTATTACCATAATTAAAATGAAAAGAACAAAAAATGTTTTGGGCAAGGCCTTGGGTATCAAGGGCAAGGGTACTTCTTCTAGTATTCCTAGACAAGATGATTTTTTAGATCCTGAACTGTTTCCTGAAATACCATATGATCTTGACACATATGTTTATCCTCAAAATGAAGAAAATTTTAATTTAGATGACACTCTAGATGATGATACACCTACTAATGTAGATGATGATACACCCACTAGTGAAATGCCTCTTATCCCCCCTAGTATGAGACGAGGTCCGGCAAAACGACCATTAAAATCAGTTGTATGAAAATATTTTGACAGGGACGTACCGAATCAAGTAGCTATATGTAAAACTTGTAAATCTGTTTATTCTTTTAAAACTGGACAAGGTCATGGTGGGACGGGGGGTTTAGGAAGACACCTATTGCAAAAACACAAAGTCTTGCATGCCCAATACATTATTGAAAAAGATGGTGAGCAAGCGTCCTCTCAATCGGGATAAGGTTCACATCTTGTCGGACAAAGTCTGGTCAAATTAACCTATGGCGGGAGTTGTAGGCCATAAATACGATAAACATAAAGATAGGGAACCACTAGCAAAATTAGTTGTTGTGGAGGGTTTGCCTTTTTCATTTCTTGAATCGCCTGATTTTATTCATTATATTAGAGATATGTATAATCATGCTTATAAAGGTTTTCATAGATCAACGGTTAAGAGAGACGTGTTTAAATTTGCACACGAATATCAATAATATTTGCGTTATTCATTATATCATTTAAATTGCAAAGTCGCTCTAACTTCTTATATAGGTCGTAGTACTAACGACCATGATTATTTAACATGACTTTGTCATTGGATAAATTATAAATGGTCTACATGCAAAAACGTATTTTAGCATATAGATATATAGATAGTAGAGTAATTTGGTGAGTTTATTTCAGAAAATATTTATTTAGTCTGCGATTATTACGGAATAACTGATAAAGTTATGAGTATTACATTAGATAATGCATCTTCTAACAATTCTGCTATTTATATTTTAAAAGAAGTTTTAACTCCGTCTTTTTCAAAACATTTTCATATCAAATGTGCGTGTCATATTTATAACTTAGTTGTAAATGATGGTCTTTCACTTTTTCAATATATTCTTGAAAAAATACAATTTGCTATAAACTTTATTTTTAAAAATAATAGAATTCAACAGAGAAAAGAATATAAAAAAATTTGTCGCGATTGTGAACTATCTTACAGAAAATTTCCGAAGAAGTACCAACTAGGTGGAATTCTTTATATGACCAACTAGTTGTTGCTTATGACTATAAAAACCTATCACTTTATTTTTTAACGCCCATAATCAAAATCCAAATGATATGATTGTGGATAATGATTGGGACAAAATTAAAGAACTTATTGTATTTCTAGAGAATTTTCAACGAGCAACAAAAGAATTTTCTACTTTATATTATCCTACTATTTCAACTATGTTGTTTTATATAGCTATAATATTTTTACTTCTTAAAGAATATATGGAAAACCCTGCTTATAAGGCAGCTATTAAAAAAATGTTTATGAAATTAAAGAAATATTTTATTCATATTCCTCTTATTTATATTATTGGTGTTGTATTAAACCCGACTATTAAAGTAGAGGGTTGTAAAAGTCTTATTGAAAATATTTATAACTGTATGGACGTACTACCATCTCCAACTCCCAAAAATTTAAATGTTGAGCCATCTATTGAACAAACGCTAGAAGAAGTGTTGAATAGCGTAGAAGATGAATGCAAAAAAGTATATCGGCATTACCAGCAAGAAAGTGCTAGTAACCAACCGACTTTCGTACCATCTTAACCTTGACACCTCAAAAAAGACATGTTGTTTTTGCGGCTAGTATTAAAAGCCTCAAAAATAAAATGTGCGGTGGTAGCACTGCTAACCAAATTAGCGAGTTCGATGTTTTTGTTTTGCAGGGTACTTTATCTTAATAAGCAGTTGTCAATGAAGACGGAAAGGAAGACTTGCTGAAATATTGAATGCAGAATGAAAAGACATTTCCGACACTTTCAATGATGGCCCGAGATATTTTGAACATTGGCGTCGTCAATCGCTGAAAGCGCTTTCTGCGAGCGATTTCAAATAGGAAAGCCGCGGACACTCGTTAGCGGAGGCGACTTGGAGATGGCGGTCTATTCGAGAGAGATTGGATACGAGCGGAGGCGAAGAAGGTCTGATCAACGAGATTAACGAAGAAGAAGACGAAAACTACAACGACATCTTATCTGAAGGCATGAGTAGCGACGTGGAACAATTTGACCAAGATATACCAATTTCAACCGAAGAACCACACGGAATTATAAAGAAACTAGAAAAAGTATTTTCAAATTGGTAATTTATTTCATTACAATTTTTTAATTTTTCTATGTTTTTTGCAATTTTTTCCAACAATAGTACACTACAATGTTGTAATTCTGAATCTTGTATATTTCAATGAAATAATTAATAATATAAGAGGCACAAAAACAGCCTTGAGATATTTTTTTTACACTCTTCTTGTCTTTGTTTAATTATTTAGTTTATACTTTATAAATATATTATATATGTGAGTATAATATTATAATACTATAATACTATAATAGTATAATATGAGTATATGAGTCTATGACTATCACTATATGACTATATGTTAATATTACTTTGTTAGTAATTTAGTATTTTTAATTTAGTGGAAAAATTTTAAAAACGCGCGTCGTCCCGACCACTTGATCGGGGCCGGACGCGATATCGTCCGCCGGTCCCGATCCCGGTGGGCCCGCCCAGCCCGACCCCGCCCCTCCTCTCCGTCCCGATCCCGCCGGTTCCGATCCCGGTGGGCCCGACCCGGCCCACTGACCAGCCCTAGAATAAGCTAAAGATTATATTGGGAAATGACGTGGTTTTCTTGTTTGTTTCAAAGTTTTTGGAATGATTCAGTAGCGATTGGTATTCATCAGTTGTGGAATTTGAAAATGTACATGTACGTTTTGATGGACCACGTGATGGGAGTGATTTGAGATTTTGAGCCGCGTCTTTTCAATTTGGTTTCCTCATAGAAAGCCAAACTACAGTTTGTGAACCTTGGCTGTATGTTCAAAGAAGTAAAAATGAGGAAATAGGACTTGATTTTAGATGCTAAACCGAAGTCTTAAAGGAGTAAGTACATGTTAAACTTTGATTATCCAATGTTAAAAGATACATAATTCTAAGATTATTGTCATGACCCGCACATGAATACCTTGATTAGTCTTGAAGTAAATGAAATCAAGGGGCTTAATTGGTCGGACAAACACTACTAAACACAAGAAAAATAAAATATGCTTTAAAAAAGTGTAACGTCCTTTGCCGAGGATCAAACCCAGGTCACCGCGTGAGGCGGGAATACTTACCACTATACTACAACAACCTTGTTGGTGACAGTGTCCTTCAGACTTGTCTCATGCGAAAGTTACTTGTTTTGGTCAACTCTTTTTTTAAAATTTCCACCATCTGTTGCTTGTTGCGCAACGGTTTTCGCAACCTTTGGTAAAATGTCCGCCTGTAACCCAGCAGATAAAGTACATTACATAGTCGATGGATTGGCGATTTACCCATTCAGTGACTTTGGCACTGGACGTTCCCAAAATGGGGACTATCGGGTAAATTCAATATAATAGACGTCTGTTGGCATTCCAGCCTCCTTCTCCTTTCAGGGCCTATCCGAAAGAGAGTCCAGTACTTCTTGGTCGTGAATATCTGAATTGGTTGTTTGTTGTTCAAGAATTCATGTTTAGGCAGTTCATACCATCCATACATAGTGTTTTGATCGTTGATTGAAATTCTTCCGTGTTTCAGCAGTAACATATTCTTCCATGGAGCTAGCTAGTTCAAGAACTAGAAAGATCTCACTTCTGTTTACTCAGACACCTCTTTCTTATCAAAGACTCTGGCAGCTGGAACTCATCGGCAACGACTCTTACCACTGCAACCTATGACCCTCTTTAGATCATTCTGTAATATTCCAGTGGTTGCCGCAAGGAATGACGTCATAGCTCCTGGAAAAGTAATAACAATCAAAGCCTTAGGTGGGTTCTCTTCGCTCCCCTCCTTTTATCCTTCCTTTCTTTCATAAGGCAAGGCCTTTAGACTAGCCCTCTTTTGGAAAGAGATTCGAATTTCGTTTCCAAACGGGTAATCAACAAAGGCTTTCGCCGGAGAAGCTAACCTTAGCGTGGTCACCAAAAGTCACGATCAGAATCAATAGAAAAGACAAATCCCTTATGATACACCAGATCCGGCTCAGTTATTGATAGAGTGAATAGGGGAAAACCCTTCTCGAAGAAGCGTGACCATCCAGTTTAATCTCGTTACCATCCCGTGTGGTTATGGGGGCGAGCCTACTTTCCACTTTGTTATTATGGAGTCGGGCGGCAAGCAAGTGAATGTGCCACACAATTAAACACAACATTACAAAGTTAATAACAGAGGCATTGAAGACTACTAGTGATACATGCAAACACACCCAAAAAAAGCAATCTACTTAGGATAGGAGTAGATTTCCACCAAATAAAGAAAAAGAAGAAACACACTACTTTGCGTCTACATACACTTATTTAAACCTTCTAAAACTCAAAAGAGTTGACGGACTCTTCTATTCTACTCTCTCTGGGAATCCGAAGCTATGTGTGTCCGGTACTCGCATTGAACAACAACATACCCGGTAAAATCCCACAACGTGGGTCTGAGAGTAGAGTGTACGCATACATTATCTCTATCCATACCCCACTCTGTCGGAGCAAGCTAAAGAGTCACTTTGGTAGGTAGAGCGGTTGTTTCCGAAAGACCCTCGGCTCAAGACACAACATAAACACAAACAAAGCAAGAGAAACGGTCAGACCCGTACAAGAAATTTAAAGCAGTGTGACAATGATGGTAACAAAAGAGGAAAAGCCGCATTAAAGCCCGACTATGTTTGGATTCACGCTGCATAGGGCCTACTCGAAGGAAGCGCTCCCTATCAAGAATTTTTCTATGCCCGGCAACCCAGGACTCGAGCCGAAAAGTTCTTGGAAACCCAATTTTTGCCACTTGAACATGGTGGATTTTCTGTACAATTCGACATGTGAAGAGGTTGAAGAAGATTAAAAAAAATGAATGAATGCATCTGCAATATACACAAACTATATTCCGTCTTACTATAGATTATGATTTTGCTACAATTGCATATAGAATCCATACCACATTATAACGAATACAGTACCATACAACATTATAACGAATACAGTACCATATTTAATTCGGTATTAATTATACATAAATCAATTGGAACTGCAGTATCATTATCATTTCCATACTACCACCTATTATTATTTCAATTTTAGTTTTCGGCATCTTATCTATAGACCAAACGACATAATGGGTAAGAAAAGACTTTTCCATGGAGTTGTGGATATACCGGCTTCTACTTTTGGATAATTGAATGCAATATCCTCTTCAGGCGTTTAAACTTGCCTGTGTAGACACATACTACTTACCTTGAAATTTCCATTCATTTTTATTTTTATAAACGTAGTGTCTAGACCAACTTATACGCTCGACTAATTCCATGTACTTCCCACTAACACAAGTACCATGTAATTATGTCCAACATGTACCTTGAAATTTTCATTCCTATACTTACTAATTTTGTCAATGTATACAAATTGCAGCAGGAGTTTTCATTTTTGAAAACAAAAATGTTGGGAAAATGGTAGTAATATTTTTGGAGTCTTTTTCAATTAGAAAAACTTAGGGTCACAAGAATAAAGAAAAAGAAAGATTGCCTACTTCCCATAAATATCAACTGCTAGTCTGAAAGCGATTGATTCATAGAAAATTACAGAGAGCGTAAACAAGGCCACTGGAAATAAGTACCTTTGTCCTGTTAATTGCCCTGGCAACCTCCAAAGAAAGATAGACAGATTTTATACACAACTGACGCTTAGTTTCAAAAAAGAAAACCGTTCCGCAGAAATTAGTTCAGCACTGAGCAGAGATATATGTACCATGCAACAAGCTTCGAAATACACGGTTTTCTTTTTTGAAACTAAGCGTCAGATGTGTATAAAATCTGTCTATAGTGAGACAGAGTATAAATGATCCGATATAGCAGCAAGTGACATCCGAGTCATTACCTTCCCAGCAGCTGGTTCAAGTCGTTAACAATCACATTGAGTATGATATTTAAACTGTCATAAAACCCCCTGAACAGAAATAAATATGGCATCAAAGGAAGTCAGAAAGATGCACAATACATAATTGAGCACAATTCTGCAGAAACAATCAAAGGATCAAGCAAGTTGCAAAGATGGTTAACGCAAAATCATACAATGTTCCGCTAAATGATGCATAATGGCCAAACCCCAAGATATAATACAGAGATGTCAAGGCTAATAGCGGTGAAGGTTCTAGCATACTTTCCCAAACTTAAGGCCAACACTCAGAAATTTAATTGCCACATACTACCAAAAGAAATGCATGCCTTGCTCAAAAATGAGATATAAGTAAACCATGTCAATTTCATTTTTTTATCTGGTAACCCGTATTCTCATTCATAAACATGGCTACAAAGTTGGTCGTATACAAGTGGTATACCAAAAGGTAAAACAAATATAAGGGAACGGAGGCTACTCCTCAGTTGAGAAAAGCTCGACTCTAAACCATGTCAATTTCATCCCAAATGGATATATGAATTACTTGCACAAGATTGGGTTACAATCTTCTTGAAGTCCAACGATGCATTTTGAGTTTTAAAGCACAAACTAATTTGAACAATTTAAAACGAGAGAAGATACACATATCCTCAACGCTTGATTCACATAATCTCAAATGTGTGCACTTAAAGGGCCTTCCAAAACCAAGAACTGCACTTTTTATCAACTTTAAGAAATGAGAGGAACTTAGCAACTCTAGTTACTATTACAAAGGTCCAACCATGAACCAGATCTTAGCCTTCAATCTTGAAAAAAAATAATCAATAGAACTTGAAACAAAAATAGACATTTCTAGACTACCAAGGAGCATCCAAGGACTCAAGAAGTTGTTGACTTGAGTATATGTACTCCTTCATAGAGAGCATGAGTTGGACATTTAATGCAGACAACCATTCATTGTGAGCACATAATGCATGTCATCCATCTTTCCTAGTGTTTTATCATAGTTGTTGCTACCAGACCTCTGCAATTTTCAGGTATCCAACAATTATCTTTACTTCTCCTAGCATGGTTTAACTGTCATACTAAAGATAAACAGACATTCAGGAAACACATACCACACCCCAACCCAAAAACACAAAGGGAAAAATATAAAAAATCATCACATTCAAAAGTAAGAAGAAAAATATTCAACAACAACATACTCAGTGCAATCCCACAGCGTGGGGTCTGGGTAGGGTACAGTGTACGCAGACCTTACCTCTACCTTGGTAGGTAGAGCGGTTGTTTCTGAGAGACCCTCGGCTCAAGACATAGGCTGAATTTATAGGCTGAAAAATATTCATAGGCTGAATTTAAATAATACCCCAATCCATGCACCAATAGGTCAAGGACTTGAACTCTGTAACTCTCTGCCTGCAAGCAATCACAATGGTACAGCCCGCTGAATGAATTGGCCCATTGCATAGTTCATGAACTCTGCATAAGTAAATAACACAGGAAGCTTCATCTAACAAGAACTTGGAAAAATGATAAAAGTACAACAATCACATCTCTTAATCTTCTACTGATAGTTAAACAGGAAGGAGAAAACGACATACAGAGGGAAATTGTCAGGACTCCATGTCGTTGGACTGAAACTTCCCAGTAAGAGGTGTTTCTATCAGGATACGTTATTTTTCTGTTGTCTTGCTAACAAAATATCTCAAATCCTGAAAATGAAGAGGTTCATTCCCCCAAGAAGTCCAGCCAGCTATCATTTCTCTAGCGAATAGTTCAATGCAACGAGCAGGAATAGACCCCGGCACATAATCTAGCAGTAGCTCTAATTCATGTACGTAAGAGGAAAATTATCAGACAGTATTTCTGATGGTAAAAAGTAGAAAAGATCAATATGATTGCTTCTCTAGCCCAGCCATCTGTCCCAACTCAAAAAAGTTAAAGACCAGTTGAAAAGGGAAAAAACGGAAAACAACACTACTCAAAAGAGAAAAAAAAACAATGAGGACCAGAAGGGTGGCAGCTTTGACAGGTTACCTCCAATGGGCGGTTTCCTTGAATAATCACCAGGAACGCTAATGAACACTCGATTATCTGGTATGGGATTCAATGTTGTTAAATTACCAGAATGTGTATCCTGCAAAGACATCGCGAAGTTAAGAAAAGAGTAATAACTTTAACAAAGGCAACTCCAAGGCATTGAACAAGCTAACCTTTCCGTCATAGTAACCTAGGAGACATTCATATGGTCGATGATGAAAGAGGTCCAATTCGCCAGTCATCATCCCACTGGCCTTAACCTGTAACAAAAATCAATACAGATACCTAAACACATAATTTTAAGTCAATATACACTATTCATCAGTGTTTTTTAAATTCCTCATCCCCCCTCTCTCTCTCTCCGCTTCTCTCTCAGAGTAGAAGGTAGCTTAAAGATAGCCTCACAGTTGTGAAGAAATGATACCTTCAACCAGTAAAAGCTAGCTGCATATTTTACTCCCCATTTAGGAAACAAATCATTCTCCACAAAACCTCGCAACTTCTCCCTGTTGGTAACCGACAATGCAACAAGTGCTCCAGAGGTATCACAAAGTTGCTTGACGGGGAGAGATAAGAAGTATCAATTAGGCAATGTTGGGTACCTGCAACCACATGTAATTGCATATTGAATAGAAGCAATCTACAATACAGACTTCCATACCTAATAGTTTGAGCTTCTAATATACAGAGCAGACAAATATTGACCCATTCTAATCACTTGCAGGAAATCAAATCCTATGTCTGCACACCCCCCACCCCCACCCACCCCAAAATTTAAAGAGGAAATTTTACAGGACATATAATATAATTGTTTTTGGTGATGGATGAACTGATGCGACAAATTTAAGGGGAGGTGTCATGGTGTATGTTATTCGCAGATGACATAGTCTTGATTGATGAGACTCGCAGCGGAGTGAATGTTAAGCTGGATATTTAGAGACAGACTCTGGAGTCTAAAGGGTTCAGGCTGAGTAGGACCAAGACAGAATACTTGGAGTGCAAGTTCAGTAACGGGAGCGACCATGAGACAGGCGTGGAGGTGAGGCTTGGTACTCAGGTCATTCCAAAGAAAGGAAGCTTCAAGTATCTCGGGTCTATTATCCAAGGGAATGAAGAGATTGATGACGATGTCACACATCGTATTGGTGCAGGGTTGATGAAATGGAAGCTCGCATCTGGAGTCTTGTGCAATAAAAAAGTGTCACCAAAACTTAAAGGCAAGTTTTTAGGGTGGTGGTTAGACCGACTATGTTGTATGGGGCGGAATGTTGGCCAGTCAAGATTTCGCACATCCAAAAGATGAAAGTTGTGGAGATGAGGATGATGAGATGGATGTGTGGGCATACAAAGAGAGATAGGATTATAAATTATGATATTCGTGACAGAGTGGGAGTGGCCTCGGTGGAGGATAATATGCGGGAAGCGAGATTGAGATGATTCGGGCATGTGCAGAGAAGAGGTACAAATTTCCAGCGGAGGTTGGCTATGGACGAGTTTAGGAGGGGTAGAGGTAGGCCGAAGAAGTATTTAGGAGAGGTGATTAGACGGGATATGACGCAGGTGCAACTTACTGAGGACATAACCTTAGATAGGGGGTTGTGGAGGACACGGATTAGGGTAGTAGGTAGTTTAGCGTAGTCTTACTTACGCTTACATATTGGTAGTTGCAGTGTTATTATTGTAGCTCTGTTTAGCTTATCATACTAGTAAGCGCAGTATTATTTTATAGTCCACTGCCCTTTGATTTCTGCTGTTGTATGTTCTTTCGTGTACTTTGTTTATCTTATTTACCTCTGCTTTTTTTTCATAATGCTTTATCATGGCTTATTCGCTTTTGTTACTCTCATTTCATACTGTTTTAATTTTTTTGTTCGTGACTGACCGTTTCTCTTGTTTTGCTTGTGCTTATGCTTTGTCTTGAGCCGAGTGTCTTACAGAAACAACCTCTCTACTTACCAAGTTAGAGGTAAGGTGTGCGTACACTCTACCCTCCCCAGACCCCACATTGTGGGACTTCACTGGGTATGTTGTATAATATAATTGTTCTTCTCTGACATTCTTCGGGAAAAAACTTTACAGAGAGTGGAGCCCGTGGAAAATAAATACAAGGCAAAGCTAGCTAATAATACAGAAGCAAGAGAGACAATCTGAGGAAGGATTAACACAAACCTCAGTTTCTGATGAGCGCTGCCATTTTCCCGGGGGGATCGATCACTATGAGATTGAAGCCACGATCAGAATCAGCTGAAAGAAGAAAACACCACTCAGCTTAAACAGACGACTCCTGTGTTCTAACTTATGCATTAACCATGAAAACTAATATATTTAGCAAGAAATGAGGATTTCTGCCTTTAAACTGGATACTTCCCAATACATTGCAGGTCCATGAAAATGGAATTTAATAAGCATCTTCTCTGGACAGTAGGTCCACGCTCAAACACAAAGAAAAAAGGACCTTAGCGCATTATCTGAGATTAAGTTCTCAATCTGCCGCAAATCAGACTTCAGGCAACCAAGAACAATAAAACCAAAAGAGTCAGATTTGAAATCCCATGCAGATATATTAGATTCAAAGCCATTAGTAAATCCAAATGATTCTGGATTTGAGATATTCAAGGGAAGAGAAGCAAAGAGCCCTTCTCAGAAAGGCAAATATTTGTTTCATTTGCATGAACCTACAGCATAGACTAGATAATGAAACAAGTCAAACAACTAAACAAGCATCCGCTTGATTCATACCATATAGAAACAGCTCCTCTTGGGAATAATATACTTGTGATTAAAAAGCTCAGCCTCTATATCACAGCTTCCCTCATTGGAAACTAGATTATTAAACACAGGAGTCACTCTTTGCTCAATACTCTGCGCAAGTGTTGAACCTGGAAACCACGTGGAAGACAACTAGAATACATAAGCATGCAAGTACCTCAAGAAATATGCTAACAATTTACTAAAATTTGAATTGAAATGCATAAAAGGCGAGCCTTGACGCAACAATAGAGTTGCTATACACTTTTTAAACATCTTGTAAGTAAAGATAACCTCCATTTTGGAATGTTTTATCATCTGGATGATAATTGAGAACAATCTCATACAACGGAGCTTGCCAAACACCACCGAGCTCCATAAACGAAAGCTCACTACTTTCCTGTGACAACTCCTGGATTCCCCCACAGCACATTCATCATTCCTCAAATTCCTCAATTGTTTCAAAAGATCAGTAGCTTCAACAGAGATTCATGCCCTTTCAACAACAACGGCTTCAACTCCTTCAACACAAAGCAAAAAAACAAATATTTAATGCACAGAAGATAAGCAGCTGTACATTGAATATAGCAGGTTATTTTTAAAAAAAATATAAATTTTATGGTGAAAATTACAGCAAAATACCATTCGTCCATCTAGTTTACAAAATATGTACACAGTGTATATATAGTATATACTTTACACTAAATATACATATACAATACATACAACAACAACATACCCAGTGAAATCCCACAACGTGGGGTCTAGGGAGGGTAGAGTGTACGCAGAACTTACCGCTATTTCCGAAAGACCCTCGACTCAAGACAAAGCATAAGCACAAGCACAAGCAAGAGAAACAGTCAGATCCGGATAAGAAATTTAAAGCAGTATGAAAATGATGGTAACAAAAGCGAATAAGCTATGATAGAGCATTCTGAAAAAAGAAGCAGTAACTAACGCTGATCAATAAGATAGACAAAGTACACTAAAGAACACATAGCAGCAGAAATCAAACGACAGAGGACTATAAAGCAATACTGCGCCTACTAGTATGATAGGCTAAGCAGGCCTACAATAATAACACTATAACTACCAGTTTGTCAGTGTAAGTAGGACTACGCACAACTACCTACTACCCTTCTACCATAACTCGTGTCCTCCACAACCCCTTATCTAAAGTCATATCCTCAGTAAGTTGCACCTGTGTCATATCTCGTCTAATCACCTCTCTCTAATACTTCTTCGGCCTACCTCTACCCCTCCTGAACTCGTCCATAGTCAACCTCCGCACTGGGTCATTTGTGTCTCTCCTCTACACATGCCTGAACCATCTCAACCTCACTTCCTGCATCTTATCCTTTACCGAGGTCACTCTCACTCTGTCCTAAATATCATCATTTCTAATCATATCTCTCCTTGTATGCACATCCATCTCAGCATCCTCATCTCCGCAACTTTCATCTTTTGAATGTGTAAAGTCTTGACTGGCCAACACTCCGCCTCATACAACATAGTCGGTCTAACCACCACCCTATAGAACTTGCCTTTAAGTTTTGGTGGCACCTTTTTATCGCACAAGACTCCAGATGCGAGCCTCCATTTCATCCACCCTTGCCCCAATACGATGTGTGACATAAACAATACATACCTATACATACACTATACACAACATTTATAGCCAAAGTGTTAGGTAGTGCACACTCTATACTAAATATACATATCCTATAAATACCTATACATATAATATACATATATTATAACATACCTATACACAACATATACAGTCAAAGTGTATAGGTAGTGTATACTTAATACTAAATATACATATACTATACATACCGATACACAACATATACAACCAAAATGTATAGGTAGGGTATACTTTATACTAAATATACATATATTATACATACTTATACATATAATATACATATACTCCGTACTATACATACCTATACACAACCTATCCAGCCGAAGTATATAGGTAATGTATACTCCAGTCATGTCGGTAAACTAGTTGGCGGAAGGGTACATATAAGTAAGTTTCCCAATTATATTCCCAAGAAAATGTTAAATGTTAACGGTACCTGATGACATCGATCGGCGATTTGAGAGATTGAGGCTTCTGATCGGATTGTTGATCGGATAAAATGCCGACGGAAGCGGGAAAGTTTGCTTTGCATTGTGGCCCCCCATTGTTCTTCAATTTCAGTTGAAGTCCCCAACATGTTTTCTCACGACCCCACTTTTTTTTTTAAACAGAAGATCGTTACAAAATTCTGAATTTAATGTTAGTTTAATGTAATGTTCACGAGATACTTTTATTTTTACACATAAATGTAACATAATTTTGTTTTGTAGGAATATTTTCTTGTATTTTTAAAAATTATAAAAGGCTATGTTTACTCAGTGTCTCGTCAAAACAAAAGCAGAAGTACTTCTGACAGAAGTGATTTTGTCAAAAATGATTTTAGCAGAAGTGATTTATGTTTGAATGTAATAATGTAAAAGTGATTCTTATAATTGATTTATGTTTGAATAGTTTTGATCAAAATTATTTTTGAATGTAGAATTATCAAAATGGACATACATATAAATAAAAATTACTATACATATAAATAGATGAAAGTATGTAAATAAAAATTACAAATAGATAATAGAATTTAAGTGCAATATAGTACTTAAATATTAGTAGAATATTATTACAATACTAATTTAAAGTGCAAATAGTATTTAAATATTATTACAATACTAATTTAAATATTATTACAATAAAAATTCAATACTTCAACTTGGGTATATTTATTTTTTGTTTGTTCAAAATATAATATATTATAGTAATAATATTCGGAGTATTTGAAAGAAGATAATAGAAAAAGAAGAAGGATAATCCTCGTATAATAGGACAACGTTAGGATGTTTGAGGAGTTTAAAGTTTCAATCTGCAATTACACATGAACAAATGTCAACTTTAGTAGTATATTTGAATTTTTTTAATTAAAACCTAATATGAGTAGTATATTTGATTTTTTTTTAGTAATTATTTCTAGATATTTAAAGAGGGTAATGAAAGTTGTATATTTAAATATATTTTTAGTAATTATTTCTAGATATTTAAAGAGGGTAATGAAGGTAGATAGAGTTGTTGATAAAAATTAAAGAGTGTAATAAAGAAAATGGTAAAATTCAAATTGAAATAAATTGTAGAAGTCTTACGAAATGATAAATTTTAACTTCTACGGAAGTCTTACGAAAGTCAAATCAAACATGTCGATTTTGCGTTTTCACGAAAGTGGAGTGCGTAAGTCTTACGCAGTGCGTAAGTCAATCCAAACATGCACGAAATCATATTTCAATAAATGGAATTGACTGTCATATTTTCATTTTTTGATTGATAAAATGTTGATGCATTTCTTTAAACTAATTTCTACAAACGTATGTTGTACGTTAATAATTGTCTGTTAATATTTAGTTGATTAATAATTACACGTACATAATTGGCATCTGAAGCTCTGAAGCCGCCGCCGCTTGTAAATTCATGTTTTATAATAATAATAATAATAATAACCATATAATTATTTCTATTATTTAATGCTTCGCCATAGGTGCTCCCCGTATTATCAAAATTTATTTTCTTATTAGCTTAGCACCACTATTTTGTTTAACATATTTGTGATGATTATCTTAATTTATAAGTTTTATAACTTTATGGATTGACCGGTTCTTCTTTGAAAGATTGTAATTTATGAATCGTGCGTCCCTTTAGTAAAATTGACACTACTATACAACTTATTGTTGCTAACACTATCATGCTTCTAAGTCAAACATTTGCAAGCTGTCTTGACCAATTGATTACTAAATTCTTTTTTCACTAGTAACGGTAGACCATAAAGGAATTTGGTCATATTAAAATCCTTCTCCAAGTGCAATAAACATTCCTTAGAAAATCCTTCAACTCTTCTTCCTAATATTATCTATATAATTATTCTTTTAGGTTTAAAAAGTATGTTTAAAAAGAAATAGAATTAAAGCTTATTAAGGATATAAAAGTTGTTAATATATTTTGGTTAACCAATATTTATATTCATGCTTTTAAAATAATATAAAGAAATATAGATATAGATAGATAGATGAAAGGACTCTTTCATTTTATTAATTTTAACTAATAGTATTGCTTTTTAAATTTGACTTGATATCCTATCAACTATCTCAATTTTTTTTCAATTTCAAACAATTAATATAGATAATTCTAATGAACTCCATAAACTAATAATCCAATTGTTTCACCTTTGATAACCGCACAAATTTGATCCATTATAGCCACTCACATTCTTTTTATCTTAATATTATAAAATATATTGAGAATTTATCACTTAAACACTATTTTTTTTATAATCCTGATGTTTTAGTTTTGATATATATATTGAATAAGAGTAACTTTTTTTCTGAAAACTAATCGAATCGAACCGAACCGAACCGAACCGAACTTAATCGAATCAATTTTTAGTTTTTTTAGTAAAATCGAAGGGTTATAGTATCAACTAAAATTGTATAAAATAATTAGATAAGTTTTTTATTTCATAAGAATATTTAAAAAAATACTGAACCGAATCATATATATATATTATAAAATATTAGAAACTTTACCTTGGGTCATGGGCTTTGGGGAAATTACAAGTAATATCAAAATTTATCTTACGTTGTTAAATAAAGGAGTTACAGTATGACCACTCGACCTAGCATGTTAGCCCCAGTACTATAGGGAAGGCCTATGCGAACGGTGAGATCAGATTTCTAGAACGAAGTGAAGTGATAGGAAGAGAAGACTGCTGGCGGAAAAGCTCATATTGCTGCTCAACTTACTTCTTCTCAATGATACTTGTTCACCAAAAAAAATTGTATGAATGTATGTTTTTGAGATTTTCTCTTCTTCTTTTTCTACCATTTTAAATTTTATTTATTCAAAAGATTAATAGAAGAAGGTAAACATGTTCAACTGTTTAAAAAGTTTAAAGATTGATACATGAAGCCAAAAGTTATTTCTATTGTATATGAATCAACGAATATCATATAATTTGGTGAGTTTACACTAAAAAGAAGAGGTAGCAGATCTACCACTTACAACACAAAATTAAAATTATGAGAAAGCTTTATACCATGTATTCTAATAAATAATTGTATATTTTATATGTTATATTAAATTTTATTGTTATTTTATATAAAGTGACGTTAAATAAAAAATTGAACCGTACCGATACCGAAAAAAATCGAGAAAATTGAGACGGTTTCGAGAAGCCTAATTTTGGTTATATTATAGATTGATCAAAAAATTTGTATGGTATATTTTTAAAAAATAACCGACTTAATCGTACCATTGACACCCCTAGTGTTAAATGACAAATTTGTGCAATACATAAGCTAGAGGGATAAGCCATGGTTGAAGAAGACTAGATAGCCGTTTGGACATGCGATATGAAATCATGATTTCATATATTGATTTCAAATAAGTGTTTATTTTATGCATTTCGCACAAATTTCATTTTTAATTTTATATCATGATTTCAAATTCCAAATTGTCCAAAAAGCATGATTTGAAATTTCAAATTTTTAAATGTTAAACTTAAGACATAAGTTTATATTATGTAAAAAAAGACACATAAGTTAGTAGATATATTTACCAATCATGTTTATCAATCATTTATATCAAATATTAATCTGCAAATTGGTAGGATATTTTTAACAATTACTACCACTATGTGGCAGAATTATATTAAAGAGTAGTTACATTATTATTCATGTTAAATTTTCTTTTTTATTGAACTAAAATTTGATCAATTAATGTTGTCTTTTTTAGAAAAACCTTCTAGTGCGCATTAATTTTGTTACGAGATATTTGCTCATTTAGTAAGAATATATATGAATTGAGAAAGTTTTGATGGTGGGATTTTATGTCTATAAAAAAAATACAACTTAAAATCCAAATTATATGTCCAAATAAAACTTCAACTTCAAAGTTCAAATCGTCACGATTTCATTTCATGATTTCAAACCATGTCCTAACTTACAAGTCTAATGTAAGTTTCCTATAAGCACATTTGGACTTGGCTAATGACACAAGTGGACACATTTTCGGGTGCTTTGATCAAAAGACTTATTCTAAGTCTTCAATTAGGTAAATGGTCTCAAATTATTTTTATTGGGTGGATGACCCTTTAATTAGATTAAAGAGAAAAAATGAAGAAAATTATCAATTTTTTCGTGCCTTTTCTTTTCCTATTATCGATAATCAACCTCCCATTCTTGATCAGTGGAGATCATTTCAACACCCTTCTTGATCGATAGAGATCGACTTCCTTCTCGAACGATTATCAAACTATCTCTATGCCGATTATCACTATATATATTGTCACTAATCAACCTTTTTTTTGACCATTTATCAACTCATGATCACTAATCAAACGTTATTTTCAAAATCTTTCTTAGTCGTTTATCCATTCATTTCGCTAATCAATCTCCTTTTCGGTCGATGAATTTCTTTATTTCAAACCTACTAGGGGGGGGGGGGGGGGGGGGAAAACGATTGTCATTTCCTTAATCCATTCGGATAAATCTTCGATACACTCTCTTGTTGGTCTTTATTAGTTTTTGGAACTTTATTATTATTTCGTTGGCAGTTCAGAGTTGTTAATAATCACATACTGCATGTATACATTCAGCAAAGAAGATCGAGAATTGATGAAGAGAATTAGAGAAAAGAGTAGAGAGAAATGGAGAACAGAATCGGTGGTTTTGGGAGCTCAAATGAACTCTTCTGGATTCGCTATTCTCACTTAAATGAATTATTATACAACTATTTATAATAATAACTTTGCAGAAATAACCACTACTAACATTGTATATGTATACTAATGATATACTATGAACTCATAACAAACAAATATCTAACTAACTAACCACACATATATATTGTGGTATATCTCAACACCCCCCTCAAGCTAAGCACTGAAAATAGGTTTCAATCCTAGCTTGAAAACAATGTCCTTAAGTACTTCCTGAGGAAGTGTTCCTGAAAATCCCAGTAGATGTATGTAGCTGCCATAACAACATTAGTAAACAACTTCAGCAGCCATATCTTCAGTAGATACTTGTACACACAAGATATACAGCCATACAAGCAGTTCTTCCATCTTTTCCACAAAGCTTAATTGCCATTTGACATTTTGGATATGACTTCCCTATGACATTGTAATCAGCTTTCTTGATCAATTTCATATCTAGGGATGTGCCTGGAAGAAGGCCTTGACCCAGCCGAAATCATTTCAGACAAGAGACATGTTGTCTGCAATTTGAAAGGTCCATTTTCATAGAACACAATCAATTCATTGTTACATCCTGGTCCTCTTCCATTTTCAGTGTAGAGTCCACTATTCTCATTTGATATAGGCAATTGGATGCCCTAGCTACAAGGTTTAGACAAAACAGAGAAACAGAAGCTCACATTTGATACGTAATAGCTGCTACTGCTCCAGATTTCAAAAAAATACTGAAACTACTCCTGCATTTTCAGTGAACAAAAGCACATCAGCAAGTTTATGCCCAGCAGCCACACACCAGCATTAATATTTTCAAGCATTAAGCTCAGCTGCAGCAAGCTCAGCTGTAGTCAAGTCAGTCGCAACAATTCCTTCCAACTGCAGCATTAATATTTTCAAGCAGGAGCTTCAACTCCCACAACATTTCAGCAACTTCTGAACCAGCACCAGCACCAACAGAACTATAATTTTGATTCTGAACCAACACCAGCAGAACTATAATTTTGAACCAGCACCAGCAGAACTATAATTTTGAACCAGCACCAGCAGAACTATAATTTTGAACCAGCATCAGTCGCAACAATGACAACATCAGGTGCTCAGGTGCAGCCTTTACAAGTTGAATCTCTCAGTTTCTGTCCTTAATTTAATAGAAAAACCACTGGATTCATCTTGCCAACAGTAATAATGAAGAACTCCTCGTTCTCTAGTCTCACTCGGACTAGAGAATCTTTCGATTCTCCCTATGCAACCCACGGCAAGAACATTTCGTTCTCTAGTCTAGCTTGGACTAGAGAATCCCTCGATTCTCATCACGCAAGTTATTTCAATAAGCGGCAAGAACCCCTCGTTCTCTAGTCTCGTTTGGACTAGAGAATCCTTCGATTCTCATCACGCAAGCTATCATAATAAGCTCAAATATGCAGTGGAGTCTCCCTCAATTTTTAGTTCAATTTCGGCTAGAAATCCTTCGATTCTCCTATCTTGAGCGACACATATAAAAACAGTCAATCTAACACTTGATCGACCTGTGAATAACTCTTTGAATCCTTGAATTGAGCTTCAACTCAATCTATATTATCTCCGACGAAGTATCCCTCAATTCTTAGTCTATTTGTCGCTAAGAACTCCTCGATCCTTCTATCGATAGAAATTTCCTACTCTATGGTCTTCTCAACCAAAGAAATTTTCTACTCTGTGGTCTTCTCGACCACAGAAATCCATTAATATCCCTAACATGAGTTGCAATAGCAACATCTACACTTCTCGCCACCTGAAACAATCACACGAGCAGTCTGGCGGTGTAGCACTAAAGCGATAGCTACACCAGAATGGTCAGTGCAGTAATAATATTCTCCAAGTTCATCACATAGTAATGAACATTCCTTCAACTGTGAGAAGAAATACCAACACATAATAGAAACTAACACAACAACAACGAACAACACAATTTTCTCCAATTCGCCAATTCACCAACACAGATACAACTTTAACAACACAAAATCATACACCAACACAGAACCAATACAAAAATAAAATTGAATTTCCAGAAACTCACAGCAATTCGAAACTTAATTTGATCATTTTTCGCTGAATCACAACAAATGGACAGACATACCTCAGAAGCATACATATTCGCGGCGACATTCGACGTCATAACGATAGCCAAAGGCGGATTGTATCCGCAGAAAACGATAGCATCTTCGAATCTAATTTTCAGAAGAAATTGCGATTCTGATTTTCAATTCTTCGATTCTCTGCTCTTCGATATTCAGTTCCTTCGCTCGTTAATTCCTCCCCAATTTCGTTTTCACCAAATTACAAATCGAATTTCGATATTGTAGATTTTGACTCCTAATTGATCTTCAATCTTGTAAGTATTATATCCTTACAGATTGATCTTCAATTTTGTGGAATCGAACTCCTGATCGCAATATTGTAGATTTTGACTCCTAATTGATCTTCAATCTTATAAGTATTATATCCTCACTGATTGATCTTCAATTTTGTGAAATCGAACTTCTGATCGATCGCATACAACTTCGATCTTACTGCTTCTGCTTTCATCCTTTATCTCCACAAATTGCATGTAAAAATTACTCCTATATCGGATCGATACATCCTGACTTTGATACCATGTTAATAATCACATACTGCATGTATACATTCAACAAAGAAGATCGAGAAGAGAAGAAGAGAAAAGAGTAGAGAGAAATGAAGAACAAAGTCGATGGTTTTGGGAGCTCAAATGAACTTTTTTGGATTCTCTATTCTCACTGAAATGAATTGTTATTACAACTATTTATAATAATAACTTTACAGAAATAACCACTATTAACATTGTATATGTATACTAACGATATACTATGAACTCATAACAAACTAATATCTAACTAACTAACTAACTAACTAACTAACTATATATATATATATATGGGGGTATATCTTAACAAGATTTCATTTATTTAGTCAAAGAACACTATACAAAAGAATATGACATGTAACCGAATGACACTTTTCCTTCTTTATTGCTTTTTGTCTTTTGAAGTTAGCAATCATATTGTTGTTTGAGGATTTGGACTCCGTTATGTGTTAACATCAAAGTACATGAAATAATGGACCAATATCAAGTATTAAAAAAAACAAATTTATGTAGGGACAAGCAGATAATAGGAAGGCATATAGAGATTTTGTTTAGGGATAGAGATCCTCTGTAGTGCACTTTACGTAAAGTGCATTACAGAAATTATTAGATCTTATTTTTTAAATGATCTAATGATTTCTAACAACGTCAACACATTAAAATTATGTACTTTATGTAAAGTGAACTACAGAAAGAGTCGGATTCGTTTAGATATATATGACACTAAATTTTTGAGTGATTGAGAAAGGCAATAAGAACACATGGCCATGAATTCAAAAGAATCTTTTACCAATCACCAGCATTTTTTGTCCAATCATTCTTTTTAGGTTAATTGGTGTCGAGAAGCAATGAACTTTCAATAATTTATTCATGGATGACAGAGAGCAATCGATAGTTACTTTTGGGACACAAGTGATTTCATTGGTTATGTTGTGTCATTTTATTATGATCAGGATTGTTTTTGGGTCCGTGCGACCTGTGCTACCGCACAGAGCCCTCGAAATAAAAAAAACTAAGGTCTTTTATTTTTTATTTTTTATTAAGTAGTATTAGTTAAAATTTACTGTAAAGTCTCATAATTCGTAGATCTTAGCTCAATTAAAGGGTTTGATTAATTTGAAGCTGTATTGAGTTGTTATTTATAATTTAAAATAATTTCTAATTATTGAATCACATATTTACTTATATTAAGGACTCACTTTTACAAATTAGAATATAACCTCAAAAATGTTTGAGACGAACTCTTTTGTTCTTATTAATTGTGTGAATGTGAATAAGTTAATGTTTCTTTCTTCTTCCACCCCACCCCTCCACCTCTCTTACCCACCTACCCCTTTTTACTTTGAAAAGGCTAAGCCTTTGACACCGTTAATTATTGTTTTAGCAGGATTTACATAAAGAATATCGCAATGTTTCAAGAAAGGGAAAGTTTAAAGGATGTACAGTTTTTATCAATTTTTGCACATTTCCCTCTCTTATTTTTTGGCTTTATATGGTAATTTATATTTGAATAGACAAATCATCAGCGATTCAAACAAAATTAGAATGACTTTGACATTCTTTCATTTTTTCATTCATCTTTCTATATCTTTCTTAGTGTTTTATTTTTAATATAAGAGTGTTCCACATATATAGTGAGAAAGTGACACACAAACAGGTCATTCGCACAAATACTCCTGTTTCGGGGTGGTCTTTAATTTTTACCCCTCAAATTTGATAATTTTTACTCTTCAATATTTTTCACTAGCCATAATTTAGATTTTGCAAGATATAATTTATGTTTAGCTTTGTCATATCTATTATAACATCCACACAAATTATGTCTGACAAAACAAACTTTCAACACTCAATATAATCTAAAAAAGACATAATTTTAGATTTAGCTCAACATAGTTTAAGTTTAACTTCGACATATAAATCATAACATCCACACAAATTATGCCGGACAACGCAAAATTTTCAACACTCAACATAATCTGAAAATTACTACAAAAACTATGATGAATAACTTAATTTCTACAGAATTTTCGAAAATAAAATGTTATAAAAATAGTATCTTGCGAAGTAGATTTGAATATTTTTATTAAATAAGTAGCGTGCGTAAAAATTAAAGACCACACATATAATAGACAAAAATTAAAGACCGCCGTGTTTAAAGGAGAATCCGTGAAAAAATGCATACAAACTGCTACTCCAAAAACACTTCTTCAAATATACTTTTGATCAAAAACACTTTCTCGAATAAGCAAATCCTGAAAATTTAGCCAAACCAGCTCTAAATTTAAATAGGAAATTAACACAACATGATAAGAATACTCTTGAGTCTTGAATAGTGATTAGCTTGATAGCTTAGTTTAGTGTAATTATAGTGATTAGAAAAGTTTATCATTGGTGGATTCCATTGTTGGCTATTGAACCTTTATCCATTGATTTCATATT
This sequence comes from Przewalskia tangutica, assembly GCA_029844215.1. NCBI lineage: Eukaryota > Viridiplantae > Streptophyta > Magnoliopsida > Solanales > Solanaceae > Przewalskia > Przewalskia tangutica. Next base: position 62,613,086 of record CM056737.1, read on the forward strand.
AGATTTGCTCATTTTGTGGATTCAAATTTGTGTCTCTAATTGAGTTTCAGTTAGCTCTTCTCTCTTGGATTAATTCAATATTGATTTCATTGTCTTAGTCCTTTCTTTCTTCACTTTGTTGGAATTTGTATGGAATGAACAACAAGTGATTAAAAACTAATTTATAGAATTTTGGCCGAAGGGCCACGGCGCCTCACGTCCAGTAAGCCAAGAAAAATCACCGTCGACGGCGCATGGCGCGATGGCGGTCGCGCTTGAGATTTCGATAAGCTACGGAATTACAAAGTGATTTATGGCCATGGCACGAGACGAAGAATTCGCGGCGTGATTGGCGATAAGCCACTGGCGAAAAATGAATTAGGGTTTAGGGTAATTTCCAGATTTGAATCAAAAGTTGTGTCTCTTCACATAATGTTACAACCTTTAGGTGAAATGTTGTTTATGGTCGAATTTTATGCTTTATAAAGCATGTTGATCACTTGTTAGAAGATACACAATACACATAACATTACAATCAATCATTAAACAACAATTAATGATTTAAGATTGTTGCTTGATCTTCATCTTCTTCCCTCAAGAATATTTCTGGAAAACACATAAAGTAAATTCGTCAGGGGTGAAGTTCTTGTGCGAGAACTCTCACCTAGATAGTTGTATCCTCAAGACAGACGTCCGAAGAACTACAACACAAGTGGACAAAATTTTGTCTTAGGACATTGCATCAAACATGCCTCTATCTACACCAAGTCAGTATGTGTTTAAGTATTTGTTGTACTTATTATTGTTGATTTAAAGTTATATTTAATTACTTTAATATTATTGTGTTTATACATTGATGAGTCTAGATTGACGATAAAAATCTAAGACAAAAAATTATTCATTTCAGAAACACATTTTCTTATTTGTTGAGTTTGCAAAATTTTCAGAGAAGTCATTTTGTTGATTTGCAAAAATGGATCAATCTGGATCATCAATGGTGAAAAACCATGTTGAGAAACCCGAGAAGTTCAAGGGTTCTGATTTCAAACGCTGACAACAAAAGATGTTGTTTTATTTGACCACTCTCCATGTGGCAAATGTATTGACTGCTGAGGCTCCAACAGTATTGTCGGAAGGAGAAAGGGAGAATGCTCATACTGATGCGGAGAGAGCCTAAAGGCTGAAGGATATTGAGACTTGGTGGAGCCAAGAGTTTCTTTGCAAGAATTACATTCTCAACGCCTTGGATGATACTATCTATGATATATACTTCACGTTCGGATCAGCACAGGAGTTATGACAGTCATTGGAGAACAAGTACAAAACTGAAGTTGCTTGTTCTAAGAAGTTCGTCATCGGCAAGTTTCTCAACTTCAAGATGAGCGATGCAAAGCCCGTTGTCAAGCAAGTGGAGGAACTCCAAGTCATTGTTCACGAACTAGAGGTTGAAGATATGGGTCTTAACCAAAATTCCTTTTTTTGTGCTATTATTGATTCACGGAAGGATTTTAAGGTTTATTTGAAGCATCTAACCGAGGAGATGTGTTTTGAGCAACTGGTTCTGAAAATTCGTGTTGAAGAGGACAACCAGAAGAATGAAAGGGCTGATGTTGTTTTATTGGAGCCTAATGCCAACATGGTAGAAGGCAATTCTTCCAAGGCCAAGTTCCAGAAAGGCAAGGGCAAATTTATTGGTGTCAAGCCATCTTTTACAACCGGGAGGAATGCACTCGCCCCACAAAGGACCAATGCATTCAAGAAATCACAACCTATGTTGGGTATGTGACAAACCTGGGCACAGAACAAAAGATTATCGTCTTCGCAAGAGTCAAGGTGGTTGTTACACCCCGTAAATTCAAGATATTAAGATAAGAACGTACGGAAGGAAATAAGGTTTGAACTTGGAAAGATAAGTTGACAAAAATGCTGGAGACAGATTTTCAGTCAACTTTGGAGCGGTATATCTCCTCGTTCTGTAGGAGTTTTTAGGTGTTTCAAAATCCTAGTATGAAGTTCGTTGAGTCTAGTTTCCAACGCAACAAACCTCTCGTTGATTGGACATCGGAGTAGTAAGTTATGGACGTTGCAAGATCAGCTGGCAGAAGAGGGGGAAAAGAATTCGATCGGCGTCACGGTAGCGTGGCCGCTGCGAGGGCAGCGCCGTAAGACCTGAACCCCTCTGAAGTTGCAGTGCCGCGGCGCCGGCTGCAGGGCCGCGACGCCAAGGCGGAATTTTCAGCGAAAATAGGGAAAAATCAGAGATATTTTGGAAAAAGGCCTATGGGAGGGTGACAAGTGTCCCTCCCATCTTTTTGACCAAGAGAGGGTCTTACTTTAGGACCAAGTCTTGAAGACTTGGTCATTTGAAAAGGTTCCTCCTAAGAAAAATCCCCTCTTCTCTCTCTAAAAATTGTTGAACCCCGATGAGATTTTTGGAAAGACAACAAGAAGGAAATATATTGGCAAGCTTGTAGAGGGTTCGTGTGGGTGATTTTTAACGTGAAGAAGATTTCGGAAAGAGGGCTTATTGAGGTAAAAATCTTCACCTTCTTATGTAACTGAAGATCACATGTTATAGTAGTTAAGAAATGAGCATGTGGTTTATATATTAAAGTTTGAAAAGATTTGGATCATGTCGACTTGTTGAAAACCAAAAATGGGCATGTTAGTCCCTAAAGTTGTAATCAATTCGGGTGTTAGCTAAAAATCGTTACATGTTATATATAGAAGGGTATATCGTTGTTATTATTGGTTATGAATTATATAACATGTTGCAATAACGAGTTGAATTGAAAGGATTTTAAAAAGGTGATATGTGAGCATATTGTAGTCGGGGAGTGCCTTAACTAATTGGGTTATTTAATATGAACTGTGGGGCAGAATTTTACACGTCCAAGTTAGGCGTGTAATCCCCTTTGTATTGCTGAATTGTTGGGCCTTAAAAGTGGCGTTTGGTTAATGAATTCGGGCCTCGAAAAAGGTGAAAAAGTGCGTAGAAACAAAGGAAGTACTGTCCAATTTTCCGTAGAATAAGGGACTTTACAATTAGAATATTCTACGTTGAAGCTTGAAGCTAATAGACGTATTATGCTCATTATAGGTTGACATACTACGGACGGCATATTGGACTTGACAAGTGGATTAAGCCGGAGAGGTATGTGGAAACTTTCTTATCTCTTGAGCATGAGTAGTTATAAATGTATAGTACGGTAGACGTACGTGATTTAAATGAAGTAAATTCATTTGATATACTTGACTTGTTTTAAGAATGTCTAGTTAGTTGAGTTAGAGAATTAACTCACTTGTTCTTAAGGAAAGGTTATAAGAATGGTTTATTCTAATAAGGTAGACAAGGATTTCTTGATGTGAAAAAGGTATGGAATATTTGATTTGGAAAGTATTAATTCTGGAACTATTCTAAAGATAAGAAACTTGTTTTCTAGGTTAAGAAACTTGTTTTCTAAAGTAAAGAGACTTGAAGTATTTTGAAAGTTGTGTAGCTCGGTTTGAAAGTATAAGTCTCTTGGTCATAAAAAGAATGAAGTTGTCTAAAACATAAAGAGTTATAACGGCTTTATGGGAAGTTAGTTATGACGGCTTTATGAAAGAATAAGCATGTCTTAGTTCCTAAAGCATAAAGTTAGTATAACGGCTTTATGGGAAGTTGGTTATAATAACTTTATTGAAGGTTAAAGGAATGGTTTTTCTCGAATAAGGTAAACAAAGATGAAAGAATTGAAATTAAGAAGGACAATTTGATTTAAAGGCATCAATTGCTTAAAGCTTAAAGTAAGAGTCACTTGGTTTAGAAGCCAAAAATATATTTCTAAAAGTGTAGTGACTTGTTTAAAATCTAGGTAAGCCTTGATACTACGGGTGTTAGTACCTTGGGGTTTTATGTGAAAAGGGATCTTTTGAAAGAATAGAAGTGCATAGTACTTTGGGTTAACTTCCCGGACTTGTTATGTAATATAAAGGTGCCTTAAGGTTATAAAATGAGATCCATTTTGTATGCTAATGAAAGTCTAAAGAAGTTATGAACTTGCCTATACTCGTTTGTGATAGCCTTGGAGTGCAAGTATTATGTTGTTACGTTGCCGTGACTCTCAGTTGGAGGGTCGGCTGTCTTATTATGAACTTACTTGGACGTACCGACAGTGATGGAGGATTTCACGGGTATGCTTCCATTGTCTTATTGTGAGTTTATCTGGACGTACCGACAGTGATGGAGGATTCCACGGGTATGTTTCTATTGTGATTGATCCTTGGACATGCTTATACGATGAGAGATTCCGGGGCATGCGACCAGGATGCGGGTTAAATTCCCGGATGTTATTATTACTCCATGGATTAGCTCTCCATGAAGACATGTACCCGAGATGAGGGATTCCACGGGCATATTATACGATTATTACTCCATGAATTAGCTCTCCATAAAGACATGTACCCGAGATTAGGGATTCCACGGGCATGTTATATATGATTATTACTCCATGGATTAGCTCTTCATGAAGACATGTACCCGAGATAATGGATTCCACGGGCATGTTATATATGATTATTACTCAATGAATTAGCTCTCCATGAAGACATGTACCCGAGATGAGGGATTCCACCGGCATGTTATATATGATTATTACTCCATGGATTAGCTCTCCATGAAGACATGTACCCGAGATGAGGGATTCCACGGGCATGTTATATACGATTATTACTCCATGGATTAGCTCCCCATGAAGTCATGTACGAGATGAGTGATTCCACGGGCATATATATATATATATATATATATATATATATATATATGTGTGTGTGTGTATGTGTGTTGTATGTGTGTACGCCGACAGTGAGGTAGGATGCCACGGGCGTGTCACATGGTTATATTTTACACTTTTAGCGGTCGGCGTGGCGGGGATTCCAGGCGAGAGGATATATATATATATGTTACATGTGTATGCTGTAAACGATGAGTAGGATTCGCGGCGCGTCACGTGGTTAGATTTTACACCTATAGCGGTCGGCGGTGATGGGGATTTCAGACGCGCTTTGATATTTGAGCTGGTGTTCATAGCCCCGGTGTGACTATTGTTCGTATGTTGAAATAGTCGCCCAGTAAAGCGACTTTCATTACTTTCACTTCGGTAAGGCCACGATTATCGTTAATTTGGTTATCATACATGTCTTGACTTTATTTTAGACTAATACGATTTAAATTCTGATCTTTCGATTTTACATACTTGGTACATATTTTATCGACCTCCTTGAGTGCGTTAAATCCGCAGGTTGAGGTACATAGCTTGCTAATCCGCACTCTAGGATCACTGTCCAGTTCTTGGAAAGCTCCATTTCTCCGGAGGCTTTGTCTTTTGGTACGGTTCCCTGAGGTTGTAGACTTTTGTACATTCAGGGGTATGGCGGGGCCCTGTCCCGTCACAGTTGTATGTCAAAACTCTTAGAGGTCTGTAGTCATATCTTGTGGGTCACTTAAAAAAAAATGAGGTAACTGCTTTTGGATTTGTATATATCCAGGGAGGTAGCCTTATAGGCTAACCTATTATTTATTTCTTGTTAAGTTTATGTATGTTCTGCTGATTATCTCTGATGTATACTTGTAAGGGTGCTCAGGTAGGGCACCAGTCGCGGGCCCGGGGTCGGGTCGTGACAAAAGTGGTATCAGAGCAGTTAGTCCTCGGAAAGTGTCTACAGACCGTGTCTAGTAGAGTCTTGATTATCGGTGTGTTGTGCACCATATCTATAATCAGGAGGCTGCAGGGCATTTAGAATTGGTTTCCATTCTTCTCTCTCAGAGATCGTGCAATAGAGCTGTCCTACTAGGTTGAATTCTCTCTGACCTATTCTTATGTATCAGTTATGCCTCGCGGAAGCGACCGGGGCGAGAAGGGCAAGGAGGCAACATGAGTGCTAGTGGTACCTGAGAGGGTTCTGGGACTCGGGCCAGAATATGCTGAGTTGTGGCGGGTCGTGAGTTCACGCCCGCGATAGAAAGGCAAGGCGGCGTAGCCCAGAAGATTCCGATACAGGCCTCGATTCGCGGCCAGTGAGTATAAGATACGGAGAGTAGATCGGGTTATTGACTAGCATTGTGGCGAGGCGGCGGCAGAGCGAGTAGCTAACCACAGGGCGGTTTAAGGATTCGGGACTTTATGGGTTGTAATCCACCCGAGTTCTATGGTTGAAGTGCGAGGAGGATCCTCGAGGAGTTCATCGGTAGTCTGACAGACTATGCAGTGCTTAGGGCTTGGAGGCGAGTCCGTCATGTTAGCTTCTTCTGGGTTCTGCGATATTGCGTTGAAATGGTTTGAGTCGTGGGAGCTGTCAGAGGTGTGGGTCTTCTCGGCCATTTGGGATGAGTTCACGGAAGCCTTCCCGATCACTTTTGCCTCACGAGGCGAGAGAGCCGCTGGATAGGTTCTTGGCATTGAGGCAGAATGGAAGGACCGTGAGAAGTACAACAGGTTTGACTCGTTGGCGGTATGCGCCACTATTGTGGCGGGCGAGCGAGTTCACCGTATGTGATGGGGCTGAACTATTATATAGTTCTTGCGTGTCTTGGGTAGCCGCGGCCCAGTATGGATATTGCCGGAGATGCGTACTTATGCGAGGATTGAGGCGAGAGAGAGAGAGGCGGCCGGGCCAGTCCGGCCAGAGGCGGGGCGGCGGGGCCTCGAGATAGCTTTGAGGCGGACAACCTCAACGAGCTAGGTCTACATTTCAGTAAGCCGAGTGCTCCTTTCGGTCTTGGCGGTGGTTTGACGCGAGATATTCGGGCGGGTCGGGCTCGAGTGCGAGTTGCGGTGTCAGAGATAGTAGCGAGAGGCCACCTTTGCCTCGGTGTGGTCACTGTAGTAGATCTCATTTCGGGGAGTGTCGTACTACGTCGACAGCTTGTTATGCTTGCGGCCAGCGAGCCGTTTGGCGAGTGTCCAGGCGGATGTGGCGGTGGGATAGCGATCTTTGGATCGATTGCGGGTTCTTCGCCTTGATGGCTAGGCGGGATGTTCATGCACCGAGCGCGGCGAGGTTGTGGTAGAAGTTCGATTTAGCGGTCCTTTGACCCGCTTTATGTGATTCGGTATATCTTTGACCGCACAGAGATTAGTATGCATGATAAGGTTGTTGTATGATTAAGTGTCATGAACGAATGATATTGAGACTATGTACATGTGATAGAATAAATTGGGAAGTACGAAAAGGCAATCCTAGGCCATGAATGAGAGTAAGTAGTGATGGTTCACACTTTGGATACGTTTTCCTGTTTGACTTACGATGACTGGATATGCGTATGCGAGATCTTAGGGTCATATGTGGCATAATTAGGTTCCATTAAGTGTAGTTTTATGAGACTATACCGAAAAATATTAGATTGACTCCAAAAGAACATTCGAGGACGAATGTTTCTAAGGGGGTAAGAATGTTACACCCAGTATATTCAAGAGATTAAGATAAGAACGTACGGAAGGAAATAAGGTTTGAACTTGGAAAGATAAGTTGGCAAAAATGCTGGAGACAGATTTTCAGTCAATGTTGGAGCGATATATCTCCTCGTTCTGTAGGAGTTTTTAGGTGTTTCAAAAGCCTAGTATGAAGTTCGTTGAGTCTAGTTTCCAACAAAACAAACCGCTCATCGATTGGACATCAGAGTAGTAAGTTATGGACGTTTCAAGATCGGTGGCGAGAAGAGGAAAAGAATTCGATCGGCGTCCTGTGCCAGCGGCTGGCGCCGGCTGCGAGGCAGCGGCAGTAAGACTGAACCCCTCTGAAGTTGCAGCGCCCATGGCGCTAAGGGATTTTCAGAAAATGGGAAAAATCGAGATATTTTGGAAAAGGCCTATGGGAGGGTGTGAGTGTCCTCCCATCCTTTTGACCAAAAGAGGGTCTTACTTTAGGACCAAGTCTTGAAGACTTGGTCATTTGAAAAGGTTCCTCCTAAGAAAAATCCCCTCTTCTCTCTCTAAAAATTGTTGAACCCCGATGAGATTTTTGGAAAGGCAACAAGAAGGAAATATGTTGGCAAGCTTGTAGAGGGTTCGTGTGGGTGATTTTAACGTGAAGAAGATTTCAGAAAGAGGGCTTATTGAGGTAAAAATCTTCACCTTCTTATGTAACTGAAGATCACATGTTATAGTAGTTAAGAAATGAGCATGTGGTTTATATATTAAAGTTTGAAAAGATTTGGATCATGTCGACTTGTTGAAAACCAAAAATGGGCATGTTAGTCCCTAAAGTTGTAATCAATTCGGGTGTTAGCTAAAAATCGTTACATGTTATATATAGAAGGGTATATCGTTGTTATTATTGGTTATGACTTATATAACATGTTGCAATAACGAGTTGAATTGAAAGGATTTGAAAACGGTGATATGTGAGCATATTGTAGCCGGGGAGTGCCTTAACTAATTGGGTTATTTAATATGAATTGTGGGGCAGAATTTTACACGTCCAAGTTAGGCGTGTAATCCCCTTTGTATTGCTGAATTGTTGGGCCTTAAAAGTGACGTTTGGTTATTGAATTCGGACCTTGAAAAAGGTGGAAACGTGCGTAGAAACAAAGAAAGTACTGTCCAATTTTCCGTAGAATAAGGGACTTTATAATTAGAATATTCTACGTTGAAGCTTGAAGCTAATAGACGTATTATGGTCATTATAGGTTGACATACTACGGACGGCATATCGGACTTGACAAGTGGATTAAGCCGGAGAGGTATGTTGAAACTTTCTTATCTCTTGAGCATGAGTAGTTATAAATGTATAGTACGGTAGACGTACGTGATTTAAATGGAGTAAATTCATTTGATATACTTGACTTGTTTTAAGAATGTCTAGTTGGTTGAGTTAGAGAATTAACTCACTTGTTCTTAAGGAAAGGTTATACGAATGGTTTATTCTAATAAGGTAGACAAGGATTTCTTGATGTGAAAAAGGTATGGAATACTTGATTTGGAAAGTATTAATTCTGGAACTACTCTAAAGATAAGAAACTTGTTTTCTAGGTTAAGAAACTTGTTTTCTAAAGTAAAGAGACTTGAAGTATTTTGAAAGTTGTGTAGCTCGGTTTGAAAGTATAAGCCTCTTGGTCATAAAAAGAATGAAGTTGTCTAAGACATAAAGAGTTATAACGGCTTTATGGGAAGTTAGTTATGACGGCTTTATGAAAGAATAAGGATGTCTTAGTTCCTAAAGCATAAAGTTAGTATAACGGCTTTATGGGAAGTTGGTTATAATAACTTTATGGAAGGTTAAAGGAATGGTTTTTCTCGAATAAGGTAATCAAAGATGAAAGAATTGAAATTAAGAAGGGCAAATTGATTTAAAGGCATCAATTGCTTAAAGCTTAAAGTAAGAGTCACTTGGTTTAGAAGCCAAAAATATATTTCTTAAAGTGTAGTGACTTGTTTAAAATCTAGGTAAGCCGTGATACTACGGGTGTTAGTACCTTGGGGTTTTATGTGAAAAAGGATCTTTTGAAAGAATAAAAGTGCATAGTACTTTGGGTTAACTTCCCGGACTTGTTATGTGATATAAAGGTGCCTTAAGGTTATAAAATGAGATCCATTTTGTATGCTAATGAAAGTCTAAAGAAGTTATGAACTTGCCTATACTCGTTTGTGATAGCCTTGGAGTGCAAGTATTATGTTGTTACGTTAGTGACTCTCGATTGGAGAAGTGGTGTCTTATTATGAACTTACTTGGGCGTCTGCAGAAGCGGTGATGGAGGATTCCACGGGTATGCTTCCATTGCCTTATTGTGAGTTTACCTGGATGTACCGACAGTGATGGAGGATTCCACGGGTATGTTTTCATTGTGATTGATCCTTGGACATGCTTATACGATGAGGGATTCCGGGGCATGCGACCAGGATGCAGGTTAAATTCCCGGATGCTATTATTACTCTATGGATTAGCTCTCCATGAAGACATGTACCCGAGATGGGGGATTCCACGGACATGTTATATACGATTATTACTCCATGGATTAGCTCTCCATGAAGATATGTACCCGAGATGAGAGATTTCACGGGCATGTTATATATGGTTATTACTCCATGGATTAGCTCTCCATGAAGACATGTACCCGAGATGAGGGATTCCACGGGCATGTTATATATGATTATTACTCCATGGATTAGCTCTCCATGAAGACATGTACCCGAGATGAGGGATTCCACGGGCATGTTATATATGATTATTGTAACACCCCATTTTAAACCTCGGGACGAAACGGGAGTACTACGTATGGTTGATTCCTAAATGTATTTAAAGGAGTCGCCACCTAATTATTTAAGTGAATTAGGACACTTGATTTATTGCAATAAAAAATACTGCAATTAATCTCCATTTAAAGGTCTGCGAAAGCTATGTGAGATTCTGGATCAGGGTTCTTTATTATCCTAAAGGGAAGGGGTTATGCATCCTTTAAGATCCGCTAATTTGCGGTTATCCGTTCAAACCTAGGTTAATTGTGTATTGGCTTTTATTCTACCTATTCTAAGCATTTTTACATAATTTACAATTAAAATAAAATGCAATACAAAAATAGTAAAACTGAAATTTAAATGCGACATAAGAAACTTCGGGATATCTTTAGCCCTTTTTAGGCCTTCTGCACAAGATGATCTCCGGGTATCTGCATAAATACTTAGTAAAAGTGTTAGTAATAAAAACAAACAATTTTAAAGTAATATCAATAATTAATAAATAAAGCAAAATAAATCCGTCTTTTGTACAGGGAAGGCCTTGTAAATCAGACGGAGACTCCTTCATCGGCCAATATTGCTAAAAATAATAAAATAAATAAAACCTTCGGACCCGCGCCAAAACAGTAATAGTTTTAAACACGGAGGGCTCAGATATGTAAAAATATAAAGTAGGACAGCCTAAACAAGTGCGGCTGCGAGAATTCGCCTTGCCAAGCGCATGTTGGTTATCCGGTGTAAGTGGAAGAAATCATCCTTGCCCAGAAAACTTCATTTATTTTATTTTCCGTCTTTGCAACTGTGGAGGCCTCAAAAATCGACGGATAACTTTTTCATCGGCCAGAGTGTAGTATCATGTTCAAAAATCAGTAAAATACCAAATGTAGTATCATGTTAAAAATCAGTAAAATATCAAGTGTAGTATCTGTTCATTTCAAGATATTGCAACCATTTATCAAAGTATAGCCTGTTATTATGCCCGTAAAAGGGCATCTGTTAACTTGATATTTTATCCCAATCACGGGCGTCAAACTAGCCTTAAACAACAACAAATACCAATCGTAATATCTTAATCTCTCAAATGGCAGCAAACTCATTAAACATAGCAGCACTATATTTTTTTTAAAAAACGAAACATCAACAGTGGTTTCAAAGTGCTACTTAAGAGCCTCAAAACGATGGTAAATTGGCTCAGAAATCGGGGCAGCATATGGCCCCCTAAATGCAGCAGTTCACGGGTCAAAACACGACAATGAGCGGCCGAATCGGAATCGAGAGAACCAACGATCGCGGAGTTTTCTTTTTAGAACTCGGTAAGACATCAAAATAACCAAGCAATCGATCCACGAACCAAAACCAACAACGAATATCAAAGCGAAATCAACACAATCGCCGGAGTGTTCTAACACTCCGGCGAGATATCGAAACATCGAAAAAAGAATCAAATCGATCCGCGGCAAATATACAACAGATCGAACATAAAGCGAATCAAAGACAAAGAACCGGTCGAAGGCATACGTAATAATAACGAAAGTAGAAACAAGCGGCGGGCGGCGGCGGCGTCGCTTCCGCGGCAGTCAGAACGCGCCACGCGATGCTACAGGGATGCGGGACAGTGGGACTAGGTGATGGTTCGACGGTGATGGCGGAGTTGACAGTGGTGAGGTTCGCCGGCGGTTTCACCGGCGACGGGAAAAGGGACAGGGAAAAGGGGTCTGTGGTGAGAAGTTTGGGCAATGATGGTGTTGACGGGAGCAGCAAGGTGAGAGACGGTGATTGATAGTGGTGCAGCTAGGGTTCTGTGGGTGAGGGTGTGGGAGTGAAGAAGGGAGGCGGCTGGTGTGTTGCAGGGAGAGAGACGAGAGTTGAGGAGATGGAGAAAAGTGGGGTAGGCGGCTAGGGTTTTGCTGTGGGGAAGAGGGTGTTCGCCGGTGATGTAGGGGGTGACAGAGAGAGGGCGAGGGAGAGGTGACGGGAGAGGTGAGAGGTGACGGGAGAGGTGAGAGGGGGTGTATTAAAATGAAGAGGGTTGCTGTGTGTGTATAGAGAGGAGAGGAAGGTGACGGGAGAGGTGAGATAATAGGGTTGCTGAAGGGATTTTTTTGCGGCTGGGCCAGAAATAGGTAGACGGATGGGGAAGGGTAATAAAGTAGGTCTGGTAGATGATGTGTGTGCTACGGCTGCCTCAATAATAGGGCTGGTAGGGTAGGTTTTATAGGGTGAGATTAGGTTTAGGGTTTAAGGGTATTGGGCTTTGGGTATTGGGTATGGGGTATTGGTTGTTGGGTATTGGGTTTGGGTATTGGATGAAAGTGTATTGGGCTTCATTTTTTGTTTCGATTTCTGGTGGATTGGACTGATTTAGATCATGCCATGGACAGGACTGGTTTGACAAAAAATGCAAAATGGATTAATTATTTAAAAGAAAAATTATTTAAAGATACAAATTATTAAAATGTCAATGCCTGATGCAGTAATAATAAAATACAATATTTAGCAAATATTTAATGACTGATTAAAGTAAAGACGGGGTGTCAGTTAATTATTCAAAGAGATGCTAAAAATGTTTAATACCTAATTAAAGGTAAAAAACAAAACATGATGTCAATTTACAAGAATAAACAACATAGAATGTTATGTACAAAATATCAAAAAAAATGATGATAAAATGCGGTGTCCTAAAATATTTAAATTGCAAGAAATGCCTAAAAGATGGGTCAAAATTGGGTGTCAACAATTATTACTCCATGGATTAGCTCTCCATGAAGACATGTACCCGAGATGAGGGATTCCACGGGCATGTTATATACGATTATTACTCCATGAATTAGCTCCCCATGAAGTCATGTACCCGAGATGAGGGATTCCACGAGCAAAATCCAAAACGTTGGTTAGGGTTCCAAACCTTTCTCTAATAATAAGGTAAGCTTTCAAGCATACTTTAAAGGAAGCGAGCGCGATGTTATAATTGTGAAAAGATTGGAAGATCTGGCCAAAGAAGGTGATAGCCCTGTAGATATATATATATATATATATATATATATATATATATATATATATATATATATATATATGTGTGTGTTGTATGTGTGTCTGCAGAAGCGGTGAGGTAGGATGCCACGGGAGCGTCACATGGTTATATTTTACACTTTTAGCGGTCGACAGTGACGGGAGATTCCACGGGCAGAGGATATATATATATATGTGTTGTATGTGTATGCAGAAGCGGTGAGGTAGGATGTCACGGGCGCGTCACATGGTTAGATTTTACACCTATAGCGATCGGCACGTGAAATCCGAAAAAAAATATATATATAGTTGTGGTTGGGTCAATAAAAAAAAAATATATATATATATATATATATAAGAAAACAAAGAATAAATTGCATGAAATAGAATTAGTGTTAAAGTTGGATAAATAGATAAATAAAAATGAAATAAGAAAACAAAAAAAAAAACAAAACAAAAGAAAAACAAAAAAAAAGAAACAAACATGCAGAATGTGGACGTGCATTCCTTACCTTTACCCCTTCCCTTCCCCCTTTTCAATTCCCCTCCACCATTGGTCTTCTACCTCCCATAAGTTATACAAACACCCTTACTTATACATTATACTTGGCACAAACAAAGGACTAGCACAAAGAATACAAAATCAGAAAAAAAAACAAGTGAACAAGAAGAGGAAAAATCTGAAAAACATCAAGAGAGGAAGGAGAACAAAAACTAGGAATACTAGGGAGCAAGGATCACTTGTAGCAGAACAACAATCCTTTTCACGCTTACAAGGTGAGTTTTCTCACTCAGAAATTCTTGGTAACATCCTTTATTTTTAGTTCAATACATGTTAGAATAAGAATTGAGTGTTGAAAAGAAATATTGAACTTTTGATTGTTTAGATAACTAGTTGCGTCATGAACTTTACGAACTATTCTCAATGCGTTATAATTGTTAGAATTTGATGAAATTCGGAGGAATTGTACACCTCTCGAATATGATCATATAGAACCAAAAATGAGGTAAAATGGACGTACGGTTTGAAAGTTATCATAGTTCAAAGTTCCTGCCTTAGATTTGGTCGAAATTCGGAAAGGCATAATTACGGACTGTTTTTATTGAGTTTTACTTATTAGAATTATATGAAAATTTACATGGTTGTAAATATCTCTGTTACGGACAGATATATATAAAGATTTATTAAAACGGACTTACGAGTTGAGAGTTATTGTAGTTTGAAGTTGCTGCCTCGGATTCGTCGGAATCCAGAAGGGCAGGACGTTGAAACGTAAAACTGTACTAATCTGTGGGGAATATGAAAATTGTTGCTAAATGAAAGTTCTAGATCTATTTGTTGTGGACATTTTGAGACCTTACGGGGGTCTATCCGACTTACGTATTGAGAGTTATCGCTGTTTAAAGTTTCTGCCTCGGATCTATCGAGATCCAGGAAGGGCAGCGAATAAAAGTGTAAAACTGTACCAAATGGTACATAATATGAAAGGATGGTTCACATGGAGACGTGTAGCTCTCTGTTCTCGTCGTTTTGAGATTTTATAGGGCTTGAACGGGTTTACAGATTAGGAGTTATGACTATTCTAAGATTGAGTGTTGTTTAATAAATATTCTGCCGAAATAAATTTCATGTGGCTGTTTTGAGGATAAATTTGTGTTAGTTACCCAAAGTAGTTTTAAATGAAATTTGGTACAGTAAAATATCCCCGTCTTACCTTAGTTTCCGCTTGAGAAACACCTTAGTTGGAGTTATGGTTAAAAAGTTATAATCGTTACAAGTATGAATGACAGAATGTTAGAAAAGAGAATAATATTTATTTGATCTTCTGAAAAATATGAAAAGTGAATACGTGTTCACATAAATATATAAATATATAATGGATCGGGTTGCGCGCAACAAAGCGTAAAGTGAATAGCGTTCACAAATACGTAAATATAATGGATCGGGTTGCACGCGCAACAAAGCGTAAAGTGAATATATGTTCACAAATACGTAAATATAATGGATCGGGTTGCGCGCAACAAAGCGTAAAGTGAATACGCGTTCACAAATACATAAACATAATGGATCGGGTTGCGCGCAACAAAGCGTAAAGTGAATATATGTTCACAAATACGTAAATATAATGGATCGGGTTGCGCGCAACAAAGCGTAAAGTGAATACACATTCACAAATACGTAAACATAATGGATCGGGTTGCGCGCAACAAAGCGTAAAGTGAATACGTGTTCACAAATACGTAAATATAATGGATCGGGTTGCGCGCAACAAATATGAAAGATGAATACATGTTCACCTATATATAAATATGAAAAGTGAATACGTGTTCACAAATATATAAATGTAATAAACATGTGGAAATGCGAGGAATGTCTTAACGTATAATACGAGATAAAATGAAGTGTTAGTTAAGCGAGAATTTCCTATGAGGAGTTGTTGCATATTTAAAGATGTTGTAACTTTGATATGTTTTGCAATATGCTTATTACGTTATAATGTGATTGCACTTGGAATATTGTGGTGTTACTTTGAATTGCGAGGTAAGGTTCTCACTCGGCCCGGATGGTAGGGTGACTCTTTTATTAACATGTTTGAGCGTGATAGAGGAAAGGCTCCACGCCAAGGCTAGCGATCGTCCCGCGACCTCTTGTCATACAAGTCCATTCTTGGGCTTGGTACTCGTCGAGTTCAGAATGTCGGTTCGGTGTCTCGGGAAATGCGGTGTGGAATGGGCTCCTTCCAACTTAGAATAATATTTGTCGATGCGTCTATGTAGAAACAATGTTTGCACGAGCATGGGCTCGCGTTATATTTTCAATAAAGTCATGAACAAATTTCTTTATTGTTATTTTTATTAATAGCTCGTATCTGAATATAAGTTTAAATTTCTAAATAAAGAGAATTAAATGGTGCTCTGGTGGAAAATAATTGTCAGTGCCATCACGCCTAAGTAAAGACTTAGGAAAAGTCGGGCGTGACAAGTTGGTATCAAAGCTAAACCAGGTTAAGAGATTCTAGGAAGTTTCCTTGAGTTGGGTGTTTGAGCGGTTACTTATTGCGGCGGTGTGCGCGCGCACCAGTAATAAGTGAGCGGAATAACATCTTAAAGTTTCCCTTCTTCGTACTCTTCTCGTGCCTACCTTGAGTCTTTTCAAAGACTTGATTTCTCGTACTACCTCCTTGCGGGTTAGAAAAGGGGATTGTACAACGTTATCTTGACTAATATGATTTGTGTAGATGGCGATTATAAGGCGAGTTCCAACAAAAAGGAAGTACTCATGGAGCAGGCAAAGGAAATGAGAGCTCGGAGGAGTTCATGCGTCGCAGATGGACTCGAAGGTGATTTTGATGAGTACATTGATGACCTGATCGTACTATGTACATATTTGCTTAGGACTAGAAGGAAAATGCATTCATACGACCGACCTTCTTCAACTTTCCAATTGGAGTCATACTACATATAATAGTCAATTAGTCCCGAAAAGTTTCATTCGCGTTGAAGGCAAGGATGCTAGAGAAGATATTACAAAAATTCATTGCACGATTTACGCATCATGTAAGAGGAGTAAGGTATAAAATGAACTATATGGAAAGAGAAGCAAAAGGAAGGTTCACGGGGAGTTGAATGCCAACTGCGAGAATAGGCGAATCATGCGGTTAAGCCCTTTAGAGCGCGTGATAGTAGGTGTCTGTTCGATCTACAAGGGCTATAGCGGGTTGCCTGATGGCGAGTTGACCTGATGTGATGTATTGTAGTCATGACATTGTTATTTTAAAATATGATGAATGAAGTGCTATGAATACAAGAAAGAAAGGATATGTTTTATTAAATTATTTTTCTTGTTGGCATATTGCGGTGTTGCATGCTTATGAACTATAAGAAAATTTAGGAGCTAGAATAGACATTCAGTCTTCTAAAATATGAGTGTGTTTGTCTTCACAGAAAATGTTTAATTAACAAATACCGGGGGCTCAAGAGGAGGTTCATCACGAAGCTCATGTACCTTGATTGGCGTAGTGGTGTATGCGAAGGGAGCGGAGAAAATGTCGGAGAAAATGTTGGAAAACGAGTCAAATGGCCCAGCGGTGGGACAAAAACTAGATAGACTCATAGAGTTAATGGCAGTGATTCACACATGGTTCCGCCCGCACCTAGTGTCTCTGTCATAGCCCGAACGAGAACGGCGGCCCGGGGACCGGTGATCGCACCAAAGGCAGGAGTGTAGAATCCCAGCGATGCACGATAGGCTATGGGCAAATTTTATGAGGAGAAGAGAACCATGTACTCGGGGAAGGACCCCAAGGCCGACGATGGTATTCCTCGATGAAGTTGAAGACTTAATGTTCACATTGGGATGCGTGGAGGCGGCGTCAACAGTAGCGCGCGACTAGTGGATGATGCGAGGGTGTGGTGGAGGAATTTTAGGAAAAATCGTCCCCGATGTCACCACCAATGACTTGGGGAGGTTGAGCGGCATTCATTGAGAAGTTTATGCCTAATACGGCGCGAGGATGCGCTCGGACGGAGTTTGAACAATTGAAGCAAGGTGACGCGGTGTACAAGAATATGATACGATTCGTGAGGTTATCGGCATACAACACACATGTCGTCCCTACGAAATGGATAGAGTCAGCGATTTGTAGAGGTTTAAACGAACATAGCGAAGAAGGTGGTGGCGTTAGCCAACGATCGAACTTATCTTGATTGTCGATATGGCTTTGAGGGTAGAAGGTTTCGCTAAAGCAAAAGAGAATATTCGCGAAGAGATTTGGACGTCGGGATCATTTAACGAGTCAAAATCGAAGCGGGAGTTTAGTAAGGGATCTTGAGGCCGAACCAATGCGTGGTCGATCTTATTTCAAGCCTAAGGGCACGATTGGTCTAATTACCAAGGTAGCAAGGACAAGGCCACCAACCACAACACGGGAGGCGACAAACCGATTTGTAAGATTTGTCAAAGAAAACACACTAGAATGTCGGCTCTTACGAAGACATGTTATAGCGTGGAAGTCGGGCCACTATGCCGAGGATTGCGAAGGCGACCCAAACTCAATATATTCGGGGAGGTCGAAGCAACCACGGTGCTCTGGGAAATCGGAAACCACCCCGCCAGAGTCGGGGAGGTCAACAACCCAACAATTTAATCGGATCTACGCTTTGCCCGGAGGAATGAGGCGAAGCATCTAATGCGGTGGTCGGGTATTTTGCTAGTCTCGAGTATTCTGCATTTGTATTATATGATCCCGCTCTACATTTTCATATGTGTCAATGAGCTTTGCTAAGAATTTACATGTAGAACCTTCTTATTTAAGTGAACCTGTTGAGGTTATGACACCAGTAGGGGCCTCGATTTGGGCCTCTCGGGTGGTAAATAATTTTCCATTAGAAGTGAATGGCAGGGGAACAATGGTGAACCTAGTAATACTTGATATGGTATACTTCGACGTCATTTTGGGTATGGATTGGTTGTCGGCATGTTATGCCATGTTGGATTGTCGACGAAAGATAGTGAGATTAACTTTTCCCGGAGAACCGAGAAGTTGTTATAAGGGTAGTGTTGGAATATCCTCAGGCCAGTTTATTTCCTACCTTGGGGCTCAAAAGTTATTGAGAAGTCACAGAGTGGAGTATGCATATCTGGCTAATATAGTGGATACCCAAAAAGAATCCTCAGCGGTGAATGATGTTCCTATTGTTCGAAATTTTCCGGAGGTTTTCTGAAGATCTTCGGGCCTTCCTAGGATAGAGAAGTGGAGTTTGCTATAGAGTTAATTAGGGTACAAGACCCATTTCTATTCCTCCATATCGAATGGCCCATTGAATTGAGGAGTTAAAGAACAATTGAAGGATCTTACGGATAAAGGCTTTATAAGGCCTAGTGTTTCCCTCAGGGTGCACGATCTGTTTGTGAAAAAGAAAGGCGGATCGCTCGAATGTGCATCGATTATCGGCGACTCAATAAGGTCACGATCAAGAACCGATACCATTACCAAGAATCGATGATCTTTTTGACCAACGAGGAGCTAGCTATTTTTCCAAGATTGATCTCGTTCGGGATATCACGGTAAAAATAAATCCGGATGATATATCAAAACGACCTTTAGAACCCGTCGGCCATTATGAGTTCTTGGTCATGTCTTTTGGGTTAACGATGCCCAGACTTTTATGGATTTAATGAGCAGAATCTTCAAACCATTCCTAGATTTGTTCGTGATTGTGTTCATAGATGATATCCTAATCTGATAAGAGTGTTGAAGAACATGAAGAACATCGAGGTAGTGCTTGAGTCTTGAAACAGGAGAAACTATATGCTAAATTTTCAAAGTGTGAATTTTGGTTGGAAAAGGTAGCCTTTTTGGGCCATGTTGTGTCAAGGGATGGAATTATGGTAGACCCGGAAGATAGAAGCGATAAGAATCGGCCAAACCGACCACTCAAGCGGAGGTTAGAAGTTTCTTGGGTTTGGTAGGTATTATAGAAGATTCGTAAAGGTTTTCTAGTCTCACGCTCCTTTGACCGGTTGACTCAAAAAGCGGTTAAGTTCCAGTGGTCGAAGCATGTGAGGCAAGTTTTGAAACTAAAGGAATTGTTGACTCTCGCATGATCTTAACCTTACCATCCGGACGGGAAGGGTTCACGATCTATTGCGATGCCTCAGAGTTGGGTTAGGATGTGTCTTGATGCGATTTGGAAAGGTTATGCGTATGCATCTAGACAATTGAAGATACATGAGAAGAATTACCCAACTCATGACTTGGAATTAGGCTGCGGTGGTGTTTGCCTTACGAATATGGAGACATTATTTGTATGGTGTGCATGTGGATATATTCTGAGACCATAAGAGTTTGCGATGCATAACCACGCGAAGGATTTGAATCTCGACAAAGAAGATGGTTAGAGTTGCTTAAGGATTATGACCTTAGTATTCTTTACCATCCAGGAAAGCAACGTGGTGGTGGCGCTCGATGGGAGATCGATGGGTAGCCAGCCCGTTTGGCAATACAAAGAGGGTATTGTTCGGGAGGTACAAAGATTGGGAAACCTCGGGGTTAGCTTAAGCGAGATCGGTGAAGGTAGGGTGGTGGTACATGATACCTCGCGATGCCTTAGCTTCGAAATAAAAGAAAGTCGGTTTGAGAATCTGAGTTTGTTGGATTTCGGAGAGGATCCAACGAGAAAACCTTCACGGTTTACATTGGGAGATAATGATGGAACCGCCCGGTATAAGGGTAGGTTATGTGTTCTAAGGTAAATGATCTAAGGAGGAAGATCTTAGATGAGGTCACAACACAAGATATTCCATTCATCCAGGGTCAACAAAAATGTATCAGGACCTCAAGGAAAATTACTGGTGGGACGGGATGAAGAGGGACGTTGCGGAGTTTGTCGGGAGATGTCTTATATGTCGTGGTGAAAGTGAACATCAAAAACCAGCGGATTACTTCAGGACATTGGAGTCCCATGTGGAAATGGGAGGCGATTCATATGGATTTTATGGCGTCTACAGAAAACTCGAGAAGGGTATGATTCTATTTGGGTGATTGTTGATGGCTTACAAAGTCACCCATTTCTTAAGTCAAGACTACGTATCGCGCACCACAGTACACAGATTTATTTGAAGGAGATTGTGCGGTTACCGTGATTCCTTTACAAATTATTTTAGATAGGGGTTCCCGTTCACCTCACACTTTTGGCAAAGTTTCCAGTGGTCTCGGGACAAAAGTTAAGTTAAGCGACTTTCCACCATGAAGCAGATGGGCAAGTGGCGAACAATCCAAACACGAGGACTTGTTGCGATCTTGTGTGTTAGATTTTCGGAAAGTGGTTGGACCATCTATGTCTAATTGAGTTACTACAACAATAGTTTTCACTCTAGCATACAAATGACCGTTTGAAGCATTATATGGGCGAAAATGTAGGTCTCACTTGGATGGTTCGAGGTGGGTGAGGCAATTTGTTCGGACTGAAGTCATTCAGAAACAAATGATAAGTCTGAGATGATTCGGGAGAGGATCAAAACAGCTCATAGCGTCATAAGTCCTATGCGGATCATCGGAAAAGAGATCTTGAATTTCAAGAGGGGAGAAATTATTTTTAAAAGTGTCCCCATGAAGGGAGTTATGCGCTTTGGTAAGAAAGGAAATTGAGCCCAAGGTTTATTGGGCCATATGAGATCTTGCGAAGAGTGGGAATGTGGCTTACAATTAGCACTTCCACAAGAAGTAGGCGATGCATCCATTATTTCGTGTGTCGATGTTACGAAAATATTTGCACGATCCAAGTCACGTCATCCTTCCCGGAGATAATTCTTGAGGAGCTTGATATGAAGAAGTTAGGTGGAAATACTTGATAGGAAGGTTAAGCGCCTTAGGAATAAAGATATTGCTTAGTGAAGGTCTATGGAGGAACCACTCCAGGAAGCCACACAGGCGGAGGAGGCGATGAAAGTCAAATATCCGTTCCTATTTGACTAAGGTAATAAAAAAAATGCATTACACAGTACTTCATATGTGTGTCATTTGTGTGTCTTTATGCATGTGTTACAACCTTACTCTCATTCGAGGACGAATGCTTCTTAAGGAAGGGAGAATGTGAAGCCCCAAATTAGTGTTACAATAACAATAAACATTATTGTGTCTATGTGATTATGTTACGACCTTATTCACATTCGAGGACGAATGTTGCTTAAGGAGGAGAGAATGTGAAATCCGAAAAAAAATATATATATAGTTGTGGTTGGGTCAATAAAAAAAAAAAAAAATATATATATATATATATATATAAGAAAACAAAGAATAAATTGCATGGAATAGAATTAGTGTTAAAGTTGGATAAATAGATAAATGAAAATGAAATAAGAAAACAAAAAAAAAACAAAACAAAAGAAAAACAAAAAAAGAAAAGAAAAAAGAGAAACAAACATGCAGAATGTGGACGTGCATTCCTTACCTTTACCCCTTCCCTTCCCCCTTTTCAATTCCCCTCCACCCTTGGTCTTCTACCTCCCATAAGTTATACAAACACCCTTACTTATACATTATACTTGGCACAAACAAAGGACTAGCACAAAGAATACAAAATCAGAAAAAAAAACAAGTGAACAAGAAGAGAAAAACTCTGAAAAACATCAAGAGAGGAAGGAGAACAAAAATAGGAATACTAGGGAGCAAGGATCACTTGTAGCAACAGAACAACAATCCTTTTCACGCTTACAAGGTGAGTTTTCTCACTCAGAAATTCTTGGTAACATCCTTTAATTTTAGTTCAATACATGTTAGAATAAGAATTGAGTGTTGAAAAGAAATATTGAACTTTTGATTGTTTAGACAACTAGTTGCGTCATGAACTTTACGAACTGTTCTCACTGAGTTATAATTGTTAGAATTTGATGAAATTCGGAGGAATTGTACACCTCTCTAATATGATCATATAGAACCAAATATGAGGTAAAATGGACATACGGTTTGAAAGTTATCATAGTTCAAAGTTCCTGCCTTAGATTTGGTTGAAATTCGGAAAGGCATAATTACGGACTGTTTTTATTGAGTTTTACTTATTAGAATTATATGAAAATTTACATGGTTGTAAATCTCTCTGTTACGGACAGATATATATAAAGATTTATTAAAACGGACTTACGAGTTGAGAGTTATTGTAGTTTGAAGTTGCTGCCTCGGATTCGTCGGAATCCAGAAGGGCAGGACGTTGAAACGTAAAACTGTACTAATCTGTGGGGAATATGAAAATTGTTGCTAAATGAAAGTTCTATATCTCTTTGTTTTGGACATTTTGAGACCTTACGGGGGTCTATCCGACTTACGGATTGAGAGTTATTGCTGTTTAAAGTTTCTGCCTCGGATCTATCGAGATCCAGGAAGGGCAGCGAATAAAAGTGTACAACTGTACCAAATGGTATATAATATGAAAGGATGGTTCACATGGAGACGTGTAGCTCTCTGTTCTCGTCGTTTTGAGATTTTATGGGGCTTGAACGGGTTTACAGATTAGGAGTTATGACTATTCTAAGATTGGGTGTTGTTTAATAAATATTCCGCCGAAATAAATTTCATGTGGCTGTTTTGAGGATAAATTTGTGTTAGTTACCCAAAGTAGTTTTAAATGAAATTTGGTACAGTGAAAGATCCCCGTCTTACCTTAGTTTCCGCTTGAGAAACACCTTAGTTGGAGTTATGGTTAAAAAGTTATAATCGTTACAAGTATGAATGACAGAATGTTAGAAAAGAGAATAGTATTTATTTGATCTTCTGAAAAATATGAAAAGTGAATACGTGTTCACATAAATATATAAATATATAATGGATCGGGTTGCACGCAACAAAGCGTAAAGTGAATACGCGTTCACAAATCGTAAATATAATGGATCGGGTTGCCGCCGCAACAAAGCGTAAAGTGAATATATGTTCACAAATACGTAAATATAATGGATCGGGTTGCGCGCAACAAAGCGTAAAGTGAATACGCGTTCACAAATACGTAAACATAATGGATCGGGTTGCGCGCAACAAAGCGTAAAGTGAATATATGTTCACAAATACATAAATATAATGGATCGGGTTGCGCGCAACAAAGCGTAAAGTGAATACACATTCACAAATACGTAAACATAATGGATCGGGTTGCGCGCAACAAAGCGTAAAGTGAATACGTGTTCACAAATACGTAAATATAATGGATCGGGTTGCGCCGCAACAAATATGAAAGATGAATACATGTTCACTATATATAAATATGAAAAGTGAATACGCGTTCACAAATATATAAATGTAATAAACATGTGGAAATGCGAGGAATGTCTTAACGTATAATACGAGATAAAATGAAGTGTTAGTTAAACGAGAATTTCCTATGAGGAGTTGTTGCATATTTAAAGATGTTGTAACCTGATATGTTTTTGCAATATGCTTATTACGTTATAATGTGATTGCACTTGGAATATTGTGGTGTTACTTTGAATTGCAGGGTAAGGTTCTCACTCAGCCCAGATGGTAGGGCTGACTCTTTATTTAACATGTTTCAGGAAAGCGTGATAGAGGAAAGACTCCACGCCAAGGCTAGCGATCGTCCCACAGCCTCTTGTCATACCAAGTCCATTGCTTCGGGCTTGGTACTCGTCAGGTTCAGAATGTCAGTTCCAGTGTCTCGGGAAATGCCCGTGTGGAATGGGCTCCCTTCCAACTTAGAATAATATTTGTCAGTACGTCTATGTAGAAACAATGTTTGCACGAGCATGGGCTCGCGTTATATTTTCAATAAAGTCATGAACAAATTTCTTTATTGTTATTTTTATTAATAGCTCCGTATCTGAATATAAGTTTAAATTTCTAAATAAAGAGAATTAAATGGTGCTCCTGGTGGAAAATAATTGTCCAGGTGCCATCACGCCCTAAGTAAAGACTTAGGAAAAGTCGGGACGTGACACGGCAGTGATGGGGAATTCCACGGGCGCGCTTTGATATTTGAGAGCTGGTGTTCATAGCCCTGGTGTGACTATTGTTCATGTGTTGAAATAGTCTGCCCAAGGTAAAACTGACTTTCATTACTTTCACTTCGGTAAAGCACAGTGTACTGTTAATTTGGTTATCATACATGTCTTCAGCTTTATTTTAGACTAATATGATTTAAGTTCTGATACTGATTTTACATACTTGGTACATATTTTATCGACCTCCTTGGCTGCGTTCATCTGCATGAGTTGAGGTACATAGCTTGCTAATCCGCACTCTAGGATCACTGTCCAGTTCTTGGAAAGCTCCATTTCTCCGGAGGCTTTGTCTTTTGGTACGGTTCCCTGAGGTTGTAGACTTTTGTACATTCAGGAGTTTGGCGGGGCCCTGTCCCGTCACAGTTGTATGTCTAAACTCTTAGAGGTCTGTTGTCATATCTTGTGGGTCACTTAAAAAAAATTAGGTAACTGCTTTTGGATTTGTATATATCCAGGGAGGTAGCCTTATCGGCTAACCTATTATTTATTTCTTGTTAAGTTTATGTATGTTCCGTTGATTATCTCTGATGTATACCTGTAAGGGTGCCCATGTAGGGCACCAGTCGCGGGCCCGGGGTCGGGTCGTGACAGTGGTGGTGGTTGGAGGTTCGAGTAATGTCAACCAATCCAATCAGGCTAAAACTAAAACTAATTCATTGGGGTTGTGGCTGCTCAAGCAAATCTGGTTATAAATTCAACCGATTGGTGGATGGACACGGGTGCTACAAGGCATGTTTGTTTAGACAAGGGCATTTTTTCATCTTACCAAGCCATCAAGGATAGAGAACCACTGTTCGTGGAAAATGTCATTGTTGTAAAGGTATAAGGGAAAGGGAAGGTGACTTTGAGGCTCACGTCCGGGAATGATCGTGTGCTCACAAATGTGTTGCACGTGCCTGAAATTTGTAAGAATTTAATTTCTGGGCCTTTTCTTAGTAACAAGGTCTTCAAAATTATAATAGAATCTGACAAATTTGTACTCACCAAAGGTGGGGTGTATGTAGGCAAGGGTTACCTCAGTGAGGGACTCTTCAAACTAAGTATTGTACCTACTCAGACAGTTTCCATTATTAATGAAAATGCAGGCACTAGTGTCACGCCCTTTTTTGACCGCGACATTCCTGTTTTAAAGGTTAGAAATAAAAATGCAAAAAATATGCTAAAGGGGTGCTAAATACTAAAGGGTTCGCGGAGTCTCCACCTAATTAGTTTGGGTGAATTCCTTTTTACTCTCTTAATCTCCCTGCCTCATTCGTGTCTTTATTCTATTATTTGTAATTTTATTATCTAACTTTGTAATTAATAGGAGACATAGAGCAGTTAGCCTTTGAATAAATAAATTGGGAGGGTAGTTTTAAAATAAAAAATGCACTTCTAATTACTTATTTTAGGGCTTGACATGCATGTCTAAATTTTGCCAAATAATCATAAATCTTTTTTGCACTATGCCACATATATAAAAATCAATTTTGCAAGTAGATACATACATTTAATCAATAAATCAACTTTGAATATAAATGCATACTTTTCGCTTCATATGTATTTTACTATGTTTTACAAATGCATGCCTTCATCCAAAAGACTAACTTTACAGGTATACAATAAGTCTTATAAATCCTTTTTATGTTATCAAAATGCACCCTATTTAAAACACTCTAACATCTTTACTTAAATATTTTCAAAACATGCATTGCATTCTTATCATAATAATAACCTAGGTTTGATCGGACAACCGCAAGTTAGCGGATCTTAGAGGATGCCTAACCCCTTCCCTCTAGATTAATAAAGAACTTTTACCCAGAATCTCACATAGTTTTACAGACCATTTAAATAGAGTTAATGTTGACTTGACTTAGCAATCATCTTGTGTATAGGGAAAAGAGTAGTTAGGGCATGAAACATCTCCCATTGTGCATGTCACACATTTGCGTTATTCCCAACCTTTCATTTTTTCTCTCAAATTTATTTTAAGTATCTAGTTAAATTTAGTAAATTATTTCTAGACCTACTTCTTTTGAGTATTTATAAATAAAAAGAACTATCAATTTTTTTTATTTTCCTGCCGATGATGAAATGTCCACACCTGATTTAAACAAAAAAAAAGACATTAACTTGTTCTTTGCCACCAAATGCTTATGCTGTTGTATTTTCTGCTTCTGCTAATATGAAGAACCTGCGCTCAGAGAAAACTTGTGAGTTTTGGGGGGACGGTCGATTCGCATTGACTTTATAGCTTTGATCCTTGATATTTGTGTGTCTGGCTTGTTGGGACCTGCAACCCTTGTCTATTTTCCATAGGTTCCATCTTAGAACGTCTCCTTGCTCTGCATCCCAAATGATTAAGTGCCCATGACTCAGTCATTTACTGTGTGATTGTGCTTTTGATCTTGCGAAGCACGTTCGTTCTGCCACCTCTTAGCCAAATACGAATCGACCTTAGGTTAGGGAGAAAAAACCTTCAAAATGCAGCAAACTATGTTAGTGTAAGGCATATGATTATTGTAAATGTATAAGTAGCACATATCAAACATATTGCACAGCACATCAAAAGCGAGTCCTAACATGTATTGAGGGTCTCTTTATGCCAGAGATAAGCCTAAATGCCAGGAGATCATGATAGATTGGTTTAAGTCGTCAAACTGTAACGCTTTTGTTGGAAATGACGACAAAATGAATGTACGTTTTCCAATTTCAGCACGTCATGTTTAAGCTAGAATTCGTCTATCATTGTCACGTTACACATAATATGCTGATTGATCGTTAGGTTAAGAAACCCATCGACAAATTTGGTTTTTTCCTAATTGCGGTGTCAATACCAAAGATTGACCCACCTAAGGTAAATACATGCATGCCTTAAGATGAAGGGTGATATAGCTCTATCTTAAGTTTGTTAAGATTTGGCTTTACTAGACGCAAGGTTTCCGAGCGGACAACTCGAGTGAGAAGAAATATTTGCGGGTACATGAAGCACACCATCGCGTGTAGTGTGTGATAGTGTGAATTTTCCAGAGTAGAGGAAATATGGGCGGAATGTCAGTTTAAGAAAAGGCAAATAGCAATTAAAACAGTTAAACATACAAAATTAAAGCAAACAATTTTAAGGCATTTAAAACAAATAAAAGCAAATAAATCCAAGCAACAATAAACCTAGGTTTGCTATGGTTAAGAACCTAATTATCCCCAGCAGAGTCGCTATTTCTATCACGCCTTTTTTCGACCGCGACATTCATGTTTTAAAGGTTAGAAATTAAAATGCAAAAAATATGCTAAAGATGCTAAAAAGGTTGCTAAAGTGGTGCTAAATGCTAAAGGGTTCGCGGAGTCTCCACCTAATTAGTTTGGGTGAATTAGGACACCTAAATGTTAACTAAGTCAAGTCAACATTAACTCCATTTAAATGGTCTGCAAAACTATGTGAGATTCTGGGTAATGGTTCTTTATTAATCTAGAGGGAAGAGGTTAGACATCCTCTAAGATCAACTAACTTGTGGTTGTCCGATCAAACCTAGGTTATTATTATGCTAGGAATGCAATGCATGTTTTGAAAATATTTAAGTAAAGATGTTAGAGTGTTTTAAAAAGGGTGCATTGTGATAACATAAAAAGGATTTATAAGACTTATTGTATACCTGTAAAGTTAGTCTTTTGGATGAAGGCATGCATTTGTAAAGCATTGTAAAATACATATGAAGTGAAAAGTATGCATTTATATTCAAAGTTGATTTATTGATTAAATGTATGCATCTACTTGCAAAATTGATTTTTATATATGTGGCATAATGCAAAAAAGATTTATGATTATTTGACAAAAGTTTAGACATGCATGTCAAGCCCTAAAATAAATAATTAGAAGTGCATTTCTGATTTTAAAACTACCCGCCCAATCTATTTATTCAAAGGCTAATTGTTCTATGTCTCATATTAATTACAAAGTTAGATAATAAAATTACAAATAATAGAATAAAGACACGAATGAGGCAGGGAGATTAAGAGAGTAAAAAGGAGTTGAGATGGATGGTGACGTCATTCCGCCCTATTTGTTTTGGAATTCTTGAAGCGAAAATGTGGATGAACATGGATGCGGGTCTTCATCTGAAGTAGCTCATGATGAGTCTCGACATGAGACTCTTCATTTGCGCTCCGAGGCGTTTCATGTAAAAGAAAGAAAAGATAAGGATTAGTATGCACTCCAAATAATATCAGATATGAACAATAAAAGAAACACTAAACACATGCATATGTTTATAATGTATATTAATCCTGCCGACACGAAAAAGTCCATCTTTATTTAATCAGCATACAATTTCAATTGAATAATGAACCTCTGTGAGCAGAAGATATAACCGAAACCCCACAATTATCAACATTATTTTTCCATATTTCAAAGAGAATACACCCGGCACTGCGCGTGAGCCAGCGAGAAACATAAAGGGAAAACAAGCGAGCACACTCTACGGTTTTTGTTTATCAAGTCCATGTTTATTAACAATGATTTGGCGAAAACAGTTTCCACATGGTAATAATACATTTAGGCATCTAATGAGCATAGTTCATAATTCTTCAAAGCGAAATAGATGAACAAAGTGTGCTAGGGGGAATGAGAAGGTAAAGTCAGAAGATGTATTACATAGCATTACGGTCCCAGTTCTTATCTTCAGAAGGAGGAGAAAACTCAAAAAGCGACAAGCACAAATTGATCTTAACTCGGACCACATCGTACATACATCGTGTACTTATGCACTACGCAAATAAACAACTAATCAAGAAGCGTGTTTCAAGATATGAATGTAAATACATGGTCATTTAAGATAATATTTCAAATACATGAAACCATAAACACTAAAGACATACCTAATCGTGACTTAAGCTGCTCCAAACATAATAATACTGTAATTTTAGCACGACATAGTCAACATAGTCCCTAAACAGGCCCGATTTATCAAAACTCTCATCTCATGGCTAAAATCACATCTAAACATGTTATCTTGGACTAAAAATCAACAATTACATATATATTCCCATACGATTTTTAGTCATAGGGATGTGAGCAGATCATCGAAATCGTGCTTATTTTACATACGATCATTTTAGACTTGTTAATATCGATATGATGCACACTAGCCAAACAAATAGATCGTGGTTCAAGAATGAAGTTGAATAAACGAGATGATCCTTCAAGCAATCTAAAGCACTAAACTAACCATTCCAAGACAGGCGTTACAAATCGAGCGATCTGTATGGCGACTAATGAACTATCCTAATATCATGTTGACAGAATTAAATCGGAACCAACATACAACGAGACTTGTTTTAATCGCACGCCGATTCGACTAACAACCGCATTTAGCCTATTAAAGCAGTCTATACTAATACCAACATGAACAACCAATTAAAGTACCACATCCATGATACTATTGATATAAACTATATAAACTAGACACAAATGCCATACTTTGAATCGATCAATCACAACTTAAATTGATAGCAAATATATCACTGATTTAAGCTTAAAAAAAGAACTGCCACTTTACTTGGAATTAGGCATTCATAATAAGAAATTAAACTAATAGCTCACAAAACACATAAAACATAAAACTAAAATAAAGACTGAGAGGAAATCCGAGTTTACCTTCTCCGGACAGCGAACCGAGGTAGCGTATCAAGTCGATCCACCCGGGGGTTTTGTTGCGATGCGATTTAAAGGGACAAGATTTCATTTTTCCCGATTTTCTCAATGCTTTACTCTGCGAAAATTCATTTCTTATTGAGTTTTTACTGATTTTTATGGATGTCGATGCATGCGGATTGGATTATTAACTAATGCTAAAGGATGCAAATTGATGCATATCGATTTTGGGTGTGCGAAAGGGGTTCTTGACTATGAGAGCCGTGCCCTTCCTTGTATGCTAATGACCCAATTTATAGTTCTGATTTTAGGTTCCAATTTTGGTAAGTTTTGGTGCGATTTTCTTTGACTGATTTGGTGCGATTTTGGTGAGATTTTGGATGATATTCTGACTGGTTTGGTGCGATTTTTGGGTATTAATCTGATAAGTTTTTGGTTATGGTAAATTTATATTTTGGTTCTAATTTGTGTAGTGACAATCAGATTTTCAGGCGAGGCTTGCGGGTGTTGCTGGGTAAGGGAGGTGCGGCGGCTAGGTTCTTTTCAAGGCTGCTAAGTTTTATTTTCTTATTTAGGTATCTGAAGAAGGGGGAGATGAGATAAAGGCTTGGGGGCGTTTGGGCTTGCGGGTTTGGGCCTCAATATTTAGTCCGATTGGGGAGTTAAGTGTGGGCCTTTGGACGAAAATGGGGAGGATTAGGCTGGTTGGTTTTATTATTTGTGTATTAGTTTTAATTAATGGAAAATAAGTGAGGTTTAAATTATGAATAATTTTTATAAAATTGCTTTGAGTGTTAATAAATTTGGACCTTATATTTAAAGATTGTTTAATGCTTTATATAAGTGTGATGCTATTATTAAATTATTTATTTATGTATGTATTGTTATTATTAAAAATTATTTTACGGTGTTTAAAATTAGTTTAATTTATTGATTATTATTGGGAGAGAGGGTCAAAATTAGGTGTCAACAACTAGCACTGCTTCTTGTATATGGTTGATTCCCCTTCTTTATGACATTCTCGATTAGGTCATGTTAATTATCGTTCCTTACAAAGAATGGTAAAGATAGGCATGTTGCCAAAATATTCTATGAACAAAATGACTAAATGTGGGGTTTGCATATAATCAAAATATGCAAGTCATCCTCATAAATCTGTTGTGAAATCAAATGAAGTGTTTGGCTTAATTCATAGTGACTTGTGTGATTACCAAGCAATCCCATCGCGTTGATGAAAGAATTATTACATATCATTTATCGATAATTGCAATAAATTTTGTAATGTATACTTAATACATATCAAAGATGAAACTTTGAACATGTTTAAAACATACAAAACAGAAGTAGAAAACCAACTTGACAAAAAAATTAAAATTCTAAGGTCAGACAGAAGTGGTGAATATCAATCGAATGAGTTCAAAGAATTATGTTTTATTCATGGTATAGTTCATCAAACCACTGCGCCATATACTCCAAAACAAAATGGAGTTGCCGAACGTAAAAATAGAACATTGAAGAATATGATAAATTCAATGTTGATTAGTTAGGGGGCACCCCTTAGTCTATGAGGTGAGACATTAATTACTGCAAATATGATATTGAACAAAATTCTTCAAAAGAAAAATGATCAATCTCTCTATGAATTGTGGAAAGAAATATTGCCTACTTTCAGAAGGATGAAAGTGTGGGGTTGCCTAGCGAAAGTTCAAGTTTCCTTACCAAAGATAACTAAACTTGGACCAAAAACGGTGGATTGCATATATTGTCACGCCCCAAATTTTCCTAAGTCTTTACTTAGGGCGTGATGACACCTGAACAATTATTTTCCACCAGGAGCACCATTTAATTCTCTTTATTTAGAAATTTAAACTTATATTCAAATACGGAGCTATTAATAAAAATAACAATAAAAAAATTTGTTTATGACTTTATTGAAAATATGACGCGAGCCCATGCTCGTGCAAATATTGTTTCTACATAGACATACTGACAACTATTATTCTAAGTTGGAAGGGAGACTATTCTACACGGGCATTTCCCGAGACATTAGAACTGACATTATGAACCTGACGAGTACCAAGCCCGAAACAATGGACTTGGTATGACAAGAGGCTGCGGGACGATCGCTAGCCTTGGCGTGGAGCCTTTCCTCTATCACGCTTTCCTGAAATATGTTAAATAAAGAGTCAGCCCTACCATCTGGGGCTGAGTGAGAACCTTACCCTGCAATTCAAAGTAACACCACAATATTCCAAGCGCAATCACATTAGAACGCAATAAGCATATTGTAAAAACATATCAGGTTACAACATTTTTAAATATACAACAACTCCTCATAGGAAATTCTCGGTTTAACTAACACTTCATTTTATCTCGTATTATACGTTAAGACATTCCCCTGCATTTCCACATGTTTATTACATTTATATATTTGTGAACGCGTATTCACTCTTCATATTTATATATAGGTGAACATGTATTCATCTTTCATATTTGTTGCGACCCGATCCATTATATTTACGTATTTGTGAATACGTATTCACTTTACGTTTTGTTGCGCGCGCAACCCGATCCATTATGTTTACGTATTTGTGAACGCGTATTCACTTTACGTTTTGTTGCGCGCAACCCGATCCATTATGTTTACGTATTTGTGAACGCGTATTCACTTTACGTTTTGTTGCGGCGTGCAACCCGATCCATTATATTTACGTATTTGTGAACGCGTATTCACTTTACGTTTTGTTGCGGCGTGCAACCCGATCCATTATATTTACGTATTTGTGAACGCGTATTCACTTTACGTTTTTTTGTGGCGTGCAACCCGATCCATTATATATTTATATATTTATGTGAACACGTATTCACTTTTCATATTTTTCATAAGATCGAATAAATAATATTCTCTTTCCCAACATTCTGTCATTCATACTTGTAACGCTATAACTTTTTAACCATAACTCCAACTAAGGTGTTTCTCAAGCGGAAATTAAGGTAAGACGGGGATCTTTCACTGTACCAAATTTCATTTAAAACTACTTTGGGTAACTAACACAAATTTATCCTCAAAACAGCCCCATAAAATTTGTTTCGGCAGAATTTTTATTAAACAACACCCAATCTTAGAATAGTCATAACTCCTAATTTGTAAACCCGTTCAAGCCCCACAAAATCTCAAAACGACGAGAACAGAGGACTACACGTCTCCATGTGAACCATCCTTTCATATTCTGTACCATTTGGTACAGTTTTACACTTCTATTCGCTGCCCTTCCTGGATCTAGATAGATCTGAGGCAGAAACTTTAAACAGCGATAAATCTCAATACGTAAGTCGGATAGACCCCCGTAAGGTCTCAAAATGTCCACAACAAAGATATATAGAACTTTCATTTAGAAACAATTTTCATATTCCCCACAGATTAGTACAGTTTTACGTTTCAACGTCATACCCTTCTGGATTCCGACGAATCCGAGGCAGAAACTTCAAACTACAATAACTCTCAACTCGTAAGTCCGTTTTAATAAATCTTTATATATATCTGTCCGTAACAGAGAGATTTACAACCATGTAAATTTTCATATAATTCTAATAAGTAAAACTCAATAAAAACAGTCCGTAATTATGTCTTTCCGAATTTCGACCAAATCTAAGGTAGGAACTTTGAACTATGATAACTTTCAAACCGTACGTCCATTTTACCTCATTTTTGGTTCTATATGATCATATTGGAGAGGTGTACAATTTTTCCGAATTTCATCAAATTCTAACAATTATAACTCAGTGAGAACAGTTCGTAAAGTTCATGACGCAACTAGTTGTCTAAACAATCAAAAGTTTAATATTTCTTTTCAACACTCAATTCTTATTCTAACATGTATTGAACTTAAAATAAAGGATGTTACCAAGAATTTCTGAGTGAGAAAACTCACCTTGTAAGTGTGAAGATTATTGTTGTGTGGTTGCTAAAATTATCCTTACTCTTTAGTATTTTGCTTCTTGTTCTTCTTGCCCTCTTGGTATATTTTTCCTCTTCTTTTCACTTGTTTTTTTTCTGATTTTCTAACCTTTATGTTATGTACTTTGTTTGTGTGTAAATACAATGTATAAGTGGAGGGTTTTCTATAACCTATGGGAGGTGTAATGACAAGAGTTGGAGGGGAAATGAAAAGGGTGGAAGGGAAGGGGTGGAGTACGTACGTCGTGCATGCTGATTTTTTGTTTTGTTTTTCTTTTGTTTTTTTTTTGTTTTTTTTTGTTTTCTTATTTCCATTTCAGCTATCTATTTATCCAACTTTAACACTAACTCTATCCCATGCAATTTATTCTTTGTTTTCTTATATATATATATTTTTAATAACCTGTCACGACCAATTCGGTCGCTGATCGTACTTACAATGGTACCTGTCAGTATATGTCGAGAATAGCAATGAACATACATAACACATTACGTAGAGAAAAGGGTAAACATTACTGGCCAGCCGATAAGACTGCCTTCTATAAAACATACTTAAACAAAAGTGTAGTAATACAACTGGTTCTTATAGCCCAAAACACATAGGTGACCATGCACTTAAAGATAACAACTGGCGGACAGGGCCCGCCATACCCCTGAATGTACAAAATACCTATAGCATCGTGGAATATCCGCACCGATAGACAAGCTTGGGAGGATGGAGCTTCGACCTCGGAGTAGTGATCCTAAGAACGAGGATCCTCAATCGCTACCCTTACCGCAGATTTAACGCAGAGAGGCGGGTCGATACAATATGTACCAAGTATGTAAAGCTGGAAAATACTATAGTAATGATATCATAAGTCTGAAAGTAAGCTGGAGTCATGGAAGTCAATAAAATACCTTTTACTGTGCCTTACTAACAATGAGAGTGACAAGTATATATATACAATACTGCATAAAATAGGGGCCTTAGGATGAAAACGGGGTACCTCGCCCGTAGTATCAATAAGCACCCCTACTCCTGGGACTATTTCACCCGCATAGGTCCTGTGGACCCGCATGAGGTATTCCTCGCATAGGCTACAACCCGCCCGCATGAGACTATTTCACTCGCATAAGCCCATAAGGACTCGCATGAGGTATTCCTCGCATCATGGGTAGCAAATCCACGGAACAGGTGGTATAACGATCTTGGGGACTCACCGGATATACTCTTACCCGGCGGATGGTATAACGATCTTGGGGACTTTCCCCTCAGATATACTCTTACACTGAAGCAGCTGGTATAACGATCTTGGGGCTTGCCCCTCAGATATACTCTTACACTGAAGAAGGTGGTATGACGATCTTGGGGCTGGCCCCTCAGACATACTCTTACCCTGGAGAAGGTGGTATAACGATCTTGTGGCTTGCCCCTCAGATATACTCTTACCCTAGCTCAAACTGTCATCATATCATAATCATAAATAAGTTAAGAAAACTTATAACTTCTTATTAGTCTTGTTCATATACCCTCTCATTTTAGTTTACTTAAGGCACTTAATCATAGCTTTAATAAAAGAAAACCGGGAATTTAACCCAAGTACTACATACTTCAACTCTTTTAAAAATGACTCTTTATACATAAAACTCTTGGGCAATTGATGCCTTAAACCAATTTGTCTCTTCATATACTTATCTTACTTTTAGAGTAAATCTCTTCTCATTAACCTTCTATGAAGCTAATAAACCAACTTCCCATAAAGTTGTTATATTAACTCTATACTTTAGTAAAATCATACTTTTCCCTAACCAAGGGATTTATACATTCTTAAAACGAAATAAGTCATTATATACTCAAACAAGTAAGAATACCAAATCTTGTACGTCTACCGTACTACATAGTTTCATCTATTCATGCTCAAGAGATAGGAAAACTTCACATACCTCTTTGGTCAATCCATTTGCTAAGTCCAAACTACCGCAAGTAATATGTCAACCTAAAATAACCATGATACGTTTATTAACCTCTAATCTTAATGTAGAACAATCCAAGTTCAAAGTCACTAAATTCTATGGAAATTTGGGCAGCATTTCCTTTGTTTCTACTCATTTTGCCACCTTTCTCAAGGCCGAATTTATCATCCAAACACCACATTTAAGGCTCAATCAATCCAACAATTCAAAGGGGATTACACACCAAAAATTCTGTCCCATAAGTTTACAACAATTCACTTAACAATTCTAAGGTAGTTTTTAGGCTACAACATGCTCATAATCTCTTCTTAACCCATTCTTCATATCCAAACCACATTTTCTAGCATGCAATGACTCTAAGAGCATTATTTTACTACCACAAGTTCTTTCTTCCAAGCATGCAACACTAGAACTAATTCTAAAGGAAGAAATGTTACCTTAAAGTTTTAGCCAAACTTATTCCAAAGACTTTGCTAGCTTTCTTGCCAAGAACACCACCACAAGCTAGCCACAAGCTTCCTTCTTGTGTTCTTAATTTTTCAGATTTTCTTAGGCTAGAATCTTCTTGGAGTTTTAGAGAGAAGGAGGAGCTTTGGAATATTTTAAGAGAGAAGGAAGAGGTTTTTCAAAGAGAGAGATGACAAATGACCAAGTCTTTAAGACTTGGTCAATATATTGCATGTAAAAATCAGATGGGGAAGAAAAATCTGACTTTTTCTAAGTTTTTCCGCCTGATTTCCCGCCTTGGCGCCGCGGCCCTGCTTCCGGCGCCGCGGCGCTGAAACTCCCGCAGCCTCTCTGAACTTTCGGCGCCGCGGCCCTGCTGTCCTGGCGCCGCGGCGCTGCAACTTCAGCGACCTCTCAGCACTTTCGGCGCCGCGGCCCTGCATCCGGCGCCGCGGCCCTGTCGCCTTTGTCCGAAACATATTTCTGTCCGACTGCGCACTGAACTTGTAACTCTCATATCTTTCTACTCCGACGTCCTATCGACGAACGGTTGGTTGCGTTGGAATCTAGACTCAACGAACTACGCCTTAGGCCTTTGAACCACTTAGGAACTCTCAAAGCACCGGGTCATAACCCGCCTTAAAGTTGACTAAAAACCCGCCCGGAATAATCCGTCAACCTATCCTTTGAAAATTTTAAGTCTTACATGCTTTCGTACGCTCTCAAACGTAGGGTCAGAACTACGGGGTATAACATAACCCAACCACAACTATATATATTTTTTTTCCGGATTTCACATTCTCTCCTCATTAAGCAACATTCGTCCTCGAATGTGAATAAGGTCGTAACATAATCACATAGACACAATAATGTTTATTGTTATTGTAACACTAATTTGGGGCTTCACATATATATTGGTCATGCCAATAATAGTGCAGCTTATAAGTTTTTGGTGTATCGTTCCAATGTTTAAGGTATTCACAAAAACACACTAATGGAATCTGCTGAAGCAGAATTTTTTGAGAATATTTTTCCTTACAACGACAAGGATAAAAGTGTTCCTAATAATAAGAAGAGGACACTGCCTCAAGATGAGTCAAACCAAAATGATGATAATCTTACTTCATCGGTTCAAAAAGAAAATTCTGAACCAAGAAGAAGTAAACGTGGAAAAGTTGCCAAATATTTTGGACCAAACTTTATGACATTTTCCATTGAAGGAGAACCTCAAACATATAGGGCTGCTATGGAATCATCCGAAACACCTTATTGGAAGGAGGCTATCCAAAGTGAGGTAGAATTCATTGTACAAAATAATACATGGAAATTATTGATCTCCCTCCGGTACAAAAACCAATAGGCCATAAATGGATTTTCAAACGGAAACTAAGGCTTGATGGTACTATAGAAAAATACAAAGCTCGTATAGTAGCCAAAGGATTTAGATAAAAGGAATGTGTGGATTTCTTTGATACCTACTCACCAGTATCTAAAATTACGTCTATAAGGACGTTAATTGCTATATCAGTGATTCACAATTTGGAAATACACCAAATGGATGTGAAAACTACATTCCTGAATGGTGAACTGGATGAAGAAATTTACATGAAACAACCCGAAGGGTTTGTTGTTAAAGGTCAAGAGAAGAAAGTTTGTAAGTTGATTAAGTCTTTATATGGACTTAAACAGGCTCCAAAACAGTGGCATGAAAAGTTTGATAATATATTGTTATCAAATGGTTTTCAAATAAATGAATGTGATAAATGTGTCTACATTAAGGAGTGTAATAATGCATATGTCATTATATGTTTGTATGTGGATGATATGCTGATTATGGGAACAATTAAGGATGTAATTAACCAAACTAAGAAGATGTTGCATGATGCTTTCGATATGAAAGATATGGGAATAGCGAGATGTCATTCTTGGTATTAGAATTCAAAGAAATTTTGAGGGTTATATACTAACTCAATCTCATTATGTTGAGAAGGTCCTTAGAAAATTTGGACACTATAATGATTGACCGATTGTTACCCCATTTGATCCCGCTAGTCACCTTAAGAAGAATGAAGGTGAAAGTGTGTCTCAATTGGAGTATACACAAGTTATTGGAAGCTTGATGTACATAATGAATTGTACTAGATCAGATTTAGCATATACAGTGAGTCGACTTAGTCGATACTCACATAATTCTGGAAATGATAATTGGGTGGCACTAATAAGGGCACTACGATACCTAAAGCATACAATGAACTATGAGTTGCATTATACAAAATATCATCCCGTGTTAGAAGGATATTGTGATGCTAATTGGATTTCCAACCATTCAGAAAGTAAGTCCACAAGTGGTTAAGTATTTACACTTGGTGGAGCATCGATATCTTAGAAATCATCAAAGCAAACGGTAGATACACGATCAACTATGGAAGCAGAGTTTGTAGCCTTAGACAAAACTGTCGAAGAGGCAGAATGGCTAAGAAACTTTCTAGAAGGTATTCCGTTGTGGACAAAGCCTGTGACATCCATTTGCATACATTGTGATAGTATGGCTGCCATGACGAGGACAAAGAATCAAATATACAATGGAAAGTCAAGACATATAAGGCGACGTCATAATACAATACGAAACTTGCTGAAGAATGGATTATTTCTATTGATTATGTAAAGTCAAAGGACAATATAGCGGATCATTTGACAAAAGGCCTTACAAGAGAGCAAGTCGTATTTACATCGAGGGGAATGAGTTTAAAGCTAATACAATGAGTCGTTAACTGGCGGAAACCTAACCTATCATAATTGGAGATCCCATGGTTTAGGTTCAATAGAAAAACTAGGAAGACTGGACAGATATAATAAACACATATGTATGATCATTACATGTGTATGTGTGTGTTGTGTTTATTCGTTAATATTGAATATATATATATATATTTAATAATATCAAAAACTTTTTATGGTGTGATAATAGACTATTATTATTTGGTATTACATATATGAGATTAATAATTAATGCTGGGTCGGGAGAGGGAAGAAATTCCTCTAGAACAGAACTGAAGGAAAGGGGTTGTGTTGAAATGAATAAACGAAGTAATAAGAAAATATTAAAATATGTTAATATGATGTGTTTGTCTTGTCTAGGTTTGTTTAAAAAAAAATGTGAATCAACACATCCGTTAACTATTTTTAGATTGGGATAGGGATTCTTTACTTCGGTCAGAAGTAAAAAAAAAAGAGATTTTCGATTATCATGTCATAACATTATCTGACGTAAAAATGACGAAGTTTCTCTCTTATTTTTTTTCCTACGTGTGGGGTATTGTTAGATATATGAATAGAAAATGTGGGGTATTATTGGATCTTGTATGGAATGAAGAACAAGTGATTAAAAACTAATTTGTGGAATTTTGGCCGAAGGACCGCGGCGCAGGATTTCCAGTAAGCTACTGGAATTACCAAAGTGATTTAGGGTCGCGACACAAGGACGAAGGGCCGCGACGCCTGATTGGCAGTAAGTCACTTGAACTGGAAAATGAATTAGGGTCGCAGCGCTTCGCAACGGTAATTTTCAAATTTGAACCAAAAGTTGTGTCTCTTCACATAAGGTTACAACCTTTAGGTGAAAGGCTGCTTATGGTCGAATTTTATGTTTTATAAAACATGTTGATCCCATGTTAAAAGATACAAAATACACATAACATTACAATCAATCATTAAACAACAATTAATGATCTAAGATTGTTGTTTGATCTTCATATTCTTCCCTCAAGAATATTTCTGGAAAACACATAAAGTAAATTCGTCAGGGGTGAAATTCTTGTGCGAGAACTCTCACCTAGATAGTTGTATGCTCAAGACAGATGTCCGAAGAACTACAGCATAAGTGGGGACAAATTTTTGTCTTAAGACACTGTATCAAGCAGACCTCTATCTACACCAAGTCAGTATGTGTTTAAGTATTTGTTGTACTTATTATTGTTGATTAAAAGTTATATTGAATTACTTTAATATTATTGTGCTTATACATTGATGAGTCTAGATTGACGATAACACATTGTTGGGTCCCGGGGGTACATCTATGGAATAATAAAAACAAACTGAAAATTAACTCAATTCGAATGCTGGAATAATTTGCAAATGTCGGCAAAAATATCGTCTGACATAACTGACGATAGTTCGATAAAAACAGTGTTCAGTTAAAAAACAGAATAAACCTTTGAAGAGTAAAATGCAGCGAAAATAATAAAGACACAAAGGTTTAATTTTCATAGGTTATATATTAATATAACTCATGATGGTCAATGACCAAAGTACTGTATATATATGTATATACAATTGATATATTCCTTTCTTTACAAGATTTACAAGATTATACAAAAGGAATAAAAGGTTAAGTCGCAGATGACGTATGCCTGAAAAATCTATCTAAATAGAAGTGACAAACATCTCATTACAATCGCTCCATACAAAGCTAATCTAGAATCTGAAATAGCGACTGAAATGTCATGAAGAATGTCGTCACAAACGTAGGCAACATTTTGTGATCCAGATTTCTGAGAAGAAATCCCGAGAGTTCTCTTGGTATTTTTACATTTTGATTCTGAATATTGATTCACTGATCTGCCCTCTCTATTTATAGTAGAGAGTCCTCCTTAAAAGGCTCGTCAATTGGTTGTAGAGGTTGAGCTAAAAGTGGTCACGTGTGGCAGAAACTTGAGGAGAGAATTTCTCATCAGGTTGAACTTTTTCTTCCACGTATTGCTCCTCAAGTTATGCTCCACTTGGACTTGGTATTCATCGATCATAATCTGCTTTAAATACTCATTGTCAAGTCAATTTGTCATGTGTTAAATAAGGTCACAGTTTCCTGAAAAACAATCCATGAAGATAGGCAAACTGTTACCAGAATATCAGCCCAAATGTCAAGACATTTGTTCCGACATTTTCTGGAAAACGATATGTTAGGAAAAATGTCATGATACCAATCATAACATTAACATTCTCCCTTTTTTGCCTTTCTTCACAAAACTTAACCAACTAAGCATAAGTGACCTAACAATGACAAATTCACACAAATGCCCCCTCAACCTGTAATGGCATATAAACACAAAATATACATATATATACCATTTATATAAGATTAAAAAAGAAGGAAGATGTTAGAACATATACACATATCATCCACTTATACAGTTTTATACACAAACCATATTCTCAATACCAACTAGTAGCATCAACTTCGTATCGACCAGTAGCATTAGCTTCAGTCCGTGAAGGAAGGGAAAAACTTCTGATTTTAACATTCTCCCCCTTTTTGCCTTTTCTTCACAAAACAACCTTTTCGACAAACAACAGTAGCTTCCAGCACAGCAGCAATAGCTCTTGCATAATTCTTTATCTGCACATAACAGTAGCATATAGCAGTAGCAGCTTTCAACATCATTCTACTCATGCATAACTCTTTCTCCGCATAACATCAAAGATCTCACCTTCTTTCTCGCCCGCATTAGCATTTCCTCTACAGCATCTAGCCTTCTTTCTCTGCTCCCCATGCATTAACACTTCCTCTACAGCAACATCATTTTCTTGACAGTAGCATATGCATTATCATTCTCTCGACAGTACAGTAGCAGATGCATATCATTTTTCTCCCATTTTTTGTGAAGAAAGCGGCAACATGAAATGGTCTCTGGTTTGAATCAGTGCATTCCTCACAGTATCAACCTTAGAGATTTGTTGGTTGATCTTTGCAATGTGAATCACAAGCCATTCAGCAATACTGTCTTGGACCAGTATTGCCAGAAATATTGGTGACATTTCTGTCAACATCTGCATTATTTTCTTCCATTTTCCAGGGTAGATCGATGACTCTGTCTCTACTCTTCAAAACTGCAGGACCTTCTTCTCTAACATTCTCCTCAACATTTAATTCTCATACATTGGTTTAAAAACAACATGTGTGAGAAATATAATCTGTTATAGAGATGTACCTTCCTAAACTTCTTCGAGGATGTATTCTCTACAGCAGAACTCAAAATAGCACACAATAACCTGACTCAAGATCTGATTCAAATTTGGTTTTGCTGGAGGATGTTGGAGTTTTTGTCTCTTCTGATGTTGGCTGAAATGTTGCCTAAGATGTTGTGGCATCAGTGGCGACATTTGGAGCAGCACTCGATTTAGCATATCTGGAAATTTCTTTTGGGAAGAATTGTTTCAATGAAATTTCACTAAGAATTTCCTCATTTTCTTGAGACACATTTTGCAGTACATAGGCAGTTGTTTCTTCTTCACTCTCTTCAGTTGAGAACACCAAGTTCGTGTCGTCACATCACATCGCCGAGCAAGCAGATATAACAATATCACATCTGGACCTTGACATGTTGTTGCTCGGCTCTGCACGAATTGTTCTTCTCAAACAATCTACTCGTTCGACAAGTAGGGAATGTGGAGGATCTTGGTCTCTTACCCAATACTGTAGCTTTAGACAAGTCGATGGTGAAGAAGGAAACCAGTTGGGTTGCTTGATGTGGTTCAACATGCTCAGAAGATTCAGTGTTCACTGGAATGACTAGTACTTATAGGAAAGTTGGTTGATATTGGTGTTGGTATTGAAGAGGTTTCCATGGGTGAATATGATGGAGAGGGTTTTGAGGAGATTGAGAATGGTGTTTGGAATGGTAAAGATTCCATCGGGTAGGTAGGATTGTAACAGTTCCTATATGCCAGAG
The DNA here is from genome assembly GCA_029844215.1 of Przewalskia tangutica. Classification (NCBI taxonomy): domain Eukaryota; kingdom Viridiplantae; phylum Streptophyta; class Magnoliopsida; order Solanales; family Solanaceae; genus Przewalskia; species Przewalskia tangutica. The sequence goes on from CM056737.1 coordinate 62,656,509, forward strand.
TTGTGATGTTCTTTATATTTTCTTTTTTTATAGGGAAAATCGAAGATGATAAAAAATAACAAATAAGAGGAATATATAATACATGACAAATCTTTCTAAGCAACAAAAATTCCTTAGATTTAGGTGTTTCAATTTTACACAATAATTTGCACCTAAAATAATGGGATAAAATAACTAGACATCATAGTAGGAATAAAAATTAATCTTATCATTTTAAAGTTTAAAATTCCTATCAAAACAAGGCATAAAAATAGGGAGAAAAATAAGTGAATTTTCAAAATCAGTTATACATCGCATCCCAATAAATATCATTATCTGAGAATGTCAACAGTAATATTGACAACATTTTGTACAACACAAGTATCATGATCCTTCAAGAACATCTTCCTTTCGGAAACAAATCAAGACACGTTTCATTTATGATTTTATGAGTTTAACCTCCAGACCAATGTAACATTATCCCATTGAGTCCTAGATCTAATCATAAAACACATATAAAATTCATTTTCGTGTCAAAAATAAGAATACTTATTTAGCATCCTCATAATGTATTTCTTTGTTTAAGCACTTTGATACTCCTATAGTATAGAAACGCTATCAATTTTAAGGTATTTATCCGTATTGCACAGTTGTCGAGAATTAGAAAGGTTTTGTCTTATTTTGATACTCCATTTTTATGATATCTAATATCATCGCAGAGAACAGTATCACATTAAAATCACGTTTGGAATCATATATGTGTGAACAAAAATCAGCCAAAAACAATATTGAAAATCAAATTCTGATATTACAAAAGTAAATGTCACCCGAAATGTTAGAGACATTCCAACCGACATTCACCAAAAATGCCCAAAATAGAGATTACAAAGACCACGAGATTTCTACACTAGAAAATCTCTCATGATCCAAAACTTTTATAAAAGTATCAGCTAGTTGATGAAGAGTATCAACATGTTTAATTTAAACTAGATGTTTTTCAATAAAATCTCTTTTTAAAAAATGATGTCTAATCATAGTACAAAAACAAATGTTGCTAGTAAAACTATAGTCGTTTAACATGTGTCTTAGCCATATTCATTGAGAACAACAACTTCTAACTGCTACATATTCAGATTTAGCAGTTGAAAGTGAGACACAATTTTATTTACGACTCTACAAAAAAAAAATTATTGTCAAGATAAAAATATCCTCTACTTGTACATTTTATATCATTCACATCACTGATCAGTGTATTTTATATACACTTTTTGAGTCATTTTTAGTGAGTCTTTTGTCCCTTTTTGTACAAATACGTGTCGCCTTAGGATAATTTTTTTTTCTTTTGAGTCAAATTGGTTAAAGTGGCTCAATGGCGGAAAAGGAGCGAAAAGAGGGCAAAAACGGAGGTTCCAGAGCTCGAAATGCGAGAAAGTGACGAAACAGGCACAGACACGGGCCAGCGCCGCGGCGCCTCCAGCGAGGCGAGCGCCCGGCGCCAATATTGAAGCTGCGAAGTTTCCAGCGGTTTCTAGACAACAGCGAGTTGCAGTGCGCGCTAATCATCGAGAGTTGCAGAACTTCCGCCGCCAAGAGTGGTGCGATGCGCGCCGACGCAGGAAAAATTAGATTTCTGAACGAATTATGGGCCAGGCCTGAAGGAAAACCTTAATGTCGGTTTGGAGGCTATAAAAAGAGAACCCTAGGTCAGAATTAAGAGTTCCCTTTCGTGCAAATTCACAACACATCTTGGAGTTCAAGATTGGAGACCATTCTTTAGTAATTTCTTTCTTTTCTTTTACTTTATTTTCAGTTTTATGTTGGATATTGAATTAGTTCTTGTCATGTCTATGGCTAGGAACTAATTCTATTTTAGAGTTTTCCATGTCAATTCACTTGAACTTTTATTTATGAATTAATGCATAATTGTGGTTGTTCTTCTTATTGTTGAGATTTATCCAATATATGTTTTGATTGGTTGGTAATTACTTGGTCATTAATTATCATTATTTATATGATTTCTAACCGAAATCCGAAAGGGGAGGTTGTGACTATGCTGTAGTTGGGTAGACATAGGTTGAATCGTGGATGAAAATACCCCGATTACTTGTGTAGCATTAATAAGGGTTTTTGTTCTTAATCCTCCTCTAGAGTCAACCTTATCACCGAAAGGTAGAAAGGTGCTGTACTGGGGTTGAGTGTTTATATAACCTTAACAGGAGTATAAAACGGATTAGTAAACCTGCTATCTCCAAAAGAAGAAGAATCATAGTTAATTGCATTAATAAGTAAATTAAGCGGATAGTTGAGGAGATTTGGAAGCCCTATTTTCATCATTACTGAAGTAAACAACATAGTTTAATTAGTTTTCATAATTAGATTCTTAAACAACAAATCAATATTCGGTCACCAAATAGATAACAAAGAGTAAAAATTGGTAATTGAGCACTAATCCCTGAGGACGATAACTCGGTCTTCAAAGACTATATTACTTGACTCGACAACGTGCACTTGCGTTAAAGTGTGTGCATTAAATCGCGCATCAAGTTTTTGGCGTCGTTGCCGGGGATTGGCGTAGTTCAATATCAATTTTATCTATTCTTAATTTCTAATTTGGTTTTTATTTTTGTTTTTAGTATTAATTTTTTCTTATTATTTATTATTGTGAAAACCAGTGTGCCGTGATTTGTTTGTTTGTTTTGATCTGTTTCAGGCTCTTTGTTTATGCGAAGGAGAAGAGGAGCAGACACTCTTGTTCCCTTCAACCCAGAAATCGAGAAAACTTGTAAACAAAACAGAAGGAACCAACGGATTTCAGCCTTAATTGAGATGGAAGGCGCACAAAACAATAACGAGATGAATAAGGGGTTAGGTGATCATCAGCCTAATCAAAGAATGCCTCGGAGAGTGCCAATGGATGTAGAAGAGAGAGTTCAAGTCCAAGCGGAGAGAAGCTTGGGAGATTACGTGCTGCCGAGGGCGAACGGAGCACAAACATGTATTAGGCTCCCAGCAATAGGAGCAAATAATTTTGAGATCAAACCTGCAATTCTAAGTATGGTGCAGAATACGGTGCGGTTTGGAGGATTGCCGTCGGAGGATCCTCACATGCATATAGCTAATTTCTTGGAGTTGTGTGCAACATTCAGATATAACGGCGTTACTGATGACGCAGTCAGATTGAGGCTCTTTCCCTTCTCACTCAGGGATAGAGCGAAAGTGTGGTTGAATTCTTTGCCAGCGGATTCGATATTTACATGGCAAGAGCTGGCACAGAAATTTTTGGCAAAATTCTTCCCACCATGCAAAACAGCAAAGTTGAGAGGGGAGTTGAATAATTTCTATCAAGCCGATGGAGAATCATTATATGAAGCTTGGGAGAGATTCAAGGACTTGCAGAGGAAGTGTCCACACCACAGTATTGAGTTGTGGAATTTGGTCCACATCTTCTATAATGGGCTGAGCGGAACGACCAGAACAATTATTGATGCAGCAGCAGGTGGAACCTTTATGAGGAAAACAGCCCATGAAGCTCACGACTTATTGGAGGACATGGCCACCAATAACCATGTCACAGAGGATAGACAAGTGAGTGGTAGAAGAACAGTGGAAGTTCATGAGATTGACGCCATCACTGTACTGAATGCCCAAGTTGCCCTTTTGACCAAGCAGCTGCAACAACATACAGTTTCTGTAAATGCAGTGCAAATGCCAATGAGCTGTGAAATGTGTGGTGGTCCACATACCTTCAATAGATGCCCATCAGCTAATCCTAACAACATGCCTATCGAGCAAGCAGAGTGCCAAGCTGTAGGGAACTATCAGAGGCCCCAGAACAACCCATACTCAAACACCTACAATCCAGGGTGGAGGAATCACCCAAATTTCTCATGGAGAGGTGAGCAGGGGCAGCAGAATCAGTTTAGAGGCCAGTATCAACATCAGCAGCCATTCACTCAGGCCTCATATTCACAGCAATTCAGCGGCCCTGTCCAACCAGAAAAGCCAGACGAGCTGAGAGCAGCTTTGTTAACACTCACCATTCCTGCACCAGCCTATGGCAGAGACTAGATCCTCGCTCAGGAACTTGGAAATACAGGTGGGGCAACTAGCAAAGCTATCGAACAACAGGCCACAGGGTACATTGCCAAGCAACACAGAGATAAACCCTAGAGAACAATGCCAGGCAGTGCAGCTAGGGAGTGGCAAACAGTTGGAGCAGCAAGCACCTCAGCCGGTAGTTGAACAAAGGGTGGAAATAGAGAGAGAGAAGGTGGTTGAAGCTCGCCCAGTATTAGAGAAAGCTCCAGAGAAGGAGTATACTGAGAAGATTCCGTTCCCACAAAGATTGCAGAGGAAGGTAGTTGATAAACAATTCTCCAAGTTTTTGGAGACGTTCAGAAAGTTACATATCAACATACCCTTCATCGAGGCATTGGATCAAATGCCTTCTTATTTCAAATTCATGAAGGAAATTTTGGGGAAGAAGAAGAAACTAGCAGAATATGAGATGGTGGCGCTGACTGAGGAGTGCAGTGCCATCCTGCAGAAGAAATTGCCTCCTAAACTAAAAGACCCAGGGAGCTTTACATTGCCTTGCACAGTTGGCAGGGTAACATGCAATAGGGCCCTTTGTGATCTGGGGGCAAGTATAAATTTGATGCCTTTGTCGGTGTTTAAGAGGTTGGAATTAGGTGAAGCAAAACCAACCACGGTGAGCTTGCAACTAGCTGATAGAACGGTGGTGCACCCAAGGGGGAAGATTGAGGATGTGCTTGTTAAAGTAGGAAAATTCTTTTTTCCTGCGGATTTCCTCATTCTTGACATGGAGGAGGATGCAGAGATTCCCATCATATTGGGGAGACCGTTCTTGGCAACAGGGAGAGCCCTGATTGATGTAGAAAAGGGTGAGCTGACGCTGAGGGTAGAAAGTGAAGAAATAGTGTTTAAAGTGTTTAAACACATTATTGAGCCCCCGGTCATGAGCAGGTGCTTTGCAATAAGCACCATCAGAACTTCTTGTGAGCCAGTGCAAGCCATAACAAGGGAGATGAGCCCACCACAGCAAGTACGTGATACTGAATCTCCGCAAAAACAGGTATGTATTCCTGAACCTTCTCTTGAAAATAATTATAAGAAGAAAAACAGAAGAAGAAAAAAAAATATTAAAAAAATGGATTGGGTGTGGGGTTAATCTACCCTACACCTCTTGAATTGAGGAACTTGCGTCCGGCTAAAAGATGTTAAAGACAGCGCTACTTGGGAGGCAACCCAAGGTATTTTAATTTATTTTACTTTAATATAGTTATTTTTTACTAAGAACAGTCTCACGGAGGTATTGTTTGTGTTGTGTTGACAGGTGTAGGTTAAGAATGTGGAGGGCGAAAATTGAAGATAAGCAAAAATGATAAGCAAAAATGATAAGCAAAGGGATTTTCAGAAAATCGGGTTAGCGCCTGGCCAGAAGCGGCGCGGCGCGAAAAAGCGCGAAGTTTAAGCGTCACGGCGCCCAGGAGCAGGGCCGCGGCGCCAAAAATCCAGAAATTTTTTGAAGTCTAGGCGCCGCGGCACCCATCAACAGGGCGCGTAGTAAATTCGAGATAAAGCGCCGCGCGGCGCAGGCGAAATCAAATTAAGGCGCCCAAATCCGATTTTTCCCCAATTCCAAATCAAAACCTAAACCTTCTTCTCCACAAAACCCACGAAAATCCACACTTTACCCAAAAATCTTCCATAAACCAAACCCAAACCCAAACACAACCAAAGCTCTTAAATTCCCTAAACCCTTAGCCATCTTAACCAACAAACCTCATCCCATTGCCTCAAATCACCATTAGAAGCAAGAAAATCTTGAAGAACACCGTCAAAAGATAATCTTTATCTTTTCTTGAAAGCTTTACTGTAGTCAGAGGAGGTAGTAGATTGAGGGAGTGTTGTATCTGTGAAGTTGTTGGGGTGTTGAAATTGGTTGTGAAATTTCGAGGAAGAGGATACAAGGTGGGTGTGGGTGTTGTGCAGGAGCTTCTTAAGTGAAGTTTGGGGGTGATAGGTGTTGTAGCTGCTAGTTGTTGGGTGATAGTGTTGGGTAACATTGTTGATACTAAGGAAACGCTGCAAAAAGTGATCTAAACATATGCGCGAGAAAGAAAGAGCCTCGCATCCACCTCGGCCCTCATATGATGATACTAGGTTTGTTAGCCAAAGAGCTCAGGAAAGATACAAAAAACTTAGTACTAGGCCCTTAATCCCTGAAAGAGGAATGGATTATCAAAGGGATTCGCTTGGGGAGGGGAATGTCTATGAGCCCATTCGGGCGATGATTGAGATGATGGGGTGGAGACGATTTGTTAACCCGGAAAAGATAGCACCAATGAACACAGTGATGGTACGAGAATTTTATGCTAACTTTCCGGAGAAGGTGGACAATAGATGCTTTGTGAGGGGAAGATATGTGCCTGTGACGGCAGAGTGGTAAATATGTTACTGAAAACAGTTGATGTTGAAGGAGGAGATGGTGATTGGAGCTATTTTAGAACATGGTCTAGAAGCACCACCAACATCGACTGGAATGCCGTCGCAGAACCTGATAAGCTACTACTGGCTGCATATGAATTTGCCAGAAATGGGTCAAGAGGACTGAGCAGGTGTCAGTTCAACAAAGCAGACAAGGGTTGGTTGTATTTCGTCAGTGCCCGCCTGATTCCATCAACGCACTTTACCAGAGTGCCAGAAGACAGAATCAAATTGATATATGGAATTATGTCGGGGAAGACGATTGATGTTGGGAAGGAGATAGTGCAAAATATGGAAGAGACCAGCAGGTTGGTAACAATAGGTGGGTTGGGACATGGCTCACTTATTACAAGTTTATGCGCCACAAATGGGGTCTCAACCCTACCCACTGATACTTATGAGAAAAACCAACTTCCTGTGTCATACGGGATAGTGCACTCCTTCCCAGACCCAATCCCTCCAGCAGCAGCGAGAAGGAGACCAACAGCACCACCAACAGCAGCAACAGAGGCTGCCATGGACGAAGATGAGCCTGAGATAGAGGCTCACTATGAGGCAGGAAGCAGCCATCAGCCACCCACAGAATCAGAACCTCCAGTGCCTATGATGGAGCAGTTGCTCCAGAACCAAAGAAGGATGATGCAGAATTTTGACACGGTGATACAAGGACAACAAGAAATGAGGCAGAGAATTGACGAGATGAGTTCCTTGTTCAACCAGTGGTCAATGCACTATCCACCGCCATCGCCACCATTTTAAACCAAGTCTGTAAGTGTCCTGTTTCTTTTATTTTCTTTGAGTCTTGCACACATTGGGGACAATGTGTGATTTAAGTTTGGGGGGTGTCTTATTTGTGTCTTATTGTTGTAGTATGTTTGAGTCTTTTTGATTTGTTTTGTGTATTTTTGAGTCATAATTTTTTTTCTTTTTGAGTCATAATTTTCTGTCAAAAGATCATGCATGCTGTAGTTACTAGAAACATCTAGTGAAGTAAGGTGGAATAATGTAATGGAATTAGAAGCAACCATCTAAACACTTAGGTTAGATATGCCAAAAACTCATGAAATCTGTCTATTTGAGGTTTCTTGCTTGAATTGTGCATGTTAAATGATTAAAACCTATGTGTATGATTGTTTGCTATTTGATGCGAAATAGTTAGGATATGCATGTTAGGAAGATGACTCAGGCATTTCTTTGTTAGCCAATTCTTACCACTCTTTTCTATCTCTGACATTAAAAATATCCCTAGTCAGCCCCGTTGAGCCTAAATGTTAAACTTTTTCTTTGACACCCTATATTCCCACACTTGTGTCATAAGTAAAAATGTGAAATGGTTGGAATAGAAAGTGTTAAAAAAGAGACAAAAAGAGTGAACAAGTTTGATGCACCCCAATAAAAAAGTAATAAAAAATAGGCAAAATCCTAAGTTTGGGGGTGCCTGTAATTTATAATACATTTCACTCTCTCAAAACAAAAGAGGGGAAAGATAGATATAAAGTGAAGGAAAGAAATCAAAAGAAAAGGGAAAAATTGAAAAGCTAAAGAGCTTATGGTACACAAAATGAGCCTAAATGCCTATTTTTACCTACCCATGCCTAAGCCTACATTACAATCCTGAAAAGTCCTGAAGATCTCTTATATGCATATCCATGATTAGTGGAGAATAGCAAGTAAAAATGCCATAAGATTTTTGAAATTGACATGCATAATTCAGTATCCTTACTTCCATTAAGCATGATTAGAATGAGTTTGCGAAATATCTAGCTTAATGTGTTTAGAATGCTAAAATTTCATGTTATATGTTCCTGCATATTATTCTGCTGACCTTCATGTTTTTCTAAATAATACCAATGCAGCAAAGTGATCAATGTCATTGAGTCTTTTATTTTTCTTTTTCTTTGTGTCTTTATTTCTTTCTTTTGATCTTTGCTCGAGGGCGAGCAAATGTTAAGTTTGGGGGTATTTGATCAATGTATTTTATATACACTTTTTGAGTCATTTTTAGTGAGTCTTTTGTCCCTTTTTGTACAAATACGTGTCGTCTTAGGATATATTTTCTTTCTTTTGAGTCAAATTGGTTAAAGTGGCTCAATGGCGGAAAAGGAGCGAAAAGAGGGCAAAAACGGAGGTTCCAGAGCTCGAAATGCGAGAAAGTGGCGAACTGAGCCGCAGAGCGGGCGGCGCGCGCGCCTCCGGCCAGCGAGGCGAGCGCCCGGCGCCAATATTGAAGCTTGCGAAGTTCCAGCGCGCGGCTCTAAACAGCGAGTTGCGGCCGCGCTAATCATCGAAGTTGCAGAACTTCCGCGCATGGCTGATGCATGAACATGGCGCGGCGGAAAAATTAGATTTCTGAACGAATTATGGGTCAGGCCTGAAGGAAACCCTTAATGTCGGTTTGGAGGCTATAAAAAGAGAACCCTAGGTCAGAATTAAGAGTTCCATTTCTTGCAAATTCACAACACATCTTGGAGTTCAAGATTGGAGACCATTCTTTAGTAATTTCTTTCTTTTCTTTTACTTTATTTTCAGTTTTATGTTGGATATTGAATTAGTTCTTGTCATGTCTATGACTAGGAACTAATTCTATTTTAGGGCTTTCCATGTCAATTCACTTGAACCTTTATTTATGAATTAATGCATAATTGTGGTTGTTCTTCTTATTGTTGAGATTTATCCAATATATGTTTTGATTGCTTGGTAATTACTTGATCATTAATTATCATTATTTATATGATTTCTAACCGAAATCCGAAAGGGGAGGTTGTGACTATGTTGTAGTTGGGTAGACATAGGTTGAATCATGGATGAAAATACCCCGATTACTTGTGTAGCATTAATAAGAGTTTTTGTTCTTAATCCTCCTCTAGAGTCAACCTTATCACCGAAAGGTAGAAAGGTGTTGTACTGGGGTTGAGTGTTTATATAACCTTAACAAGAGTATAAAACAGATTAGTAAACCTGCTATCTCCAAAAGAAGAAGAACCATAGTTAATTGCATTAATAAGTAAATTAAGCGGATAGTTGAGGAGATTTGGAAGCCATATTTCCATCATTACTGAAGTAAACAACATAGTTTAATTAGTTTTCATAATTAGATTCTTAAACAACAAATCAATATTCGGTCACCAAATAGATAACAAAGAGTAGAAATTGGTAATTGAGCACTAATCCCTGAGGACGATAACTCGGTCTTCAAAGACTGTATTACTTGACTCGACAACGTGCACTTGCGTTAAAGTGTGTGCATTAAATCGCGCATCAATCACCAGCCAAATCCGAGTCACTATATCCTATTAAATTAAGATTAGTGTCCTCGAAATACCAAATTCCCAACTCACATGTACCGGCAACATACATTTTACGGGATTTAAGTGGGAGATTTTGGATAGGCTTGGAATCAAGCACATACACAAACACTAAACATTATATCTACACCGACAACATTCTTGGTTGTAATGTAGACATAAAAATAAGAAAGACTTACCTTATGATAAATGTTAGACATGCACACATATCTAACCATGACTCGGTAATTACGAGGTTTTTTGCTTCTTGTTCTAAATCCTTCAAACACTCCCCCTATCACCCGACCTGTTGGATGATTCTTCCTAATTCTTGATGAGGGTCTCTTCGAACTTGATTTAGCAATTCAGCACTTGACTCCTCATCTGCACCTAATGTGTTCTCGGTTTCTGCTTAAGATGTTGTTTCGGATGTCGTAACATTTCGAGCAACATCTGGAGTTTCAGCATTTTGTGCATTCTTCACTGTAATTATAACATTATTTTCAGACTTATTTCCTGTAAGGTCAGAAAAATCATCAAAAAAATGTTAACAGACTCTTATATAGTTTTTGTCCTTTAGATTGAACACTCGGTAAGCATGACTATTTTGAGAATAGCCAACAAAAATTCCTTTCACTCTTAGAGTCAAACTTAGCCAGATAATCTATATCATTTTAAAATGTAACAAATACATTCAAAAACATGAAAGTAACATAAATTAGGTTTCTTTTCATTTTTAAAATTTCATAGGATGTCATTTTGTTACAGACCTTAAATAAACTCTATTAGTGATGTGACAAGCAGTACAAAACGTTTTGATCATTTTTAGAACTAAGCACAACTCTAACCATTTCTTGCAATGTTCTACTCTTCCTTTCTGCTACCCCATTCTGTTGAGGAGTTTTGGGAGCAGAAAAAACTCATGGAAAGTTCCTCTTTTCTCACAAAATTTTGTGAAGGAGATGTTTTAAAATTCTTTTTCATGGTCGGACATAATCCAAAAAAAAAAGGAGAATAAAACATGTTCCTAATTCTAGAGTGTAAAATTTTAATCATGTCAAAAGTTTGTGATTTTTCCTTAAACAATTATATATGAATATCTAGAAAAATCATCTACTATCGCATAGGAATACCACATTCCTCCTAAACTGTCTACCTCAATTGGACCCATAAGATCCATGTGTAACAATTGAAAACAGTGAGACATACCTGAATATTGTTCGTCATTATGGACAACATTATGGGAAACACGGATTTGCTTACCTTGGAGACAATCTGCACAGACTGTTTTACCTTTATGACTGAAGTTGGGTAAGTCTCTAACCGCTTCGTTTGAGACCAATTTTTTTTCCGATTGCGGTATTTGACATGCCCCAACTTGATGTCATAGTGTTGTGTCGTCCATCTTGACATTATTGTTTGTCTCTTGTCTTGCAATAAGATATCAATTATCACCTATTCTAGTACCTCATTCGACACACTCATTAGCTTCATTCGTAACTTTTTAAACATTCTTATTAAATTTCACCTCCAGATTGTCATTACACAATTGGCTCATCAATTTAGCCATTAAACCTTCAATCGTGTAAGACATTTCTTAAAGTTTGGACATCCAGGAACATTCAAGATTTTTTTTCCAATTCTTTTATTCCCACCTCCATAAGTTACGTTAACTTCATTGAATAACTCACAGTTCTTTAGAAACTCCTTTATACATGTCATGTGGTGAGAACATCCACTATCAAAGTACCAAAAATCTGCGATGTTAGTTCTTAAAGAATTTATCACAACATTACAAGTTTCAGCATGTTTGGGATCTCAAACTCTTTTAAAACATTTTTACATTTCAGCTCAGAAATGTTGCTTTGAATGTTGTCAGAAATGTTGGAAACATTTTAGGCAACATTTCGCACACAAAATTCTGAAGTTTGAAAACAGTACGGTTTTAAAAAACCCAGGGGAGTTACAATGACGGCACACAAACTTCATATCCTTTTGACATATATGAGAACCTATTATTTAATCACTTTTCTTTTACAAAACACATTTTCTCATTTTTTGTCAAACAAACTAGAGTAGAAAGTTTTAAGAGAGTTTTTCATACCCAAAACCTGCATGTGGAGGTTTCCTAAATCTGAGTATCTCTTTCAATTTAGAAGTCCATGAGTAGAGCTTACGGAAGGTTTCTTTTGGCTAAATCCAATTTTGCACGAATCTTACCGAATGCAGTATTCTATTTGGTAAGTGCAACCTCTAGTAGGGTTATTGTGTCTTTTAGATCTACATTCTCACGAGTTAAAATTTTTACCTTTGTCTCAAGTTGCTTGGATTCTATGATTAAGGTTTTACAAATATTTTGTAATTCATTAATCATGTCATCTTTGCATTAAACTTGATCCATACTCTCAGCCTCACCACTAGAAATAAAATCACTAAAGCAGTTTAACATCAGGATAGTTAAAGAAAATGTACCTTTCAGATGTTGCTGGAGATGCAGATGTCGTTGCAGATGCTGCCTGAAATGTCGTGACATCTGAGGCAACATTACAGACAATATTTTCATTATCAGACAGGGGTTGTTCGTAAACGGTGGCCAGCAGTGCTTGTGATTTGATATTTTGATCTTCTTCCTCTTCTTAGTGGACATCCTTTTTGAGCACTTGGAAGGAAACTTGATGGACTTTTGATTGAAGCCTTGGTTTTGATGTCTTTTAGATTTAGATTAATTTTTCTCATTGTTGAACTTTCTCACATTCAAATTGTATTTTCGAGTGAGTAAGACAACATTAGCACCTTCACCAAGTTCTTCAAGATTCACATCCTCTTCATTGATTTGATTCTTCGAGGATTGAACTTGAAGTGTCACATTCTTGCTCTTATATAGTTCCCTTTGATTCTCAATGTTAATCTCATAGGTTTTGAGAATGTTCATCAAGGTATGAAGGTCCATAGTAGCAAGATTGTGACCTTCTTTAATGACACAAATCTTTAAATTGAACTTTTCAGGAAGAGAACAGAGTCTTTTAAAAATAAGATTTAATATCATCCGCTTCTTCCATTCTTAAAAATTCATATTTTCTCATGATCATGCATAACTTAATTCGATGAACACTTGATCTACATTCACAATTAATTTGTAAAGTATATCATGCATCCTTAGCCGTTGGACAGTTTTGAATGAGTATGAACATGTAAAGATCAACTCATTCAAAAAATGCATTTAAGGCCTTTTCGTTAAGCTAGTATTATTGGTTTCTTCCTCCGTCCATTTGGATTCAGGTTTAACAAGAATGTCACATTCCTCATCCGGCGGCAACATTTGAACAACATACACATTGGTTATAGATCTTTCATGCCCTAACATCAATTGATTTGAAGTGAGAACGTAGGCGAATCCTCAATAGGTACATTGTGTTCCATTTAAAATGGGAAGTCTACCAATATTTGAATTAGCCGGATCCATAGTTAGAGTAAAATGACCTTAGCACTTATTATGTTAAGTGTCGGCTCTGATACCACTTGTTGGGTCCCGGGGATACAACTATAGAATAATAAAACAAACGAAATTAACTTTCGGTCGAATCTTTGGAGCAGTTTGCAAATATCGTGAAAATATAAATCGACATAATTGACGATATTTCGGTAAAAACAGTGTTCAGTTAAAAACGGAATAAAACCTTTGAAGAGTAAAATGTAGCGAAAATAATAAAGACACAAAGATTTAATTTGCATAGGTTATATATTAATATAACCATGATGGTCAATGACCAAAATATTGTATATATATGTATATACAATTGATATATTCTTTTCTTTACAAGATTTACAAGATGATACAAAATGAATAAAAAGGTTAAGTCGCAGATGACGTATGCCTGAAAAATCTATCTAAATAGAAGTGACAAACATCTCATTACAATTGTTCCATATAAAGCTAATCTAGAATCTGAAACACCGACTGAAATGTCATGCAGAATGTCGTCACAAACTCAGGCAACATTTTGTGATCCAGATTTCTGAGAAGAAATCCCGAGAGCTCTCTTGGTATTTTTACATTTTGATTCTGGATATTGATTCACTGATCTGCCCTTTCTATTTATAGTAGAGAGTCCTCATTGAAAGCTCATCAATTGGTTGTAGAGGTTGAACTAAAAGTGGTCACGTGTGGCAGAAACTTGAGGAAAGAATTTCTCAACAGCTTGGACTTTTTCTTCCACGTCTTGCTCCTCAAGTTATGCTCCACTTGGACTTGGTCTTCATCGATCATAATCTGCTTTAAATACTCCTTGCCAAGTCAATTTGTCATGTGTTAAATAAGGCCACAATTTTCTGAAAAACAGCCCATGAAGATAGGAAAAATTGTTACCAGAATGTCATCCCAAATGTCAAGACATTTGTTCCTACATTTTCTGGAAAACGATATGTTAGGAAAAATGTCATGATACCAATCCTAACATTAACACACACTTTTCATCTCAATTACTTCACTTCTCATCTATCTATTGTTTTTGTTGTTGTTTGAATTCACTTATTCTCTAGTCGGATCTTATCATTTGGTTAAGAGGTGCCTAAGATGTTCAATATCGGAAACAATGGAGATATATTGAGATATCAATTTAAATTTTTGTATTTGAAGTTTTTTGAGCGAAAAGTGTCACTTCTTTTTGGATAATGGAAGCTCATATCCAAACAATTTCATCTTTCAAATAATACATTTTATAATTTTAACTTCAAATACTGATATTTTAGTTTTAATTAAATATTGTCAAAACGCCTGCATCCTTAACTTTCCTAACAATTTCTTGGTTAATTAGTTTATGAATTCTCATTAACTATGTTCATCAATTAAATTCTTCTCATGCACATTATACAAATGCTATTGGCAATATCGCATCAGCTAATGCATAAGCACATTGCGTAATTAAAATAATCCAAAATCGAGTATCTCAAGGCTAAAAATTTAAGGAGAAAGGAACCTTCTTAGAAGTATCCGCCAGTTCTGACTCAGATTACTGTACTAATAGGGTCCACACGCCAAAATCACCTGGCCCAGTTTAACTTTAAGCAGACCAATCATAGTGCTCCACCTTTGAACCCTTTAGAGCCCAAAAGGCCGAAGTTCACAATCAAAGCCTAAAAAGCCTATTGTATTTTTTGGTTTGGTTTCACGTCGAGTGTTCTATAATGTCGTAGTTTTTTTTTTTTTTCTTTTTTAATCGAGGTTTTTATTAGTGTCACATTCTTGTTGGTATTCTGGGGCGTCGCCGAGGTGATGGCATCGATCCTTCAACATCGCAATCGCGGGATGTCTTTCGGCATTAGTTTTACGGGCGTCTGGTGATCGATGAACGATGTCGAATTTCCCACACGCGAGAATTTCTTGGCGTGGGAATCGAGCGCGTTATCGTCATACAAGGCGTCTTATAACACTCAGGTTTTACTACTGGACTATGCCCCGGAGGACAATCTCGTAGTTGATTAAGAGCCAGTTTGGTTGGGATTATGATTTTTAATTTATATGTCAAAAGTCATAAGTTAGAAATTTTAATTTATAATTATTTTTATTATTTTAACTTAAAATACTTTTTTATGTTACTCAAATACTATAAAAATATTTTAAAACTATTTTGACTTTGAATAAAATAAGTCAACCCAAATAAGCTATAAATTTCTTTTGGCATCGGAAAGTTTTAAATTGGTGATAAAATGCTTCCTGACGAAGATAATAATTCCATACTTAAATTCGAACTTGACATTTATGATTAAAGATTAAAAAAGTAATTTACAAACTCAGTTGTGTAAGCTACTCTCTCCGCCCCATACATTTCCTCTTTACACGTCCTTAAGAATTTATAATAAAAAGATAATTTTTGCTATTTTACTTTTATCTCTCTTTAATAAATTATATTCTAATTAATATTAATTATTTTTAAAAATACTTAATACTAAGGGTAAGATGAAAAAATATTAATTAATTCTATTTTGATTTTATATAAATATTTGAGATAAATATTTTTAATAATGTGGACAAGTAATATAGGAACGAATAGGAGAGTGGTAGTAGTAGAAAGTGTTAAAACTGTGAGTGTGGAAAATTAAGTGACCATGGTCACACTAACAAATCCCACTATAATCCACCTCTATATAAACTTCTCTTTTTTTCAGTAATACTCCTAGTTAAGCTATCAAACAGACCAATTTTTAACTCAATTAGGAAGTGTAGAGAGAGAAAACCATCAAGAAAGGTTACAACTTTGAGTTTCTTGCTTGCTTTTATTAGTAAACTAGTAAATACTTGTTTCTGATTGTTGTTTTGATGGTTTTCCAATTATGTGTATATGACAATTAAAGAAAAAAAAGGATCCAAGTGTGATGTATATGATATCCAAATGGAGATTTTGTAGGTCTTTTTCAAGTCAATGGGCTTATATTGGGGGCAATTTTATTTATCATTTGAAGTTGATGGAAGTGAACAAGCTCATTACTTAATTGGTTAAATTTCCATGCCTAGAAATCTTTCCATTTAGAGTTATCATCATTAGTTTCTAATTTTGTTCAAACACTTTTAGATATCATCTTACTTTGCTTAGGCTTGTGCTTTGTCTTGATCTCTCGAAAATAATCGTTCTACCTATCAAGGTCTTGATAGAGGTAAGGTATTCGTACACTTTGCCCTCCCCAGACCTCACACTTTGTAGGATTTCACTGGGTATGTTGTTGTACTTTTAGATATATCCGGTAAGTTAATTGAGTGGGCTGATTGAAATGATTTTGAGTTATTGGTTCATTTCCTTTAAAGCTCGCATGTAGAACATGCATATTTCGTCATTAAACAAGAAGAATTTGTTCTTTTCTACTAATTGTTGTTTTGTTGGTTTCCCAAATATGTGTATATGAGAATTAAAGAAAAAAAGGGAACCAAGTGTGATGTATATGATATCCAAATGGAGATTTGTAGGTCTTTTTCAAGTAAAGGCTTAGTCAATGGGCTAATGTTGGGTGCAGTTTTAGTTATCATTTGAAGAAATTTCCATTCCTAGCAATACTTCCATTAAGAGTTATCATCATTAGTTGCTAATTTCTTCAAACACTTTTCGATATATCTAGTAAGTTAATTGAGTAGGCTGATTGAAATGACTTTGATCTTTTGGTTCATTTCCTTTACATGGCACCTATGAACATTGATGATCAAGAGTTGATCAATTTGTTCAGCTTTGTGTCTTCATTGACACTAATTCTTGGCTGTTCTGTACATACCGTTACCCTTAAGTTATACAGTAATCTAATTTAGATTATGAGGCAGATTCGATATGTCCGCCGAGATTATTTCATAAAAGATGGGCTTTTAAAAAAAAATAGAGTGTAATTGAAAGTTGTATCTGATAAATCTATTGAATGATCTTTTGGATTTTTTTTCTCTTTTATGTTTGTCATTATATAGAAAGTTGTTGGCGAATATAAGTCATGGTTATGTGGTATCTGTCATTGTTTGTGCCTTTGTCTCATTAACGCTCTATCTCTACTTAACAGAGAAGGAGTAGATCGGAGCGCTAGCTTTTCCGGCTTTGATCTATTTCATCGTCTATCATGTGTCCTCTGGCTTCGTCTGCTCCACCTCCAGGTTTTATGAGTTCCTGTTGGACTAATGAAGAAATCATTTTGTCCCTGGACCGATTTAACCGTGGATCACCCGTCCCTGATGATGTGATTGTTGATAATCCTTATCAGTACGATCCTTCAAATTTGCCAGGTAAACATCAAGTTTAATTATCAGTTCACTCTCCACTGCGATCCTGTTTGCAAAAGAATTTGTTTTATCATCCAAGCCGTGTTCAAATGGTTGTATCCGATTAGGAGATCTGAAACTTAATTTGATTTAGTGGAAGGAATATCGAGATCTTAAACGCCTCATTTCATTTACTATTCCTTTAATAGAGCGTGTTGAGAAAAGGATAAAACGTGTTGGATTGAAGTTGATTGTGAAGTATCAGATCTTGATCTTTAATACTCCTTGGCGTGTTTGATAAAAGAAAATGTAACTTTGTGAACCTTAAGAAGCCAACCTTCCATTTCAAGAAGGTAATAAACAATTTAAAGTTGTAGAACGACAACCTTCGGAGGTGTTAGTTAGAGTAAGTTCTAGGCTTTGAAACCGATCTAGCTAAATAGTTGGTTATAGCAGAAGACAGGTCTTATCTCATCTAAGGGGTACTCATGTTTCTCTCTGCACAATAAACATATAAACACAAAACCAATTCACTCTTAACATTATTTGTTTTGGGACAGATTTATTCTTTCCACCTGATGTCTTTCTTCTCTTTTTAGTTTTGGAGCTTTGGAGGGAAGGGGACGGAAGGGGAACGGTGGTGGTTAGATCAATTTTACATGTTTTCTGTCGCTCTTGTTTTAGATTGTTGAGTACACATGTTTTTCAGCCTCTCTTAGTTACATTGTTGGTAACAAAATGGTCCAAGTTTCCCAAGAATAGAGCTGGAGTATGTTTTTCAGTGATTGCATTTAATAATCAATTTACTTTGAGGCAGTTTGAATCTGTTTTCTTACTAACCATTCGTGGTACACATAGATGGAGCATGGTTTTTAGTAAGCTCAAGTGGAAAAAAAGAGATGAAACATGGACTCTGGAAAGCAAAAGGCTCAGCCTGTGAAATATTTGCAGATTCTGCCATCTGTGGTTGGAGAACCACTTTCGAATTTTCTCAAGTCCATGCTCCTATCGAACAGAAAACTATCTGGATGATGCAGGAGTATAAAATAATGCAGAAAGGGGGAAATGACCTGAACAAGTCAAAGGTAATATTTACTACCATCTTTCCTCTATTCAAATCTCTGATTATTCATCGCTTCAATCTTGTCAGACACGCAAGTGAATTGCTGGTTTGGTTGGATATTTTGCAGGAGTCTACACTTTGTAGAGTTTTCAGTTGCTGTGATGAGGAGACGAAGCCAGAGCACAAAAACAAGATCAATAATGAGAAAAATCCAGAGCAGAACGATGATCTTGACACCTGGTTACAACTTAGCTTGATGGCATCTGTTAACCAACACACTAGCAGTAATGATGGGCAGCGTTCAATTAGTGAATCCCAGGTTGGTGTTACTTCTTCCCCTTTCTCACTAGCACTTCCAGCCTGCTAATGTCCAGTTAATTTTAACATAGTTTTGTTATATGGTTATGTATGTCAGTGTAGATTGTCTTGTGCACATGATAAAGCCATTGGCCAAGACAATCTGAATAATAACGCTCTCTTTGCTCCATGTGGTATATTTCCACAGTTTATTTCTCGTGGGTCGGTAATGTGTTTGTATGCTGTTACCGAAACCATCTAATCACTGCAGAAGTTTTTCAGGTGAATAACCAGACAGTAGGGGTTGGGTCATCACTTGTTGACAAATTTAAAGATCCCTCTGGTGATGATATAGTAGCTGAGTTAGATTGCATTTTAAGAGAGGACTACTTGGAATTGGACGATCTTGGCGATGTAGCATCACATTCGTCTAGTTCAGGAAATTCAAGTCGCCTGAGCTTTGCATCTGATGAATGTTTTGACTCTCTAGCATTTTTACGGGATCTGGATGATGAGAAGAACCAAGATTTGAGTGCAAAAGGTTCCACCAGCAATTATTACATAATGATGTGTGAAATAGCAAAAGATGTGGTTGTGGAGCCTGCACCTTTAGGTAAGTAAAACGTATTTACCCTGACCTTCTTATGAGATTCGCATTCCTTCCATTTGGTTATGGATTTAGTATGTTTCTGCATACCTTCTCTGTATTTCAACTTTTAGACCCTTAGGAAGAGATCTCATGTGCTTCTACTTGTCTGCTAAGTAAAAGTTCTGTTGATGGCTGTGCATGGTGCCAAAAACACTGATCCTTTTTCAACATTCTTTTCAATTCCCAAGAATTATTTCAAAATAAAAACTGCCCGATATCTATAGGGAGCTTGTGTTGAAAATTTATTAACGTGGAATAAAGTTTATCCTATTATTTATGACTCGAACAATTGGGGCCCCGCACGTCGGAAATGTCGTTTTCATACACGTGCACACATTGTACCAAGGACCGTAAATTTCCTTAGTGAAAGAGATATTGGTACGTAAATAAAATGTTTGAGACATAGAATGATAGACGGTTGTTGGCCAAATGACTAGTGTTTCACGTTGGTAAATGAAGGAAAAAGTGTACGAAGTGTAAATATCGAAACGGGTCGGAAAAGGGCTGCGGCTTCACCGCGGAGTCGAGGAGCCGCGGCTCAACCGCCAATAGGGCCGCGGCGCCTCCGAGGCCAAGCCGCGACGCTTCCGAGGCAGTAACTGCGACGGAATTCCAACAATTGGGCTGATTTTGGTGACATTGCGAGGCCTTAAAATGTCAGTTTTTCCTCCATAAATCAGTCATTACTTGGTGGATTGAATGGCCATTACATGACATTTAAATGACCATTATTTGGGCTCTTGAAGAGCTCCCTTTTACACTATTATAAATTGAAGTTTTTGGCTCAATTGTTCAACACTTGCAATCAGAAATTTCTGAATACTTCTTCCTCTTTAGCATTCTCTCACACACTCAAAAGGTTCTTTTTTTAGTAAACACTTGAGTTTTTCCTTTGCTCATTTGTTAGTTGATGTTTTATCTTGGGAGACAAGTTGTCAATTACCGTAAAAGGATTTATACGGACGGGGCAATATTGTCTTAAGGACAGAGTGAATATCACTCGACTCAGCAAACCTTTCTTTTGTTCTTGTTTCCAGATTGTAATCTTTGTAATAGTTACTTACTTCCCGTTTCGTTGTAACATTGTTGCAATTCAATCATTGTTGTAACTCACAGCTTGTACTCATGCGTATGCATCCTAATGCTTTTCATGTTTATTACTATGAGTTAAGTTCTCAGTTATTAGCTCGTCTTGATCTATAGTACTCAAAAAACATTCACTCGTCTAAATGTGTAAAGAAGTTTTTCAACAATATTTGCTTTAGTCTATTATCATGAAAATTCATTCACTCAACATTTCGCGTTGGTACACTTTTAGAAATGGACATCAAAATTGAAAGAGAATTAACATTAGAAGGAAACACATGAATGTGCAGACTATGACTCATTCTTTGATTCATCTAGACATTATCACTGACTGAATGTGCCACTATTCCTTCATCCTTTTACTTGAAAACTACACACATTCAAATGTGCTAATAATCTAAAACCTCTATATCTGCATTGCTTGGCAGAGTCTCTTGTTAAAGGGAGTGGAGCTGCGGCCAAAGAAACTCAACAAGTTGCTGATAACAACAAATCCAAATGTCCCAGTGAGCGATCCCCAGATCAGGCTGCTAAAAGGCTGAAGGCTGAGTGTACAGATGAAGGTCCATCACATTCTTGTAGAGCGACGGCATCTTCCAGCAGCAGCAACAGCCATGAACCTGGACTTGTAGCAAGGGAGGAGAAAAGAATGAAGAAGCTTATGAAGTACTTCTGTTTTATGTCTTTGTAGATCATTAATTGCTATTTGTTTATATAGAAATGCAAGCAGCCTAGAAAAGTATAACAACTTGGCTAGAAAAAAGAAAACAGAAAACATTAAAAAAAAACAGAGAAGCTGGGGTGGGTGTTGGGGAGGGGGGGGGGGAGATAGTTTAAGCTATTGATATGTTGTGCATTACGCTAAATTTTAAACTTTATGTTGAGTTTAAAATTTAGAATAGGAAGTTGATTCTGCAGAAAGAGTCTAGAACTGTTTCTCTTTAATACAGTTGTAAAATTGGAACAGCCTCATTGTAATATTTTAGTTAGAAAAATTAGTACTTTTATGTTTTTATACCTCTTCAAATGATTACTTTTTTTATTTTCCACTCGGTTTTTGATACCTGCATTATGGCCCGACTAACTTCGAATTTCCTTCGGGAAGTACCAGAGGGGGAGGGGCGGAGCCACATAGGACTGAGGAGGTTTATCCGAACCCCTTTTGGCGGGAAAAAATATTATTTATACATGATTAAAAATATTTTTTATGTATATATAGTAAATGTTGAACTTCTCCAGACCCCATACCGTGGGATTTCACTGGATATGTTGTTGTAGTAAATGTTGAACCTTTTTAGCCTCTTCGTATGTACACTTTTTAAATATTTTGAACCCTTTATGAAAATTCTGGCCTCCGCCACTTGGAGGGGGGGCTCCCTGACAAAGGCGACTCCATAGTTAGGGTTTCAAGTCCCAGACTTCTGGTTAAGGATCAATGAATACTTACCAGTTCAATGTAGGGCGGCTATTGATACTGGTATACACTCCTTTAGTAATTATTGACATATTTTTAACTAAGGACCGATATTTGTATACATTGTGTGATACACATTATTCGATATACATATATTATTATTTTATATACATATAATGTGAATTGATATTTGTATACATTGTGTGTTATACACTATTAGATATACATGTCAAAAACTAAAACCTAAGCTATTTTGTGCTAAAATTTGTCCCGGATTGTATTCCCACGTCAATTTTCCATTGGGTCTACTCTGAATGAAGTATTCAAAAAATTGAGTTGTAGTCGAGTGTGTTACAATAAAGTATTGTGACCCACTATTATTAATTCATCTTAGTCCCTAAAGTGTCTAAGTCAATTAAGTTAGTCCCTAGTTATTTTACTTGTTACTTTAAGTTTTGTTATTTACATTTTAGTATCCTAAGTTTGTATGGACAACATATCAGTGTAAGGGTTATATCTAGCCTTATTTTCATTCAGTGCAATTTATCCAGAAATATACAAACAATTCTTATCTTCTCTCTCTTACTTCTCCCATTTCCCCTACGAACTCGCGTAACAGACATCGACTTTGTTACAAATGGTATCAGAGCAGGTTCCGACGCAAGGAACCGATGTGCCGTCGGAGCGGCAAAACCAGCACGACGATGTGAGGACGCTAAAAGCACAGTTAGAAGTTTTCGCAGAAAAAACAAATCGGAGAATAGATGCGGTGGAACAAAGACAGTCCGATGAAATCAGAGAAGTGAATCGGAAACTAGAATTGATATTGGATGGAATGACTCACCTACAATCCGGAAACTCAGCACCACCGACACCGGCGACGGCGCTCGCAAACATCACACTCGGATCTATTCCAGCAATCATGCAGACTGTCCAACCAAGCTACGATTTCAACTTAGCTTCAGGTAGTAGAAACCCTATCTCTAGCTCTTTGTCTTATACACCATCGAGTCTTAGTGTGGGAAGAGGATTCACTTTCCCTCCAGCCCCTCTAATATTATCAAATCCACCGATATATCGTAACCCTAATTTTCCTTTCACACCACCAGCATCCCCAAATATAACGATCCAAAACCCCGAAACCAACACCAACCACAGAGCTCTCAAACCTAAGATAAATTTCCCAGAATTTGATGGCAATAATCCCAGAAATTGACTTAGAAAATGTGAGAAATTCTTCGAACTGTACAATATTACTGAACAAGAGAAGCTTAATTATGCCTATGTTCATATTGGAGAAAAAGTGGATACATGGTTAGACAGTTACATTGTGAATCACAGGGGAGTAATTTTTGGTCGAAATTTTGTGTTGAGGTGTGTTGGAGATTTGGGAAGGTTAGACCACAACATATTGTGGATGAGTTCAATAAGATTATGCAAATTGGTACTGTCGACCAATACCAAGATAGATTTGAGGAGCTCACTGGGTACATGACCATCATCAACCCTCTACTGAACGAAACTCATTATGTAGCCAGTTTCATTAGTGGGTTAAAACCTGAATTAAAACCTCTAGTGAAGATGGCTAATCCCACCACTGTTCTAGATGCTTATGAAGCTTCTAAGCTATATGAAGACTCCTTCAAGGCTCTTGTACCTTTCATTTCCAAAGAAGCCTTCAGAACAATAACCCCAAAACCATCACTATGCCTTATTCCAGAAACACACCTACTACAACTACCAAATTTAACCCATATCATGTCAACACATCATACCCTAATCAGAAAACACTAGCCAGAACACCTTATAAAACCAATATGCTTCCACCCAACTTAGAAGCTCTCAGAGAACAAGGACTATGCTATAAATGTAAGGAAAAATATTTTCATGGGCACCAGTGTAAGCTAAGGGCAGTGGATGTTATAGAAGGGATTGAAGGTGGATATGGGGGAGAAAACCAGGAATTGTTTGTGGATGTAGCTGAAACATTGGAGGATAATGAAGAGGAACATGCTGAGGTATAAGTTAATGCACTATTGGGCTTAAGTTCTTCCAAAAGGCATGTTTCCACTATCAAAATCATAGGGTGTGTTGGCAAGACCCATGTGACTGTACTGATAAATAGTGGATCAACACACTCCTTCATTGATCCTTACATTGTTAAAAGGTTAAAGAAACATGTGCAACCAATAAAGAAACCCATGAGAGTGATTGTAGCTAATGGACAAGAGATAATTTGCCAGTTAGAGACACCCTTCTTTGGGTGGACAATGCAAAATGAACAGTTCAAATCCAAACTCAGGTTGTTAAAAGTGGGAGGGTGTGATATGATCTTAGGGATGGACTGGATAGATCAAGTGGCTCCAGTAATCCTGCATACTAGGCCACATAGTCTTAGTTTTGTATATGAAGGGAGAATGGTCACATTGTATGGAGAAAGGAATGGCCAGAGTGTAGCCACAGTGAACTATGAAGAGCTTAGGAGGATGTTACATTATGGTAATTATGAAGTTGTGGTATCCTTGATTCAACCAGAAGTGTTAACCAAAAATACACCCATGCTACACCCTGCTATTGATAAACTGCTATAGAAATACCAAAGTATCTTCTAAGAACCCACTAAACTACCACCCAAAAGAGATTATGACCATAGAATCAACCTTGTTCTAGGAGCCCAACCATTCAGTTTAAGACCCTACAGATATTCTCATGACCAAAAGAACACAATAGAGTCTATCATTTCTGATATGCTCAAGGCTACCACAATGGTACCTAGTCAATCAGCATATGCCTCACCTGCACTCCTGGTTAAAAAGAAGGATTCTACATGGATATTATGTGTAGATTATAGGAGATTAAACTGCCTAACCATTAAGAATAAATATCCCATACCTATGATAGATGACATGTTGGATGAATTGTTTGGAGCTAAAGTATTTTCTAAGGTGGACTTAAGGGCTGGATACCACCAAGTAAGGATGAAGGAGGGTGATGAGCATAAGACTGCATTCAGGACACATCATGGGCTGTGGGAGTTCAGAGTAATGCCTTTTGGTTTAACCAATGCTCCGGCAACATTTCAATCTCTAATGAACTGTGTCTTCAAGGAACAACTAAGAAAATTCATCTTAGTGTTCTTTGATGACATACTGATTTACAGTAGAACTATGAAGGATCATATTGTACACCTGGAGGTGGTCCTTAAGGTACTGAAGGAGAACCAATTATTTGCAAAGTTGAGTAAATGTGCATTTGGAAAATCTCAAGTAGAATATTTGGGACACATTATAGATAATACATGGGTGAGCAGTGATCCAAGCAATGTGGCTGCTATGGTAGATTAGCAGTACCCTAAGACTCTAAAAGAATTGAGAGGCTTCTTAGAATTGACAGGGTATTATAGGAAGTGTTAAAAATTATGCACACGTGAGCAAACCCTGAGAAATTTGCTGAAGAAATGAGGAATTGTGTGGAATCAGGAAGCTGAAATGGCATTCAATCAACTAAAAAGGGCTATGTCTAGTGCCCCAGTGTTGGCACTCCTGATTTTACTAAGCCTTTTGTTGTAGAAGTTGATGCTTGCAATAATGGTATAGGTGTTGTGCTGATGCAAGATAAGAGATCATTGGCTTACATGAGTCAGACCTTGAGTACAAAGCATCAAGGTTTGTCCACTTATGAAAATTAGTTGATAGCATTGCTGCAAGTTGTGGATAAGTGGAGACATTATTTACATCCTCGACATTTTATAATACAAAATTGACTATTTCAGCATGAAATTCTTACAAGAGCAGAAAATTACTACCTCATTACAGTATAAAAGACTTACTAAATTGATGGGGTTGAGTTTTGAAATACACTACAGAAAGGGAGTGGAAAATGTGGTGGCTGATGCCTTGTCTAGGAAGTATGAATCATCCAGGAGTGTCAACAAGGGAACTGAAAATACATAATGTGCAGCACACAGATGCAACCTAAATGGATTGAAGAAATTCTGGACAGTTATACAGGATATACTGAGGTGATGCAGACATTTACCATACTTGGTACTAATTCTGATACTAAGATGGATATTTTACTGCAGCAGGGATTGTTGAGGTACAAAGGGAAGGCTTGGGTGGGACACAATGGAAATCTCAGGAAACAACTGATTCAAAACATACATAAATCTGGATTGGGAGGACACTCAGGGGTTTGGGCTACTTACCAGAGATTGAAAGCAATATTCTACTGGCCTGCCATGATGGAGCAGGTTAAGGCCACAGTGCAGTCTTGTGAAGTGTGTCAAAGATGTAAGAAAAAGCAAGTAGCATATCCTGATCTGCTACAACCTCTTCCTATTCCAGAAGGAGCTTGGGAGCATATATCAATGAATTTCATAGAAGGATTGCCTAGAACTGAAGGAAATGACACTATACTAGTAATAGTAGACATGTATAGTAAATATACACACTTTGTAGCTATTGCACATTCTTTCACTGCTTCGCAAATAGCTAGGATCTTCCTAGATAATATCTACAAACTACATGGGCTGCCCAAGAGTATAGTATCTGATAAAGATAAAATATTCATCAGTGATTTCTGGAAGGAGTTGTTCAAACATCTGCAGGTTCAGTTGTGTTACAGTTCAGCCTACCATCCTCAAACAGATGGTCAAACTGATAGGCTTAATAGGTGCTTAGAGAATTACCTAAGATGCATGACTAGTCATAAACCCAAGGAGTGGCATAAATGGTTATCACATGCAGAATTCTGGTACAACAGCAATCACCATACTTCTCTAAAAATGACCCCATTTAAGGTGTTGTATGGGTATGATCCTCCCCAGTTGACATTCGAGCTCATTTCTCAATCCAAGATAGCCTCTGTGGACCAGATGCTTAAGTAGAAACAGTTAATGGCTAAGGTTCTAAAATAAAATTTGGCCAGGCACAAAATAGAATGAAGATCAATGCTGACAAGAGGAGAACCGAGAGAGAATTCAATATCAGAGATTGGGTCTTCCTGAAATTGCAACCTTATAGTCAGACATCTATATCCATAAGGAGGAGCCTCAAGTTAGCATCAAAGTATTATGGTCCCTATCAGATTCTTCAAAGAATTGGGCCTGTAGCTTACAAACTGGCCTTACCGATCACTGCTAAGATACATCCAGTCTTTCACATCTCCCAACTCAAGAAAAGAGTAGGAGATCAAAGTATACCTTCGGTGGATCCACCCTTTGCTCTGCAAAAGGACAATTATTAGTGGAACCAGTGGCAATACTGGACAGAAGATTGATAAGAAAAGGGAATAAGGCAACTACTCAAATCCTGATTCAATGGGCAAATTTATCACCAGAAGATGCAACTTGGGAAGATTATCAATTCGTGAAATCACAATTTCCAGAGATAGCAGAATTCTGAAGAAGAGCTGATTCTTAAGGAGGATGGAATGTCACAATATAGTATTGTGACCCATTATTATTAATTCATCTTAGTCCCTAAAGTGTCTAAGTCAATTAAGTTAGTCCCTAGTTATTTTACTTGTTACTTTAAGTTTTGTTATTTACATTTTAGTATCCTAAGTTTGTATGAACAACATATCAGTATAAGGGCTATATCTAGCCTTATTTTCATTCATTGCAATTTATCCAGAAATATACAAAAATTTCTTATCTTCTCTCTCTTACTTCTCCCATTTCCCCTACGAACTCGCGTAACAGACATCGACTCTGTTACACAGTGATTGTAACTTCACTTTGGTACTTACTTTTTCATAAAAATCCAATGAAGCAGCCCTGGGAATTGGGAGCGGCCTGTGAAATGTGGGCCGGAACCAAGCATCCAGGTTAAAGGGATGGACCAGTTAGTCAAGGCCCACCAGAAACTTATATTTTTAGCAATCCAAGAAGTAGTATATTTTGAGAAAAGGACCCCGTATATATGCTGATTGTAGATTTAGACAAAAACTACAACATGACAAAACGTTTACAATATGAAAAATATTGCAGAGTCGCAATATACATATGAAAAATATTTGATAAATTGGTGACGATATGACTTTAGTTCATAACTAAAAGAATATGTTTCTTTTTATTTTATTGATAAGTGATTTACAATTAATATAAAGTTACAAGAATATTTATTTTGATACAAATTAGGTAACTAATTAACCTAATTATAAAATGATTATAATTCAACATAAAATATGAGATATACAATTAATACAATTAATGAAAGAATATTGGAAAATGTTCTATTACACCCCTCGAAGTCGAAGCGGGAGGTTCTCGAACATTGAGACTAGCTCGAAAATCATCAAATAGTATGCGCTAAAGTCCTTTGGTGAACATGGCGACAATCTGATATTTGAAAGGAACATGAAGGACACGAACTTGACCACAAGCCACTTTTTCGCGAACGAAATGAATGTCCATCTCAATGCGTTTATTGCGCTGATGTTGGACGGGATTGCCGGAAATATTTATCACACTAATATTATCATAGTAGACCAGTGTTTCCTTTTGAATCAGGCAGTGAAGCTCAAGTAGAAGGTTACAGATCTAACAATAATCAGAGACGATGTTGCCAACACCTTTGTATTCTACTTCTACACTGGATCGGGATAGTGTAGGTTGTTTTTTGAAAGATCAAGACAATAGGTTATCTCCGAGGAAAACACAATAACCAGACGAGGAACGTCGGGTGTCAGGACATCCACCCAGTCAGCATCAGAATAAACAGTGAGACCATTGAGCGAAGACATGTATAGATGTAATCCAAAGTGAAATATATCTTGGATGTATCGTAAAATACGTTTGAAGGCATGCATGTGTGCTTCCGTCGGACTATGCATGTGCAAACAGACTTATTGCACGACATAGGATATGTCTGGTCTTTTGAATGTGAGGTACTGCATGGCCCAGTCAAGCTACGATAGTGAGTCAGATCTAAATATGAAGGGTCAGAATCAGCGCTGAGCTTGAAATTGGTGTCTATAGGCGTGTGACTCTCCTCATACGATAACTCCTTTGTCACTTGGACATCATGAACCGGGTGCACTCTAGATGGGTCTCCAATACATTTCCGCAACATGGACACATGGAAAACTGGATGTACCGCCTCCAAATCGGACGGCAGATCTAACTCATATGCAACCCTGCCTACCCTACGGACAATCTGATACGGCCCAATGTACCTTGGGCTAAGTTTCCCTTTCTTCCCAAACCTCATCACGCCCTTCATGGGCGATACCTTTAGGAAAACCCAATCATCTATCTCAAATTCCAAGTGTCGGCGGATGATCTGCATCGACTTACGCGACTACGAGCGCCAACAACCGCTCCTGGATAAGCTTCACCTTATCCACTGCCTGCTGAACCAAATCTAGCCCGACTAACTGCACTTCTCCCACTTCAAACCAACTTATCGGTGACCTGCACTTCCTCTCATATAAGGCCTCATAAGGCGCCATCTGAATACTAGAGTGGTAGTTGTTGTTATAAGCAAACTCCACGAGAGGTAAATGATCCTCGGCTACCCACAAAATCAATGACCTGACAAGCCCGACATATCCTCGAGTGTATGCGTATAGTGCGCTCGGCTTTGTCCGTCGATGCGAGGTGAAGCGCCGTCGAGACTCACTGTGTCCCTAATCCCTTACGAAAAGACCTCCAGTTAGCGTAAACCGGGCTCCTGCATGCGAAATAATCGTCACGGGCACTCCGTGCGATCTCACAATCTCACGATATCTGATCTCGCGTAATCCTCGGTGAAAAAGTCGTCATGGCCAGGAAGAAAATGGTGATTTAAATCGACTGTCGATAACCCAAATGGAATCATGCTTCCTACGAGTGGAAGGTAACACGTAATAAAATCCATATTTACCACCTCCCATTTCCAAGTCGGAATATCAATAGCCTGCAACAGCCCACTGGGCTTCTGGTGCTCAACCTTCACCTGCTGACAATTCGGGCACTATGCTACGAACTCCGCAACGCGTCCGCAAGGCCATCCCACGTCTGAGCATCGAGGTCATGATACATCTTAGTCGACCGGATGAATAGAATAACGAGCACCGTGTGCCTCACGAATCTGGCGGCGAAGTCTGTCACATCGGGAACACACGCGCGCCTCGAATCTTAGCACCGTGGTAGCTACCTCAAATAGACCGCTTCTCATGCGGAGAGGCTGCGTCTCGATCTTGTACCAAAATCGGATCCTCATCATCTCCTCTTCACCTCGCCGGCGATGGAAGACTCGGCAACCTCTCGAATCCGAATTCCGTCACTATCGGAATCAACCAAACGAACCCCAAGGCTCGCTTGCTGATGTAACTCTCGGACCATATCCCTTTTCTCTGGCTGAACATCAGACAGACTACCCATCGATCTGCGACTAAGGGCATCTGCAACTACATTGGCCTTCCCTGGGTGGTATAGAATATTAACATCGTAATCCTTAAGTAGCTCCAACCACCGTCTGCCATGAGTTCACTCCTCTGGTGAAGATGTCGGAGACTCTTGTGGTGCGTGTAAATGTCCACATGAACTCCATATAAATAATGTCTCCAGATCTTCAAGGCATGAATCATTGCTGCCAACTCTAAGTCATGTGTGGGATAGTTCTTCTCATGCTTCCTAAGCTGTCGAGATGCATAAGCTATAACTCTGTCGTGCTGCATCAGCACGCACCCAAGCCCGACACCTGACGCGTCACAATAAACTACATATCCATCTAAACCCTCTGGAAGAGTAAGAACTGGGGCGGTCGTCAACTTCTCCTTTAACAACTGGAAACTTTCCTCACAAGTATCCGATCCGGAACATAGGTCTTACGAGTCGACTTAGTCAAAGTCTTTGAAATAGAAGCAAACTTCTCCACAAACCTCCGATAATAACCTGCAAGGCCCAAGAAGCTGCGCACCTCTATCGGTGTAGTGGGTCTAGGCCAAGTCTTGACTGCCTCAATCTTAGTTGTATCAACCCGAATACCATCGGCCCCGATAACATGTCCTAAGAAAGCCACTGAAGCCAGCCAAAACTCGCATTTCGAGAACTTGGCATACAACTGCCGGTCCCTGAGGACTCCCAATACCTTCCTCAAATGATCTGTATGCTCCTTCTCTGTGCGCGAATACACCAAGATATCATCAATGAACACTATAACGAACATATCCAAGAATGGCCTGAACACCCTATTCATCAAATCCATGAATACCGCTGGAGCGTTGTCAATCAGAAAGACATCACCACAACTCATAGTGCCCATACCGGTCTGAATGCGATCTTGGGATATCCGCCTCTAACTCACACCTGATGATAACCAGAACGCAGGTCTATCTTGGAAAAACATCTCGCACCCTGCAACTGGTCAAACAAATCATCAATCACGGGAGGATATCTGTTCTTGATAGTTACCTTGTTCAGCTGCCTGTAATCAATACACATACGCAGCGTCCCATCCTTCTTCTTTACAAACAACACTGGCGCTCCCCAGGGAGAAACACTAGGCCTAATAAAGCCTTTTTCCAGCAAATCTTTCAGCTGGTCCTTCAACTCTCTTAACTCGGCAGGTGCCATTCTGTATGGCGGAATAGATATCGGTCGAGTGTCTGGCGCCAAATTGATGCAAAACTCAATCTCCCTCTCAGGAGGGATACCAGGAAGCTCGTCTGGGAATACGTCTGGAAACTCTCTAACAACCGGAACTGAGTGAAGGTTCGGTATCTCCGCCTCAGTATCGAATACCCGAACCAAATGGTAAATATACCCCTTCCGTACCATCTTCCTAGCCTTGAGGTAAGAAATAAACCTACCCCTCGGCGATGCAGTATTCCCCTTCCACTCGAGCAATCGGCCACCGGAAACCGGAACCGAACTAACCTCTCTCTACAGTCCACGTTGGCATAGCAAGACGCTAGCCAATCCATACCCATAATGACATCAAAGTCTGTCATATCCAACTCTATCAAGTCAGCTAGAGTCCGACGACTATCTACAGTCACTGGGCAAGCCTTATATATCCGCTTAGCTACCACCGAAGCACCTACCGGCGTAGCCATCTCAAAAGATTCTATGGACTCGGGCTCTATCCCTAATCTACCAGCAACATGAGGAGATATATAGGACAAGGTAGAACTCGGATCTATCAAAGCATATACATCACAGCAAGAAACCAATAATGTACCTGTGACGACATCAGGTGACGCCTCCTGGTCCTGGCGACTGAACATAGCATATATGCGGTTCTGA
Source organism: Przewalskia tangutica (assembly GCA_029844215.1). NCBI lineage: Eukaryota > Viridiplantae > Streptophyta > Magnoliopsida > Solanales > Solanaceae > Przewalskia > Przewalskia tangutica. The sequence continues at coordinate 62,688,751 of CM056737.1, forward strand.
GGACCGCTGGAACTAGAACCCCTGCCACGACCCCTGCCGCGGCCTGCTGACCCGTGAACACCACGCCCGGGCGCCAACCATCAAGACGAAGACCAAAGAATCGAACTCGCTCGGTGAACCATGGCATTCCCGCCGCTCGACCGGACAATCTCTCTTCAAATGGCCTGCTGCCACAAGAGTAACAAGCTCACGGAGGAACACGACACTTCGTAATGGAAATCACCACATCGACCACACGGAGGCATAGTTGGCCTTATCTGACCGGAACTCTGGTCTCTCTGGGAACCCGAAGCCCTGGAACCCTGTCCTGCTCCTGAATACTCTGTACGTCCTGAAGATGGTGGAGGAGCGCTCTGGACCGGCTGTGGTGCAAATCAGTGCTGCTTTGGGGTTGTCTACCCTAAAACTACCGGAGGACCTGCTGTCACGGCCTCTTCTGCGATACTGCCGATCCGCTTACCGCGTTCACACCCAAGTGCATATGCTCGCATGCGGCAATGTCCATGCGGTGAAGATCCACTCCGTGCAACTCGGCCAAGTGATCATCGAGTCTGTGACATAGCGGTGCACCTGTCCTCCATGTCGCTACCAAAGCGTACATACCGCCGATGAGTCAAACTTCACATTGTACTCCCGAACCGTCCGCCCACTGTCTCGGTGTTAAAAATCTATCGGCCGAGCCTCCTCATCTGCGGAGGCAAGAAATGGCCAAATGCGCCTCGAGAACTTCGTCCCAAACAGCTGGAAGCGCATGCTCCCCCCGGGACAGTTCCCATGAATCATACCAATCAACTGCAGTGTCCCGCAGCCGATGCGAACCTAGTACCACCGACTCGGTCTCTGAAGCCCCGATCACCCTCATGATCCCCTGTAATTGTCGGATAAACTCCTGAGGATCATCCTCAGGCCTCGACCCATAAAACTCTGGTGGGCTGCAACTCAAAAAGTCCGCCGATATCAAGATTGCCAGCTTTGAACTACGGCATACCGAACCGCCGCCTCATGTCTCATGCCTAGCCACTATCACGGCGATAATCGCCATCTCTCAGAGCCCATATCCTCTCGCTCCAGCCGCATAACCGAGGCTCAGTACCGTAGTCTCGATGGCGCCGCTTTGCTCCGGACTTCTTTGGGGTTGACGACTTTGTGGAACTCGTCGTCCGAAACATTATCTCTCGGTAAAGGCCGGGCACGTGCCACGTAACCCTTGTCCCACTAGTAGTTCCCTCCGCTGCTTTGCCCTTCTGGGCCGCGGTTGCTTTGCGTGGAGGCATAACTGATACATACAAAATTTATGTCAGAGGAATTTAACCTATAACACGGCTCTATTGCACGATCTTAGAGTGAAAGAAATGGAAATCAATCCTAAATATCCTGTAGCCTCCTGATTATAGATGGGGTGCACAACACACCGATAATCAAGACTCTACTAGATACGGCGTGTAGACCCTTTCCGAGGATTAACTGCTCTGATACCACTTTGTCACGACCCGACCCCGGATCCGTGACCGGTGCCTTAACCCGGGCACCCTTGTGACCCAACATCAGAGAAAACCAGCGGAATATAAACTCACAATAACAACCATAGTGATATAAATAGTCTAGCCCAAAATGGCTACCCCAAAAGTACATAAAACCGAACAGTTACATCTTTAAACAAACCAAGTTATGACAAGACTACAGGCCTCTAAGAAGGAGTAACACTATGACGGGACAGGGCCCCGTCATGCCCCTGAATGTACAAAACATCAACAACACCAGGGAGAACCATACCAAAAGTCGAGCCTCCGAAGAAATGGAGCTCCTGACACCTGAGTAAAAGATCCTAGGAATGAGGATCTACCACCTGCTTTCCCTTACCTCTTCGGTTAATCCACTTGCTAAGTCCGAAATACCGCACGTAATATGTCAACCTTTGGAGCTTTAGCCAAAACTATTCCAACAATTTTGCTAGCCTCCTTTTCAAGAATACCACCACAATAACCTCCACAAGCTTGCAAATAACTTTCCTTCTTAACACCCTTTTCAGATTTTCCTTAAGCTTGGAGTTTCTCTTGATTTTTAGAGAGAATGGAGAGCTTTTTAGCTTAGAGAGAGAGAGAGAGATGAAAGATAAAAGATGACCAAGTCTTCAAGACTTGGTCAATATAAGGCATGCAACATTTCAGATGGGGGGGGGACACTTGTCACCCACCCATGACCTCTTTTAAAACAAAACAGTGCAGAAATTTCCACTAACTCTCGCAGATCCCGCCTCGGCGCCTCGGCGCTGAAACTCCTGCCGCCTTCTTAGGACTTTCCGGCGCCCTGGCTTCCGCGGCGGCTGAAACTTCGACCCCGGATCTTCCGCGCCCACGTTTACAGCGCTGCGGCTACAATCACCCGCTTGGCGCGGCCTACGCTCTGGCTGCAGCTCGGCGCGCTGAGGCTCGATCATGTCCGGACCGAACCACGGGGTATAACATAAGGGATGTCCACAAATTACTAGGTATGATATCGAAAGGCATTAAAGTATAATTTGAAGATGTAGAAAATGATAATTTGACATGTTTCCCCAAAACGCAAGATTCACATATAGGAGTCCTAAAAATAAAGTTGCAATTAATAAAATTATTTTTCCTAAGGGAGCGTAAAGCAGAGTCTCCCAGATGTCCTAATCTTGAATGCAATAAAGAAGATGAAGAGTTGTCAAGGTTGATGGAACTGAGACTGGATTGTTGACGATGTTTGAAATAGGGTATAGATCTCTGGTGCTATCACATCTCATTATTTGTCTCCCTGTCGTAAAATCCTTTACATTAAAACCAAAATGATCAAAGTCAAGGGAAACCCAATTGTTATTTGTGAAACGTCGCACGAAGATTAGATTCTTAATGAGTTTAGGGGCATGGATGACATTTTTTAAGATTAGTGGTGGATGTGGTGGGGATAGGGAGGAATGACCATAACCACAGATGGGAATGTCTTATCCACTATCAATAATAAATTTCGATTTAAATTACTCAAATTTGAATAAGACGAGAGAGTACATTGTGATGCCGTCATGTGAGATGTGACGCTTGTGTCCATATACTAATTTTCGTTTGGAATGTTGAGTAACATTGTGCTCATAGCTGCCTCAATGTCAATCGGTACATAAGTCGATGCCGGGGGACCTATGTTGTGTAGGCATGTTGTGTACGTGGGCTAAGATGTCAGATTGGACCTATCGGTTCTGAGGTACCATGAGGATGTCATATACGGGAAATGAGTGGAGGCCCATGACAGCGGGTAGGCATCCCACAGCGGAGGCTGCTGCCACTGCTGCGGTCGCTGCTGGCTATTTCACATCGTTGTTGTTGCCGAAATTTCTTCCGTCGCGACCCTTGTCGAACTGCTTGCTTCGGCAGTTGTTATAGGAGGAAGTGGACTGTTGCGGGTCCTCTAGCCGACGGTTCTGATTGCTGGATTAGGAGGCCCTACCCTCGACGGAGGGCCCGATGATGGTGGTGATGGTAGCGTCAACAATGTTGGCTCGAGTTGTGTTGAGCTTGATTTTATGGGTTTCCTCAAGGATGAGCTTTGAACGACCCTCATAAAACGGAGGTAACAACGTGCATTGCTGAAGGATGGTGGAAACGCCGTTATAGGATTCGTTCAAACCTACAATAAGTTGCATGACCAATCGATGATTAGTGACTGGTGCGCCAATGTTGGAGAATTGATCGACAAGCATCTTGAGTTCTTGACAATAGGCAGACACATTTAAGAAATCATCATGATGAACGTCCTTGAACTAATTTTCAAGGTATAACGCTCGTTGAGTTTTGTTATCGTGGAAAATATTGTCCAAACGTTCTCAAGTTTGGAGGGCAGTGACATCGGTCTGAATGATGGTGTACAATAGATCATTAGATATTGTGTCGTATATCCACTGGAGGACGGATGCGTTCAAACGAGATCAGAGTGCATCGTCAGAAGTCGAAGTCGATGGTACGTCTGTGGACTTCGGCGTGGGAGGGATGATGTGATCGATAACTTCGTAAATACGACAATGAATCTTAGAAAACTCCATCCACTAGAAGTATTGACCATTTTCCATCTCACAAGTCACATGAATGGAGTTTTTAATGTTGTTTACGACGAGTGCCGGATGAAATTTGGTTTTGTCAGTCATGAAAGAGGAAATTTAGTAGGAAGAAAGAGGGAGAACGGCAAAAAAAACTAGGGTTCCATCGTGGGGAAAAGAGGGGGTGGCCGAGAAAGGTCGGCGGCTAGGGTTCCGACGTGGGCTGGGTGCCGACGTGGAAAAAAAGTGGCGGTCGAGAAGGTGTATCGGCGGCTATGGTAGTGTTTGCAGTTTTAGGCTACTGATACAAAAAAATAATATGTTCCTTTTATTTTATTGATGAATGATTTTCAATATATATATAAGGTTACAATAATATTTACTTTGATACAAACTAGGTAACTAATTAACCTAATTACAAAAGGATTATAATTCTATCTAAAATAGGAAATATACAATTAATACAATTAATGAAAGAATATTGGGAAATATTCTATTAATAACATGTGCAACTCTATGTGGTTTGATACAATAAAAGTACTATACATTGAGATGAATGCTTGGTGACAATTGTATAAATAGCCTCGATTCCGACTGTCCTTCGTGCAGTCTTTGGGTCATGATAAAATGAGTCGACTAATCTTTCTGCCCCGTTGCTTCTACTTCTCTTTCATTCACTATTTTTACCCTAGTTCCCTGTTAAAGTATATATGGGACCCTTTGGGTTTCCTTTGTATATTTGGTGAATATTAGACTTAGGTTTGTACCTTAATTAGTAGTGTAATATTACCATAATTGTAAAGTTAGTATTCTTATAGAATAGGGATTCCTAGGTAGAATAGGAAGAAGATCTTCTTTGTAACTTGTATATATATGTCTTTCATTAATAAGAATAATCAAGGGATTATTTCTTTCATGGTATCAAGAGTCTAGGTTCTCTTTACCCTGCTTCCGCTCCTCAAAATTTCTTCTTCTTTTCTCGAAATTTTGCTCTATATTCTCGATTTTTTTGTGTTCTTCCTCTTTCACAAAAATCGAGTATTTTCTCTTCCAAAAACCTTTCTCACAAATTCTCTTCTCTGAATCTTGTTGTTCTATTCCTATGGCTGATAAGAACATTTTTCACTCTGCCCTCACAGTTTCTAATATCAAGAGCGTTCTTCCTATCGTTCTTGACCTAGAAAACGTTCAATATGGGACGTGGTCGAAATTATTTAAGATTCATACTTTGGCACATAAAGTCCTCCACCATATCATTCTTCAAACTCCTCCAAATGGGGGGTGATACGACGTCTACTTCTACGACGATTGTGCCCACTAAAGAGGCAAATCCAGAATTATGGGTCATGCTTGATGTCAAGGTTCTTCAATGGATTTATGTCACTATCTCCATAGACCTTTTATAGACGATTATGAAACCAAATTCCACAGCTATAGTGGCGTGGGATCGATGCGCGACATATTCCAAGATAACAGTCATTCTCGAATTGTTATCCTTGAGCAGGAATTCTCCCAAGTGGCTATAGCGAGTTTTCCCAACGTTTTTGCTTATTGCAAACGCCTCAAGGACTTAGCAGACCAACTCAGCAACGTGGGTTCTCCGGTTTCTCAAAGTCGTCTAATTCTTCAGATGGTTGCAGGCCTGTTAGAGGCCTATAACGGTGTTGCTTCGGTGATTCGTTAGAGTAACCCCCTGCCAGAGTTTTATCAAACCCGTTCTATGCTTACTTTGGAGGAAGTCGAATTATCTAAGAAAGTGGTGATTGGGGCCAGGTCTGTCGTCATGATGACTGCTTCCAATTTTACTCCTTCCAATCCAACCAACATGACTCAAATCACAATAACGGGGGTGGTAAGAAGTGCCAGAATCGGAAGAAGAATGGCAGGAATCGTGACAGCAACAACGGAGGCAACCATCAGCAGCAGCAGTCCTAGAGCCCACAGGGACCCCATGGATAGTGGCAGTGGGTCCCATCGCCTCACAACGTCGCGGTTCCACCTTACAGCGCTGCAACCTGACACCACGACGCGCCTCGATCGCGGCTTCTTCCCGATCGGACTGGGGTTCGGAACCTTATGGGCACCCCGATCCATTATACTGGGCCTCGCTTCATCGCCACCACGCAGTGGGGCCCACCCAGACCGATATTGAAGCAGCGATGCATACGCTTGGCTTGACTCAACCAGACCCAAATTGGTACATGGACACCGGCCCCACTACCCACATGACATCCGATCAAGGTACTCTCTCGCCTTATTCCAATTTGAGCACTAATTGTGGTATAACTGTTGGTAATGGCAATTCTATTCCAATTAAGGGTTATGGTCATAAAACTTTGTCTCATCCTCATCCACCCCTTGTCCTGAAACATACCCTTCATGCCCCAAAATTGATTAAGAATTTGGTGTCTGTCCGTAAATTCACCACTGATAATTGGGTTTCTATTAATTTTGATCCGTTTGGGTTTTCTGTGAAGGATTTCAAAATGGAGAGTCATCTCATGAGATGTAACAGTAGGGGTGATCTTTATCCAATCACTTCAAGTCTCAGCATTTCGCGTCAAGCTATGTCATCCACTTTTGGGGCTCTTGTTCCTTCCTTGTGGCATGCTCGTCTAGGTCATCTAGGGTCATTTATTTTATCTTCTTTAGATAAACATAAGCTTATTTCTTGTAAGGGTACGCGTAGTACTCCACTTTGTCAATCCTGTGCTTTGCGAAAAATTATTAAGTTGTCATTTGTAGCGTCGAATTCTACTACTTCAATGCATTTTGATATTATTCATAGTGATTTGTGGACATCTCCGGTTCTGAGTTCTATGGGTCATCATTATTATATTTTACTCTTAGATGATTATTCTAAATATTTATGGACGTTTTCAATTGCGAAAAAATCTCAAGTTTTTTCCATTTTCATAAAATTTAGAGCTTTCATAAGAACACAATTTGAACGGAAAAAAAAAACATTCAATGTGATAATGACAAAGAATATGACAATGGGGAATTTAAGGAGTTTTGTGCTCAAAATGAGATAAATTTTCGTTTTCTTGTTCTCATACATCTTCATAAAATGGAAAAGCTGAGCGAAAAATTGTTAGCGATTTTCCAAATGCTCACGCAAGTGTACGTATCGCTACAAGTAATATAGTCTGATAAGACCGAATATCGTTCAGAGACTAGTTTTCAATTACTGAACATCTACTCTATGTTATCTATTTGGCTAACGATAGTTTGTTTTGGGTTTTATCTATGAACTACTAGAGCAATTGCAAGAGTTAACTAAATATGCTTTGATTTAAATCAGTTATGGTGAAAATAGGGCTTCCAATATCCTCGAATATCCACTCTTTTCAATCCTTAATGCAACAACAATGACTTCTTCTACGTTAAGATAACATGTTAACTAGTTTGTCTTATATTCCGGTTAGGATATATAAAAGCTCAACCCCAATGCATAAACCTTCTATATTTCTATTATAGGTTTTACCACATAGGTGGATTAAGAATAATAACCTAAAGTGCTACACAAGTATCGGGGTACTTTCGTCCGCGACTTTAACCTATGTCTATTCAATTACAACATATTCAAATCTCTCCTCTCGGTTCTTGATTCGAAACCATATAAATTATGATAATTAGTGATCAGTTAACTATCAAACATTCAAACCAATAATGAATAAATCTTAATCAAGTGAAGAAGAAACCAAACTAATGCATCAATTCATGAAAGCGAGTTTCAAGCGATTTAATGGAAAGCCCTAATTAAGAGTTTAGCTCCTAACCATATACATGCTAAGAATTAATACACAATCCAACATGAACTGAATTGAAATAAAGAAAAGAAAAAGAAAATACTTAGAACTAGGTCTCCAATTGTAGTCTCCAAGTGTTGTGTTGTGTTGTGTTGTGTTGTGGGAGATGAGATATGAGATTCCCCCCCCTAAAAATCTGTCCCAAGGTTTTAAATATGCTGCAAAAATCGTGTGCCCTGGACCCTTCTACCCCTTTCCAATCTGTCTCGGATTGGATATTCCCGCAGGCGCCGCGGACCTGCATTATGGCGCCGCAACTCTGAATGTTCTGCGGCTTTTCAGGAATTATGGCGCCGCGGTACTGCTGCTTGGCGCCGCGACCCTGCATGCTTTCGTACGGATATGCCAACTTTCGTCCTTTTTGCTTCGGGAGCCTCCTTTTCTGTCCACTTTTAGCTTTTTGTTTCTATTTGAAACCACTGTGATTCAAAAGAAAGAAAAACGACTCTAACACGATACTTTTTAAACAGAAATGGGGAAAATACTAACTAAAAATGACTCAAAAAGTGTATACAAAATATGTCTAACAAATACCCCCAAACTTAACCTTTGTTCGCCCTCGAGCAAAGATCAAAACAAAATCAAAGAAAGAAAAAAGAAAAAAGACTCAAAAGACTCTGATCAAGTAGCTGCACAAGGTTACTTAGAAAAGCATGAATGTCGGTTGGGATAATATGTCGGAACATACATAGCATGAATTTAGCAATCTAGAATTTCAAGTCAGATATTTCGCAAATTCATTTCAATCTTAATCAATGGAAGCATGAACATCTAACCTATGCATGTCAATTTCATTCCATTTTCCCCAAAGATCTATGAGCCTGTTTACTTGTTATTCTCCACTAATCATAGACATACATATTAGAGATCTTCAGGACTTTTCAGGGTTGTAATGTCGGCTCAGGCAGGGGTAGGTAAAAGTAGGCATTTAGGCTCAAATTGCATACCATAAGCGTTTTTCATTCAACTATTTTTCCTTCTTTTTGGTTTTCCCTTTTTTGTTCATACCTATCATTTCCCTCCTTTTTTGTTGAGAGCATGAGACACATTCACATAGGCACCCTCAAACTTAAACTTTTACATGTTGTTCATTGGGGTGCATCCATTTTTCACTCTCCTTTTGTATTTCTTTTTCACAATTCTTCATTCCAATTTTCAATTACTGCTTATGTCACACAAGGGAATCATAGGGTATCAAAAAAATAACTTATTTTTTGCTCAAAGGGCTGACTAGAGATACATTTTATGTCAGTGTAGGTAATGAATGGTAAGAAGGGCTAACAAGGAAATGCCTCAATAATTTTCTTAAACATGTACATCTTAACTATTTCGCCTCAAATAACAAGCAAGCAGACTTCATAGACATTTTTCATTTTTCAACCATTCTTTCCATAATTGACAACACATAGGCAAAGTACAAATATGCCAAATAATTAGATTTTTCATGAATCTTTAGCATATCTAACTTAAGCACACATATTTTTGTTTCTCATTCCATGACATTATCCCAATTAATTCATTAGGTGTTTCCAGCAACTACAACATGCATAATCATTAAAAAAAATTGACCCATATAAACACAATAGAAGACACCAAAAACACACAAAATAAACTAAGAACCAAACAAACTAAGAACCCCCCCCCCCCCAAATTTAAACGACACATTGTCCCAAATGTGTAAAGACTAAAAATTGGAAAGGGACGACTTACAGATATTAAAACAGCGGCTCAAGATGGTGGCGGTGGCGGCGGATGCTGCATTGACCACTGGGTGAACATGAAACTTAAATTGTCAACACGCAGAGTCAGGTGTTGATGGTCTTGCATCATGTTCTCTTGGTTTTGCAGCATCATTTGTTGATTTAGGAGCAACTGCTCCATCATTGGCATTGGAGGCTCCAGAGTCAAGGGAGGTTGGTGGCTGCTTCCGCCTGCTTCATAGTATACAGCTGTCTCGGGCTCTTCTTCCTCCATGGCGGATGCTTCTGTTCCAAATGAGCCTTTTCTCTTCTCCGATGGTCTTGCTACAGTGTCAGGGAAAGAGTGCACTAAACTGTATGTCACAGGTGGCTGAATTTTCTCGAGAGTGTCTGTGGCGAACGTTGGGACTCTATGCCTAGCACATAAGGCAGATATAAGTGATCCATGTCCCAATCCGCCGGTGGTAGTCATCCTGCTGGTCTCTCCTATACTCTGCATTATTTCCTTCCCGATATCAATCGTCTTGCCCGACATGATTCCATACACAAGCTTGATTCTGTCCGCGGGCACCTTGGTAAAATGAATTGACGGAATCAAGCGAGCACTTATGAAATATAGTCAACCTCTAGTTGTTCTGTTAAATTAGCACCGGGAAAGTCCCCTGGACCCATTACGAGAAAAGTTGAATTCGGCGCCTGGGTAGAATAGATAATTCGATATTAAAAGTACGCCAATCTCCGACAACGGCGCCAAAAACTTGTTAGCGATTTTTCAAACGATCACGCAAGTGTACGTATCGTTACAAGTAATATAGTCTGGTAAGACCGAATATCGTCCTTAGTGACTGGTTTTCAATTACCGAACATCTACTCTATGTTATCTATTTTGCTAACGATAGTTTGTTTTGGGTTTTATCTATGAACTACTAGAGCAATTACAAGAGTTAACTAAATATGCTTTGATTTAAATCAGTTATGGTGGAAATAGGACTTTCAATATCCTCGACTATCCACTCCTTTTAATCCTTAATGCAACAACAATGACTTCTTCTTCTACGTTAAGATAGCAGGTTTACTAGTCTGTCTTATATTCCGATTAGGATATATAAAAGTTCAACCCCAGTGCAGAAACCTTCTATATTTCTATGATAGGTTTTACCACATATGAGGATTAAGAATAATAACCTAAAGTGCTACACAAGTATCGGGGTACTTTCGTCCGCGACTTTAACCTATGTCTATTCAATTACAACATATTCAAATCTCTCCTCTCGGTTCTTGATTCGAACCATATAAATTATGATAATTAGTGATCAGTTAACTATCAAACATTCAAACCAATATTGAATAAATCTTAATCAAGTGATGAAGAAACCAAACTAATGCATCAATTCATGAAAGCGAGTTTCAAGCGATTCAATGGAAAGCCCTAATTAAGAGTTTAGCTCCTAATCATAGACATGCTAAGAACTAATACACAATCCAATATGAACTGAATTGAAATAAAGAAAATAAAAAGGAAATACTTAGAACGAGGTCTCCAATTGTAGCCTCCAAGTGTTGTGTTGTGTTGTGAGAGATGAGATATGAGATATGATATTTCCCCCTTAAAAATCTGTCCCAAGGATTTAAATATTGTTATACCACGTAGTTCCAGGGTATGTATGCGAGGACGTACGTACGAGAATACGACAGAAATTTTGGAAAGAAAGAAAGATGTGATTTTTCGACGGAAAAGTTTCCGGATTTCGTGAAGGAAAAAGGTTCGTTAATGGGAATTGGATTCCCAGATTTGGTATTCGGACTTCTTGGAATGTTTGAGAATTATGGAATTTTATTTCCGGAATTGGTCACGTGGGGCCCACGAGAGAAATTTACGGTTTTGTGGGGCCCACTTTGTTTTCGAGATTTTGGCCATTATGGATATTTTTCGGAGATGAAATATTTTGGACGAGTAGGAAGGCGACACGTGTCACCCCCTAGGTGGCCTTGTGGCCGAAATCATGTGCCAAGTGGCAAGACAAGTGGCCTTGTCTTGCAAGATATTTTAGTGTGGACAAGTGGCTTGTGGGACCCACACACACTTGTCCCCAATCTCAACCACACACTTGCCTTCATCCTAGCCCTTGGTTGTCCTATTTATGCACCCTTAGTTGATGAAATCTTCCACACTTAGACATTTCAAGACTTGAAAAACCCTCCCTCTCCCTTCATTATTGCTCTCGTTTTTTAGCCCTTTTCTTGAGCAAAATTTGTCCAACAATTCTTAAACTCTCAAGTGTTCTTCCCTAAGGTGTTAGGAAGATTGTGTACCAAGAGTTGGAAAAGATTTCACACCCCTAGCCTTGAAGGGATGCCTTGGCCGAAAGTTGTCATCTTTGAAACCTAAGTGTTCTTCACTTTTTGGAGTTGGTTCTTGAAGAGACGTTGGTTAGGAGATTCTATGGGTTGCTTGTAGCGGATTGGAACGTAAAGATTTGGAGCTAAGACTTGCTTGGAGCGACTTTAAGAACTTGGATATTTTTGGGCTATTTGAGGTAGTGAAACTTAAACCTCTTTGTGAATTGGTTATTATACATATATTATAAGTATATTATGGATTATATAATATATGGAGTAAAGTTTGGAGGAGTTGGATCTTGTTAACTTGTTAAAAGAAAGGATTGGTCGTTCGCCATTAAAATGGTAAAAATGTATCCAACGTATCAAACGTATCTTACTTGTGAAGAAGTATTTAACAAGTAACTATAACTTATATTAAGAATGAAAATATAAGTTGGATGACTAATGAATAATTTGGATAAGTAAAATGGACAAAGTTGGCCAAGGACCCCAACTTAAGGACTGTATTTACTTTGGACTGTATTTACTTTGGACTGTATTTACATTTCTATTAAGGGGAAGATTGTTCAATCGCGTTCCGTTTGGGCGTGTGATCCCCTTTTTAATTATTGTATTGTTATGAAGGCGTGATAGTAAACCGCGTTACCGGTTGGGCGCGTAATCCCCTTCTTTTACTTATTGTTATTATGAAGGCGTGATAGTAAACCGCGTTACCGTTTGGGCGTGTAATCCCCTTCTTTATGTTGTTTAAATTATTACGCCTTATATATGGTATATATATTACGGTTATTCGGGCCTTGGAGAAAGATGGAAAAGTGAGTAAAAACGGGGGAAGTCGCTTGATTTTCCGTAGAATTAGAGGGCTTTTTATTGGTATAAGTCTTCAATGGTAAGAAAGGTTTGATAGAAGTACTATGACCATTTTAGGAGTGGAGTACTACGTGTGGCGTGATCTATTTGGCTTAAGGAGTAGCCGACGGGTTGAAGTACTTGGAGCGTTTTGCTAATTGTCGATAATCGTCGCGAGGTATGTGAACCTCTTCCTATCTTTTCTAGCATGATTGTTGTGAACTATGTAGTACGGTAGACGTACATGTGCTAAGTGATTTGGTTGGTTTAAAACATAGGGTGTTATAATAGCTTTATGGGAAGTTAGTTATAACGACTTTATGTAGGTAAAAGAATGGTTTATTGATTGTAGAAGTTAAGAGACTTGATCTTGAAAGATAAGAGACTTGACTTATAAACGACTTGATTTTGAAAGTTAAGAGACTTGATCTTGAAAGATAAGAGACTTAACTTAATTGACTTGATATATAACATTTTGTTAAAAATGTTGTAAAACCTCATTCGCGAGTAATGAGTACTTGATTTTAAAAGAATAATGTTTTACTGATTTCGGAAATGAGAATATGTGTCGAACAAACCACTGCAGCGTTAATAAAGGAAAATGTATTGACAAATAACTAATTGTTATTAAAACCAGTAGAAACCTCCATCTGCATAGAAGCTAAGATAAGACAAAATTGTATTACATTTCCTAGATCATGGATGTTGTAACAAGATTGTTATAAACAAGAATAAACGGCTCACACATAAGACTTATGTTACTCAATTGTTTTAAAAGAGATTAAGACTATGAGTTATGAAACCTTTCTAAAATAAGAGACTTGAGCATTTGAAATTAGGCAAACTTGAACGTTTGGAAAATAATGTTGTTACTTGATTTTAAAAAGAAAGTGTTCTGGTTTACTTAAAAATGTGAGTCACTCTGTTCTTAATACTACGGGTATCGGGTGACCTTTATAAAAGAATTGGATTTTTTTTAAAGAATTTAACGTACGTAATACTTTGGGGGTTAGAACCTGGCCTTCGGCATAAAATGGAAGTACTTCAAGTTGTGTGTAACTTGCCTATGTTTGCGTGTGATAGTCTTGTTGTGCAAGTACTGTATTTCTATACCACCGCGTCTCTCGATGGAGGGCCGGCTGATCTGTATGTATGATTCTTTATCGAGTCCCATGGGATGGGCCGAGACACGTATTCCACCTGATTCTTTATCGAGTCCCGTGGATGGGCCGAGACACGTATTCCACCGTTCTTTATCGAGTCCCGTAGGATGGGCGAAGACACGTATTCCACTGGTTCTTTATCGAGTCCGTGGATGGGCCGAGACACGTATTCCACACGATTTATAACTAGATCGCCGGTGAGGAAGGAGTTCCACGGCGTGAGGATGACTTTGAGGCGTGAGTCACGACTTGACATACGATTGTTTTTATATTTGTGAATCGTAGTTTTGTTATCATACATGTCTCTGCTTTTTAGATAGTTATGATTTCATTCTGATATTTTGATTTCACATACTTGGTACTGTTATCGACCTTCGGCCGCGTCACGCCGCAGTGAGGTACATCGGTTGTGGATCCTCGCCATAGGATCACGTCAGCGTGTTGGAAGCCGTTTCTTGGAGGCTTATCTTTTGTATGTTACCACGAGTCAGAGGTTCTTGTACATTCAGGGGTATGGCGGGGCCCTGTCCCGTCATAGTTGTTGTCACTTCTTAGAGGTCTGTAGTACTGTTGTGGGCAGAGTTTGTAAAAAAGATAATTGTTCGGGTTTTTATGTATATATACAGAAGGCAACTGTTTTGGTTGGCCTGTTTATTTATCATGTCTCTTGTTTCATGTTTATGTTTTGTTTCCGCTGATTTTCTCTGATGTTGTATCACTAGGGTGCCCGGTAAGGCACGATCCACGCCCGGTTCGTCGTGACAAATATCGCAAAAATCGTGTGCCTCGACCCTTCGTCCTTGCCAATTGTCTCGATTGGATTTTCCGCGTCGCCGCTGGCTGCATTATGGCGTCGCGACTCTGAATGTTTTGCGACTTCTCAGGAATTATGGCGCCGCGGTCCTGCATGCTTTCGTACGGATCTGCCAACTTTCGTCCTTTTTGCTTCGGGAGCCTCCTTTTCTGCCCACTTTTAGCTTCTTTTTGCTATGTTTTCATTTAGAACCGATGTGACTCAAAAGAAAGAAAAACGACCATAACACGACACTTTTTAAAATAGAAATGGGGAAACTACTAACTAAAAATGACTCAAAAAGTGTATACAAAATATGCCTAACAAAAATTTGTATCATTAATAATATTGTCCGCACTTTATTGGTTCATTCTTCCGTTCCTCCATTATTTTGGCATCATGCGCTACAAATGGCTACCGATCTACTCAATATTCTTCCTTCTAAAGGTTTGACATATTCAACCCCTCTCAAAGTCTTATTTAATAAGTCTCCGTCATATTAACAAACTTCAGGCACGTTCTACTCCTTGTGTGTTTTTGGGTTTTCCGTCAAATCACAGTGGTTATAAATGCTTTGATTTGTCCTCTAAAAGAATCATCATTAGTCGTCATGTTCTCTTTGATGAATCTCAATTTTCCTTTTCTAAAGTAGAAAAACTCGTGTCTAGTTCTTATGATTTTTTGGACAAGGATATCTCCCCCTATGTTCTACGTCATTTTTTAAATTTGCCCAAAAAAACGCCTTCAACGGTAATTCCAGAAATTCTCAAAATTCACTCAATCCAGCCTAGAGTCTTGGTCCAGTCACTCGCAGTCAACGGGGTATTTTTAAACCAAAAAGATATTTCAATTTGAATTTTAATGTTCTGACATCCCCCTTACCCCGTAATCCTGTGTCTGCCTTAAATGACCATAGTTGGAAAATTGTCATGACCGAGGAATATAATGCTCTTATTTATAATAAGACGTGGGAGTTGGTACCCCATCCATCTGGTGTTAATATTATTCAGTCTATGTGGATTTTTGTTTATAAGAAAAATTATGATGGTTCATTTGCAAGGCATAAGGCTAGACTTGTAGGTGATGGTAAGACTCAGCAGGTTGGTGTGGATTATGGTGAGACATTTAGCCTGGTGGTCAAGTCGGTTACCATTCGCACTGTGCTCAGCTTGGCTCTTTCAAAATCATGGTTCATTCATCAGCTAGATGTGAAGAATGTTTTTCTACATGGTGATCTTCATGAGACAGTGTATATGCATCAGTCGTTGGGGTTCAGGGATACTAGATATCCTAATCATGTCTGTTTATTGAAGAAGTCCTTGTATGGACTTAAGCAGTCTCCACGAGCTTGATATAAGAGGTTTGCTAATTTTGTTTCGACTATGGGTTTTTCTCACAACATGTCTGATAATTCATTGATCATATATCGTCGGGGTTCTTACATGGCTTATATATTGTTATATGTTGATGATATTATCTTGACTGCCTCTTCTGATGCTTTGAGAAAGTCTATTATGACAATGTTCAGTTCTGAGTTTGCCATGAAAGACTTGGGACCCTTGAGCTATTTTTTGGGAATTGCGATACTCGCCATGCAAATGCGGATTGTACTTAACACAGAGGAAGTATGCTGCAGAGATCATTGAGAGGGCTGGGATGTCATCATGTAAGTCCACTTCTACTCCAGTTGATACTAAACTCAAGTTGAGTGCTGCAGTTGGCTCTCCGTATGAGGATCTGACCCGCTATCGTAGTCTTGCAGGCGCCCTTCAGTATCTTACGTTCACAAGACCAGACATTACATATGCAGTCCAGCAGGTGTGTTTGTTTATGCATGATCCCAGAGTTGAACATATGAATGCGCTCAAACGCATCCTTAGGTACATTCAGGGAACACTTGATTATGGTTTGCATTTGTACCCTTCATCGACGTCTACACTTGTCTCATATACAGATGTTGATTGGGGTGGTTGTCCTGACACCAGACGGTCTACGTCTGACTATTGTATGTTTTTGGATAATAAACTTGGTCTCATGATCTGCCAAGTGTCAATCTACGCTTTCACGTTCAAGTGTAGAGGCCAAGTATCGAGGGGTAGCCAATGTGGTTTCCGAGTCATGTTGGTTACGAAATCTACTTTTAGAGCTTCATTGTCCTATTGAGAAAGCTACCTTGGTGTATTGTGATAATATAAGTGACATCTACCTTTCTGGTAATCCAGTTCAGCATCAGCGCACTAAACACATAGAGATGGATATTCACTTTGTTCGAGAGAAAGTAGCTAAAGGACAAGTACGCGTCTGCCATGTATATCAGATTGCAGACATATTTACAAAGGGTCTTCCCTCGGTCCTTTTTGAAGATTTTAGAGATAGTCTCAGCGTACGAAATCCGCTATGACTGCGGGGGTGTGTTAAAGTATATATGGGATCCTTTGGGTTTCCTTTGTATATTTGGTGAATATTAGACTTAGGTTTGTACCTTAATTAGTAGTGTAATATTACCATAATTGTAAAGTTAGTATTCGAATAGGGATTCCTAGGTAGAATAGGAAGAAGATCTTCCTTGTAACTTGTATATTTATGTCTTTCATTAATAAGAATAATCAAGAGATTATTTCTTTCATTCCCGACTTTGATTGCTTGGCTGGGATAGAAGCAGCGGTTTAACGACTACATGTTGGAGCAAATTACTTGGCCTCGTTCAAGCCCTACTCGAAAGGCTTGCTTTGTTATTGAAGTCGAACATATATGCGGCGATCTTTATGCATGAATAGCCGGAGGAAGGAAAGTGCGATAGATGAGAAAGAAAAAGATAGGCTTCATGTTTAACTTTTTATTACTTGCAGGAGCCTTATTGCTATTAGCACCTAATTTTAGTATTCATGGAACTAATCCCTTATTATTTTTTAGCTTATTTCTCCTGTTATAATAATCCTGTTTAAACTAAGTAGAAGCGAGAAGACAGAGCAAGTTAAGAAACAAACACTTGCCCTTGATTATACCCATAATAATAAACCATAATTAAGCAAAAGAATCACATCTTGTATTCTGCAGTCAATTCCTCAACCAAGACTCATGCTCTTTTTACATTGGGAGTGATATTTAATTAGTCAATATAAAATGGGAAAATTAAAGGTTTGGGTTACTAAAATATGGTTACAAAAGAAAGAACTTTATCAACTTGTGATATTGTTATCTATTGTTCAGCGGTTCAGTAGAGAATATATTTCAAGTACGATACTTATGTATGAGTACAGTAACAGAATACTTTTTCGGATACAAATAGAACAAAGACCTATATAATTAAAAGAACGTTCATAATGAATTATACTTTATTTAACGTGAAACTCGTAGCCGCTATCCGTAGATGCAAGACCTGATAAATCACGACTAACGTAATACCGCAAACTCCACCCGCTTAAACCACACTGGCAGTTCGATGACATGCACTCCCAAGAGACGAAGACAGTCGAGTGTTACTGCGAGATTTGAACTTGTGACCAAACTCTCTCACACCACCCAATGAGGATACCGTCTACCTTCAAGATCAACTGATCTAGGGCTTCGGATTCATAATGAATTATACTAGTACTAGTATTATATTGCTATTGTTCTGTACTATATACATGTATTTTAATTATTAATCTTATATATAAATTGTTCAGGTCAGAGACAATAAGTTGGACTATCTGAATACTCCATTATTTATGCAAATTCCCACTGGTTTGCTTTATGACTTTCTGTCAAATTTGGCTTTTTAATATTAAGTATATTTATCAGAAAAAGAGGAACAAAACCTTTGCTTTCAACTTTAGTGATGATTACACATGTTATGCGGAAGATCTTTGACGTGTCTGTCTTTTAGATTCTTCTTATCTACTTGTACTTGTTGGGAAACAGAGGTAAAAATCACAATAATAATATTATATATTTAGTAGAATAATAATAAGAGTATATATTAATAAAATTAAAATAACAATATTTGAAAAAATAAAATATTACTACGATAATATTATATAGTAAATACACGAAATAACTTGAATCGTGCTAGACATTGTTCTAAGAAATTTAATTAATACCAGCAAAATTTAGAACAAAAATAATAGCTAATAATAAAAAAGATAATTAAAATAAAAGTTAGGAAAATAGGAGAAAGAATACGTGGGAGAGAGGTGTATTGAATGGATGAAGAGGAGGGAGTATTTATAGGAGATACTACTTGGAGGAATACTCAACCAAGTATACTTTCCCTCCAAGTACATGTCTTGCCTCAAAGTATTACTTGCCCTTCAAGTACTTGTCTTGCCATTCAAGTACAAATAAGTTCTACAAAATTATTGTAAATAATTTAAATCTATTCAAATATTATTATAATCCCAATTATTTTAAAAGATTTTTAAGAAAAAAGAGTAAAATTTGCTGAATTTGCATGTCTGAAATGCAGTAGGTTTGGTGCCTTCCGGACTATGAATCAAACTTGAATCGATAAAATTTAACTTGTAGAATTATTGGTGAAATATAAAATTTCTATGAATCGATAATTCTTATCGTAAGTCAGAGACTTTATCAGTCACATATCGACCCGTAATTTTGTTGTTCAACGCAATTTGCGCCTTAGGCCATGCGCGTGCCTGATTTTCATAAGAGCTCTAAAGATTAGGACAACATCTCAGATGAGTTGTCTCACTCCACTCTCATATATATGAATTCATCAAGTGTACACTGCTTTAAATACATCATCCATAAAGACTATGCGTTCATTAAGAGTTAAAATTCATCCTCACAATTAGTAGCAATTCAAGCACTCCCTTTTAGTGTGCAAAATCAATATCCACTTGTTATTACTCATATGAATCTATTTCATGGGATCTTCAATCACATAGGTTGGGTTATCATTTCTATTGACAATCATTGGCCTTAAACCCATCTTTTTTGATGTTTGAAGAATTAATTTTCTTCCCACGAATTTAGTCAGTTAATCAGCCAAATTCATTTCTGACTTCACATAATCAATGAAAATTAATCCATCTCTCAACAACTGTTTAACGACATCATATCTCAATTTCATATGTTTGCTCTTACAATTATAAGATTTATTCTTTGCAATAGACATTGACGCTTGACAATCACAATGCATACTGGAGGCATCACATCCACAGGGATATTCGCTAAGAAATTTCTTAGTCACTCAGCCTCAGAACCAGCTAACTCAAGAGCTACAGACTCTAACTCTATAGTCGATCTATCAATGATCTGCTTAGTTGATTTTCGTGATATTGTACCACTTCCAAGGGTGAACACATAACCTCTAGTGAATTTTGTGTCATCTGAATCATAGATCCAATTCGCATCACAATACCCTTCTAAGGTAGAAGAAAATTCACTATACAGGATCATAATTCATGGTTGCTCTCAAATATTTCATCAGTCTAATTAATGCATATCAATGCTCTTGATTTGGATTATGAGTATATCTACTCAGTCTACACCCAATATAGGCTATATCCGGCCTTTTAAAATTTATCAAATGCATCATACTCTTAATAATCTGAGCAATTGAGTCACCATTATTCTTTTTTAATTGAGAGTTAGCATCATAAAGAGTGGCCACATGTGTCACCTCAAAACAGTCAAACTTCTTAAGAAGTCTCTCCACCTAATGTTTTTGTGAACAATATACCATCATCACTCCTTATAACTTTAACTCTCAATATCATATTCACTTCACCCAGATCTTTCATATCAAAATTAATAAACAAAAATAATTTAGTAATTTTCACAATATTTAAACATGTACCAAATATGAACATGTCATCAACATATAAGCATATTATCACATAATTATTATCTATTACTTTTGTATAGACACATTTATCCACCTCAATAGAAGAAACTCCATCTTTCAATAAGACTTGATCAAATTTCTCATGAAACTATTTAAAAGCTTGCTTAAGACCATAAAGTGATTTTATTAATTTATAACTTTTATTTTCTTGTCCATGAATAATACACCCCTAAGGTTGAACCATATAAATCTCTTCTTCTAAATCACAATTTAAAAAAAAACTGTTTTAACATCCATTTGGTGGATAAAAAACTTATGAATAGAGGCTAAGGCAATTATAACTCGATTATGTTGGAATCCGACACTGCCAATTAACGCAATCACTAGTGCGAGAAGGTAACGTCGGTAACTTCCTTTTTGTTGTTTCTCAAGACTGTGTTCTACTGATCTTTTCCAGAGAGGACACTCTTTACAGACGATGAGAAGGCTACCGGAACAGAGGGTCAGTACATAACCCTTATCTCCATTAATGGAAGTGAAACCATTACAGAGGAGAAGTACTCAGGAAGACGAGAAAGCTTCCTGAGGAAGATTAGAAAAAGTAAGGGTCTCGAATGTTCTGTCCATCAAGTGGACAGACTACCCTAAATAATGCTCGACTGATAACATATGGGCTGGCCTTTAATGGGCTGGCCTTCTTTATTTGGGCCAACCTATTAAAGGCCAGGGACAGATATACATAGTATACACAACATTATACATGGGCCCTTTTACTTATTAGTTTTAACAGCCTCCCTCAAGCTGGGTGCTCGAATATATCTAGCAGGCCTAGCTTGGAACAAAGATGTAGATGTTGCAATCTTGTTAACCCTTTTGTAAGGATATCTGTACATTGCTACGTAGTTTGAATATACTCCGTTTGAATCATCCCTTGTCGAATCTTCTCTCTAATAAAGTGAAGATCAATCTCGATGTGCTTAGTCCTTTCATGGAACACAGGATTGGCTGCCATTTGTATAGCTGACTTACTGTCAGTGTACACAGTGACTGGCTGCCTGAAGGTTATACCAATGTCCTTCAGCAGCCCCAGAAGCCATGTAATTTCAGCAGCAGTATTGGCAAGACTTCTATATTCTGCTTCTGCAGAGCTGCGAGAAATTGTGCTCTGTTTTTTTGATTTCCAGGAAATAAGAGTGTCTCCAAACTTGATTAAATAACCTGTGATAGACTTTCTTGTATGTGGACATGAAGCCCAATCTGCATCACAAAAACTAGTTAAAGTCTCTTGTTTGTTACTAGATAACAGCAGTCCTTGTCCTGGTTTACCTTTCACATATTTTACAATTCTGAGTGCAGCATCATAGTGTGATTTCTTTGGATTTTGTAGGAATTGGCTAAGTGTTTGCACACTATAAGCAATATCTGGTCTAGTAAGAGTAAGATATAGCAACTTACCAATTATCCTTTGATAAGAACTGATATCTTTTAAAGGGTCATCAGCAGTGACTGATTTTCCTGCATTAGAACTCTGCTTCTCTACATACTCATCATACTCTTTTGTGGTGAGTTTCACATTAGCATCAGTGGGTGTATTACAAGGTTTGGCAGCAGCCAGGCCTAGTTCAGAAATAAGTTTTAAGGCATACTTCCTTTGATGCATAACAATTCCTTTGATGGATCTAGCAAATTCTATTCCTAGAAAGTACCTTAGTTCCCCCAGATCCTTCATTTTAAAAATATTATGAAGAGACTGCTTGGTTTCCTTTATGAGACTTATATTGTTCCCTGTAATTAACATGTCATCCACATAGATAAGAATGATAATTATATCCTGCTCACCTTGTTTAAGAAACAGTGAATGATCAAATTCAGATTGTCTAAAATTCATCTGAACCAGAGCCTCAGTAAGTTTGAAATTCCACTGTCTTGGAGCTTGTTTGAGCCCATACAGAGATTTAGTAAGTTTACATGCAAGATTACTGCCTCCCTGGCTACTGAAGCCTTGGGGCAGAGACATGTAAATTTCATCAAAAAGATCCCCTTGAAGAAAGGCATTATACACATCCATTTGATGGATATACCATCTTCTGGAAGCAGCAATAGAAAGAATAGTTCTTATAGTAACCATTTTAACAACAGGAGAAAAAGTTTCTTGATAATCAATGCCTTCTTGTTGACTATAGCCTTTTGCAACAAGTCTAGCTTTCAGTCTTTCTATTTCTCCAGTGTCTTTATATTTTATTTTGTAGATCCACTTACAGCCTATAGGCTTTTTACCTTTTGGTAAAGTAACAATTTCCCAAGTATGGTTTTCTTGCAAGGCATCTATTTCAGCTTTCATAGCATATACCCATCTAGGATCTTTTGAGGCTTCCAAGTAACTCCTTGGTTCAACCAGTTCTGACACAGATGTTAAAAAGGCTTGATATGCAGGTTTTAGGCTATCATAGGAAATATAATTGCTAATAGGGTAGGTTACATTGTTGGCATTGGTGGTGACAAAGTCTTTGAGCCATATAGGGGGTTGTTTGTGTGTGCTGGACTTTCTTGTTGAGTGATCAGCAATTTTCAGAGTAGTATCAGTGTTCTCCTCTACTGAATTATTATGAGAAGAAATGATGTCCTCAATAGATTCAATATTAGTAATATCACCACACCTCCTTTCTGTAATATCAGTGTTCTTCTGAAGGTTTTCTTGAGATATATTTTGGTATTCATTGTTATCAACCAAGTTCTGGAAGACAGGATTCTCAGATATATTTTCTCTAAAAGGATATTCTGTTTCTCTAAAGGTAACATCTCTACTAACCACAAGGGACATGGATTCCAGGTCATACAGGATATACCCCTTCTGTGTATCAGAATAACCCATTAGAGCACACCTTTTGACTTTGGATTGTAACTTATCAGTAACAGTTAAGTCATTAGCAAAACATAGACAACCAATAGTTTTTAGATGATTTAGGGAAGGTTTTTTGTGATAGAGGCCCTCATAGGGTGTAGTATGAGTGACAGAGGAAGGTAGTCTATTGATTAAGTAGACAGCAGCCTGCACACATAGGCCCCAAAACTTTAAAGGAATATTGGCCTGCATCCTTATTGCCCTGGTTATTTCTAGTATATGTCTGTGTTTTCTTTCAGCAACACCATTCTGCTGTGGGGTATAAACACAACTTCTTTGGTGAATGATCCCTAAGTTCTGAAACAGACTTTGACAAGTATCATTGACAAATTCTGTTCCATTATCAGTTCTAATGATTTTGACAATTTGGTTAAACTGAGTAGAAATGTATTTAAGAAAGTCTTTAATAACAACACAAACTTCAGATTTGAGTCTGAGTAGGTATATCCAGGTCATCCTGGTGTAGTCATCTACAATGGTGAGGAAAAATTTCTTTCCATTGTATGTTTCAGTCTTATAAGGACCCCATAGGTCCATGTGGATAATATCAAAGGCATTATTACTATAAGTAGTGCTATTAGAGAAGGGTAATCTATTCTGTTTTGCACATGGGCACACATTACAGTTTTTTGTTGCCTCAGCAACTTTGTCATTACTAGCATTGATCAGTTTACTGAGTACCTTGCTGGAGGTGTGGCCCAGCCTTATGTGCCACAGAGTAATATCTTCTTTTGTCATGATTATCTTTGGCTTAGTAACTTGCACATTTAGGACAGTCTTTATTGAGTCCTGTGTATGATTAGTTAGCACATATAGCCCATCCTGGAGTCTACCAATCTCCTTCACCTTCCCACTGTAGAGATCCTGAAATAAACAGAAGTCAGGGTAGAAGATGGCTGTACATTTCAGCTCTTTTGTTAGTTGAGAAACAGATAGAAGATTATATTTGAATTGAGGTAAAAAGAAAACATTTTCCAAAGTACTCCTGTTTGGGAGTGTACTGATACCAGTGTGTGTAACATGGGCAGACTGACCATTGGGTAAGAATACCTTCTTTGACATAGTAGACTCATCATTACCAGTGATTTTATCTAACATATTTAGATCAGATACCATATGGTTTGTAGCACCTGTATCTATTATCCAATTTTTGTTAGTGTTGAAAACATGCAGAGCTCTGGGTTCAGAAATACCTGCCACATTTGCAGAATTTTGACTACCTTGAGAGTTCTGAAATGCACCTGTTTGTGTATGATTGTTGTTCAGCAGTTGTACAATCTGCTCATACTGTGTTTTGGAGAACTTTGGGGCTCCTTCAACTTCCCAGCTAGTTTTAGATGCTTCAGAGGAGGATTCAGATCCTCTATTGTGAGCATTATGAGCAGCATATTCTTTCCTTTTGGACTTGAAACCAGGAGGATATCCAACTAGTCTATAGCAGGATTCCTTTGTGTGGCCTCTCATCTTACATTCTTCACAAACAAGGCTATTCCTCTTTGACCTCTGATTTCCAGTCTTAGAGTACATAGCAGTAGTAGGACCACCCAAGAGTTCCTACCCAAGTGCAGATATCCCCTTTTGATTTTCATCACTCACTATCATAGAGTAGGCTTTATTGACTGTTGGAAGAGGTGACATGAGGAGAATTTGGCTCCTAGCTTGCATGTAACTTTCATTTAAGCCCATAAGAAATTGATACAGTTTCTGTCTCTGGAGGTAGTTAGTAAAGTCCCTAGAGGTAGGGCACCCACAATTAGGTGGTGGCACAATGGCTTGATATTCTACCCAGAGATTTTTAAGTCTAGTGTAGTATTCTGCCACACTAGTGTTCCCTTGTGAAAGTGTAGCAATTTCCCTATGCAAGTCATAGGTCCTAGACTCATCGATTTTATCGAATCTTTCTTTTAAGTCTTCCCATATCTCATATGTTGTTTCTGCATATAGTACTCCACACAATAAGCTACTAGAAACAGCATTCATTAGCCAAGCCTGAACAACAGCATTGACTCTATCCCACTGTTCCCACCATTCCATCCCATATTGATTTTTAGTACAGTTTCCATTCACAAAACCTAGTTTATTTCTTCCAAGAAGAGCAATCCTTATTGACTTGCTCCAGACTGTATAATTTTCAGAGCCAAGTAACTGAAAGGATATTAAAGAGGCACCACTAACATCAGAGGCTTGTAAGAATAGAGGATGGTTGTGGTCAAGAGTAGTGGAGTTAGAGGTACTAGCCACCAACCCCCTAGGGATAGGTACAGTTACTCCATCTTCGGAGGAACTGCTCTCAATAGGTAAATCTGTGACCATCGTTACAGTATAACACAACCTTCAACAGTTTTATCAAGATGAGTGCTAGAATATAGGAGAGGAACAGTAGACATGCACAGTCGGTGAAACCAGTAGACAAGAAACAAGATTTCAAAGTACAAGATACCTCAGATCGAGACACACATAGATCTTGATGATTTACTCAGATCTCAGATCGAGACGCACATAGATCTTGATGATTTACTCAGATCTGGACGCATGCACAGTCGACAGGATAGTCTGCTCTGATACCATGTTGGAATCCGACACTGCCAATTAACGCAATCACTAGTGCGAGAAGGTAACGTCGGTAACTTCCTTTTTGTTGTTTCTCAAGACTGTGTTCTACTGGTCTTTTCCAGAGAGGACACTCTTTACAGACGATGAGAAGGCTACCGGAACAGAGGGTCAGTACATAACCATTATCTCCATTAATGGAAGTGAAACCATTACAGAGGAGAAGTACTCAGGAAGACGAGAAAGCTTCCTGAGGAAGATTAGAAAAAGTAAGGGTCTCGAATGTTCTGTCCATCAAGTGGACAGACTACCCTAAATAATGCTCGACTGATAACATATGGGCTGGCCTTTAATGGGCTGGCCTTCTTTATTTGGGCCAACCTATTAAAGGCCAGGGACAGATATACATAGTATACACAACTTTATACATGGGCCCTTTTACTTATTAGTTTTAACAGATTAGAAGAAATTCTAGTCACTTGTGTAAATTATCAAAATACACTACTTTATTTTTGAGAAAATCTTTTGCTACTAAACGAGATTTATATTTAATTATTATCTATAGAGCCATCAGGATTAAGCTTTCTTTTGAAAATACATTTACGATTTCGCACCAAAAGGTAAATCAGTCAAAATCCATGTATTATTTTTCATGATAGAATCAATTTCAACTTTTATTACCTCTTTTCAAAATTTAGCATCAGAAGAAGATATAGCTTCAAAGGAATTTGATGGTTCATTATCAACCAGAAAAGTTTGAAAATCATTTCCATAAGAAAAATATTCTTTCTTAGACCTTTTGCTCCTTCTCAAAATGTTAGCTCATTATTTCTTTCAACATGTGCATGAGAAATTTTATCAGACGGTGAAAAAATGTGTTAAAAAAATTCAGCATTTTTTTATCTCAATTATAGTATTGTAATCAAGCACATCACTTTTCAAAATAAGAAATCTATATGCAACATTATGTTCACACCCACACTTTAAAAAAAATTAAATTAGGTTTATAACCTTTTCACAATTCATAAGGAGTTTTGCCAATTATTTTATGAGGACTTCTATTTTGCAAGTGACATGTAGATAATTTAGTTTCACCCCACAAATTATCAGGTGTATTAGAATTAACTAACATAAAGTTTTGTTTCCCTCCGAAATGTATGCCGTCAATCGGCTAACGAAATTGAATGACAAATTGATTTCTTAACTAAGTGATTTCGGCTGAAAGCGGAACTCTAACTTTCAGCAATGAGTTTTCCAACTACTCCAGAAAGCGTTAGGACGATGATTGAGTAAACTAAGTGGTAAGAAACATAAATACAATTAAAGTGCAATAAAGGCGACAAAGGTAAAACGAAGATATGTAAAATGAGTTGTTTGTTTGATTGATTGTGTTTATTCTGTACAAATGATCCTACATTTATAGTACAAGAAAAAATAAGACGTGATTCCCCTATGTTAGCCACTGAATTGCCCATTAAATTCACTAGCCAACTATGAGGAGGTGGTGCCGATTTTTGCTCCTTATCATCTAGCACGATTAACGACACTCACTTCTGGTTGTTGTTGATTGCTACCGTTTCTAGATGGTTCTTTAATTTGGTCTTCGAGGTGCTCGATATGTGTGGGTTTCAGTCGTTTCCTCAGAATTATGACTCAGTCAGGCTACTGTAATAGCCGATGAAGCTTTTCTAGACGAGGGTAAGGACTAATAGATTCGACTATGATTCAGTTCAATTACCGACTTAGAATTCTTTTGCCTGCTTATCTCGAGTTTTCCACCTTCGATTGTCACTTGATTCAGCTAAATACTAAAAAAAATACTTTTGAGTGTTTACAAGTTCATCATCTCTTTTAGTGTTATATTTTTCCTTTCAGCTACTCCATTAGATTCATGTGAATAAGGAGTTATTTCATGAATGGTTTCTTTTTTTTCACACAAGGTATTTAAAGATAAGTATTCTCCGCCTCTATCAGATCTAATTCTCTTAATCTTTCTACTAAGTTGATTCTCAACTTCGATTTTATAAGAAATAAAGGCATTGAAAGCATCGTCTTTATTTCTAAGTAAATACAACTTAGTAAATCTAGAAAAATCATTTATGTCACATAATAATTTTTATCACCTTTAGTCATGGTCTGTTTCAAATCACCTAAGTCAGTGTGAATTAACGATAATAATTCAGTTTCTCTATTTATTGAAAAATATGACTTTTCAGTAATTTTAGCTTCAACATATATTTTACATTTGTCAAAGTTATTTGAGTCTAAACCTAATATTAAATCAAGTGACTGCATTTTCTTTATATGTACGGTATCAACATATCCTAATCTAGCATGCCACGAAGAAATAGACTCAACCATATAAGCAGTAGTAGATGCATTTTCACTTATATTATTAGAAACATTGAGCACAAATAGGTCATGATTATAATGCTCTTTGCCCACCAAAAATATTTTTTGGGTCAATATGACCTCATCATTTTCAAAAGAAACATTCACCCCAACTTTTTCCAATAATCCCACAGAAATCAAATTAGTTTGAATATTAGAAACATGCAATACATCGATGACTCAATGCTAGGATTTTATCAGATGTGAGTTTGAGAAGAACTTTTCCTTTCCCAAGAACTTGCGTTGTCCTTGAGTCACCAAGATAAATAATTTCTTCTCCTTTCTCAACTTGGGTGCATGACACAAAATTATTTTTATTTACATAAATGTGCTTAGTAGCACCAGAGTCTATCGCCCAGTTTCTCACATCGGTCTCAATATTTATTTCTGAAATGACTGCAATAATTATATCTTCCGCTTCAGTCAAAAGACCTAGCAGGATTGTCATTTTTTTTTTTTTTGTACCCGCATGTGCCAGATTAGTTCAGGTGCGCCAGATTAACAAGGATTGTCATTTTTGACAAATACTCTCTTGAATTGAGGTGCATTTTTCATAAAGGACTTATAACCATGTCTATTTACATACCTACATTTTGACATCATCAGCTGGCTAAGTTGTGGACGCATTACTGCATCTGTACACCGTGAACATCTGACAAGATGACACAGGAACGGGAGCTGCCATGATAATACTACCATCGGTATTATCAATAATTTCACGAGTAATATTATTTGCCATAATTTCTTAGATTATTAGGAAACAAAGGTAAAAATCACAATAATAATAATATTATATATTTAGCAAAATAATAATAATAGAGTATATATTAATAAAAGTAAAATAACAATACTTGAAAAATATATTACTACTATAATATTATATAGTAAATACACGAAATGACTTGAGTCGTGCTAAGCACTGTTTAAGAAACTATTTCAGTAATGTGAAATGTTTCCCCAAGATTAAACAAGCCCTTCTTTAAATTTAATTAAAAAATAAAAAAAAACAAAATTTAATTAATATCAATAAGTTTTTAGAACAAAAATAACAGCTAATAATAAAAAAATAAAAATAAAAATTAGAAAAATGGGAGAAAGAGAACGTGGGAGAGATTAAAAAGAAGAAATATTTCTTTTCTTGGGGTGTATTGAACGGATGAAGAGGAGGGAGTATTTATAGGAGATACTATTTGGAGTACTTGCCCTCCAAGCACTTGTTTTGCCATCAAAGTATACGTACCCTCCAAGTAGGGATGATATTTTGTGGATTTTACACCACATTCATTTTAGTTGGACGGGTATGAATATAACTTTAGCGGGTAGTATGTGGGTACAGGTAGGTGATGAATTTGCAGTTATATCCGTCTCATATCCACCTGCCTGCCCCTGCTTAACACACTCCAGATCATAGTGGCGATCTTCGTCTGAAATCGCTCTCTAAAATCTTCAAAAGGATCGAGGAAGACCGCTTTGTAAAGATGTCTGCAATCTGATATCTGGAAGGGACATGGCAGACGCGTACTTGTCCTTTAGCTACCTTCTCTCGAATAAAGTGAATATCCATCTCTATGTGTTTAGTACGCTGATACTGAACTGAATTACCAGAAAGGTAGATGACACATATATTATCACAATACACCAAGGTAGCCTTTTCAATAGGACAATGGAGCTCTAACAGTAGATTACGTAACCAACATGACTCGGAAACCACATTGGCTACCCTCGATATCTACCGTGACTTGAACGTGAAAGCGTGAATTGACGCTTGGCAGACCATGAGATCAAGTTATTACCTAAAAACATGCAATAGCTAGACGTAGACCGTCTGGTACCAGGACAACCACCCCCTCAATCAGCATATGTATAGGAGACCAGTGTAGACGTCGACGAAGGATACAAATGCAAACCATACTCAAGTGTTCCCTGAATGTACCTAAGAATGAATTTGAGCGCATTCATATGTTCAACTCTGGGACCATGCATAAACAAACACACATGTTGTACGACATATGTAATATCGTGTCGTGAACGCCAAATCGGGCGGCGCTGCAAGACTACGATGGCGGCCTGGATCTCATGGAGAAGTCGGGCGACCCAACTTGGGTTTAGTATCAACTGGAGTAGAAGTGGACTTACAGGATGACATCCCAGTCCTCTCAATGATCTCTGTTGCATACTTCCTCTGTGATAAGAACAATCCACATGCATGACGAGTTACAGCAATTCCCAAAAAATAGCTAAAGGGGCCCACCCAAGTCTTTCATGGTAAACTCAGAACTGAGCATTGTCATAATAGACTTTCTCAAAGCATCAGAAGAGGCAGTCAAGATAATATCATCCACATATAACAGTATATAAGCCATGGAAGAACCCCGACGATATATGAATAATGAATTATCCGACCTGCTGTGAAAAAAAATCATAGTCGAAACAAAATCAGCAAACCTTTTATATCAAGCCCGTGGAGACTGCTTAAGCCCATACAATGACTTCTTCAATAGACAAACATGATTAGGATATCTAGTATCCCTAAATCCCAAGGGTTGATGCATATACACTGTCTCCTGAAGATCACCATGTAGAAAAACATTCTTCACATCTAGTTGATGAATGAACCATGATTTTGAAAGAGTCAAGCTGAGCACAGTGCGAATGGTAGCCGGCTTGACCACCGGGCTAAATATCTCACCACGATCCACACTAACCTGCTGAGTCTTACCATCACCTACAAGTCTAGCCTTATGTCTTGCAAAAGAATCATCAGAATTTTCCTTATGAACAAAAATCCACATAGACCGAATAATATTAACATCAGATGGATGGGGTACCAACTCTCACGTCTTATAATCAATAAGAGCATTATATTCCTCGGTCGTGACAATTTTCCAATTAGGATCATTTAAGGCGGACACAGGATAACGGGATAAGGGTGATTTAAGAACATTAGAATTCAAATTAAAATGTCTCATTAATTTAAAAATATCCCGTTGACTGCGAGTGATTGGACCTTGACTTTGGGTTGGACTGGGTGAATTTTGGATATTTTCTGATGTGTTGGAAATTATCGCGAGCGCCTCGGCTGAGGCGGCCATGTTGGAAGAACTGCAGAGCTCTCTGAAGTTTTGGCGCCGCGGCGCTTCCCCAGAGGGTCGCGGCGCTAATGACGGGATTGAAACTGTTTGGTCACTGACTGGCAGGCGCCGCGGCGCCTCCCCTAAGGGTTGCGGCGCTGACGACATTTTTTCGAAAGAATCTGAAAAATGACGGAGAACATATGGGGAGATATCATCATCCAAAAAATTGTAAGAACTAGGCACATGTTGTTCTACTTTAGAAAACGGAATTTGAGATTCATCAAAGAGGACATGATGACTAATGATGATTCATTTAGAGGATAAATTAAAGCATTTATAACCACGGTGATTTGACGGATAACCCAAAAATACACAAGGAGTAGAACGTGTCTAAAGTTTGTTGATTGTAGTGGATGGAAACAATGGATAACATAAGCATCTGAAGACCCTAAGATAAGAATACGAAGGAGTATTATTCTATAACACTTGGAGAGGGGATGAATATGTCAAACCTTTGGAGGGAAGAATATTAAGTAGATCGGTAGCCATTTGTAGCGCATGATGCCAAAACAATGGAGGGACGGAAGAATGAACCAATAAAGTTCGAATATTATTATTAATGGTACGAATTTTGCGTTCTGCTTTTCCGTTTTGTGAGGACGAATGAGGACAAGAAAAACGAAAATTTATCTCATTTTGTGCACAAAACTCCCTAAATTCCCCATTGTCATACTCTTTACCATTATCACTGTTACACCTCGTACTTTTGAGACAATAAATTGAGAACATAATTCAGAAAATAAGATTCGAGTGTTTGAAGAAAAGTATATTTACGTATGCTAATACGGAATAATTTTGGATATAACATATGTGACGACGAGAATTAATACTAGTGGTTGAATTTTTCCCAATGAGGTTAAGAACTATGTCGTGTAAAATAAAATCTTGACATTGAGGATATAAGCATTTCGAAATTTTCAGATTTTTAAGCTAAGTGTGGGATTAAATTTAGTATAAAGGATGATAAGTGAGAGACTAGTGGAATACAAATGGCACCTTGTGCCCTCCAAGTGGCAAATGCTTGCAACATGCAAGACTTTTTCAGTCCATAAACCTATGTTCCTCTCATTTTCCCCCTCCAATTCGAAAATTGCTCTCTCAACATCTTCCATTCTCTCCTTCTCTCCAAAACAAATTTTACTTCATCTCCATAGCTCAATTAGAGACTAAAACACCTCCCTCTTCCAAGATAAAGTTCCTCTACTAAATTCTAAGCCATGGTAGACTCACCATCACCACTGTTTCAGCAATGTGACTTGACCGAATCTGTCCAGCAACTTTAAGAAATAGAAATGAGCTATTTGGAAGAAAAACATGTAAGTAAAATGGTTTTAAACTTGTAATGGATGCATGCATGTCTTTGTAATTGAAAGAAGTTGTAGAAATAGTGCAAACATTGGAGCAGTGGCCGTGACTTAGAGGGACTGTTTCGGGCTAAAAATTAAGGTAAAAATTCTTCTTTTTATAGAGTATTTGAAAGATTAAATGATGTTGTAGTTAAGAGATAAACTCATTGTAATATCCCATTTTAATCGGAGTCGAAAACAGTGTACTACGTATGGGTGATTACTAAATTGATTTTAAGAAGTCACCACCTAATTATTATAGTGAACTAGGACACTTTTATGATCTCCATTTAATGGTCTGTGAAACTTTATGAGATTCTGGGTAGGGAAGGGGTTAGGCACCCTATAGGATCCGCTAAATTGCGGTTGTCCAGTCAAACTTAGGTTGGTATTATGGTGCTAACATGTATTCTGCAATTCTAAACTTATTAAACTAACTAAAATATATTAAAACTAGGCATGCAGATATTTGAATAAGATATATATATTTAACAAGATTGTAATGAAAGCAAATAATCATATAAAGAGGGTGAAGAGAACTTAGCGGTATTTCGCTTTTATTTTACTTTTCTGCACAGGCTTTAACTTTGGGATGCGCCCCCGGGTACCTGCAAAAGACACTTAGTAAAAGAGTTAGTAAAATGAATAAAATACGAGTAAAACCTTCGGATCCGTAAGAAAAACAATAGGAGTTTTAATTACGGAAGGCTCAGACCTATATTTTTTGTAAAGGGACATCCCAAACAAGTCATGGTTGTGAAATAGTGACTCGTCAGTCAATCTAGTCACCCCCCAAGCATGTTGGTATACGATACATGTGTGAAAGATCCATAAGTGTCATCATCGCCCTTTTTTCGAAGGAAAGCAAACCGAGGGACAACCCGAAGTGTAGTATCTCGTTCAAATCATAAAAATCGATCAAGTGTAGTAATATGTTCTTGTAATAGAAATCACAGCCGTAGTTGTTCTAAAAAATCCGGTTGTCTGCGGGTTAAAATGTGGCCAGAAAACAACAACCATTTAGTTCAAAAATGCAGCAAATGTGTGGCTCAAAACATAGCAGCAACTGGCTCAAATTTGGCCAAGAGAACACAACAACAATTTAGCCTCAAATCTGCCCAAAATGCAACAGTAGTTTGGCAAAAAACATCAGTGATTTTAACCCAAAATATTACCGAAATGCAGTGGCAAAAATAGCGACCAGTATAGCAGCAATCAGCCCGCAAAAATGCAGCAAATTTTATCCCATAAATACAGCAGCAAATGGCCCAAAATTTAGCTGTCATTTAAGCCTCAGATCTGCCTAAAAATGGCACTTTCCAGCCAAAGAAATGCAGCATCCATTCATGGCAGCAGATTATCCAAAGTGCAGCATGTGTTTTCATTCTCAAAGTGCAATAGTTGTTTAGCTTAAAATGCAACAGCAAAAGGGCTAGAAAACGTAGCAGCAGTGAGCCTGAAAACATAGCTTAAAGTACGACAACAAACTCACCGAAGTGCAACGTCTATTCTTTAAACCAAGCAGCCCAAAAATGTAATACCAAACTTTAACTTCCAAGTGCAGTAACTGCCTCAACACATACCAAGTATTTCATTCTTTAAGCAAACTACCAACTGGAAAGAGCAGTTAGTAGTCAATCATCACCATTCTTTTCCGATGCCGCAGCAAGATCAAAAGGTTTCTAGAACCTTAGGCATGACAGGCTATCTGTGAGGCTAAACCAACCCAAAGCTTGCATTGGCTTTCAGCCGGTAAAAGCCATATAATAGAAAAGTTCAAATACCGCAAAATGTAACCGAAATAGGATTGCGGGTCTTCGTTTGGCGAAGTCATAATGAGTCTCATATGAGACTTTTTGTTGCTCCCGATGCATTTCATGTAAAATAAAAGAAAAGAAAAAGATTAGAAAATATCTCAAGACTTATTAAAGAGTGAACAATTAATCACGCAAGTTCAAACAGTGAAAGAAAACGTCCAAGCAGGAAAAGTGAAATAGCGCAATGAGTAAGAAAAACGTCTAAACAGTAAAAAAAATGAAATTTAATTGTACAAAGAATTAAATCAAGTTTGCAATGACTAAATCTGTCTAATTCATATCGGAAACCGGCTACAGCAACAAGATGCATTGTTGTCATTTCAATTTTCAACACAACAAGTAATATTCCCTAGAGTATATCATGGTATATTCCATTTAGAAAAGGATAGAAAATCTAAGAGAAGCAAACCATAACCTAAGTCATTTTTTAAAACAGTAAGTGGGATAGAGATTCACTCATTGAATTCAGATGACACAAGATATAAATCATTTCAATCTCAATTCGGGGAAGAAATGATGTACTGCACACTTTCCCAATACTTAGGATAGAGATATCAGTGTTCAGTTTACATATTAGGCATAGTGACATACAAAGATATACATGACACAATTAATATGGTTAACAAACTGATCCCAAGTATCTCGTCAATCATATTCCTAGCAGAGATACATCCAGAAATGGTTTAAGTTGCATTGGATAAATGATACTATAAACTAAATTTTGCTAACATAGGCACATACCTTCATATAAACTAAATTTGAACTCTTATCACAAATTGGTCATGACTGACTTAGAAATTATTACATATTGTCATATATATACTTTAGCAGTTAGATAGATAAAACAAATGGACAGATAGTTCAAGAAAACATATTTTTAGGTTATATAGATGAACAAATAACCACTTAAGCAACTTTCCTTAATCCTAAGCTCCAAAACAGATTTTCGATGCATTAATAAGGATTCAAAACTAAACATTCTCATGCTACGTTCTTAATCACATAGACATACAACTAAATTAACCCAAGTTGTATCTAAATTCATGAAGAAGCCGAAGATGTATTATTCCTCACATAAACTCGGAACATATAAAATACCAAATCAAATGAGCAGCATGCTCACATGCAAATGACCAAAGTAATGAACAACAGCATACGATACATCACTTATCTATCTAACATGTTGCATATTGACTTGATAGGCTCGACAATAATAATGAATGCCAACAACGCCTTGATTATCCGATCTTACTAATACATGATGTAAATAAATACAGGAAACAACATGTCTTATTTAGCCCATGATGAATATTGGTCTGCCCGGGGTCGAACCAACAGTGACTTAGCCAATACCTACTTGATATCTAATTACACAGATTCATTTAGTCTTAATCTGATAACAATATTAATAACCAACATGAAATAGGTTCAAACAATAAATCAGTATATGCTCAGTAGAATACAAAAATAGAAAACGCAATCCCTTAGTCATATTTGATAGCTAATTAAATGCCCTAATACAGTCATTAATACATACTAAACATGTCTACTCTTTGAGAAATGAATCAACAACAAACATTATATAATAAGCCATAACTTACATGTTATAATTTAAACTAACAGATTCGAACAACTGAGTTGAGCTAAATACATTTAATAAGGACACATAGTCATATCATACAGAATACATAATATGAATTAAATAGCAAAATATCATAAGAAAGCGAGTTTATTGACCTTCTCTGGGTAGCGAACCGAGGCGTCGTCTCGACTCGTCGAATCCGCTCGGAGAGTGTTGTTGTTTATGCGATTGAAGAGGAATAAAAAGCTTAGATATTTATAGTTTTTCTGAACCAAAATTAAGAGTAGAAAATGGAATTTTTGAGGTCGATTCTAACAGAGGATATCTATTCTCTGATTACAAATCCTTCAGAAGTAATAAAGATGCAAGATCGTTTCAAAACTAAGACTCAGACTTCTCGATTGGTGAAGAACAAAGGAAAATCTTTCAAAACCATCAAAATCAGGACCCAATAAGAGATGGTATGTGAAATAAGAGTAGAAAATCGGACCCCTTTCATGAAGAATAAAAGGGGTGGTTTTATAGGTGAAAATTTCGAGTTTGAAATTAAAAAAAATAGTTGTTAGAGGTCTGATTTTGGACGCTTTCTTGGTTCAAGTTGTTGGATTTTGGGGAATAAGGGTATGAGTTGTGTCAGGGAAGTGTGGGTGAATGGGTAGTTTGGCAGAGATATCGGCATGAGAGATGTGTTGTTGCTGATGGGAAATAGGAGCTTGAGGTGAACGTTGGCATTGTTTGGTTGAATTAGGGGTTTAGAATTAAAGAGATGGGTGATTGGGTCGGGTCGGTTGAAATAAGGCTGATGGGCTGCGAATTTTGGTTAGGATATTGGGCTTAAGGGTATAAAAATGTTTGGTTTAATGGGTAGAGTTTAGGTAGAGAATTAATTAACTCAAATGATGAATTAATTTGTAATTAATTCAATTTTCTTAATTAATAACAATATGCTTCTTCGTCCTAATTAATTCCAAAAGTGCAAAAAATATAAATTACGGTGCAAGTGATTTAATATAAGTATTTAATTTAAGTAAAATGTATCATCCATAAAAATGATTAATTTAGTAATTGGTGAAAGTATTTAAGAGAAAATCAATCACCAATGTCGAAGCCGAGAAATATTTTATATTTTAATTATAAAATGTGATACCCGATATTTTAAAATTATGTTGTAATTAGTGAAAATATTAAAATTACTAATTTTTGAGAATTTTCAAGACTGAGAAGTATAGTGAAATTAATTGGAGATAACAAGACGATCTGAATGAAATGTTCAGTGGGACAAAATTGGGTGTCAACACCCATGTTAAAAAGGAATTGGAAATAAGAGAAATGCATGTGGTTGTTGTTGGAGTTGTGATTATCGATTTTGGGGTTGTTTTGTATACATTGAATTTGATTGTTGTTGTTGTTATTATTGTCACTAATTGCATGTTGAAATTGAAAAGAAATCTTGTTATTTAAAATTGTAATTGGTTATATGAAAGTGTTGAAACATGAAATTGGAGTTTAAGAAGTTATAAGAAGAGTTGTGGTATTATGTTGGGTGTGCCGAGACACCCCTGAAATCGTTGGAAATTGTTGTGTGTTTAAGGACTGTTCTTGATAAGTTAGAATGCTGAAAATATAAGTTATGAACATGCATATACGTTGTGGTAATTACTAATATATGTCCTAAAAGAATAAAGGTGTAGAAAAGTTGTACATTGCACTCTTGTCGTTGCTAGAACATGGACCGTGTATGAACTGTTTTTAAGGGCTGTTTTAATGTGGATTAAGGAGATTAACATGAGAAATAGGTGTATAAACCACCTTGGTTGATGTTTTGGTTGTACCCCATGAATGTAAGGAAAAAGAATAAATAATGATAGCGTAATTGGAGTATATGGACTGATTTTGTTACATCCTGAAATTGTGCTTGGTTATTGGTATTGTTGACATTGTTTATGAGTCGTGGATGCGTGTATAAATAGGGTAAGTGTTGTTCAAATTTTTATAGAAAAAGCTAGTTATCATTCGACATATAACTTATACTAAGAAGTCATAGAGTTGACGAACAAATTACTATTATTATAGGTCGAAGTACTAATCGAGACGAATTCTAAATATTGAGTTGGTTAGTTCGACAATAAGGTATGTGAAACTATCATTTCTTCTTTTGGCATGATTTATTTAAAGTAAATGTACGGCGGACGTACATAATTCCATTGAATCCTAATTCCTAGTGACACTTGGTATGATAGTTGCCTTTGATTTTACAAGTGATAAGTTCATTCTATTTATTCTATTGAGAGCCAAATGATGATTTAAATTGCATATGGTTGCTCGTGATACTCTATTCGTGTTTGATGTGATTATATCATTTCACTGAGTCCTGAGACGGGTCATGTTCGTGCGCAATATATATATGTGATTATTTCACCGAGTCTCATGATGGGTCGGGACACGTTATATGTATATGATGATTCCATGGACAGGCATCCATGATGATGATGAGCTCACCGAGTCCCAGAATTGGTTGGGTATGTTACATGGACATGTATCCATGATATGATGATTCCACTGAGTCGCTCATTAGAGGGCCGGGACATGGTATATGTATATGTATATGTATATGTATATGATGATTCTATGGACAGGCATCCATGATTTTGATATGACTCTCTCATTTTTATAAGGCACAGTTGACTCTCATTTTTATAAGACACATTTGACTCTCATTTTTATAGGGCACAATTGTATTGGTATTTGGTTATCATACTTGTCTCCTGTCATTTTTTTACCAGCTATGATCACATTTACAGTATTACATGTTTTACATACTCTATACATTATTTCGTACTGACCCCCTTTCCTCGGGGGGGCTGCGTTTCATGTCCGCAGGTACATATATTCAGTTTGGTGATCCTCCAGTCTAGGATTCCTGTTCAGCTATTTGGAGAGCTCCATTGATCCGGAGCCAAGTCATTTGGTACAGACCCTTTTGTTAAAGACTTATGTATATTCAGGGGTACGGCGGGGCCCTGTCCTGTCATGTTTCTCTATCATACTCTTTAGAGGTCTGTAGACATGTATGAGTGGTAAAAGTGTCTTGGACTTGCGTGGATTGTATATGTGTTTTGGTCAGTTGTACTGTTGCACTTTATTTTGGGATGTTCCCGTATATAGTGGCAGCCTTGTCGGCTTGCCTATTTTGATATGGTTCACAGCTTTCTACATTATCATTGGTATCTGTGTGATTATATGTGACAGATGGGTATAAGGGTGCCCAGGTAGGGCACCGGGTCGCAGCCCGTCGGATCGGGTCGTGACAATCACATTGAATGTTCTTTATTTCTCGTTCGAATTGGGTTTTGATGAAAGCTCTAAATTTTGTGAATATGGAAAACACTTGGGATTTTTCGCAATTGAAAACGTCCATAAAAATTTAGAATAATCATCCAAGAATAAGACATAATATCGATGACCCATAGAGTGAGAACATGAGATGTCCATAAATCGCTATGAATAGTGTCAAATGGCATAGAAGTATGAGAATTTGAAGCTACAAACAGAAATTTAATAATTTTTCCCATAGCACACGATTGACAAAGTGGAGTACTATGCGTACCCTTATAGGAAATAAACTTATGTCTATCTAAAGAAGATAAAATAGACAACCCCGGATGACCTAAACGAGCATGCCACAAGGAAAGAGTAAGAAATGCAAAAGTGAATGCATACTTTGACGCGAGATGGTGAGACTCGGTGTGATTGGATAAAGATCCTCCTACTATCACACCTCATGAGATGACTCCTCGTCTTGAAATCCTTCAAAGAAAACCCAAACGGATCAAAATTAATAGAAACCTAATTATCAGTGGTGAATTTACGGACAGACACTAAATTTTTAATCAATTTTGAGGCATGAAGGGTATTTTTTAGGACAAGTGGTGGATGAGGAGGGGACAAAATTTTATTACCATAACCCTTAATTGGAATAGAATTGTCATTACCAACAGTTATACCACGATTAGTGCTCAAATTGGAATAAGACGAGAGAGTACCTTGGTCGGATGTCATGTGGGTAGTGGCGCCGGTGTCCATGTACCAATTAGGGTCCGATTGAGTCAAGCCAAGCGTGTGCATCGCTGCTTCAATGTCGGTCTGAGTGGGGCCCACTGCGTGGTGGGCCTGATGGGGGCGAGGCCCAAGTATCTTTGGATTGTTGGGGTGCCATACGCCGTCCGAACCTCAGTCCGAGCTAGGAAGAAGGCCGGTCACGCGCGCCGCACTAGCCGACATCGAGGTGTCGCGCGCCAGAATGCGGGTTCGCGGCGCTGTGAGGCGCTGACGCATCGCCATCGCCCGGGCCCTGTGGGCCCCTAACCGCTGCTATCGGCGCTTTCGTTGTTGCTGCCGCGATTCTTGCCATTATTCTTTCAATTTTGGCCCTTCTTACCACCCCCGTTATTGTGATTTTGGGTCTGGTTGGATTGGAAGGGGGAAAATTAGAAAGCAGTCATCATGGCGACGTGATTTGCTCCGATCGATGCCATTTTAGTCAAACCCGCTTCTTCTAAAGTGAGCATGGAGCTGGCTTGATAGAACTTCGGCAGGGGGTTACTTTGACGAATAACTGAAGCAACTCCTGTATTGACCTCGGATAGACCGACAATCATCTGAAGAACTAGAAGACTATTAGAAATAGGAGAACCCATGTTGTGAAGTTGGTCTTCCAAGTCCTTGAGGCGTTTGCAATAAGAAAAAACGTTTGGAAAATTCGCCATAGAAACCTGAGAAAATTCCTGCTCAAGGATAACAATGCGAGAATGATTGTTATCTTGGAAGATGTCACACAACCGATTTCACGCTGCCATAGCTGTGGAGTTGGGTTCCATAATCGTCTGTAGAAGATCCAATGAGATAGTGGCATAAATCCACTGGAGAACCTTGACATCAAGCATACCTCATAAGTCTGCTGCTTTAGGGGGCACAACCGTTGTAGTCGTAGACGTCGTATCACCCCCCGTAGGAGTAGGTGGAGGGATGATGTGGTGAAGAACTTTATGTGCCATAGCATGAATCTTGAATAACTCCGCCCACTTCCCATAATGGACGTTTTCTAGGTCAAGAACGATAGGAAGGATGCTCTTGATGTTAGAAACTGTGAGGGCATGATGAAAAGTGTTCTTATCAGTCATGGTGAAAGAACGAACTTTGGACAAGATTTGGAGAAAAATAGGAAGGAGGAGGGCTCAGATTTCTGGAGAAAAAACCGAGGGGTTTTGTTGAGGGAGGTCACGATATTTTTGAGAAGAAAGGTGAAGCGGAAGCAAGGAAAGAACCTAGAAAGAATTAATCCCTTTGATTATTCTTATTGATTGAAGACATGTATATACAAGTTACAATGAGAGAATCATATTCCTATTTTACATCTAAAATCGTATTCTATACAATTAAGGTAATAGTATAATTATAATTATGGTACAAGACTAAGTCTACCAAATATACAATAATAATGTGTCCACTGCTTGACAAGGTGTGGACCCTGGATATGGCATGCCGACACTGTTTAACAATCCACTTGGATGGTGGAGCGGTGTGGGTTTAAGAATATACCTGCCTAGACGGATATGAATGTTGAAAATGTACCCGTCACGAATGACGGATAGGTGACATGTATAAAATTTTCTAGCAGGTACGGATGTGGGTACCCGCACCCGCTCGCCCAATTGCCATCCCTACGTCCAAGTACTTATCTTGCCATCCAAGTACAAATAAGTTCTAGAAATTAA
The DNA here is from genome assembly GCA_029844215.1 of Przewalskia tangutica. Taxonomy (NCBI): domain Eukaryota; kingdom Viridiplantae; phylum Streptophyta; class Magnoliopsida; order Solanales; family Solanaceae; genus Przewalskia; species Przewalskia tangutica. Next base: position 62,730,743 of record CM056737.1, read on the forward strand.
GCCACAAAGTCATTGTAAATAATTTAAATCTTTTAAAATACTACTACAGTACTAAACCTTTTTAATCACATTCACGCCAAAATCATCCGACGGCTACAAAAATTCGATATCCGAGATCTACCATCCATCTATTTTTGTAATGGCGGGAAAGTCTGCATTAATTATTTAATAATTAATACTAGTACTAATATGCCGACAGAAAAAATGTCCATTATTCAAAAAGATCTTACATTTCAGTGGAGAAGTTTTAATTTTGTGACAAAAATATAATTATGTGAGTGTTTTAATTTTGTTTTTTGGTTTCATGTCGAGTCAAATGATATTACTCGATTTGTTTTAGTTTATGTATCATATTTTTTCTTTTAGTATGTTTAAAAATAATGTCACTCGATTTGTTTAGTGTCTTACTTTTTTATTTAGTTTGTTTGAAAATAATGTCACTCTCTATTATTGATATTTATTTTTGTTGGAAATTTATTAATGTGGAATAAAATTTATCCCATTATTTATGACTCGAACAATTGGAGCCCCACACGTCGAAAACGTCGTTTTCACATACGTGCACACATTTTATCAAGGATCGTAAATTTCATTAGTGAAAAGATATTGGTACGTAAGTAAAGTGTTTGAAACATAGAATGATGGACGGTCATTGGTCAAATGACAAGTATTCCACGTTGGTAAACGAAGAAAGAAGTGTGCATAGTGTAAAAATGGAATAGGTCGGAAAGGGCCGCGGAGCCGAGAAGGGCCGCGACGCTAATTCAACAGAAAGTTTCTGGAGCCGCAGCGCCTCAGAGGCTCGGTTGCGGCGCTAATTCGGCTTTCCTGACAGAAATTCTGAAACGGAAAATCTGATTTTTGGAGGCATTTGGGCTGCCCTCAATGACATTCATTCCATCATTAGTCAGTCATTATTTGGCCGATAAATGAGTGTCATTACTTAAGCAATTCATTGTCATTACATGGGTGATTTAATGTCATTACTTGGCACTTGAAGATACAATTCTTACACTATAAATTTGATGTCTTTAGCTCAATTGTCAAGACACTGGCAGAAAATAGAAAATTCTAAAAAACTTGTCCCTCTCTAGCATCTTTCAATACCCAAAGTTCTTCAAGAGAAACACTTGAGTTTTCTTTGCTCAAGTGTGTTAGTAGCTGTTTTATCTTGGGAGACTATTGCCTAGCAACGTAAAAAGATATATACGGGGCAATCTTATCTTAAAGACAGAGTGTCATCACTCGACTTAACAAGGATTCAGATCAAGTGTTGGTTCTAGTTTCTAGTTGTTTGTTAAGATTATTTCTTTTATTGTAATCTTTTATTCTTCATTTTTCCTAATTCTTGTAAATGGTGTTTGCTATTTCCCGTTTGTTGTTTTTTATTTTTTGTAACAATTTTAAGACAAGATTGTATTAGTACTTAGTGAAATTGACTTGACAAGATCAATTTGTTTCTGAATCTGATGTTGCTACTCAAGGCAATACTTTTGCCTCTCTTTCTGCTGCTGCTCCTCAAGGGAATACTTCCGCCTTCCCCACTACTCCCCAAGGAACAACCAATGGCTTTCCTGCTACTCTAGGAAATGTCAGAATCCCTCCATCTGTCAGGTTTCACCATGAATGCCCTGAAAAGTTCATGGACATTGATTTCAAAAGATGACAATAAAAAATGTTGTTCTCCTTAACCGTGATAGGAGTGGCACACTGTTCACAGAAGACCTCCTAAAACATGAGATGGTGCGGACCCTCAGTCTATTGATACGGCTGAGGAGGGCCAAGATTTTCAGGCTCTCCTGAAAATGACTCTTGATGCATGGACTCATAATGATTTCATGTGTAAGAATTACATCCTGAACTGATTGTCAGACCCGCTCTACATGGTGTATTGCACTGTAGGCTCCGCCAAAGAGTTGTGGGAAAAGCTTCAGAAGAAAAATAACACACAGGATGCATGTACAAAGAAATTCATCGTTGGAAAATTATTGAAATTTCAAATGGTGGATAGCAAGACAGTGATGTCTTAAGTCCAAAAGTTCAAAATGATTATACATCGCCTGGATTTGGAGGATATGAAACCAAATGAGCAGTATTTGGTTGCATCACTGATTGAAAAATTGCCTCCCTCGTGGAGTGAGTTTATGAGTTACTTAAAACTCAAAACAAAGAAAATGACATTTGAAGAGCTTATTATCAAACTTCAAATTCAGGAAGATAATAAGAAGTCTTTCCCTAAAGGAAATCAACCCGCTGAGGCCAAGACAAATCTGGTTGATGCCAAAGGGAACCCAAGCAAGAAGCGCACGTTCCAGAAAGATGGCAAGACCTAGACATCGGTGAAGTTCAAGGAAAATTGTCACCACTATGGCAAAGCTGGTCACATGATCAAGAACTGCTGCAATCTCAAGATGGAGCAGAGTTAGAAGGCCAAAGGCAAGGCAACGACCAACGTCGTGGAGGACATACTTCTTGACGACATGATTGAGAAGTTTTTTGCGGTGGTGCTAGAAGCAAACCTTGTAGAGAATGGTGGATGGACACGGGTGCTACCCGTCACATCTGTTCCGATAGAGATGTCTTCTCCATGTATACATCAGTTATAGACAAGAAGTTATTTATGGGTAACAACGCTTCCTCTGACGTGCTGGGGGTACAAAAAAGGGTCCTTAAGATGACTTCTGGCAATGAACTCACTCCGAAGGAGGTGATGCATGTATATGAAATTAGAAAGAATTTAATTTTAGGTCCTGTATTGGTTAATGTTGGTTTTAGTCTAGTATTTGAGTCCAATAAGTTTGTAACCACAAAAATGAAACCTTTGTGAGAAGGAGCTTCGTTTGTGAAGGTCTCTTTAAGGTTAACACCATGTCAGTCATACGTTCAAACAATAAAAGTGAAGTTTATTCTTACTTGCTTGAGTCTTCTAATTTATGAAATTATAGATTAGGACATATGAACTGCAAATACATCCAAATGTTGGTAAAGTTGGAGTTGTTATCGTCTATCGACGTAAACCCTCAACATAAGTGTGAGATGTGTTTAAAGGCAAAACTTACTAAGACTCCCTTTAGATCTGTAGAAAGGGATATTGTTCCTCTAGAACTTGTTCACACAGATATATGTGATTTAAAGTTTGCACAAACAAGAGGGGGAACAAGTACTTTGTAACATTTATTGATAATAACACAAGGTATTGTTACCTTTACTTGTTGAAAAGTAAGGATGAAGGTTTTGTAACATTCAGACGCTACAAAGAAGAAGTTGAAAACCAACTAAACGTGCAGATTAAATCAATTCATAGCGATAGAGGGAGAGAATATGTAGCGTCATTTGAGGAATATTGTGCCCAATTGAGCATTATTCATCAAACGAGGGCTCCATACTAACCTCAGTCGAATGGTGTCGCTGAACGCAAGAACCATACATTGAAGGAAATGATTGTTACACCCCGTAACTCCCAGACATGTTTATAAGAACGTACGTAAGAACTCAAAAATGTTAAGATTTGAGATTAGTTAAAATTTAGCGGAATTATGAAATTGTCGGAAAATAAAATATTGCGACGAATGGGAGGGCGACACGTGTCACCCCCTTAATTATCCTTGGACGAAATGGACATGGACTTAATGGTCATTTGACTAAGGATAAGATGACCAAGTCTTGCTATGATTTGAGCTTGACAATGTTGACTAAGTCCAAGGGCCACTTGGCTAGATCTTTAAGTAAATTGGATCCAAGCCACCCAATTGTTCTCATCTTGACCCTCCATTGTGTTATTTAAGTATACTAGTAGCAAGACAAGGCTTCCATACTTAGAAAAATTTCAAGAAACTTTGAGGTCTCTTATGGTTGCTCTCGGGTTAGGGTTCAAGAAGACAAGAAAAAATTTCGTTTGTTGTTCAATAATCTCCACACTTTAAACCAAGGTTCCTAAGGGTATTGTAAGGGTATCTCAATAGAAAGATCCCAGAAAAGTGTCGTTTTTGTATTAGTCGCAAGGTGAAAACCTAAGTCACTTTCCTAGGTTTGGATTGGAAATTGAAGGAAAGTTGTTTGTGATCTTCTAAGGGCTTCAAGTGGCGGATTGGAGTGTTAAGGAGAGATGCTAAGTTGCTAAGGAGCGACTTCGGATCTTGAAGACGGATTAAGGCTTGTCTAGGTAATAATCTTATTCTCTTTAGTGTTATAAGAATTCATATTGTTGTAGTGATGTTTATAAGCAAGCATGAGATATGTATTAGAGATTTATAAGTACTATGGATATTGGAAGCCTAAGATCCGAAATGACCTTGTTAGCCATTAGATATTGAAATATAATTTGGTCGATAGATAGAATCGTCGCATGTTAGCTAATGGAAGATTGTAGTTGTTATAATCAATTGCGGCTATATAACATGTTAGACTAAATAACTTGGATTGAATAAGGAATTGGATAAGACTTTGTAGTATGATAAATTATAGCCGAGAATGGCATGGAATTATTAGATTATTTTGTATTATTGTGGGGCAGAATTTTACACGTCCTGTTAAGGCGTGTAATCCCCTTTGGATAGTTGAATTGTTGGGCCTTATATGTGGCGTGTTTGGTTGTTAAATTCGGGCCTTGAAAAAGGTGGAAAAGTATGTAGAAACAAAGGAAGTGCTGTCCGATTTTCCGTAGAATTTGGTGACTTTACACTTGAATATTCTACGTTTGAAGCTAGAAGTTAATAGACGTATTATGGCCATTATAGGATTGAAGTACTACGTATAGCGTATTCTACTTGAAGGGTGGAAAAGCTAGCAAGGTTATAGTACTTTGGAGCATTTTGCTACTTGTCGATAATCATCGCGAGGTATGTGAACCTATTCCTTCTTTTGGGCATGATTCTATGTATGAAATATACATGTAGTGGTATTTCATGATTCCTTCTACTCTTAGAAGTTAAGAGGTATGTATGTTGATTTACTCTATGTGAAAGTATGTCTAAGTTATCCTAAGTTCTTACCAAGTCTTATGGGGGATGTTGGTAAGAGTCGTTAGGAAGTATTTGGAGTCGAGTTGACTTTGCTAATTTACTGCACGAATGAGAATAAGTATCGAATAAGCCATTGCAGCGTTAATAAAAGAAAATGTATCGACAATCAATTATATTAAAATGAGTAGAATTCTCCATCTGCATAGAAGCTAAGATAAGACAAAATTGTATTACATTTTCTAGATCATGGCTGCTTTAATAAGATCGTTATAAACAAGTATAACCTATTCACAACGCACAAAAGTATATGTTACTTAATTTAAAGAGTGTACGTTATGAATTTTTAAGACTATGGACCTTAAATCCTTAAAGGGTTAAGAAACTTTATTTTTCAAGTTATGGGACTTGATTCTTAAAGAAAGAAATTGTTATACCCCGTATTTCCAGAGTATGTACGTGAGGGCGTACATATAAAAGTTTAAGCCTTAAAGTAGGCAAGGGCCGAAAATTTTGTTCACAACTACCAAAAAGAATCGTTTTCCGATGAAACATTTTCCAAACTTTGCGAAGGGAAAATTCCGGCTATGTCATTTATTATTTTTGCGGACTTTTCCGAGAGATGAAATATTTTGAACCAACGGGAGGGTGACACTTGTCACCTCGTTGAGCAACATGGGCAAAAGGTGGGACGATTTCTTGGCCTTGTTTAGTCAAGGTTAGGTAGGATATTTTTGTGTAGTAGATGGATAAGGACACTTGGGTAAATCCTCACTCTACACTTGCCTAGCACTTGGCTTCATCTTGGCCATTGGTTGGCCATTGGTTGGCCTATAAATACTCCCCTAACTTGAAGGTTTTCTTCATCCACAAAATGTTTTCTAAGTCTTGAAATCCTCCCCTCTTGGCTCTCTGGCCAGAGCACCCTTCTCCCACTCTTGAGCTCTGGCGAGAGCACCCTTCTCCCCCTTCCTAGTTGTGCAGAAACCCTCCCTTGCAAGGCTTTGGCCAAACACACCCCTTGGTTGAGAAATACTTCTCCAAGTATTGTTATGCCTAAATACTTTAGCCCAAAACCTTTGTAGTATTTCCAAGTACCTCTATCTAAAAGCCCTAAAATACTACTATACTTTCCTTTAGCCAAAAACGAAACCCTTTGGAAAAATCTTCATAAGTAGTTGAAGTGTTAAGTAGAAGTTGGGTAGAACTTCTAAGGGTTTCTTGGAGCGAATTGGAGCACTGAGTAGAGCTAACGTTGCTCGGGATCGACATTAACTTGGATAATTTTGGGCTTATCGAGGTAAATACTCTTGTCCTTCTATTGTAATTGGATATTACGAATAGTTAAGACTTGAGTATAAGATACTGAAGGGTATTAAAGAATAGAATTGAATTGTTATCACGAAAAGGGTATAAAGAAGAATAATTGAACCATTTACATAGAATCGTATTTACAATGAGACTTGAGTAGCTTGGCGGGTAGGGAAGTCTGCCCAATTTTCCGTAGAATAGAGAACCCTCCGCTTAGAACTGTTTACAGAATAGTCTAGACGTTGATAGACGTATTTGACTATTATAGGTTGATTCTCTGCGCGCGACATATTCGACTTGGCAGGTGGATTTCGCCGAGAAGGTATGTGATTCTTCCTATACTCTTGAGCATGATATTTTAAAAGAATATATATATAGTACGGTAGACGTACGTGTGTTAACTGAACATAGTTTTACGGCAATGTCTTTTGACTTAAGCCTGAATAATAAGAATCTTGAAGTAGTTCAAGAGAATTAAGGAACCTTTTTGAAAGAAGGATAATACTTGGTTTTGAAAGCTTAAGAAGTTATACTAGCTTTATGGGAAGTTAGGTATAACGACTTAAGAGAGATAAAAGGAACGGTTACTTATTTGTTTATAAAAGCCTTGTATTGATTTTGGAAATGAGAATAAGTACCGAACAAACCACTGCAGCGCTAATAAAGGGAAATGTATTGACTATTTAAGTATTATTAAAACCAGTAGAAACCTCCATCTGCATAGAAGCTAAGATGAGACAAAATGATATTACAATTCCTAGATCATGACTGCTTTAATAAGATTGTTATAAACGAGAATAAACCTACTCACACCTAAGGCATATTGCTCAACTTATTTTAAAAAGAGATTACGTTTTAAATGATCAAGTCTATAAGTTATGAAACCTTTCTAAAATAAAAGACTTGAGTAATTGGAATTAGGCAAACTTGAACGTTTAGAAAAGAATGTTGTTACTTGATTTTAAAAAGGAAAGTGTTCTGGTTTACTTAAAAATGTTAGTCACTCTATTACTACGGGTATCGGGTGACCTTTATAAAAGAAATGGATCTCTTAAAGAATTAATGTATGTAGTACTTTGGAGTTAGAACTTGGTTTTGTTAACATAAACATTAAAGTACCTTGTGTGGTTAGCTTGTCTATGTTTTGCTGGTAATAGCCTTGTGATACCTTCCTGCTGGTTTGATAAGTACCCATGTTATGATACTACGTGTGTTAGTGTCTTGTGATGTTATTCTTGTTGTGCTTACGTTGTTAAACGTTAGGACTGTTGTACTGTTATTATATCACATACCCCCTTGACTTGTTATACCGAGGGCTTGTCACCCGATGCGGTCTATACGGCTATGCGGTCTGCGTGACTATGCGAGTGCGGAGTTCCGGGTTGATCATTCGGTGTTTTATCCCGACGGGGATGCCTATGCGATGCTGTGACTATGCGGATCGCGAGTCGAGGAGGTACCGGGGTTAGCTACCCCCGATGCGGGGAATACCTCATGCGGGCCGATGAGATTGGCCTATGCGGACTGCGGGAGTCCAGGGTTAGGCATGCATAATGATACTATGGGCGATTGGCCTTGCTTCGATCATTCGCGGCCTAGGAAAGACCTGTTACAGTTTACCTATTATTGCTCTTGTTTGTGATATGACACTATGTGCAAATTGAACTAATTGTATTTGCAAATGGTTTTAAATACTTTGATTTCATTTAAAGTACTTTACAGTTTCACATACTTGGTACCTGTTGTACTGACCTCCTTCGGGGGGCTGCGTTCATGCCGCAGGTAGAGGTACTCCTACTGTTGATCCCCGTTCTTAGGATCACCGTTTCAGCGTTGGGAAGCCCGCTTTCTCGAGGCTTAGCATTTTGGTACGGTCCTCGTCGTTGTAGGTATTTGCATTCAGGTATGGCGGGGCCCCGTCCCGCCATTGTTGTTATAAACTCTTGAGGTCCTGTAGTCTGTTGTAAAGTTGGGATGTAACTGTTCATTTTGGGTATTTATATATATGCCGAAAGGCAACTTTTCCCCAGAAACTGTGTCTCATTTATATTGTTTCATGTCTTGTTTTATATTCCGCTGATATCTCTGATGTATGACTACTTGGGTGTCCGGGTAAGGCACCAGTCACGGGCCCCGGAACGGGTCGTGACAAAAGTGGTATCAGAGCAGTTAATCCTCGGAAAGTGTCTACAGACCGTATCTAGTAGAGTCTTGATTATCGGTGTGTTGTGCACCACACCAATAATCAGGAGGCTATAGGATATTTAGGATTGGTTTCCATTCTTCTCACTCTGAGATCGTGCCTTAGAGCTGTGTTATAAGTTGGACCCCTCTAACGTATTCCTTTCCTTTACCAGTTATGCCTCCGCGCAAGGCAACCCGGGCCCAGAAGGGCAAGGCAGCCGAGGGAGCTGCGAGTAGAGTACAGAGGGTTACGAGGGCACAGGCCCAATCATCACCTGAGGGAGTGCTTCATTCGGGGAGTTCTGCGACGTCACCAAATTTCAGAGTTTAACACAGCGGCAGTTCATCGCGGCCATGGTGTATGAGCCTTGCCCACGGCAGGAACAGGAGTATGGATTGCAAAGAGACGACCATACGAGCTATGGATATAGCAACCAGAGAACATATTATGTACCGATTTATCACGGGTCTTGATGACTATCTAAGAGAGGGTTGTGAAGAAGTAGCTCTTCAGTCAGGAATGAGCATGGCCTGCGTTCAGGCTTATGTGCAACAGGTTGAGAAACGTAGAGATCGGCGTATGTTAATCAAGGGCGTGAAGAGGCGATCGCCAGAGTCCTTTGGTAACGTTCGAGCGAACCGCCTCAGCAGCAGATTAGATATGCGCCTCCGCCAGTGCATAGTGTTCCTCCACAGGGTTCAGGACGTTCGAGGTATGCCAGAGTTGGTCGTAACTCCGTGGCTTCGGTTCACTATCGTAGGTTCTAGCCACCGGGTTGATTTTCCTCGGTGTTCCGCGGTGGCGCCATCCCGGGAATGTCGTCTTTGCGGTGCTTGTTTTACTTGCGGCCGTCAGGGCCATGTGACGAAAGAATATGCAAGAAGGAGGACTCAGCCTACGGTCGATTGCGGATTGGTGGTGAGAGGAAGGGTGTTAGCTGGAGGAGGCCACCCCCACCTCGTTGTAGCCGTTGTGGTAGGTATCATTCGGGGGAGTGTCGTACTACTTCGACAGCTTGTTATGCTTGCGGCCAGCAGGGCCATTTTGCGAGGAATTGTCCGACCAAGGGTGGTGCGGATGTGGAGACTCAGCCTTCGGGATCAGTGACGAGTTCCTCACCTTTGACTATGCGCCCAACAGGGCAGGTTTGATTAGAACGACAAAGGAGAGTGAAGCAGGAGATACAGGTATATCCTTAACCCTCTAGAGATTTGTATGTAGGATAAGATGCGAATATCTTAAGTATTATTTTCAGATAGCATTGTGTTAATTGTGATTAGAAATCCTGGTTAGGAAAAAGGGTAAGATTGGGGATAGGGGAAGTGTGAGCCTTAGAGTATTACGTAGAAACCTTAAAGGCGAGGCCATCTTGCGTGGAAGATTTATTTTTTTGTGTTTGACCTTTACCAGTGGGCATAGTATACGTGGGATATATCCGTGAGATAAGTCCCCGAGTAGTGTGAATGAAAGAGGGTAGTTGAGCTAAGAATGACCACTAGGTTTTCATGACTTGGTTATTAAGATTGTTCCGGATCGGGGAACAAGAGCTTGGCGCGAGAAGTGGGTCGGGTTGAGGCCACGTTGCGGGTCAACCCGTAGCCCGGTTTGAGGTTGGGTCAGCTTGTGGTGGTCCCGCCAGGTGGTAGGATCACGAGGGTGTTAGGCCCAAATTGTGTTAACCATCGTACGAGTTCGTGGATGTGTTCGACCAGTAGTCGGGCCGGTGTTTTGATTTCAGGGGTAGCTGTAAGGACTATTCGCCTCTTGTTGAGGGCCTCTTGTTGAGTGTGTATTATAATAGCTACCGTTTCAGTATTCAGATGTCACCTTGTATGGGCGGAAGTGTAGGTTGCCGATCGATTGGTTCGATGTTGGCAAGGTTCAGCTAGTGGGTTCATACTTGATTCAGCAGGATGTGGATAGGGTGAAGCTGTTATTGACAGCTCAGAGTCAACAGGAGTCGTGCGGATGATCTGCGTCGACACTTGGAGTTCAGGTTGACAGTGGGTCTTCTTGAAAATACCACCCCGGAGGGGTGTGACGAGATTTGGAAAGCAGGGGAAGCTTAGCCCGAGTTACTTTGGGCCTTTTAGATTGTTTGTAGAATAGGCCAGGTTGCCTATGAGTTAGCATTGCCGTCCGACTTAGGAAGCAGTACGTCCGGTCTTTCATGTTGCTATGTTCGGAAGAGTATCGGAGATCTATCCAGAATGTTCCCATTATGATGACCAAGTTGGAGGTAGTAACCCAGAGATTTGGAAACTGGGGCAGTAACAGAAATGTGGTAAGTTATGAGAAAGAGTTCGAGTGTACGAGAAGGGTACGACGAGTAAGGGAAGAAGCGAGCATGTGTTGAGAACATGGAAGTGATAATTTCGTTTGTAAAGAAAAGGTGCGAAGGGAGTATCTTTTAGCCTTGGGAGGGAGCTTTTATAGTGGAGGTGATTCCTCGTGGACTTGGATGTAAGTACTTGCGCGTGTTGTATTGTGGCCAGGTGTGGCATAATTGTTTTCGTAAGTATAGCAGTGAAGACTATCTTGGCGCATGTTTGTTTGAGACTTAGAAGGAACATTCGGGACGAATGTTTCGGGCGAGGAGAATGTTATACCGTATTTCCGAGTATGTACGTGAGGCGCACGTATAAAAGTTTAAGCCTTAAAGTAGGCAAGGGCGAAAATTTTGTTCACAACTACCAAAAGAATCGTTTTCCGACTAAACATTTTCCAAACTTTGCGCGGAAAATTCGCTATGTCATTTATTATTTTGCGGACTTTTCCGAGAGATGAAATATTTTGGACCAACGGGAGGTGACACTTGTCACCCTCATTGACTGCAACATGGGAAAAAGGTGGACGATTTCTTGGCCTTGTTTAGTCAAGGTTAGGTAGGATATTTTTGTGTAGTAGATGGATAAGGACACTTGGGTAAATCCTCACTCTACACTTGCCTAGCACTTGCTTCATCTGCCATTGGTTGGCCATTGGTTGGCCTATAAATACTCCCTAACTCAAGGTTTTCATCCACAAAATGTTTTCTAAGTCTTGAAATCCCTTTCCCCTCTCGAGAGCTCTAGAGAGCACCCTTCTCCCCTTCCTAGTTGTGCTAGCCGAAACCCTCCCCTGTGAAGGCTTTGGCCGAAACACCCCCTTGGTTGAGAAATACTTCTCCAAGTATTGTTATGCCTAAATACTTTAGCCCAAAACCTTTGTAGTATTTCCAAGTACCCTCTATACGAAAAGCCCGGAAAATACTACTATACTTTCCTTTAGCCAAAAACGAAACCCTTTGGAAAAATCTTCATAAGTAGTTGAAGTGTTAAGTAGAAGTTGGGTAGAACTTAAGGGTTTCTTGGAGTGAATTGGAGCACTTGAGTAGAGCTAAGCGTTGCTCAGGATCGACATTAACTTGGATAATTTTGGGCTTATCGAGGTAAATACTCTTGTCCTTCTATTGTAATTGGATATTACAGAATAGTTAAGACTTGAGTATAAGATACTTAGAAGGGTATTAAAGAATAGAATTGAATTGTTATCACAAAGTAGGCGGCATAAAGAAGAATAATTGAATCACTTACATGGGAATTGTATTCTGATGACTTGAGTAGCTTGGCGGGTAGGGAAGTGCTGCCCAATTTTCCGTAAAATAGAGAACCCTCCGTTTAGAACTGTTTACAGAATAGTCTAGACGTTGATAGACGTATTTGACTATTATAGGTTGATTCTCTGCGCGCGACATATTCGACTTGGCAGGTGGATTTCGCCGAGAAGGTATGTGATTCTTCCTATACTCTTGAGCATGATATTTTAAAAGAATATATATATAGTACGGTAGACGTACGTGTGTTAACTGAACGTAGTTTTACGGCAATGTCTTTTGACTTAAGCCTGAATAATAAGAATCTTGAAGTAGTTCAAGAGAATTAAGGAACCTTTTTGAAAGAAGGATAATACTTGGTTTTGAAAGCTTAAGAAGTTATACTAGCTTTATGGGAAGTTAGGTATAACGACTTAAGAGAGATAAAAGGAACGGTTACTTAATTGTTTATAAAAGCCTTGTATTGATTTTGGAAATGAGAATAAGTACCGAACAAACCACTGCAGCGCTAATAAAGGGAAATGTATTGACTATTTAAGTATTATTAAAACCAGTAGAAACCTCCATCTGCATAGAAGCTAAGATGAGACAAAATGATATTACAATTCCTAGATCATGGCTGCTTTAATAAGATTGTTATAAACGAGAATAAACCTACTCACACCTAAGGCATATTGCTCAACTTATTTTAAAAAGAGATTACGTTTTAAATGATCAAGTCTATAAGTTATGAAACCTTTCTAAAATAAAAGACTTGAGTAATTGGAATTAGGCAAACTTGAACGTTTAGAAAAGAATGTTGTTACTTGATTTTAAAAGGAAAGTGTTACGTTTACTTAAAATGTTAGTCACTCTATTACTACGTATCGTGACCTTTATAAAAGAAATGGATCTCTTAAAGAATTAATGTATGTAGTACTTTGGAGTTAGAACTTGGTTTTGTTAACATAAACATTAAAGTACCTTGTGTGGTTAGCTTGTCTATGTTTTTGCTGGTAATAGCCTTGTGATACCTTCCTGCTGGTTTGATAAGTACCCATGTTATGATACTACGTGTGTTAGTGTCTTGTGATGTTATTCTTGTTGTGCTTACGTTGTTAAATGTTAGGATCATTGTCATTATTATATCACATACCCTCGACTTGTTATACCGAGGGCTTGCCACCCTTGACGCGGTCTATACGGCTATGCGGTCTGCGTGACTACGCGAGTCGCGGAGTTCTAGGTTGATCATTCCGGTGTTTTATCCCGACGCGGGATGCCCTATGCGGTCTGTGTGACTATGCGGTCTATTGAGACTATGCGGACTGCGGGAGTACAGGAGGGTACCGGGGGTTAGCTACCCCCGATGCGAGAAATACCTACGCGGTCTATGTGTGACTATGCGGACTGCGAGTCCGTGGTTAGGCATGCATAATGATACTATGGGCGATCGCCTTGCTTCGATCATTCGCGGCCTAGGAAAGACACTCATTTACCTATTATTGCTCTTGTTTGTGATATGGCACTATGTGCAAATTGAACTAATTGTATTTGCAAATGGTTTTAAATACTTTGATTTCATTTAAAGTACTTTACGCTTTCACATACTGGTAATTGTCAGATCGACCTCCTTCGGGGCTGCGTCACGCCGCAGTAGAGTACTCCTACCGTTGATCCCCGTTCTTAGGATCACCGTTTCAGCGTTGGGAAAACTCCGCTTTCTCGGAGGCTTAGCATTTTGTATGGTCCTGTCGTTGTAGGTATTTGCATTCAGGGTATGGCGCCCCGTCCCGCCATTGTTGTTATAAACTCTTGAGGTCTGTAGTCTGTTGTAAAGTTGGGATGTAATCGCTCATTTTGGGTATTTATATATATGCCGAAAGGCAACTTTTCCTAAACCGTGTCTGCTTTATATTGTTTCATGTCTTGTTTTATATTCCGCTGATATCTCTGATGTATGACTACTTGGGTGTCCGGGTAAGGCACCAGTCACGGGCCCCAGAACGGGTCGTGACAGAAATGATTTGATTTAAAAGTATAGAATACTTGATTTGGAAAGTATGGATTTCTTGACATTCTAAAGATAAGAGACTTGATTTCTAAGTAAGAAGCTTGATTTCTAAAGATAAGAGACTTGAAGTATTTTGAAAGTTTTGCAACTTGATTTGAAAGTATAAGTCTCTTGGTTATAAAAAAAAATGAATTAGTCTAAGGCATAAAGTTTGTATAACGGCTTTATGGGAAGTTGGTTATAATAACTTTATGGAAGGTTAAGAGAATGGTTTTCTCTAGTAATGTAAACAAATAAATGACTTGAAATAAGGAAGGTCAATTTGATTTAAAGGCATCACTTGCTTAAAGTTTTAAAATAAGGGTCACTTGATTTAGAAGCCGAGAAATGTTTTTCTAAAAATGTAGTGACTTGTTTGCAAAGTAGACATGCCTTGTTACACCCCTTAGTTCCAGGGTATGTATGTGAGGACGTACGTACGAGAATACGACATTAAGATTGGAAAGGAAGAAAGATTTGATTTTCCGACGGAAAATTTTCCGGATTTTGTGAAGGAAAAAGGTTCATAAATGGTAATTGGATTTCCAGATTTGGTATTTGGACTTCTTGGAATATTATAGAATTATGGATTTTATTTTCCGAAATTGGTCACGTGGGGCCCACGGGAGAAATTTACGGTTTTGTGGGGCCCACATTATTTTCGAGATTTTGACCAATTATGGTTTTTTCGGAAGATGAAATATTTTGGACCAATAGGAGTGCGACACGTGTCACCCCCATGTGGCCTTGTTGGCCGAAATTGAGTGACAAGCGGCCAAGTCTTGCAAGATATTTTGTTGGACAAGTGGACAAGAGGGACCCACACACACTTGTCTCAATCTCAACCACGCATTTGCTTTCATCCTAGCCCTTGGTTGTCCTATACATACACCTCTAGTTGATGAAATCTTCCACACTTAGAACATTTCAAGACTTGAAAAATCCTCCCTCTTTCTCCCTAGTGCTCTCGGCCAAGCCCTTATTTCTTGAGCAAGATTTGTCCAATAATTCTTAAACTCATAAGTGTTCTTCCTTAAGGTGTTAGGAAGATTGTGAACCAAGAATTAGACAAGATTTCACACCCCTAGCCTTATATATACCCCTTGGCCGAAAGTTGGTAGTTTTGGAACCTAAGTGTTCTTCACTTTTTGGAGTTGAATCTTGAAGAGAAGTTGGTTAGGAGCTTCTACGAGTTGCTTGTAGCGGATTGGAACGTAAGGATTTGGAGCTAAACTTGCTAAGGAGCGACTTTAAGTTCTTGGATATTTTTGGGCTTTTTGAGGTAATGAACTTTGTCCTCCTTGTGAAGTTGGATATTATTTATGTTGGTAGTATATTATGGAGTATGAGATATGTGGAATGAAGTTTGGAAAGATTTGGATCTTGTAAGCTTGTTGAAATGGAAATTGGCATGTTAGCCATTAAAATGGTAAAAACGTATCTATTACCTGTCAACAGTAATAACAAAGTAATTATAACTTATATAAAGATTGGAATATAAGTTGGAAGATTAATGAAGTAATTCTGGCATGCTAGCCGAAAATTTGATAAGTTTGATTGTAGTAGTTGGCCAAGAACACCAACTAATGGACTGTATTTACATTGGACTGTATTTACTTTGGACTGTCTTTACTTTGGACTATGGACTTGTTTCCATTTCGGTTTTGGTTGTTTAAAGGGGCAGAATTTTATACGTCCGTTTAGGCGTGTAATCCTGATGCGCGAAAAGATGCACACACTTTAACGCAAATGCACGTTATCGTAACAAGTAATATAGTCTTAGTAAGACCGAATATCGTCCACAAGGATTAGGGTTCAAGTATCAATTGTCTATCTTTTGGTATCTATTTGGCAATTGATATTTGGATTTGTTGTTTATAACTAAGAATTATAAAGACTAATTTAACTAATGAGTTTACTTCAGATGTGATGGGAATAGGGCTTTCATGTCTCTTCAACTATCCGATTATGTTATTTATTAATGCAATGAATTATGGTCTTCTTCTCTCGGAGAAAGCAGGTTTACGAAATCGTTTTATATTCCCGTTAAGGATATATAAACACTCAACCCCAGTATTGCACCTTACCTACCTTTCGGTGATAAGGATAACTCTATATGAGGATTAAGAACAAAAACCTAGTTAACCGTCACACACCATGCGCAAAATTAGGGGTTTTAAGCCTCTCATTAACGCTACATAAATAATTGAGGTATTTTCATCCCCAATTCAAGAATGTCTACCCAACTTACAGCATATTCACAATCTCTCCTTTCGAAGTAAATTAGAAATCATATAGTGATAATTAGTTGTCAATTAATTACCAAGCATTCAACGCAATTATTGGATAAATCTCTCAAAGAAGAATAATAACCATAAACATGCATTAATTCATAACATAAGTTTCTAGAGAATTAACATGGAAAGCCCTATAAGAGAATTAGTTCCTAGCCATTGACATGACAAGAACTAATTCAAAAGTCATCATACAAAAACTGAAATAAAGAAAAGAAAAAGGAAAAGAAAGTACTAAATTATGGTCTCCAAGCAAGAATCTTGAGTTGTGCAAGAAAGGGAACCCTTAAAAAATCGCCTAGGGTTCTCCTTATAAATCAAACCGCCCTTAACTTTTTCCTGCAGGCCTGGCCCAGAAAATCGTCAAAACCTCGATTTTTCAGCGTCGGCGCCAGCGCATTCGGCGCGCCGCCGAACTTCGTGATACCGGGTGGATTGGCGCCACGGCCCGATTCTGTTGCGAGGCGCCGCGGCCGCCGCAACTAGCCTCTCGATGATTAGCGCCGCGCCCAACTCGTTGACATGAGGCCGCGGCTACTGGGTCTTCGCCTCTCTCGACATTGGCGCCGCCAGCTTCGCTGCAGGAGGCCGCGCGCCGGGTGCAGGTTCACTTGTTCGCCAATTTCTCTGTTTTTAGCTCTGGAACCTCCTCTTTTGCCCTTTTTGGCTCCTTTTCCGCCATTTGGCCATTTTAACCACTTTGACTCAAAAGCCTTCCACGTCCTTGGCTTTCACCTGTCAACACAACAAAGACATAAAAATACATAAAAACAATAAAAAGCCTTAAATAAAACATAACAAGACACAAATAAAGCAAGGCACAAATAAAACACCCCCAAACTTAAATCACACATTGTCCCCAATGTGTGTAGACTCAAAGACAATAAAAGAAATAAGACACTTACAGACTTTGGCTAAAATGGTGGTAATGGCGTTGGATAGTACTTTGAATTCCGTGAGGGGGGAAGAGCTCTGGGTTTTTGATTTGGCGACAGGGCCTTCGGATCAGGGCGTCTTTCAGCAGGCCACAGGGTACATTGCCAAGCAACACAGAGGTAAATCTGAGGGAGCAGTGTCAGGCAGTGCAGTTGAGAAGTGGAAAACGATTGAGCGGCGATCTCTTGACCAAGAGTTGAGAAAAGGGCGAGATAGAAAAAGAAGGTGGTTGAACCTAGCCTGATAGAGAAAACCTGAGAAGGAGTATACTGAAAAATCCCTTTCCCGAGATTACAAATGGAAGGCGGTGGATAAACAATTCTCCAAATTCTTGGAGGTATTCAGGAAGCTGCATATCAACATCCCCTTTATAGAAGCATTAGAGCAGATGCCCTCCTATTTCAAGTTCATGAAGGAAATATTTGTTATACCCCATAGTTCTGACCCTACGTATGAGAGTGTACGAAAGCATGTAAGACTTAAAATTTCCAAATGATAGGTTGACGGATTGTTCCGGATGGGTTTTAGTCAACTTTGAGGCGGGTTATGACCCGGTACATTGAGAGTTCCTAAGTGTTTCAAAGGCCTAGGGCGTGGTTCGTTGAGTCTAGTTTCCAACGCAACCAACCGTTCATCGATAGGACATCGGAGTAGGAAGTTACGGGAGTTACAAGTTCAGTGCGCAGACGGACTCGAAATCAGAAAACTTCGGTCAGGGGCCTCAGCGCCAAGGCGGGGAATTCATGGCCGCGGCGCCGGAAATCAGGGCCGCGGCGCCTAAAGTTCCGAGAGTCCGCAGGAGTTGCGGCGCCGCGGCGCCGACTGCAGGGCCGCGGCGCCGAGGCGGGAAATCTGGCGGAAAAACTTAGGAAAATCTGATCTTTTCTTTTAAAAGGGCATGGGTGGGTGACAAGTGTCCCCCCCCCCCCATCTGATTTTTGCATGCATTATATTGACCAAGTCTTAAAGACTTGGTCATCTTTCATCTCTCTCTTAGAAAAAGCTCCTCCTTCTCTCTTAATTATTTCAAGCTCCTCCTTCTCTCTAAAACTCCAAGAGATATTCTAGCCTTAGGAAAAATCTGAAAAGTAAAAGGCAAGAAGGAAGCTTGTGGCTAGCTTGTGAAGGTTGTTGTGGTGGTGTTCTTGGAATAGAAGCTAGCAAATTGTTGGATAAATTTGACTAAAGCTCTAAGGTAATGATTCTTCCTCTATTATTAGTTTTTAGTGTTGCATGTTAAGAAGAAAATACTTGTGATAGTAAATAATGTTATTAGAGTCATTGCATGCAAGAAATGTGGGTTGGGTATGAAGGATTTGGCTAAAGAGATATTATGAGCATGTTGTAGCCTAAAAACTACTTTAGAATTGTTAAGTGAATTGTTGTACCTTTTGGGGCAGAATTTTACACACCCAAGTTTAGGTGTGTAATCCCCTTTGATATGTTTGGATTGTTGAGCCTTAAATGTGGCATTTGGATGTTGAATTCGGCCTTGAGAAAGGTGGCAAAGTGTGTAGAAACAAAGGAAATGCTGCCCAATTTTCCATAGAATTAAGGGCTTTGAACTTAGATTATTTCTACATTGAAATTAGAGGTTAATAAACGCACTATGGTTATTATAGGTTGACATATTACTTGCGGTAGTTGGACTTAGCAAGTGGATTGACCGAAGAGGTATGTAGAGCTTTCCTATCTCTTGAGCATGAATAGTTGTATCTATGTAGTACGGTATACGTACAAGATTTGATAATCTACACTTGTTTTAAAGTATATGATACTTGTTTCATTTCAAAAGTATAAGTCCCTTGGATTGAGGGAAAATGTATTTGACAAAGGGATAACGCTAATATAATGGCTTTATGGGAAGGTTGGTTATATTAGTTTTTTTGAAAGGTTCACAAAGAAAGGTTTACTCTAATTAAAACAAATGCGTAAAGGATTTGAAACTAAGAAAGGTGAATTGATTTTTAGGCATTGTTGCCTAAGGTTTTAAAGGAAACGAAGTCACTTGATTTAGAAGCCTATTATATTTCTAAAAGGAAATGTGACTTGTCTTGAAAAGAATCGTAACTTGATACTATGGTGAATAGTATCTTGGAATCTTTGTATAAAAAGAGTTTTTCTTAAAAGTTAGAAGTGCATGGTAGTTGGGTTGAATTCAGATTTTTCTATTAAAAGACATGTTGGTGCCTTAGGTATACTAAAATGAGAGGATATGTTAATAATGTTAATAAGTTGTGGGATTTCTTAACTTGCTTATGTTATGATAAGCCGTGGCGCTTATGTTATGTATGATAATTGTGCTAGTGATATGTTCTTACTGTAGACCCGGTTATTCTTGTTATTTCCTTTGACATACCGACACGTTGGGTGCCCACTGTATGCTGGATTCTTGTTATTTCCTTCGACATACCGACACGATGGATGGTCCACGGTATGCGTCCATTAGGATGGTTTACTACTTATGCCATGGATTTGCTACCCATGACGCGAGCGCGACTTGACTACGCGATCCGGTCCACGGGATCCACGCGGGTGAAATAGTCTCACGCGAGTGCGGCGATGGTACTCATGCGGGTCCACGGGATCCATGGGTGAAATAGTCCCACGCGTGAAATAGTCCCACGCGAGGCGGATGGCCTTATGCGGATCCACGGGATCCACGCGGTGAAACGATCCGGAGTAGGATGCTTAATGATACTACGGGCAGAGATCTGTCTTGATCACGAGCCTCCTATTTTCATGCAAGATTATACTTATACTTGTTACTCCCATTGTTAGTAAGGCACGGCAACATAATTTGATTTTTATCTATATCGGTGTATTTTGGACTTATGATATTATTACTGATTTTCCGCTTTACATACTTGATACGTCAGGTATCGACCCTTCCTGGGCTGCGTTCATGCCGCAGTAAGGGTAAGCGGTGGTGGATCCTCATTCTTAGGATCTTTGCTCAGTGTCGAAGCTCCATTACTCCGAGGCTTGACTTGATTTTTGTACGGTTCTCCTCGACGTGGTAGGTTTTGTGTACATTCAGGGGTATGACGGGTCCTGTCCGTCATGGTTGTTACAAACTCTTAGAGGCTGTAGTCGGTTATAAATTGGGTTATTAAGGATGTAACTGCTTGTTGCTTTTATTTATGTTACGGGAAGGTAGCCATTTTTAGGTTAGCCTATTTTATCTTATATGGTTCTTGTTTGTGAGTTTATTTCCATTGGTTTTCTCGATGTTGTATCACGCGGTGCCCGGTAGGCACGATCCACGATCCGAGTCGGGTCGTGACAAAAGTGGTATCGAGCGATTAATCCTCGGAAAGGGTCTACAGCCGTATCTAGAGTCTTGATTATCGGTGTGTTGTGCACCACATCTATAATCAGGAGGGTGCAGGATATCTAGGATTGGTTTCCATTCTTTCACTCTAAGATCGTGCAATAGAGCTGTGTTATAGGTTGAATTTCCTCTGACGTATTGTTTCTGTATCGCTTATGCCTCCACGCAGGCAACCGCGCCCGTGGCGGCAAGGCAAGAGAGGAACTACTAGTAGGGCACCGAGGGTTACTGTGGCAGGCCCGCCCCACCGGATGAGGTGTTTCGGACGGCGAGTTCTACAACGTCGCCAACCCCAGAGAGTCGAGGCGCAGCGGCGGCCACGAGACCGCGTACTGAGCCTCGACCCAGCCGAGGCGAGAGGATATGGGCTACAAGGAGATGGCCCGCCATCGCCAGATCGTGGCGAACATGAGGATAGGCGAGATGCAGCGATTAGGCATTCGTAGTTCAAAGACAGAGTCGCTAGCCGAGGCGAGGGACTTTGAGTTGCACCACGAGTTTTATGGTCGAGGCACGAGGATGATCCTCGTGAGTTTATCCGACGCTGGATCATGAGGGTGATAGGGGCTTGGAGACCGAGTCGGGTACTAGTTCGCGACGGCCGCGGACATCTGCGATGCGGTATGATTCATGGGAACTGTCCCGGGGGGAGCATGCGCTTTGTTTGGGACGAGGTCTCAGAGGCCTTTCTTGCACACTTCTTGCCTTCGCAGATGAGGAGGGCGTGGGCGGATAGATTTTTGATGTTGAGGCAGAACGGGCGGGCGGTTCGGGATTACAATGTAGAGTTTGATTCATTGGCCCGATATGTACCCGCCTTAGTGGCGCATGGAGGATAGGTACACCGCTATGTCACAGATGGATGATTACTTGGCCGAGTTGCGGGAGTAGCTCTTCACCGTACGGACATGCCCGATGCATGCTTATGACTTGGGTGTGAGCGTAGAGGTCGACGGAATAACCAAGATCGCGAGAAGAGGCCAAGACAGCAGGTCCTTTGGTAACTTTCGAGGCGACAGCCGCAGCGAGCTAGTTATGCCCTCCGCCCGATTGAGTGGTTCTCGCGCCTTGACGTTCGGGATATTCGAGGGCGAGTTAGGGCTCCAAGGTTTCCGGCCTCGGGAAGGGGGTGCTAGCCGGATGGGCCACCCCTACCTCGCTGCAAATTGTGGTAGGCTCCATGGTGGAGAGTGTTGTCTTTGGGTTGGGAGTTTGTTTTACATGCGACGGCAGGCCATTTTGCAGGAATTGTCAGACTGCAGATAACACGGATGAAGAGATTCACCGGGATCGATGGGTTCATCGCCTTCTTTTGCTATGCGCCGCAGTGCGGTGATCATGATTAGAACGAGGGAAGTGAAGCAATAGTTGCGGTATATCCTTAACTCTCTAAAGATCGTGAGGTGTGATAAGATGGTTACATGTTAAGTGTTATGCGGGTAATTTTATGTAAATTGTGACTTGGAAAGCCCGGCTTGTAGAAGGGGGTAAGTTTAGGGACATGAAAGTGGGAGTCCTTAGGATTTTAATAACAGTGGGAACCTTAGCTCTGGCCATCGTGAGTGGAAGATTTTACGGGTGATCTTTTCGAGAACATAGTACACGTAGGGTATACGTGGGTAATAAGTCCATGAGTGGTGTGAAATGATCGGGGGTAGCTAAGCTAGGGACACCACGAGGTTTTCGTGACTTGATAGTGAGGTTGTCTCGGTAGGAACAAGAGTGTGGTACGTATGCTAGGAAGAGTCGAGTGTGTAAGGAGGATACGACAGGTGGAAGAAGAAGCGAACATGTGTTGAGAAGATGGGAGTGATCTTTTGTGAGGAGAATACCCTTAGACCGCGGATGGGGACTAATAAGTTGTTATACGTGTTAGAGGTAATTCCTCATAGGCGGGGAGGTAAGCTTTTGCGTGGTTAGTATATTATGACCATGTGTGGCATAATTTGTTTTATAAGTATAGTAGTGAAGACTACACCGGCACATGCGTTCTGGAGACGTAGAAGGAACATTCGGGACGAATGTTTCTAAGGAGGGAAGAATGTTATACCCCGTAGTTCTGACCCTACGTATGAGAGTGTACGAAAGCATGTAAGACTTAAAATTTCCAAAGGATAGGTTGACGGATTGTTCCGGACGGGTTTTAGTCAACTTTGAGGCGGGTTATGACCCGGTACATTAAGAGTTCCTAAGTGTTTCAAAGGCCTAGGGCGTGGTTCGTTGAGTCTAGTTTCCAACGCAACCAACCGTTCATCGATAGGACATCGGAGTAGGAAGTTACGGGAGTTACAAGTTCACTGCGCAGACGGACTCGAAATCAGAAAACTTCGGTCAGGGGCCTCAGCGCAAGGCCGAGGCAGGAGGCCGAGGCGTAAGGCGGGAATTCATGCGCGCGGAAATCGTCGCGCGCCTAAAGTTCGAGTCCGCAGGAGTTGCGCCATGGCGCCGATCGCAGGCGGCCCGAGGCGAAATCTGGCGGAAAAACTTAGGAAAATCTGATCTTTTCTTTTAAAAGGGCATGGGTGGGTGACAAGTGTCCCCCCCCCATCTGATTTTTGCATGCATTATATTGACCAAGTCTTAAAGACTTGGTCATCTTTCATCTCTCTCTTAGAAAAAGCTCTTCCTTCTCTCTTAATTATTTCAAGCTCCTCCTTCTCTCTAAAACTCCAAGAGATATTCTAGCCTTAGGAAAAATCTTAAAAGTAAAAGGCAAGAAGGAGGCTTGTGGCTAGCTTGTGAAGGTTGTTGTGGTGGTGTTCTTGGAATAGAAGCTAGCAAATTGTTGGATAAATTTGACTAAAGCTCTAAGGTAATGATCCTTCCTCTATTATTAGTTTTTAGTGTTGCATGTTAAGAAGAAAGTACTTGTGGTAGTAAATAATGCTATTAGAGTCATTGCATGCAAGAAATGTGGGTTGGGTATGAAGGATTTGGCTAAAGAGATATTATGAGCATGTTGTAGCCTAAAAACTACTTTAGAATTGTTAAGTGAATTGTTGTACCTTTTGGGGCAGAATTTTACACACCCAAGTTTAGGTGTGTAATCCCCTTTGATATGTTTGGATTGTTGAGCCTTAAATGTGGCATTTGGATGTTGAATTCGGCCTTGAGAAAGGTGGCAAAGTGTGTAGAAACAAAGTAAATGCTGCCCAATTTTCCATAGAATTAGGGGCTTTGAACTTAGATTATTTCTACATTGAAATTATAGGTTAATAAACGCACTATGGTTATTATAGGTTGACATATTACTTGCGGTAGTTGGACTTAGCAAGTGGATTGACCGAAGAGGTATGTAGAGCTTTCCTATCTCTTGAGCATGAATAGTTGTATCTATGTAGTACGGTATGCGTACAAGATTTGATAATCTACACTTGTTTTAATGTATATGATACTTGTTTCATTTCAAAAGTATAAGTCCCTTGGATTGAAGGAAAAATGTATTTGACAAAGGGATAACGCTAATATAATGATTTTATGGGAAGTTGGTTATATTAGTTTTCTTGAAAGGTTCACAAAGAAAGGTTTACTCTAATTAAAACAAGTACGGGTAAAGGATTTGAAACTAAGAAAGGTGAATTGATTTTTAGGCATTGGTTGCCTAAGGTTTTAAAGGAATCGAAGTCACTTGATTTAGAAGCCTATTATATTTCTAAAAGGAAATGTGACTTGTCTTGAAAAGAAATCGTAACTTGATACTATGGTGAATAGTATCTTGGAATCTTTGTATAAAAAGAGTTTTTCTTAAAAAGTTAGAAGTGCATGGTAGTTGGGTTGAATTCCCGCATTTTTCTATTAAAAGACATGTTGGTGCCTTAGGTATACTAAAATGAGAGGATATGTTAATAATGTTAATAAGAAGTTAGGGGATTTCTTAACTTGCTTATGTTATGATAAGCCGGTAGCGCTTATGTTATGTATGATAGCCGGTTGTGCTAGGTGATATGTTCTTACGGGGTAGACCCCGGGTTATTCTTGTTATTTCCTTTTGACATACTGACACGTTGGGTGGCCCACGGGTATGCGGATTCTTGTTATTTCCTTTGGACATCTTGTGATACGATGGATGGTCGGGTATGCGTCCATTAGGATGGTTTACTACTTATGCCATGGATTTGCTACCCATGATGCGAGCGCGCGCTTGTACTACGCGGATCAGGTCCACGGGATCCATGCGGGTGAAATAGTCCCATGCGAGTACGGCGATGGTACTCATGCGGGTCCACGGGATCCATGCGGGTGAAATAGTCCCATGCGGGTGAAATAGTCTCATGCGAGGCGGATGACCTTATGCGGATCCACAGGATCCATGCGGGTGAGCTGATCCGCAGAGTAGGATTGCTTAATGATACTACGGGCGAGAGATCCTGTCTTGATCCTGAGCCTCCTATTTTCATGCAGTATTATACTTATACTTGTTACTCCCATTGTTAGTAAGGCACGATGGCAACATAATTTGATTTTTATCTATATCGTCGGTGTATTTTGGACTTATGATATTATTACGATTTTCCGATTTACATACTTGCGTTGTGTCATGACCACTTCCTCGGCTGCGTTCATCATGCCGCAGTAAGGGTAGCAGTGGTGGATCCTCATTCTTAGGATCTTTGCTCGGTGTCGAAGCCATTACTCGGAGGCTGACTTGATTTTGATGCGGTTCTCGACGTGGTAGGTTTTGTGTACATTCAGGGGTATGACGGGGCCCTGTCCCGTCATGGTTGTTACAAACTCTTAGAGGCCTGTAGTCCGGTTATAAATTGGGTTATTAAGGATGTAACTGTTCAGTTCTGTTTTATTTATGTTACGGGAAGGTAGCCATTTTTGGGTTAGCCTATTTTATCTTATATGGTTCTTGTTTGTGAGTTTATTTCCGCTGGTTTTCTCTGATGTTGTATCACAAGGGTGCCCGGGGTAAGGCACCAGTCACGGATCCGAGGTCGGGTCGTGACAATATTGGGGAAGAAGAAGAAGCTGGCGGAATATGAGATAGTAGCACTAACAGAAGAGTGTAGTGCTATCTTGCAGAAGAAATTACCACCAAAACTAAAGGATCCAGGAAGCTTTACACTACCTTGTACAGTGGGCAGGGTGACTTGCAACAGAGCTCTGTGTGATTTAGGGGCAAGTATAAATCTGATGCCCTTATCAGTATTCAAACGATTGGAGTTGGGTGAGGCCAAACCGACCACAGTGAGCCTGCAGCTGGCCGATAGGACAGTGGTTCATCCAAGAGGGAAGATTGAGGATGTGATTGTTAAAGTAGGAGATTTTTTCTTTCCTGCAGACTTCCTCATTCTAGACATGGAAGAAGATGCGGAAATCCCTATCATATTAGGGAGACCATTCCTAGAAACGGGGAGAGCTTTGATTGATGTAGAAAGAGGAGAGCTAACACTAAGGGTGGAGAAGGAAGAAATGGTGTTTAAGGTTTTTAAACATGTCATCGAGCCACCAACCATGAGCAGTGCTTTGCAATCACCATCAAGCCCCCGTGAGCCATTACAAGTCAACCAAAGGGAGATGAGCCCACGGTGCATGGTTTGTCAAACCCCACCGACGCAGTATGTGTTCACGAACTCCCCTTACTGATAATGCTAAGAGGAAAGAAGAAAAGAAAATGCAAAATGTGGAGGAAATGGATTAGTTGGGGCTCGATCCACCCTGCGGTTATTAAACTAAGGAACTTGCGTCCGCTAAAAGCGTTAAAGACAGCTTACTGGGAGGCAACCCAAGGTATTTGATTTATTTATTTTAATATAGTAGTTTTTATTAAGAACGGTCTCACGGAGGTAGTGTTTGTCTTTGTGATTGCGGTATAGGCCAATAAAGCGAAGGCGGAAAATCAAGAAAAGCCGATTTCAGAAAATGGGTTAGCGCGCGCCAGAGCATGGCGCTAAAAGAATCAAGAGGCGCTGAAGTTTAAGCTCCGCGGCGCCCAGGAGCAGGGCCGCGGCGCCAAAAAAAAACAGAAAAAAATGCCAAGTCTAAGGCAGCGCGCCAGAATGGCCGCGCAGAAAGTCCGAAGTGCATGAGCCGCGGCGCCGGGCGAAAATCGAAACTTAAAACGCCCGAAATCGATCGCCCAAATTCAAAACCAAAAACCTAACCCCCTCCTCCAAAAACACACGAAAATCCAAAAATTTGCCCACAAATCCTCCACAAATCCAACCCAACCACAACCAAAACTCTTAAATTCCTAAAAAAACCTTAGCTATCTCAAACAACAAAGCTCCATTACATAGCCTCAAACCACCATTAGAAACAAGAACAGCTTGAATCCTCTCATAAAAAAGTAATCTTTTTCTGTTCTTGAGATCTTTACTGAAGTCACCAGAGGTAGTAGTTTGAAAGAGTATTGTAGTTGTGAAGTAGTTTGGGTGCTGAAAAATTGATTGTGAAGTTTGGAGAAAGAGTAGAAAAGGAGGGTGTGACATTGGGCAGTAGAGTTGAAGTTTGGGGGTGTTGTGTTTAACTGCTAGTTGTTGATTGTGTTGGGAAACATTTGTGCCACTAAGTTGTAAGCTGCAGAAACTGTTTTAACCATGGCCACCAGGAAGAGAAGAGCCTCCACATCCACCCCAGCCCCGCAATATGATAACACTACGTTTGTGAGCTACCAAGCTTTCCAAAAATACAAAAGCGATACTGCACTTAATCCACGAAAGGAATGGACTATCGGAGGAGTCGTTTGGGGAAGAGGATGTTTATGAGCCCATTCGGTCAATGATTGAGTTAAGGGTGGAGGAGATTTGTAACCGGAGAAAATAGCACCAATGAACACAACAATGGTGCGTGAATTCTATGCCAACTTTCGGAGAAGGTGGAAAGGGATGCTTGTAAGGGAGTTTATGTGCTGTGATGACAGAGAATGTAAATGCACAATTGAAGGCGGTTGATGTTGAAGAAAGAAGTGATTGGAATCACTTTAGAACATGGTCTAAGCACCGACCGCATCGACCGAATGCCGTTGCAAACACCGTGAGCTACTGGGTCGCTTTTGATATTGGAAGAAATGGATCAAAACGGCGGTGCCAATTCAACAGCGACCAGGGTTGGCTATATTTCGTCGATCGCGTGATTCCATCCACGCACTTCACCAGAGTGCGGAAGATAGGATTAAACCGATATATGGAATTATGAGGGGATGACGATTGATGTGGGAAAGAGATAGTGCGAGCATTGAAGAAATCAGCGGTTGGTGACAGCGGTGGATTGGGACACGGCTCACTTATCACTAATCTATGCGCTTCCGAGGGTCCCAACCCTACCCACCGACACTCATGAGAGAAACCAAGCCGGTGTCCTATGGGATAGTGCACTCTTTCCTGGACTCCAAGCCCCCAAAGCGGAAGAAGAGTACAACCAGGATGGCAGCAGCGGCAGAGGCCGCGAACGAAGATGAGCACGAAATAGAGCTCAATATGCGGCGGACCTAGCCACCGACCAACCACGAAGCGTAACCTTCGGTGCCGTGATGGAGCAATTGCTTGAGAATCGGATGAGGATGATGCGAGTTTGGACACAGTGATCCACGAACAACAAGAAACGAGGCAACAAATCAACGAGATGAGTTCCTTGTTCAGTCAGTGGTCCATGCACTATCCCATGCCACCGCCACCACCACCATTTTAGCCAAAGTCTGTAAGTGTCTTATTTCTTTTATTGTCTTTGAGTCTACACACATTGGGGACAATGTGTGATTTAAGTTTGGGGGTGTTGTATTTGTGTCTTGTCTATTTGTGTCTTGTTATGTTTTATTTAAGTCTTTTTATTGTTTTTATGTATTTTTGAGTCACAAATTTTTTTCTTTTTGAGTCATAATTGTCTGTCAAAAGATCATGTATGATGTAGTTGCTAGAAACACCTAGTGAAGGAAGGTGGAATAATGTAATGGAATAAAAGCAACTATCTAAACACTTAGGTTAGATATGCCAAAAACTCACAAAATCTGTCTATTTGGAGTTTCTTGTCTAAATTATGCATGCTAAATGATGAAAACCTATGTGTTATGATTGCTTGCTATTTGAGGCGAAATAGTTAGGACATGCATGTTAGGGAGATGACTCAGGCATTTCTTTCATAGCCAATTCTTACCACTCTTTTCTATCCCGGACTTTAAATATATCCCTAGTCAACCCCATTGAGCCTAAAAATTGAAACTTCTTCTTTGACACCCTATATTCCCACAAATTGTGCCATAAGTAAAAAAAATATGAAGTAGTGGAATAAATTGTGTTAAAAAAGAGACAAAAAGAGTGAATGAGCTTGTTGCACCCCAATAAAAAAGTAATAAGAAAGAGGCAAAAGCCTAAGTTTGGGGGTGCTTGTTATTATTATACTCTTCATTCTCCCAAAACAAAAGAGGGAAAAAGATAGAATTGAAGTGAAGAAAAGAACCAAAAGAAAAGGGAAAAATGGAAAAGCTAAAGAGCTTATGGTACAAAGAATGAGCCTAAAATGCCTATTTTTACCTACATATACCTAAGCCTACATTACAACCCTTAAAGTCCTGAAGATCTCTTTTATGCATATCCAAGATTAGTGGAGAATAGCAAGTAAAAATGTCATAGGATTTTTTTGAATTTATATGCATGATTTAGTAGATTGACTTCCATTAAGCATGATAAATATGAGTTTGCGAAATATCTAGCTTAATGTGTTTAGTGTGCTGAAATTTCATGCTATATATTCCTGCATATTATTTTGCTAACCTTCATGTTTTTCTAGTTAACATTAATGCAGCAAAAGTGATCAATGTCAGTGAGTCTTTTATTTTTTGTTTCTTTGAGTCTTTTATTTATTTATTTTTATCTTTGCTCGAGGGCGAGCAAAGGTTAAGTTTGGGGGTATTTGATCGGTATATTTTATATACACTTTTTGAGTCAGTTTTAGTTAGTCTTTTATCCTTTTTTGTACAAATAAGTGTCGTATTAGGATAGTTTTCCTTTCTTTTGAGTCAAAGTGGTTAAAATGGCCAAATGGCGGAAAAGGAGCCAAAGAGGCAAAAGAGGAGGTTCCAGAGCTAAAGCAGAGAATTGGCGAACAAAGTGAAACCTGCAGCCTCGGCAGAGTGAAGCGAAGCGCGGCGCCCGTTGTCGAGGCTGCAGAAGACCAGCCGCGGCGCGCCGTGTCAGCAGTGCGGTCGCGGCGCTAATCATCGAGAGGCTACGAGTTGCGGCCGCGGCTGATTCACCGAAGTATCACGAAGTTCCCGCGCAGGGGGAAAAATCGGGGTTTTGACGATTTTGGGCCAGGCTGCGGGGAAAAGTTAAGGGCGGTTTGACTATAAAGGAGAACCTAGGCAGATTTTAAGGGTTCCCCTGCACATGACTCAAGATTCTTGCTTGGATATTGGAGACCATAATTTAGTACTTTCTTTCCTTTTTCTTTTCTTTATTTGGTTTTGTATGATGACTTTTGAATTAGTTCTTGTCATGTCAATGGCTAGGAACTAATTCTCTTATAAGGCTTTCCATGTTAATTCTCTAGAAACTTATGTTATGAATTAATGCGTGTTTATGGTTATTATTCTTCAGAGATTTATCCAATAATTGCGTTGAATGCTTGGTAATTAATTGACAACTAATTATCACTATATGATTTCTAATTTACTTCGAAAGGAGAGATTGTGAATATGCTGTAAGTTGGGTAGACATTCTTGAATTGGGGATGAAAATACCTCAATTATTTATGTAGCGTTAATGAGAGGCTTACAAACCCTTATTTTGCGCATGGTGCGTGACGGTTAACTAGGTTTTTGTTCTTAATCCTCCTATAGAGTTATCCTTATCACTGAAAGGTAGGTAAGGTGCAATCTTTGGGTTGAGTGTTTATATATCCTTAACGGAATATAAAGCGATTTAGTAAACACTTTCTCCGAGAGAAGAAGACCATAATTCATTGCATTAATAAATAACATAAGCGGATAGTTGAAGAGACATGGAAGCCCTATTCCCATCACATCTGAAGTAAACTCATTAGTTAAATTAGTCTTTATAATTCTTAGTTATAAACAACAAATCCAAATATCAATTGCCAAATAGATACCAAAAGATAGACAGCTGATACTTGAACCCTAATCCTTGTGGACGATATTCGGTCTTACTAAGACTATATTACTTGTTACGATAACGTGCACTTGCGTTAAAGTGTGTGCATCCTTGTTCACCAATTTCTCTGTTTTTAGCTCTGGAACCTCCTTTTTTGCCCTCTTTTGGCTCATTTTCCGCCATTTGGCCATTTTAACCACTTTGACCCAATTGCCTTCCACATCCTTGGCTTTCACCTGTCAACACAACAAAGACACTACCTCTGTGAGACTGTTCTAAATAAAGACTAATTGCATTTAAACTAAATAAGCTGAAATACCTTGGGTTGCCTCGAGCCATTTATCTTTAACGTCTTTTAGCCGGACGCAAGTTCCTTATTATTCTAAGGTATGAGAGGTTACTAAGTTCATGTATTCCATTTCATTGATCAGATAGGGTTTTAACCTCTGTCCGTTTACCTTGAAGGCAGCTCCATCTCTTCCTTTTATTTCAATCGCTCCATATGGGAATACTCTTACCACCGTGTATGGTCCTGTCCAACGTGATTTTAACTTGCCTGGAAATAATCTCAACCTTGAGTTGAATAAAAGTACTTGTTGTCCTTCTTGAAAATCTTTTGGTATCAACTTCTTGTCGTGCCATGCTTTCGTTCGTTCATTGTAGATCTTTGCATTTTCATAGGCATTGTGCCTGAATTCCTCCAACTCGCTTAGCTGTAGTAGCCTTCTCTGTCCTGCTGCCGTGGCGTCCATGTTTAACTTCTTCATTGCCCAATACGCTCTGTGTTCCAACTCTACTGACAAATGACATGCTTTACCAAAAACTAATTTATAAGGTGACATACCAATTGGTGTTTTGAATGATGTCTGGTATGCCCATAATGCGTCATCCAGTTTGATAGACCAGTCTTTCCTTGAGCCGTTCACCGTCTTTTCCAATATGCTCTTTACTTCTCTATTTGACACTTCTACTTGCCCATTAGCTTGAGGGTGGTAGGCAGTTATAGTGCGGTGGTAGACTCCATATCGGGAAAGCAACGAATTCAGCTGCTTGTTGCAAAAGTGACTTCCTTCGTCACTGATGATGGCTCTTGGAGTGCCGAACCTTGTGAAAATATTCTTTTGAAGGAATTTTTGAACAGTCTTACTGTCGTTTTCTTTTGTGTCCACTGCTTCTACCCATTTGGACACATAGTCTACTGCCAGGAGGATATATTGATTTCCAAAGGATGGCGGGAACGGTCCCATGAAATCGATTCCCCATACATCAAAGAGTTCCACTTCCAATATCCCTTGCGAAGGCATCTCGTTTCGTCTTGAGATGTTCCCTGTTCTCTGGCAGCTATCAAATTTCTTCACAAAGGTATGGGCATCCTTAAAAAGTGTTGGCCAATAGAATCGCATTGCGATGTACCTTTGCGTTCTTGCCCCAAAGTGTCCACCACATGATAGGGTATGGCAATGGGTGAGAACCTGGTGCATCTCTTCCTCTGGTATACATCGCCTGATGACTTGATCGGCACAGTGTTTATATAACATAGGTTCCTCCCAATAGTAATGATTTACTTCTGAGTAAAACCTCTTCACTTGCTGTCTCGTCAATTCTGGGGGTAGTACCTTAGCTGCAAGAAAGTTGACAAAATCAGCGTACCAAGGTAAATTAGAATTCACACTTACTTGAAATAGTTGTTAAATGCGGAAAGTGATCATTTATTTGCACATCCTTGGTGTTCTGGCTCTCTGTGTTCTCCAGTCTTGACAAGTGGTCTGCAACTGAATTCTCTGTTCCTTTCTTATCACGAATTTCCACGTCGAATTCTTGTAGAAGCAAAACCCATCGAATGAGGCGAGGCTTTGCATCCTTCTTTGTCATCAGGTACTTTATAGCAGAGTGGTCAGTGTATACTATCACCTTATTCCCAATCAAGTATGGCCTGAATTTCTCAAATGCATATACTATAGCTAGTAGTTCCTTTTCGGTAGTTGCATAATTTAACTGTGCGTCATTTAGAGTTTTACTAGCATAGTAAATAGATCTAAATGCCTTATCGATTCTCTGTCCCAGCACTGCTCCCACTGCATAATCGCTTGCATCACACATTAGTTCAAATGGGAGCTCCCAGTTTGGTGTAATGACTATGGGTGCTGAAATGAGCTTCTCCTTGAGTGTCTGAAATGCGGATAAGCATTCTTTATTGAAGTTGAAGGCAACCCCCGTCATTAGTAATGTGGAAAGGGGCTTTGAGATCTTTGAGAAATCCTTGATGAATCTTCTATAGAAACCTGCATGTCCAAGGAAACTTCTGACTCCTTTTGTTGATACTGGAGGTGGTAGATTTTCGATCACTGAAATCTTTGCTTTGTCCACCTCAATGCCTTGGCTTGATATTTTGTGTCCCAAGACAATTACCTCTGTTACCATGAAGTGACACTTCTCGATTTAGCACAAGGTTAGACTCTTCAGGCTTAACATCGCTTCAGGTGCTTTAAACACTCGTGAGCGATGCTCCAAAGACCGAAAAGTCATCCATAAAGATCTCTATAGTCCTCTCCACCATGTCTGAGAAAATTGCCATCATACACCTCTGAAAGGTTGCAGGTGCATTGCAAAGACCGAATGGCATCCTTCTAAATGCAAATGTACCAAAAGGACAAGTAAATGTTGTCTTTTCTTGATCTTCTGGTGCTATTGCAATCTGGTGATACCCTGAGTATCCATCCATAAAACAGTAGTTATGCCTGCCGATCATCCAACATTTGATCTAGAAATGGCAACGGGAAGTGGTCTTTTCTGGTTGCCTTGTTCAACTTGCGATAGTCAATGCAGATTCGCCATCCAGTGACTGTTCTAGAAGGAATGAGTTCGTTCCTTTCGTTGGTCACCACTGTCATTCCACCCTTTTTAGGCACCACTTGTACTGGACTCACCCATGTGCTATCAGATATAGGGTAAATTACTCCTGCATCGAGCCATTTTAGGATTTCCTTTCTGACTACCTCTTTCATGTTTGGGTTTAGTCGCTTTTGGGCTTCGATGGATGGTCTGCTCTCCTCATCTAGACAGATTTTATGCATTACCGTTGACGGACTTATCCCTTTTATGTCTGCTAATGTCCATCCGATTGCCCGCTTGTGATTCTTGAAGATTTTAGCGATTTATCAATCTCTTCGGTGGATAGGTGGCATGAAATGATCACTGGTAAGGTTTTCTTTTCACCTAGGTATTGGTATTGTAAATGATTGGGTAGGGTTTTTAACTCTAACTCTGGAGCCTTCTCTGTGGATGGTAATGATCCTTCTGGCATCCGTCCAAGCTCTTCATACTTCTTCGTATCCCATTTTCCATAAACATTCATCCAATTTGCATACTCCATCAGATCTGGATCGTTTCTACTATCATCATCCCATTTGGTCGATTTCTTCAGCGTATCATCGTGTCAGAACTCCTTGGCGACAACGCTTCTTCGATAAGATCAATGATTGGCGATTATCCTTGGCATCTGGAAAAGTTGCTGCTTGAAAGACATTGAAAATCACCTCTTCTTCATCTACTCGAAGCTTCAACTCCCCTTTGTGAACATCAATGAGAGCCTGTCCTGTGGCTAAGAAGGGTCTGCCAAGTATGATGGGGATTCCATCGTTATCTTGTATGTCTAAGATAACGAAGTCGGCGGGAAAGATGAACTTGTCCACCTTCACTAGTACATCTTCGATGGTGATCTAGGATGAACTATTGGCGGTCACTAAGCGCAAAGTGATGTTTGTAGGTTTGACTTCTCCCATTCCCAGTTTGCAGAACACTAGATAAGGCGTCGATTTATGCCGCTCCCAAGTCGCATGATGCTTTCGACATCAAACTTTCCAATGGTGCATGGGATGGTGAAGCTCACGGATCTTGTAACTTCGAGGTAGTTGTCTGCGTAGGATGGCACTACGTTCCTCGATCAACATCCTGTTTCGTAGTCCTCTATCCTCCTCTTTTTGCTAAGCACATCCTTCGTGAACTTGGCGTAGCTCGATTTGCTCTAATGCTTCAAAGCGGGATATTGAGTTGCAATTGTTTGAGGACTTCACGAATCTAGAGAATTGCTTGTCAAGAGTACATGTTTTTAACCAGGGGATATCATCACAGGCGTGCGATTCTCTACGAACCTGTAGAATTCTCGATTTACAGGTTGGCGTCGTGGCCTGCTTCGTGGCGCTGCGCGCCACTGCCTGCTCGTAGGCGCCGCGGCCACTCTCTGATCTTGTCTCGAATCTTGCGCTGCGCCACGCTCCATCGCCGGCGGCCGCTGTTGCGAACTCTCTATCTCTCCTGATTCGGCATCCTTTAGGTCAATTGCCTGACATTGTGTTTCCTCATTGCCTACCCCAGGTGCAGATTGCTCTTCTTGCGTTTCGCTGTTGAATATGATCGTGAGTTCTGCTATTTGCGTTTCCAACTTCTTCATGGCCATTCTCGTTTCGTCCATGAACTGATTTTGGTACCTCGTGAAACTGAGTATAGCTTCTCGTAATTCCTCCCTCTCTTCCTCTATGGTTGGTTCTCTATCATATTGACAGTAAAAATCCATATCTAAAGGATTCCTGAGATAAATCAAAACCAACAACGAATCACGGCACCTCGAATTTTCCGAAGTAAATAAATAAGATAAAACAAAAACGTAAAAATAAAATAAAATAAAAAACCAAATTAGAAATTAAAAATAGATAAATTTGATATTGAACTATGCCTAATCCCCGGCAACGGTGCCAAAAACTTGATGCGCGAAAAGATGCACACACTTTAACGCAAGTGCACGTTATCGTAACAAGTAATCTAGTCTTAGTAAGACCGAATATCGTCCACAAGGATTAGGGTTCAAGTATCAACTGTCTATCTTTTGGTATCTATTTGGCAATTGATATTTGGATTTGTTGTTTATAACTAAGAATTATAAAGACTAATTTAACTAATGAGTTTACTTCAGATGTGATGGGAATAGGGCTTCCATGTCTCTTCAACTATCCGCTTATGTTATTTATTAATGCAATGAATTATGGTCTTCTTCTCTCGGAGAAAGCAGATTTACGAAATCGTTTTATATTCCCGTTAAGGATATATAAACACTCAACCTCAAAGATGTGCACCTTACCTACCTTTCGGTGATAAGGATAACTCTATAGGAGGATTAAGAATAAAAACCTAGTTAACCGTCACGCACCATGTGCAAAATTAGGGTTTTTAAGCCTCTCATTAACGCTACATAAATAATTGAGGTATTTTCATCCCCAATTCAAGAATGTCTACCCAACTTACAGCATATTCACAATATCTCCTTTCGAAGTAAATTAGAAATCATATAGTGATAATTAGTTGTCAATTAATTATCAAGCATTCAACGCAATTATTGGATAAATCTCTCAAAGAAGAATAATAACCATAAACATGCATTAATTCATAACATAAGTTTCTAGAGAATTAACATGGAAAGCCCTATAAGAGAATTAGTTCTTAGTCATTGACATGACAAGAACTAATTCAAAAGTCATCATACAAAAACTGAAATAAAGAAAAGAAAAAGAAAGTACTAAATTATGGTCTCCAATCTCCAAGCAAGAATCTTGAGTTGTGCAAGAAGGGGAACCCTTAAAATCTGCCTAGGGTTCTCCTTTTATAGTGAAACCGCCCTTAACTTTTCCTCGCAGCTGGCGAAAAATCGTCAAAACCCCGATTTTTCGCGTCGCGCGCGACCTGCGTCAGCGCGCCGCGCGGAACTTCGTGATACCAGGTGAATTGGCGCGCGGCCGATTCTCTGCTCGGAAGCCGCGGCGCTGCAACTTCTGTAGCCTCTCTGATGATTAGGCGTCGCGGCCCTGCACCTGTTTACATGAGGCGCCGCGGCGCTGGGTCTTCTGCAGCCTCTCTGGACATTGGGCGCCGCACCGCTCTGCGAGGCGCGCGCTGGCCGATGCAGGTTTCAGCCTTGTTCGCCAATTTCTCTGTTTTTAGCTCTGGAACCTCCTCTTTTGCCCTCTTTTGGCTCCTTTTTCGCCATTTGACCATTTTAACCACTTTGACTCAAAAGAAAGGAAAACTATCCTAATACGACACTTATTTGTACAAAAAGGGATAAAAGACTAACTAAAACTGACTCAAAAAGTGTATATAAAATACACTGATCAAATCCCCTTCTTTAGTTGTTGAATTGTTGCGCCTAAAATGTGGCATGTTGGTTATTGTTTTCGGGGCTTGAAAAAGGTGGAAAAGTATGTAGAAACGGGGGAAGTGCTGCCCGATTTTCCGTAGAATAAGAGACCCTATACTTAGAAATATTCCACGAAGATATCTAGAAGTTGATAGATGTGTTATGGTTGTTATAGGTGGATATTCTACGTGCGGCATACTCGACTTGGCTAGTGGATTAAGCCGAAGAGGTATTTGATTCTTCCTATTCTCTTGAGCATGATTATTTGTGAAATATATAGTACGGTAGACGTACGTGTGTTAAATGAGTTTAGTTGTCTTTGGTTGGTTTAAAACATAAAGTGTTATAATAGCTTTATGGGAAGTTAGTTATAGCGACTTTATGAAGATAAAAGAATGGTTTGATTATTCTAAAAAGATAAGAGACTTGATTTTGAAAGTTAAGAGACTTGATCTTGAAAGATAAGAGACTTGACTTATAAACGACTTGATTTTGGGAAAGGAGAAGTAACTTGATTTAAAAGTATAGGTTACTTGTTTTGAAAAGTATAAGTGGCTTGATTTTAAAAGGTGTGAGTGCCTTGATCTTAAAAGAGTGAGTTACTTGGTTTTTAAAGTATACTTGACGTTATTTTAAAAGTGTAAGCCACTTGGTTTAAAAAGTATAAAGTACTTGATTTAAACATGAGAGTGTCTTGATACTACGGGTATTAGTACCGTGTGGTTTTTTACTTAAAAAGGGATCTTTTTAAGAGATGAAGTATGTAGTACTTGGGGTTAAACACCCGGATTTTTGGCATAAAATGAGAGTCTAAGAGTATGTTAAAACTTGCCTATGCTAGTTGTGATAGCCTTTGTTGTGCAAGTGTTGTATTTCTATGCTATCGCGTCTCTCGATGGATGGTCAGTTATCTTGTTATATCCTTGGACCTACTGACACGTTGGGTGGCCCACGAGTATGGTTCCATTAGGATTGTTATTCCATGGACTAGCTCTCCATGAGGTTTTAGTGATGAATGGTGGATCTGGTAGTTAACCCCCGTACTTGTCCGATGTCCGGTTCTGGTAGTTGGCTTTCGTACTTGCCCCGGTCAGTTCTTTATCGTGTTATTTACTTGGACATACTGACACGTTGGGTGGCCCACGGGTATGCTTCCATTGTTGTGGTATTCCACGGATTAGTTCCCCATGAAGTCTCGTGATGCAGGGTGGATCTGGTGGTTAGCTCACGTCTTGCCCCGGCGGACGTGATGCGAGGATCTGTAGTGGCTGATTGCTCCCGGCCACCGTGACGCAGGTGGAATCTGGTTGTTGACGCAGACGGTATATGGTAGTTGGCTCTCGTACTTGCCCCGGTCGGCTGCGCGACGCAGTAGTTCGTAGCTATGCCTTCGCATTTGCCCCGCCGATTTTATAGCATAGTGGTACGGTAGGTTCGGTAGTAGCTTCGTACTTGCCGCCCGTCGATTGATGACGCAGTTGGTTTCGTAGCTATGCCTTCGTACTTGCTCAGACGGTTTAGCAACCTGTGGGACACGTGTTCATGTACTCATGGCGTTATATTATATCATGATGCGACGGTGAGGAAGGAGTTCCACGGGCGTGATTGATATCATGCGTGAGACCCATGGTTATATTTGAGTGATGACTTTGAGGCGTGAGTCCCGACTTGACATGATCGCTTATATATCAGGTATTTTAGTTTGTTATCATACACGTCTCCCGCTTTATATAGATGTTATGATTTCATTACGATATTTTGAGTTTCATACTTAGTGCTGACATCGACTTTCGGGGCCGCTCACGCCGCAGTAGAGGTACGCGATTGTTGATCCTCACCATAGGATCACCGCTCGCAGATTTGGGAAGCTCCGTTTCTCCGAGGCTTATCTTTTGGTATGTTTCCACGAGATTGTAGGTTCTGTACATTCGGGTATGGCGGGTCTGTCCGTCATAGTTGTTATAAAAAACTCTTAGAGTGCAGTAATGCTATTGTGAGTTGGGCTTGTAAAGGATGTAACTATTCGGATTTTTATATATACGAGAAGGTGACCGCTTTGGTTAGCCGCTTCTTATTTCATATTGTTTCATGTCTATGCGTTTTTATTTCCTGATTTTCTCTCGATGATCACTAGGGTGCAGGGTAAGGCATCATCGCGACCAGGTCGGGTCGTGACATATTGATACTACGAGTGTTAGTGTCACGACCGACCGGCGCGATCGGTGCCTAGGAGGGGCACTTCGCCGTATACATCGAGAATAGCGGGAACATACATACACATAAACCAGAATAAAGTAAACATCACCACAGCCGTAAAGGCGCGCTTCCATAAAATAAACTTAATCGAAAGTGAAGCAAGACAACTTATTCTTACGGCCTAAACCACAAACGTGACTACGGACCAGGAATAACAAGCGTGGCAGGGCCCCGCCATACCCCCTGAATGTACAAAAGTCTATAACCTCAGGGAACCGTACCAAAAGACAAAGCCTCCGGAGAAATGGAACTTTCCAGGAACTGACAGTGATCCTAAGAGTGCGGATCAGCAAGCTACGTACCTCGACTCGCATTTAACGCACCCGAGCGAGGTCGACAACAGGTACCAAGTATGCGAAACTGGGAAAAATACTGAAAATACCTCATAAGTCTAAAATAACTGGAGACATGTATAAAATCAGTTTACAGAACACTGTGTCTTACCAACAATGAGAATATCAATCATATACCATACATGAAAATAGGAAGCTCATAATCAAAGCAAGGTCATCCGCCTCACAATATCATTAAGCACTCCTACTCCTGGGACTATTTCACCCGCATGGGTCATGTGGACCCGCATGAGGTATTCCTCGCATAGGCTGTACTCACCCGCATGGTACTATTTCACCCGCATAAGCCCAACGGACTCGCATGAGGTATTCCTCTCATCGTGGGTAGCAAATCCACGGAACAGGTGGTATAACGATCTTGGGGATTTTACCCCTCATTTATACTCTTACCACGGCGGTGGTATGGCGATCTGGGGCTTGCCTCATTCATACTCTTTACGAGAAGGTGGTATAACGATCTTGGGCTTGCCTCATTTATACTCTACCCTCATCTGCGTGCCTCGGAATCCTCATCGTGGCGTGTCGTATGCGCGTGGAATCCCACATCACCGGCAGTGCGTCGAAGTAAACTCATATAAAGACCGTGGAAGCATACGTGGAATCCTTCATCACCGGCCAGACGTCCAAGTAAACTCATATAAAGACCATGGAAGCATACTCGTGGAATCCTTCATCACTGACGGTACGTCCAAGTAAACTCATATAAAGACCATGGAAGCATACCCGTGGAATCCTTCATCACCGATGCGTCGAAGTAAACTCATATAAAGACCATGGAAGCATACGTGGAATCCTTCATCAGCGACGTGCGTCCAAGTAAACTCGTATAAAGACCATGGGCATACGTGGAATCCTTCATCACTGGCGGCACGTCAAAGTAAACTCATAACTTCATTAGACTTTCATTTCTATGTTTACCTTATTCAAGAAAAACCGACTCTTTAACCTTTCATAAAGTTATTATAACCAACTCCCCATAAAGCCGTTATACTAACTTTATGCTTTAAAACTTTAGACATTCTTATTCTTTCGTAAGGTCGTTATAACTAACCTCATAAGGCGTTATAACTCCTCACGTTTCAAATTTCGTTCTTTATTAACCAAGAGGTTTATACTTCAAATCAAATTTACACAATTTTGAAATACTTCTTCATGTCGAAATCCTTGTCTACCTTATTTAGGATAAACCATTCCTCGAGAACAAGTGGGTTAACTCCTTAACCCCACCGACTTAGACATTTTCTTAAAACAAGTCGAGTATAACAAATGGATTTACTTCATTTAAAACACGTACGTCTACCGTACTATATAGTTATAACTACTCATGCTCAAGAGATAAGAAAGTTTCCACATACCTCTTCGGTTAATCCACTTGCTAAGTCCAATACACCACACGTAGACGTCAACCTAAAATGACCATAATACGTTTATTAACCTCTAGTTCAATGTAGAATAATCCAAGTTCAAAGTCACTAAATTCTATGGAAAATTGGGCAACATTTCCTTTGTTTCTACATACTTTGCCACCTTTTCAAGGCCGAATTCAACATCCAAACGCCACATTTAAGGCCCAACAATCCAAACATTTCAGGGATTACACACCTAAACTTGAGTGTGTAAAATTCTGCCCCATAAGGTATAACAATTAACTTAACAAGTCTAAGGTAGTTTTAGGCTACAACATGCTTACATAACCTTCTTAACCAATTCTTTCATATCCAAACCATATTTCGCAATGCAATATCTAAGAGCATCATTTAGTACTACAAATTCCTTTCTTCTTCACATGCAACACCAATAACTAGCAAAAGAGAAGAATCTTTACCTTAGGGCTTTAGCCAAATTAATCCAACAATGCTAGCCTCATTTCCACAAAACACCACCACAATAACTCCTACAAGCTTGCAAATAAGTTTCCTTCTTGCCACACTTTTCGATTTTTCTCAAGCCTTGATTTCTTCTTGATTTTCTAGAGAGAAGGGAGAACTTAATTTTTAGAGAGATGAACTTGAAGAATGACCAAGTCTTCAAGACTTGGTCAATAAGTAGAACATGCAAAATCAGATGGGGAGGACACTTGTCACCACCCATGGCCTCTTTAAAAGAAAATATCAGCCGTGCCTTTCGCTCGCCTGGCGGCCACCCGCCGGCGGGCGCTGCCGCCGCGTGGCGCTCAATGGCGGCGCCGTGGCGCAAAACTGCGCAACCCGCACATGCGCTGTGGCTCTCGACCAATTATTTTTCTACCACAAGACGAACATGTAATTACCATAACTTTCTACACCGATGTCCTATCGACGAACGGTTGGTTGCGTTGGAAACTAAACTCAACGAACTACACTATGCCTTTGAAACACCTACAAACTTTCAATGTAATGGGTCATAACCAACTCAAAGTTGACTAAAACCCGTCCAAATAATCCGTCAACTTATCTTTTGAAAATTTTAAGTCTTACTCCCTCTCGTACGCACTCATACGCATGGCCTGAACTACGGGGTATAACAGTTAGTATCTTGGGGTTTGATATGAAAAGAAGTCTTTTGAAAAGAATGGAAGTACGTAGTACTTTGGGTTAAATTCCCGAATTTTTATGTGAAACGAAAAGTGCCTTGAGTATATAAATGAAAGTCTAAAAATTTTATGAAATTGCCTATGCTTGCTTGTAATAGCCTTGAGTGCAGGTATTATATGTTTACGCTGCCGTGACTCTCAGTTGGAGGTCACTGTCTTGTGAATTTACTTGACGCGTCGACAGCGAGGCTTCCACGTATGCTCCCATTATGATTGATCCTTGGACACGCTTATACGATGCGGGATTTCGCACGCGACCGTGAGGCGTTAGATTCGGATTTGTTTTATTACCACATGGCCATGCTTATCGATGAGGATTCCGGCATGCGACCATGTTATATCGATTATTACTCCAATGGACTAGCTCCCAACGAAGACATGTACGAGATGAGGATTCCACGCATGTTATATACGATTATTACCCCACGGATTAGCTCCATGAAGTCATGCACGAGATGAGGATTCCACGCACGAGGTATATATATATATATATATATATATATATATATATATATATATATATATATATGTATACGTACGACGGTGAGGTAGGATGCCAGGCGCCACATGGTTATATTTTACGCTACTACCGCTTAGCGGTGATGGGATTCCACGGGCGAGATAGATATATGTGTTGTATATGTATGCGACGGTGAGGTAGGATGCCACGCGCGCGTCACGGTTATATTTCACACTTACTACCGCTTCAGCGATGGGGGATTCCACGGGCACGCTTTGATAATTGTGGGCTTGAGACCCTTGCTGGATTATGTGATGATATTTGAGGGCTTGTGTCCATAGCCCTGGTGTGACTATTGTTCATGTGTTGAAATAGTATGTTCAAGGTAAAACTGACTTTCATTACTTTCATTTCATAAGGCACATGTATCGTTATTTTGGTTATCATACATGTCTCCAACTTTATTATAGAATCGTTATAATTTCATTCTGATTTTCGCCACATACTTGGTACATATTTCAGATCGACCTCCTCGGCTGCGTTCATGCCGCAGTCGAGGTACATAGATTCGATCCGCACTCTGTGATCACTGCTCGCTTCTTGAAAGCTCCATTTCTCGGAGGCTTTATCTTTTAGTACGTTCCTCGAGATTGTAGGTTTATGTACATTTGTGGTATGTGGGCCCTGTCCCGTCACAGTTGTTATGTCAAAACTCTTAGAGGTCTGTAGTCATATCTTGTGGGTCGCTTTGTAAAAAAAAAAAAAGAGGTAGCTACTTTTGGTTTTACATAGTTATATGTATCTAGGAAGGTAGCCTTATCGACTAACCTATTATTTATTTCCTGTTAAGTTTATGTATGTTCACGATTATCTCTCGATATATACCGTAAAGTGCCTGTGTAGGACATCGCGAGCCCGGGGTCGGATCGTGACAATGATGAATGCCTTGATCATCAATTTCGGTCTTCCCCAAAATAAGTGGGTAGAAGTTGTCCTTACCGCTAATACGATTCTTAATAGAGTCCCATATAAGGGTAAGGACAAAACTCCATACGAGTTATGAAAGGGAAAGAAGCCCACCTACAAATACCTGAAGGTGTGGATTGTTTGGCAAAGGTTGAAGTACCTAAGCCAAAACAGGTCAAGATTGGACCTAAGACTGTAGATTGCATTTTCATCGGATATGCAAATAACAGT
The DNA here is from genome assembly GCA_029844215.1 of Przewalskia tangutica. NCBI lineage: Eukaryota > Viridiplantae > Streptophyta > Magnoliopsida > Solanales > Solanaceae > Przewalskia > Przewalskia tangutica. The sequence continues at coordinate 62,774,465 of CM056737.1, forward strand.
AGTACTTACCGAGTCACTGATTACAGATTCCTTGATGATTCAGACACCTCACCTCTAGTCCAAAATGCACTACAAAACACACTGTCTATCGTCCCCCCGCAAACTACCTCAACCCAACCGGTCCCTTACTGCCATGAAACGACCCTTTGCCCAATAAGTGCCAATGACACCCCCAAACCACAACCTGCCACCACCTGTCTCCACGCTGCCTCTGTCTGCCTCCACCCAACCACTACCTGCCCCACCCCCGGAACACCCAACCAACTCGTAGTACACCGCCACCCAGCCCCCTGCCCCACATCCTCCCTCCACCAACTGCCCCACACCACACTGCCCTGTCCCGAACTCCTCCCCACCTACTGCCACGGACCCCGAGGCCCACTGTCGCACTCTCGTACCCACACACCATATGAAAACCGCCTCAACACGATAGGCCTAAATAAACTTTAAACTCACTTCTCCACCAAATCCATATCACCTATCAAAAAAATCCAAAACCTAAAAATTTAAAAAACTAAAACTCACCCAAATTGAATTTTGACACGCGCTACCTTGACGCCTCTCTGGGATCTTATTCCGAGGCTTTTATTCATGAGCGGGATTCGGCAGGACATGTAATTTTCTCTTTCATAAGTTCAATAGTAGTAGTTTTTTTTCAAAAGCCCTGCCCCGCCGTTATGAGCACTTCACTACTTACATTACGAACTCCTCCTCATTCCTTATTCATTTTTCATCGAGGTAGTGACATTACATACTTGTTATTATATGTGGATGATATTGTTCTGACTGCCTCTTCTGATGTATTGAAAAATGAGATCATTCGGCTACTCAAATCTGAATTCGCTATGACTGATTTAGAAAAGTTGAGTTACTTCTTGGGGATTTCTGTGACTAGAACTACAAATAACATGTTCCTATGTCAGTGTAAGTATGCAGAAGAAATTGTGTACAAGGCTAAAATGGTGAATTACAAAATTATGCCTACTCCGGTCGACTCGAAGTCGAAACTCATAGCAGTTGACGGTGATCCAGTGTCCGATCTCACTTTCTACATGAGTCTTGTAGGTGCACTTCAGTATCTCACATTCACCAGATTTGATATTGTATATGATGTTCAACATATTTGTTTATTCATGCATGCCCCTAGGGAGCCTCACTTTACATCTCTTAAACGTATCATTCGATACGTTAAGGACACTTTTGATTATGGATTACATTTGTACTCATCTGCACCGATCAGACTAATATCTTACACGGACGTCGATTGGGCAGACTGTCTAGACACGCGGCGTTTCATGTTCGGTTACCGTGTGTTCTTAGGTGACAATCTTATCTCGTGGTCTGCCAAGAGACAAGGCACTCTCTTCCGATCGAGTGCAGAAGTAGAGTATAGAGGCTTGCAAACGTTGTAGTTGAGATCTGCTGGCTCTGAAACACTCTCTTAGAGCTCCAGTGTCCCTTACGCAAGGCTTCTATGGTCTAATATGATAACATTTTTGCGGTCTACCTATCTTATAACCCGGTTCAGCATCAGAGAACCAAACACATTGAGATGTATATACATTTTGTTCGTGAGAAGGTTGTTATAGGTCAAGTTAAGTTATTTCATGTGCCTTCTTCATACCAATATGCAAATATTTTCACAAAGAGTCTTCCTCGTCAGTTGTTCATCGACTTCAGATCTAGTCTCAGCGTCTGATCTCCTCCCGCTCCGACTAAGGGGATATATTAGTGAATATTATAATATATTCACCATATAATTTGTAATTAATAATAGTGTATAATTATGATAAATATAAAATTCTTATTTTATTATGATTCAACATTATAGACACTATATATATTTATATTAATGAAAAAGACTCTCGTACATTAATACACGGTTACCACCACCAGTAGTACTCAATCAGATTTTAGCTAGGTGTAATATTTTTTATTTTTTGGGATAAAAATAAAGGTCGTCCTAGTGTCGGATAAAGACAACACCGACGGCAGGTAGACCTCTTCTTCCACGTGGGGCCCTCACATGATTTCCCGGGTTTTTCTTCCGTTACTTCACACTTCTCATACGTTACTACATTACCTTCATTTTATTTTCGAGGACATTAAATTCAGCAATAAAATGCCCCATACAATAACTGTGGAAACATCTATATTTTCTCTATCAAATATTATCATCAGTTTAGAAGTCAAACAATTTTAGCGAGTACTTTATATCTTAGCTTTGTTGTTTTACTCTTTCTATCACTGTGACACTGTTGATAGAAATTTTGAATGATATGACTTGAATAGATTTACGATAATTGATGATTGGAGTGATCAATTCCAATTAGCTAGGATTAAGACATATTAGATTGATTCAATTTAAAATATTTTAATTATAATATATATAATTATTTTATCTTGTTAAAAGAATATTTAGTCAAACTTGAAAGTATCCTGACCATGCCCTCTAATCTTATCGTTGTTGATAAAAATAAAATCCAATTGAAAGGTACGAGACGACCCATAAAACACTTGCCTACACTCCTCAATGGACACAATTTTGAGGGCTTTTAAGAACGGACTCGCTAGTGTCCTAGGGATTGACCGGTGACACTACTAACAACATTGACCTAATAACGGCTTATTTTGCTTAAACATGTTCTTTCCCTATACACCTTCTTGCTATGTATTTTTTGTCGTAAGTCGGGGGGCGGCCATAACATAAGGCTATTACTTTCACACCTCTCTCTCGTACTATAGATAGAGGGAGTATATAAGAGGAAGGGGAAAAGCGTGAGGGGACAATTCCAACAACAATGAAGCTAATTCGCATTACAATTACAAATTTAAATCATAGTAATCTTCACAAATGTCCAATTATGCATTTTTTACTTCATTAACTGTGTAAAATAAAAAGAAATGATGTAATGAGTAAAAGTTTAATTTTATATTTCATCAGTTTCAAAATAGTTATCACGTTTGTTTTGCGAAAATTAATTTAATTCTTTAAATTAGATTACATTAAATTATTCGACATTTCAAATATTAAAAATTTATATGAAAAATACTATAAATAATAATTCTTCTCATATAATATATTAACAATATACATCTTGTTAGGAATTATATTGTTGTTGTTTTAGCCTATTTTGTACGAGAGAATATACTCAGTATATTCCCGCAAAGTGGGATTTGAACAAACATATATTTTAAAATATTGATAAAAATTATATAATTTAATAATTGAAAAAAGAAATGTGATAAATATTATATAATATAGAATATTGAGTGTATTAGGGAGCAAGCAACATCAATAACATACTCAGTGAAATCTTTATAAGTGAGATCTAAGAAGAATATATTCGGATCTTACCTCAACCTTTGGAGGTAGAAAAATTATTTCCGTTAGATACTCAATTATAAGAACAGACAGTTTAAAATAATACAAAAAAAGAAATAACAAAATAAAATATCATGATAAAATATTTATTTTTTATACTTCAATTATCGTATTAATTTATCGAGGGCAAGCATGGATAATAAACAAAGGGCTAATTTTGTCATTAGAATCATGACCACTTTATCCATTTCCTCAGCGTCAGCACTCAGCAGTACAAAAACGGTCGTCAGAGAAACTAAACAGACTTCACCCCCACCCCCTTCCTCACACCCCACTCCACTACAGCTACCGGTAACCGGCTAGTGGTATTTTATCTTGCTGCAAAAGCGCATGATTGACGGTCCCTTAACACATACGTGGCCATATCCTATTGGTCCATTTCAAGTCTTCGGGATTCATAACATTTCAACCAATTCAATTCAATAATAAACAAACATAAAACATCAAACACACACAAAGTCATTCTCTCTCTAGAAAAAAATAAACTGTGTTTCTTTATTCCATTAATTTCCCAAATTTCTCCGAATTTTATTTTTATTTTCCAATAAAAATCTTATTTTTCAAACTCTACAATGTGTGATCTTTCTATATTTATCACTTACTTGAATTAAATTTCAGTATTTTAACAGTTTTTTTTAAAGAAAAAAATAAAAGAAATGCTGGAAACAGTGGAGAGTGGAAATGGGTTTGGTCAGTTACAGAGCTGTGGAGGAGGAGATAGTAGTGAAGAGGAATTATCAGTGTTGCCACGTCATACTAAAGTTATAGTGACTGGTAATAATAGGACTAAGTCTGTATTAGTTGGTCTTCAAGGTGTTGTTAAGAAAGCTGTTGGTCTTGGTGGTTGGCATTGGCTGGTAATTATACATTCACTTTATTTTTATTTATGTTATTTTAGGAAAAATGGGTTGTTTGTGAAATTGGAATTTTGGGTTGTGAGTGAATTTTATATTGGGTCAATAGTGCTTGAGCCGAGGTCTATCGAAAACAACATCTTTATGTAAAGGTAGAGTTATGGTCTGAGTACATTCTATACTCCTCTTCAGACCCTATTTGTGTGATTATACTGGGTGTGTTGTTGTAATGTTGGTGTTCTTGGGTTTTTGTTAAGTCATTCATTGGGTTGTTAAAGCAATGTGTGATAATACTGAAAATTAGAGTTTTAGTTCCTTATATGATGATTTGTCCATTGTTTTCTAGTTTGATTAATTTGGGTTTTAACTCATAAAGTTTCAATTTTTTTATTGTTCTATGAATTTTGCTGCTTTTTATTGAAAATTAGGGTTTTGCTTCTTTATGTGATGATTTGTCCAGTGTTTCCTAGTTTGGGGTTGTTTATAGTTTGGTGATTTTGAGTTTTCAACTCACAAAGTTCCAATTTTTATTGTTCTTTTCAAATTCTGGTTTTTATATATATAATGTAAACTATGGTTTTACCTTTTAAGTTTCATTGTTTCTCTTTATTTGAAGTTATTGGGTGTTTATAAACCAATTTATCTGAATTTGAGATTAAGGCCTCCCATTGGATAGAAAGAACGGGGTTCAGTTCTATATTTTTTATTGATAGATCTAGTGTTTAAAGGAGCTCTATTTTTGGGCAGGGAATTAGTGGGTTGACAGTGAAAATAAAATTGTACTAATTTTGAATTTAGAGACTCTATGATGAAGTCCCCAACCTAAATTTTCTCGTCAAATTTGTTGGAATCTCCAGATTAGAAGGTTTGATTTTAACAATGGATATATAATAATGAAGTAGCAGAAGACAGCAATACTCTGGGATTTCTGTTTTATTAGTATTAGCTATTATTTGTTTTCCATTTGCACTGAGCAGGTGGTGAATTTTACTAGTTTACTTCCCAGAGATTCTGTTTACTTTTAGGCTTCATTGAATTTTGGGGGTTCAGCAGATCTGCCAGTATTATAACTAACATCCACAGCCATATTTAGTTAGTTGTGTAAAAATATAAACAGGAGTAGATTTGGCTTCTTTTGTAGTTCACTGTCAATAGGAAGATTTTTCTATATTTTTCAGATACAGATGTTTTTCTTTCTTTATTAACCTTGTGATGTTTTTGCTGTTAACATGTTGTCAGAAACTCATAATTAAACAGAACCACATATCCCATATGTGGACAAAAAGATTCACTTGTTTATTTTATTTCTAGTCTTTCCTGTTGTTTTTAATCTGACAGAATCACATTAACAAAGATTAGCCTAATCGATTTTGTGAAACTGTTAAATCAAAAAAAAGTTGTTACTTTTTGGCTCTTTTTGGGGATTGGATTCTAGTAGTAGTATTGACTACACGATATGTAGTGAGCTATTGCTACTTGTAATTCATTCACTGAAAAAATTGCAGGTCCTTACTAATGGCATAGAGGTGAAACTACAAAGGAATGCTTTAAGTGTGATTGAAGCTCCTACTGGTAATGAGGATGATGGTGACCTTGAATTTGAGAACGTCCAGTGGAACGGTTCAGATATGGGTAAGTCACTTCATTTATGATAAATTGTACGGAGTAATTAATTTAGCTTCTAGCATGCTCTATATTTTTGTGGAAGTGCAAAATAATATGATACGGTTTCCTGCCATCTGTATATATCTTTTGATTCTTGAAATTCTTATAGTTGTTACATAGGATTCTTTATGTTCAGAAACCTTTTTGCTTTTATCACTGCTGCTACCTCTTTTTATCATTTGGCCCACCCTTACAAAGTATTGTTATTTATTTGCTTTATATTTCTTTAGCTTCCGATGATACTCAAAAGTCTCATAGGTCAAGGCATCGCGTACATAAATCGTATGGGTCATCTCACAAGGCCATGAGCCGCTCCCTTTCATGTGACTCACAGTCGAAAGGATCTATTTCTACACATCGTGGGTCCATGGTATGAAAGTATCTGAAGCTTTCTTTTTTTATGACTTTTAAATTTCTACAATTTTATAAAATTTACATCATCTAACAGAAGGTTGACCTAAGCAAACTCGAGATAGCTGCACTGTGGAGATATTGGCGACACTTTAACCTTGTAAGTGGATTATAGTAATTACTAGTAGTTTGTTTGATCATCATTTTTATTAGTATGTGTTATTAACTTCATTACCAATTTCTTTTCTGGCCATCTGAACAGAGGGATGCTATACCTAACCCCTCGAAGGAGCAACTAATTGATGTTGTCCAAAGGCACTTCACATCCCAGGTACTTTCTTAATTATCTGTATGTTGCTGTTCTTTATTTGATAAATTTTAATGTGAATGTTAATTGCGGCCAATATTTTCATGGCACTTCCACAAAACATGAATTTTAGATATCCTTCCGTACTTCCGTTCATAGTTTTTTCAGATTTTACCATGTTCTTTGTACAAGAAATCTGGTTCTTGTATTATGTCAACTTCTTTTGACATCTCAGCAATCTAAAGTGATTGGTCAATTTTGGAATGATGATTATCTTTCTTGATACATGTAACAATGACACTTTGTTGGTCCCGGGAAACACCATATCTGGCCTTCTTGCATGTATAATTGTGTGCTTATATGTTATATATTATGCTCCTGGTTTCTCATTATGGGCTACTGACTGCTGCATTTTGTCACCTTTTCCGTGGTGAAGCAATTGGACGAGTTGCAGGTAATTGTGGGATTCGTCCAAGCAGCCAAGAGACTCAAGACGGTCTGCAAATGACTCGGGGCAACCCCTTTTGTCGTGCTCCTAACTCTAACAAATAGTGGTACCTTTGTGTCCACTTGCTATTGCAGTAAAATGTGTAGTATATGTATACTCCTGTTTATCCTTTATGTCTTGCTTAGTCCTAGCTATGTAGATAAATGAACTGCTGAACTAACTCTGGAGGTCGCCTTCTGGTTGGATGTACTTCACATGTATAGTCTGATGTGTGAACTGTGAATCATCATTTAACCAACTGGAATCTTGGTTTGGTATTAGTGACCAAGCTGCTATTCACTCCATTTGAGTTCACTTGCTTTCTTTCTACATTTGCAGTTGATCCTGGGGGTGTCAAAAACCCGTTCAAGTTTGGGTGGGTTGTGACACGCACATTTCTAAACTTAGCTCATTTTGACCCGCCGAATTTAGTTAGTCTAACAGTTGAGTTGATTTGGGCTAAAAATACTCCAAAACCTTGCCAAATTTGGGTTTTATATGTTGCCATAATAAAGAAAAAAATTATTGTTTTTCTTAAGGAATTAAATAAATTTTAGGAAAACAAACGAGAAAGTTAAAACCTTTTAAGAGCATGGAATGTTGGATTATGACGTAACTTCCTCCGTCCCAAAAAGCTTGACATTTTTAGTGTTTTGAGAGCCAAAATTTTCTAATTTTGACCGTTTATTAGAACATAGTTTTTAAATTTTTTGAAATAAAATTTATATATTTGAAAACTATGTAAAATGTATTATAAGTCACCATAATGAATAATTTAGAATATTTAAGACATTTGAAAAAATTATGATAAATAAATAACTCGTATAACTCTCGAAAAGCGAAAAATGTCAAATTGGGAAGGGGAGAGTAACCTATTTTGACTCCGTCTATCTTTGCCCTAGTAGTCTTTGCGCATTGTTGACAATCAGGGTCGTCTTTGGACATGTGCGAGGTGTGCTACCGCCTACCGCATAGGGCCCTCGAAAAATGAAAAATTTTAGGATTCTTTTTTTCATTTTTTATTAAGTAGTATTAGCCAGAATTTACTGTAAAAACTCATAATTCGCAGGTTTTAGTCAAATTAAGGGCCCACTTTTACGAATTAAAACAGTGCCCCAAAATATTTGAGACGTCCCTGTTGACAATAACTTATCTATTGATTCAACTCATTTTAATTTGCTCAAATTTCAGTTCAACTATCTATTTGCCACCCAGTTGACGCAACTGGTAGTGATTAACCGTCTTGTTATTTGGGCTGAGCATGATGGCAATTGTTAGTTTACATGTATCATTTGATGGAAAATGTGAGGATGGTAGAATTGTGTGATATATACAGTTGAACGGTTGGTTTTTTGTTGACAACGTAAATTTAAAATGCATTCCTTTGTGCTTGAATTGATTAACTATAGAGTGTGTTTGCAAGGGTTGAAGTTTGAGTGTTCATCCAATATGTTACATATATCTTGTAGTACCAACAACTTACAAATGTTATCCAAAGATAGTGGCCCAGTGACCATTAGTCAAATTTATGGCCTTAGGGTCACAAGTTCGATTCTCAGCGGATACGTTCTCCGGGACATATGCCTCGTATTAAAGCCTGGTAGCTTAACCGCGCGGGCATGTTGCAGTGTGGGTTTGATACTCCCTCAGACAATCCCTGTTGGGGGGTCGGACCTTGTAGCATTGATCCGTTGGTGGCGATCAGACACTGAATGCGGGGCGCACATCCCGCGATTTACCTGGCGGTGACGGCTAAGAACGGGTTCCATTCGCCTCCAGGAGCATAGTACCAGTATTTGTGCAGGTACTAGCGATATAGGGTACTAAGGCCACCCCGAGATTTGGATTATCAAAAAAAAAAAAAATTACAAATGTTGGTATTGAGTCACATCACAGTTTATACTCACATTAAGTGACATGTACAGAGAAACTAAATCATTTATAGAGCAATAAAAGCATCAACAGTGACTATCCAAATGAGACTAGTGTCGGTAGTAAAGATATGGGACAGGCAGATATTAGATGCCCATAGCCCCATACCAATATGGTAGGTCCATCAGTCCGTGTTTGGAGATGAACTGGTTGGTATAGATAAATCCTTCCTCCTCGTCTTCAGCAGTTGATCTCGTTACTTCAGACCTTTTCAGGGCGCGACCCTGTTCTAACAAAACGACTTGCCTTACAAAAAAAGTAACTTTTAAAGGTGAGTTGGAAAATGTATTTGAAAATTAAAATTATATTTGAACATGAAAATAAAGTTAGAAGTTTTTCAATTGAATAACTTATAAACCTTTTTCAAACTTAAAATTCCATATTTCAGGTTTAAAATTTTAGAATAGTGAGTCAACTTGACGAACTGGAATCTTACTCGAAATATTTTCCAAATATCTATGGTCAAACAGTAAGGATTAGTCCTCACTCCTTTCCGTTGGCCCCTATAACCGTTCAAGGGATTATTTATTGGGGCCCCAATGAAGACCCAACTATAATGATGAATAGTTTAAAGAACGCATACAAAAATGTAAAATAATCGAGGTAAGTGTAATATCGTGAACACGGGGAAGGTTAGCGTTATGAAGTAAAATTTGAAGAGAGATCTATGAAATTATCAAGGACATAGCTGTAGACAAGTCTCACATTGAAATCATCCTGTTGGTTGTAGAGATTCTAATACATGGGTAAAATCATATCTTATAAATAGGGATGGCAATTGGGGCAAGGTAGGGCAGGGTAAGCTCTTAACGGAGCGGGGCAGGTCAAAATTAATTTTGTTAAGAATTGAAATAGGACAGGGCGAGCCAGGGCCATTGAAGAACATTTTGCAACTCACTGTAGTTTGCCAACACGGACATTATGTTGTTAACAGCAACACCGGCTTTTGTCTTTTCTTGATCACCTACTTCAGTGAAATGAACCTCAAGCAAAGTCTACTTCAGTACCTTGTAAATTATACCTTGCAACGTCTACTTCAGTGAAATGAACCTCAAGCAACTAAGACTAGTGTTTTATGCTTTATATATACTAAACTAGGTCTGCTAATTTGCACGTTAAAACTCCAGCACAAAGTAAATGGAGAAAGTAATTAATCAAAATCAGTTAACAAAATAGATATCAAGTTGAAAGTGAAAAGTGAAAAATGAAAAATAACATAAACAGGGTGGGGCAGAGCAAATTTTAAAAAAATGCTAAACGGGGCAGGGCAGGGCGAGTTAACATCTTAGCAGGTCATGACTTGAACCGTCCTAACCCGCCTATTTGTCATCCCTACTTATAAACCCAGATTGACGAAAATCTCTAGCAAATTCTAACTCACTTATTCATCTCTACCGTCTATTTCCAACATAACAGAATCAGGCATTATCAGTGAAAAATTTCAAGGTGCCCAATAAAGTGGATAAACAAACAAGTTTAGGCCTGTACTCGCAAACTGACACGAAAAAGAGAAAAATCTACAAGGTCCACCTAGTCAAAACTGAAACTGCACAAATTGTAGTGGATTAAACATACAAAGAAAAAGGATAATAGCACTTGCTAACTAGTTCTCAATACAAAAAGATATCAGTATTCAGATTGCTGAGCAGTCTCTATCTTCTCCTCCTCCTCCGCTTCCTTCGACTATCATCACTTTCCTCAGAGGATGACGTTGATTCTGACTCGGATCCTGAAGATTCAGAATCCGATGAACTCCCGGACTCATCTGATTCAGAAACAGGCTTCTGTTGTTGCATGATAAGCCTTGGCATGTTCTTGAGATACTCTCGCAGATTCTCGGTAATTCCACCCAGACCGATAGAAGTGAAGAAGTTGATGGCAAACCTAGTGTTCTTGGGATTATCCTTTGGGAAAATAGACTCCAAGGAATCTTGCATAGTGGGGTCGTTAAGACGCTCATTCAACAAGCGGATACCTAGGTGCTCCGACAACTCCTGCATAAATGAAACATCTAGAGTGAATTTAAAGCTAACAGAATAACGTCTGTTTTACTGCTGATGAGGGTCCCCCAAACAACTGTTACTTAAAAAAGAAAAAAAGGCATAAAACCCCAGAAAAGAGTAGGAGCAAAAATAACGGGCTTCAACAAAATGCAACTTTTGACACGTGGTTATATATTTAATAGCGATAAGAGACTTCAAACATGTTGATAAATAGAAAATAGATACTCCGAAACAACAAATTCTTTTAATATAGTAGAGGGGGCAAGAAATTAGGCCACAAAGATCAAGCAACAACATACCCAGTGTGATCCCACAAGTGGAGTCTGGGGAAGGTGGGGTGTGCGCAAACCTTACCCCTACCTTAGCCGGGCAGAGAGGTTATTTCCGATAGACCCTCGGCTCAAGAAAAGCGTTTTCCAAAACAGGTTTGAGAAATATACGAGCAAAAAGCTAAGATGAAAATATCGAAGATAAGAAAAGTATTGACAACAAGAATAGTAAAAGTAGCCAAAGTAAAAGAAATAGCAGTAGTAATAAAAATGAAGAATAAGATAATGATAGAATAATAATAATAATAATAATAATATTGGTAAGGAAAAGAGGGAGCACGCTCTACACTACACTCGAACCATGCTATTCCCCATAAAAGAGATGAATCAATCCACTACCTATTAACCTTCTACCCTAATCCTTATCTACAAACCTTCCTCACGAAAAGCTGTAAGTTATTTGGAAAAAACAAAAAGATAAAGCAAGCAGTACAAATAGAGGCCATATTACATGTACCTGGAATAGGATCTTGATAAAGATACGAGAAGAGGATGTCGTGTCCTCCTCTGTCAGCCGTATATAAGCCAAACAATGCCAAGGCAGAGCATCAGTGCCAAGCAAATGAGCAAAAAACTTTGCCACGTTACGCAGTTTATTAGTTTCAAGCCGGTGGATCATGGAGTACTGCTGCACAAAACATTTTTCAAAGTTTTCCTGGTGAATTCTGTTGATCATGCAAAAACGCTGTCCCAGTAGTCCATAGTAGCGAAGATAAGTCCTCTCCTGACTGCAGCACTCCAATAACATTATGCACAACTCCATCTGCAAGGATCCAACCAATATATATCAGTTTTCTTTTCTTTCTTCTCATAAATGGTTTTTCGCAGCACCAAGCAAAGAAACGTTCATAAATACAAGCATAGATAACATGCCTCAGGACAAAATTGATTACAACACCACGACAATTTTTCAACTTCAGCTAGTCTCCCAGAAAACCAAGTTCAGAATACCAGGCTACCAAAATATTTTACTTATTGACAACAAAGAAGTAAACAAGTCAACATTAATATATCAAACACTTAATAATTATCCTGATGTTGACTCTGTCCATAGTCCTACAATATTATCATCCATCATCTAATCTTTCCCTGAAATTTAGTGTGAACCAATCTAAGAAAACGTGACACTATTCCCCCACCCCACCCTTTTTTTGGTGGTGGTGGGTTGTTAAGTGGCAACCTAAGAACATGTGAAACAGTTGTGCAATATGAAATGGCAGAAAACAGCTTGTTGTCTCAAGGTGGGAAAGTGCTGATTTAAAGGAAGAGCAAAGAAAAATACCACCTTAATCCTTGTAGACAACATATATAACATGCAAGAGATGGAGACAATCAGGACAATAACTGGAATTCATCATTGAAAATTTGGTACTAAGAACTAACCTCAAAGCACATAATAATATATTAACCTAATTAATGTGTAGATGTCGATTGTTCATTTCCTTTTTATACTACTTCAGAAATTAACACTAAGCAGAAACCAAGGCAGTGCTAAAGGAAGACAGAGAATCTCACAGAAACTCATAGCACCCTCCAGTACATCAAGCCAAAAGCATCAATACAATGGGAATATTCCCCTTGGATAAAACGTTGGTGAAAAAGGGTACCCCCCGATCTTATGAATGGAATTTTCAACTCCTTCAAATGCTCTTTTCTTTCCTACAAGGGTCCAAGACCAGACACAAAGATGCAATGTCCACATTCTGTCCCATTTTTCTATTGTGATGGATGTTCCACATCAGATCCAATATTAGCTGGAACTTCTGCTTGTATACAGGAGTTTTTCTCCATTATTAATAGCATTATGTAACTTATAAAGAAACTAATATTAGCTGGAACATCTAGATGGACAAGTCCAAAGCAACCTTGCAGTGAAGTAGCAAGCGACTTGTGTCCTTCCCATGACATTTACATGAATCATGAGCTAATTAATTACTAAATTATCAATTTTAGAAAGCATTGGCTACATGAATCTCCACCTCCATCGACCACAAGGCAAGCCAATGGCATGATTCCCAGCCTCCATTGCCACCTCTATTCCTCAACCATCAGTTTAACAGAACCCAAGAAAAATTGTTCACTTGATGCATGATTGAATGGCAATGGCCCAATTCAACTACAGCTCAAATTTTGGGTATTTGTTCTCTTTATTTCTATCCAGAACTATGTTTTTCCTAGACCTTATTTAAAGTTCAGTTACCTTTCCTGTTTTAAATTAACCTTTTTCACGTAATGACAACCAAATCAAAAGCGACATTATTATCTTTACAAAACTCAAAGCACATGAAAATTTACGTACATATTAATCCTTGTGAGCATGCACACAATTTTGCAAATGACATGGCTCAACAGGAGTAGAATAACACAAAAAGAAAGTAAGAGATTCTGATACCAACCTCCTGACCAGGCTCTAGTTTGATTTTCAACAGCTTATGTCCTGCTTCTTCAAAGTCAACACTAGACATAATAGTCAGGTAGATCGTTCTCCGAAGGTTGATTAAGTTTGTCTCTGTTTCGTCTTTTATTTTCATTTGCTCCTCATCCTCTTCTTCAGACTCTTCATCTTCATCATCATCATCCTCTGATTCTGCATCGGAATTTCCTTCTTCTTCAGATTCATCACCAAGTAATGCCTTCTTTAATTCTTCGTACTTCCTTTCGTTTTCTAAGAAATTAGGATCCGGCTTGAAAATATCTGAGCATAGGAAAAACATACAAATTAAAATTCCATATAATTGCTCCACAAACAAAATAACCACAAAAGCAATCCAGTATAACTTCTATAAAAAAAATCATCATAAAACATACCTAAAGAAATTTCTGGATCTATTGTTTCCGAGAGAGAGACTTCATGGGTTAATTGATCTTCCTGTTCAACAAGGTCAAGCTCTGGGCGCACAGCTGGGTAGCCCTGTGGAGGATGCATGCAAGTGATCTAACATTTTTCTTGCTTTTATAAATAAGGATCAATTTTATTTTTCTTACTCAGAAATCAATTTAAAAAAACTCACCTGAAACTTCGCTTTTCGCAGAGCAAAGAGGCTTTCAATTAAGAACTGAACCCGCTTGTCTATTTCTCCTTCATGAAGTATACCACGAAACCGCTCAAAGATTCCTATTTAAATGCAACAAGGGCATTAGCATGACAAACACGTCAAAACCTATTTTACAAATAAACCAAAATATAAATCATGAATATTATATAATGATCTTTCAAGGTGTACCCACCATGCAATCCTCGTGGACAGAGGTCCTGAAGCATTGAACCACACTCTGTAACAAAACCAACTGCAACCTCAACACTATCGTCAGTAGGTTTCTCCAACAAAACTGTAAGTAGTTCGAGAGCAATAAGCTCGTGAACAATTTGCTGGTTTACAAGGTGAGCAATAAATTTGACAGCTGCTAACAGCTGAGGCTGCAAGAGCGAAAGATTAAGGGTAAGACAGATTATGAAAAGATTCGTGTAACATGTATTGAAATAATTAGACTAATTGGTATAGTAACCCCACCACCCACCCCTCCGATTAAGGGTAAGACTAATTATGAAAAGATTTGCATTATGAAACATGTATTGAAATAATTAGACTAACTGGCACAGTAACACCCACCCCCTCTTGTTTCTCTTGTTAGTCATATTTTCAAGTATCTTTGTGACATCCAAATAGACTGTCTGTTCTTGGTCGTCCAAACAGTAATGATTTACAACAAGTCAACAAGATACAGTATGTTGCACAAATAAAAATACAGGAAAACTGCAAGCATGAAAGCAAGAATACGAACCTTAGCATTACGTTTATAAGCTCTTTGCAGCTGCAGTATGATCCTTCTTAGCAACAGATCACCCACTTCTGGGAATTTGGTGTTAACCACGGCTACTAGAGCAGCAAAGACATCAGTAAAACCCGGAGAAGCCATTTGGGACTTCATACAGGATCTACAGAACAAACCCCTTCCACGGATCAAATTCTCCGCAAACAACTCCGGAATAATGTTTTTGAGGTTTGCTGCATTAACTTTATTCACCAGTCCATTAATACTTTTCCTCAAAGCATCCCAAGTCATCCTCTGGTACTCAATACTGCTCTTGTCCTGAACATCCTTCATCATTCTGGCCAATTTGAACGGCGGAATGTAAACACCTCCACTCCTGCCCATCTTTGCTACTAAGTCTGTACTCAAATTACCATCTTGCTTTTGCACCTTGGAATCCTCATTGGCTTTTAAGGCCCCATCCTCTTGTGCATTATCTTTCCTATTTTTCTCTTTTCCATGCTCATCATCTCCAACCCTTTCCCTCTTTTCTCTTTCTGCATCCCTCCTCCCTTTCCTATCCCCTTCTCTCCCGTCCTTATATCTATCAACCCTATCCCTGTATCTGTGCTCATCCTTCATTCTCTTATGCACCTTATCATCATCATCATCATCTCCCCGTCGCCTCCTCTCTTTCCTATCATCGCTTTCACCTTCATTCTTTCTACTCCTCTCCTTCATGTCATCAGCTTCACCCTCATAACTTCGCTTCCTCTTTCTCCTATCATCTCCTTCA